>CM042255.1:34795649-35995649 GCA_023566225.1 Romanogobio albipinnatus | reverse complement strand
TACAATAATTTGAAGTTTATTGTACGCTTTATACACAGCGAAAATAGCTTGCATTTGACCGAAATTACAGAATCTGGAAACTCAAAAAAATAATTTGTTGAATTTACTTAAAAAAGCAGCGTCAAGTGGTTCCACACAACTATATTGAGTCATTTTTACAAATAACAATTTAGTTATATGAACAAAAGAAAGTCAAGTAAATCTGACAAAATTTCTTTAAGTAAATACAAAACATTTGAATTTGTCACTGTTACATAATATTTATATGTGCAATTTACTTAATAATGTTATGTTAAATTTATAAAAGTTTATTATGTTAGGTGAATACATTTATTGATTTAATTTACCATATTAAATTAACTACTTGCTCTACCAGTGTAAGTGGAAAACTATTAAAAATAACAACAAGCATATTTTTAGAAACAAAATTCTAAAATAATTGAATTGAGAATAGGAAGTCCATCCAATAAATGTGTGTATATGAGTGGTAGTGATGTGTCGTTCATGAACGATTCGTTCATTTTGAACGAATCCTTAATATGACTCGGGAACGACGAGTCGTCTCAGAGAGCGATTCGTTCATTTTGTATTTACCCGCGCATGCGCATTGCGCAACATTTTAGGCTATTTTTCAGATGTTTGTTGCAGATATCTTTTGATAATTGTATGAGAATTCCTAAACAAAAATAATATACAGTCAATAATACGACTAATGTTGTATATGTTGCGAGACACTGAAACCGGGAAGCGGTCACGTGACAAAAGAACGAGACTAAAGGCCAATTTATACTTCTGCGTCGAGTGCATGCAGAGGGTACGGCGTACCCTACGCATAGACGCGTTGGATACGCCGTACCCTACGCCGTACCCGGACGCGCACCTCTCCAAAAATGTAACAACGCGTCAATTCTACGCGGACCGCAAGCGCTGTGATTGGTCTGCCAGAACCCTTCCCTCAGGTCAATAAATAAATAAAAAATCTGCGATAGGAGTGTGTGTGTGTGTGTGTGTGTGTGTGTGTCCAGAAATTGGATGATAGTTCCTTACGTCTGCTATAACACAATATTTTGCAGTCCAGCGATTCTTTATGGTAGTAAATAAATACATAGATCCGCTGAGTATAGTTTATTTATTTTCTCATTAAAACCAAAGATGTTAATCAGTAATTGTATATCAAGAACAGGGACACATTAGGGTATATTTCGTGAATGAAGTCTCCGCAACAGCAATCGATTGCTCGAGCCACCGCTGCTGAAAACAGCGGCCACGAGCTCCGCATGATTTCACAAACACATTCCAGCGCCAGATCGCCTTATTTAACTTTACTAATCAACTAGATATGCTTAATTTGTATTAGATACAACAACTCAAGCTGCAAGAAAAGCCGCTCTCTCACTGCTGCTGATACTCCGACATGAATGTACAGATTCTTCACACGAAGCTGCTTCTTCTTCGGCTGTTCTCTTGATTACACCAACATGCCCGAGGACACTGCCTACTAGCGTCTGCATGTGTAACTGCACATTGACGCAGACAACAGCGCAGAAGTATAAATGCTCACGACGGCGTCGGCTACGCGCGTACACTACGGCGTACACTCGACGCAGAAGTATAAATTGGCCTTAAGACCCAAAGACTGACTCGAGAGATGAACTGATCATTTTTGTTTCTGCATTCAGCCTATGGAGACTAGAAGGAACGACTCAAAGACTCGAAATGAACTGTTCAAATCTGTTTCCGGTGACTGGGACTTGTGACTGGGACTTGATGAACGAATGACTCAAACCCGAGACTCGAAATGAACTGATCAACTGATCTGTTTCCGGACGCATGTGTATTACACGGCTGTCACGGCCAGATCAGAGCAATGAGAGCATCAGACATGACGGAACTAACGGCTCGAACCTGAAGACAGACACGAGAGTAAACGATTTGAAAAAAAAAAAAAAAGAAGAACGATTTGGATCGGGAGGTGAGGTGAACTAACAGACTGCATACATAGACTAAATCAAGCTGAGCAATTAATTAATAATTTATTTCTCAAAGTTTGGCCATGGCTGCATTAGCTTATAGTTCATTTTTTTATTCCAAAAGTACTAAATGTGCTGAAAAATGAAAAATGTAATATTTTAATTAGATTCTGCTGAAATGAACGAAATGACTTGAAAAAAGGAAAAAGAAGATTCAAAGATTCGAGTCCGTAAAATGATCCGAACTTCCCATCACTAATGAGTGGCCACAGCCTAAACACAGGCACCACTCTTCTGCATAATGGTAACCACAAAATTACAGAAACTCCTCTAAATGTCCAACATAACTGAACATAACACTAACATAAACTAACAATATCTTTCCCTACTGAAAAAGATAAAATAACACTTCAATCCCTAAATTTACTCTCCTAATGCAGTCCCTTGCAAAGCATGCTGGGAACTACAGATCCACTGACCAGTTTGTTCGTTTCACTCAGCAATGTTAAGTTGACCGAAACAAACACTTATTAAGTAAAGCTGACAATATTCATTTTTAGTAGAAACAACTCAGTAAATCCAAGTACATTTAGTTACATGTGTTTTTAAGTAATGTGAACATGGATGATTTGAGTGCAACTAACAGCAGTGAAAGTTAATTTTTTTTGAGCATGTGACATATAATTTTGATTTTAATAAGATTTTCTCAATAAATAAAGCAAAAATAAACCTGGTGTCCTCCATGATTCCTGTTCATTCCGACAACAAAGCATTTGAATGCAACAAGTTCATAATCGCGACTTCTGACATGAAGGCAGCATATGGTTCACCGGTTTGTTCTTGCCTATTTATTGGGAAAATCAGTTAAGCCAAAATTATATTTAGCACCCTATTCGTTGACAAGCATATAAACATTCACTCTATCTAAATCAGCTTGATGAACATTTCTGGGACTTCTGTCAAATGCAGGCTATTTTCGCTGTGTATAAAACATACAGTACGCTTCAAATGATTGATTATTCATTTTTGTAAATATGCACTACTTTAATGACAAGACAATGCAACAGCTAATGATGTAGCTGTGTTTTCAAGAATACAGTCCCCTCCGCCATGTTTAAAGTTTATGGCCAGCACAATTCCGTATCAAAGTTATCCCCAAGCTTCCCAGAGGTAAATATGACTTGAGAAGGCATTTATGTCCAGTTTTTAACTAGGAAACTAGTTAAAAAATTACTAAAAATTCAGATAGCACATGAAGGCAGCATTAGTTAGCTTAAATGCTATGTATATGCCATACTAAAACCTTAAAATGATTTTGAAGGAAATGACTGGAACTTATTTTTAAGTCATTTTGAGTCTTCAATTGCTTTCTTGCAGGATATGGTTTTAATGCAAAAATACAAAACAAAAGGCAAAGCCAAACAAAAATCAAAGCAAAATAAAATAAAACAAATAAAATGCAGTATTCTCACTTCTTTTCAAGTTTGCTAACAATGAATGGTTTTAGCAACCTCTAAAGTGCCTGTAACACAAGGCCCCTGTTGTTAAATGGGGCTCTCCAGCAGTCTCTAGTGGTGGATTGTGGGATATTTGGGGTATAATAATGTTGTTAAAAAATTCTACAGATAATGGCTCCATTTGCACTTAGTCTTCTTTTCCAGTTTGTCCCTCCAAAAACAGTGTTCAAATCAGAGAGAAAATTGAGTGATTCACACAAACAGGGGGAGTGAGAAAGCCCAGAGGAACCACCCAGAGGACAAACCACTATATTCTAGAGTTTGGCAGAGGGAGGGAAAGATGGATTTGAAAGCAGCATCCCTACAAAGCTAGCAGCTAGGAGAGGAATGAAAGACACAGAATCTTCTAATAAAGTTTGCCTGACAGGATGGGGAACAGGAGTGAGCTCATTTTGAAATGGAGAGAGCTTTACAATGAGATTGTTTAGAAATGTGTGCATGTGATTATGTGGCTTTTTTTTAACTACTTCCAAAATGCTATAAAAAAAAGGTAACCTTACACTGATAGCACATGAACAGTGTCAACATGAATATTCAGTGTGTGCATTTACTTCTAGAAGATGCAATTATTAGTTTTCACATCTAGCTGCTGATGGATTTTAGCACACAGTTCATCCGATTTGTGATTTAAAACATAAATTCTCCATTTTTAAGATAACTTGTACACAAATATGTTGCTTAAAGTTAATGTGATGACGTTGACCCTATTTAAACAACTTTCTTTTTTGAGTGACATCACCAATGCCTCTTATTTTTCATCCATCCCCCGCAACCACCTGTAAAGGTCACTTTTTGCACAATTCAATAAATTCCCAAAGGACAAAATTAAGTCCTGCTGCTGCTACTTATTGCTGGAAAAAAAACAGAAATATCCTATCCTGTTATATTAAAATAATATAGTTTTAATTTTAATTAAAAATAAATAAATAAATAAAAAAAAACTATATACTATATATATACTATATATATATATATATATACTATATATATATATTATATTGCCAAAAGTTTTGGATTTATGATGCATGATGTTTTAGATGCATGAACTTTAATGACATCCCATTCTTAATCTGTAGGGTTTAATATGGAGTTGGCCCACCCTTTGCAGCTATTACAGCTTCAACTCTTCTGGGAAGGCTTTCCACAATTTTTAGGAGTGTGTTTATGGAAATTTTTGACCATTCTAGAAGTGCATTTGTGAGGTCCGGCACTGATGTTGGACGAGAAGGCCTGGCTCGCAGTCTCCACTCTAATTCATAAGCATTAAGAGTTCCTTTCACTGGAACTAAAGTGCCAAGCCCCTAAAACACAACCCCACACCATAATCGCCCCACCACCAAACTTAACACTTGGCACAATGCAGTCAGGCAAGTGCCGGTGCCAAACCCAGATTTGTCAATTGGTTTGCCAGATAAAGAAGCATGATTGGTCACTCCAGATAACCCGTCTCCACTGCTCTAGAGTCCAGTGGTGGCGTGCTTTACACCATGCACTGCATCCAACGCTTTGCATTACACTTGGTGATGTAAGATTTGGATGCAGCTGCTCGCCATGGAAACCCATCCCATGAAGCTAATCTGAAGGCCACACAAAGTTTGGAGGTCTGTTGCTATTGACTATGCAGAAAGTCACATGATCATTCAGAAATCATTCTAATATGCTGATTTGCTGCTCAAAAAGCATTTCTTATTACATCGGTGTTAAAAATGGTTGTGCTACTATTTTTCAGGATGCTCGGATGAACAAAAAGTTCACAATAATATAATTTATTTTATTTGTTTTTATATTTTAAATATCATTTTTTGTATCAATGTAAAAGTCTTTATTAATGTCATGTATTATCAATTTAATGTATCCTTTCTGAATAAAAGTATTAATTTCTTCTTCTTTTTTTTATCTGAATAGTAGTGGAGGCACGCATGGCGGTCATATGGTGCATCACAGGTGTGAAAACACACACAATCTATGCATTTAGGTACAAATACAGTAAGTGGTTATGCTAAAAGCCTGCAGGATGTGTTTTTGGGCGTAGTTGGTCGATGGGGGGACGTGGGCGGACAGTTCCCGTTAATGGAAACTTAATGGGAGCCGTGTGGATGTACAGCCGGTGTGGCATCCTCAGCTCTATAGCCATCTGACAAAAGGTGCAGAGAAGTGACACATAGCAGCAGGGAAGGATGGGGCGACAGGGAGTGAGGCGCTAAAAAAAAAAAAGGAACGGAGAAAAAAAGTCGGCATGACACCTTTGACAGTGACCATGGAGCCCGGCCTAATCGTGACGCACTTTGTTTGTTTTGTGTAAGCCATGGCAGGCGGAGCAGACTGCACCCCTCCGCCTCACCACAGCCAAGATCTGGAGGCATGCGTCACTATTCTCTCTGTGTGTGCACCTGTGTTTCTTCTCCACAGCTCTCAAACGAGGTGGAGGTAGATAAAGGGAGAGAGAAGGGAGCATAAACACAAGACACTCTGGGGGAAAAAAACAGCTCACACTTCTGTTAATTAAGAAACTCAACCGATGAGAAGATCCAAGACAACAACGTGCCAGCCATTGGGTGACAAACATCTGAGGAGCTATTTTAAGTACGGATCAGAGTGGTGTTCCCTTCGAGTCGAGCGAGTAAGGGCCCACGTCACATGCTATTAAAGTTTCCTCAGAAGAGAGAGAAAAACTTTTGTCTCCTTTGTAAGAGGCTCTCTCTTAAGTCTGTAGAAAAGGGCCTTTTTATTTTATTTGCCTTTCATCCTTATATCTCCCAATAGCTAATGGGTGACCAAAAGAGCACCAAAATGTATCTCGATAAGGCTCAATTATGATGATAGAAGCTTGTGCGGTGCAGATGTAGCTGGGCCTAATTATTGATTTTTTTTCTCTCTCAACATGTTCCTTTTAATTCATTCTGAATGTGGATATACAACTAGACAGTTACATTTCCAGAAGAATATGTGCTTTATGCCCACCCTTACAAAAAAATAAGTGTATTCAAGTGTGCTATTAGTATACTTCTTTTAAACTAAAAATAAGTATACTTACAGTCTACTTTTTATGTATTTCTCAGAAATATACTTCAAATTGCACTCAAGTACAAGTACATTTAAACTGACAGAAAAGTCTAAGTTTGGACTATACTCAATCTTTTGATCGAGATATAGGCTCCTTAAAAGTATAATTAAATATTCTAAGTGTGGTTGTGTTTAATCTTTTGATTGAATAGCATATTAAATACTTTTTTATCATAGTTTTACATACAGTCTTATAAACTTGTCTTATAAAATTGTTTGAAAATATTGATATACTATAAAGAAAACAGATATGTTTCTAATTCTGAGTATCTGAATATTTGTGCAGGCTAGACCAATGGTAATGCACACAGGAAATTATTTCAAATCTACTTCACTATTTCCTTGCACTGACTGAATTTTCCAGCTATCCTATTCACTGTTATAGGGGGCACTATTATGCATCTTCTGAAAGAGTACAGAATGTCCAGATCAAAAAAAGTGAAAGAGAAGGGGGGAGGGGGGGGGCGATTTCGGATTCAGCCATAGAAGATTGCTTACGCAAATGTAAAACAACGCAATCATCAAATATTAAACAGCATGCACTCTAAAAAATTCTGGGTTGTTTTAACCCAATTTTAGGTGGACAAACCCAACCGTTGGGTTAAAAAATGTAATAAAAAAAATTAACCCAACGCCATATATGACCTAAATTTGGGTTGAAACAACCCAGCATTTTTTTAGAGTATATAAATAAAAACCGCCTAATGTTACAGAATGAAATGTCGAACCCATGAATAATAAACAATTGTGAAGCTTGGGGGGTATTGAATGACTTAATCTACTCTATCTTTGGTCATCGTTCTGAATCCGATCCGGACAAAGTCTTTGACAAAAATGCTATTTTCTCGTTGCTTTTTTTATGAAACTTGCCCAAAACTGAAAACAAAAACCTGAACAAAAAGTTGCATGAAAAAAAAAAAAAAAAACTAACCCTAACCCAGGTTGAAGTACTACATTTAAAAAACTAAAACTATAATTTAAATAAAACAAATTCCCTTGCAAAAACTGAAAACAAAAAGGTCAGGTTGAAGTACTAAAATAAAAAAACTAAAACTATAATTGAAATAAAAATTGCCCAGGCAAAAACAAAAAGTTCAAGCTGAAGTACTAAAATAAAAAAATTGAAAATGAAACTAAATAAAAAAACGAAAAATATAATTGAAATAAAAAAATCCCTGCCAAAAACTGAAACAAAAAGTTCAAGTTGAAGTACTTAAATAAAAAAAAACGTAAAACTATAATTGAAATAAAAATTGGCCAGGCAAAAACTAAAAAAGTTCAAAACTAAAAGGCTTTTAGCTTAGCTTAGGCTAATTTAAGATGGTCATTTGAGACAGTCACACGGAAACACATACGTATCCATACTGTATATGTGTGTATATATATATATATATATATATATATATATATATATATATATATATACACTCAAAGGATTATTAGGAACACCATACTAATACTGTGTTTGACCCCCTTTCGCCTTCAGAACTGCCTTAATTCTACGTGGCATTGATTCAACAAGGTGCTGAAAGCATTCTTTAGAAATGTTGGCCCATATTGATAGGATAGCATCTTGCAGTTGATGGAGATTTGTGGGATGCACATCCAGGGCACGAAGCTTCCGTTCCACCACATCCCAAAGATGCTCTATTGGGTTGAGATCTGGTGACTGTGGGGGCCATTTTAGTACAGTGAACTCATTGTCATGTTCAAGAAACCAATTTGAAATGATTCAAGCTTTGTGACATGGTGCATTATCCTGCTGGAAGTAGCCATCACATGGTGGTCATAAAGGGATGGATATGGTCAGAAACAATGCTCAGGTAGGCCGTGGCATTTAAACGATGCCCAATTGGCACTAAGGGGCCTAAAGAGTGCCAAGAAAACATCCCCCACACCATTTCACAACCAGTCACCAGCCTGCACAGTGGTAACAAGGCATGATGGATCCATGTTCTCATTCTGTTTACGCCAAATTCTGACTCTACCATCTGAATGTCTCAACAGAAATCGAGACTCATCAGACCAGGCAACATTTTTCCAGTCTTCAACTGTCCAATTTTGGTGAGCTTGTGCAAATTGTAGCCTCTTTTTCCTATTTGTAGTGGAGATGAGTGGTACCCGGTGGGGTCTTCTGCTGTTGTAGCCCATCCGCCTCAAGGTTGTGCGTGTTGTGGCTTCACAAATGCTTTTCTGCATACCTCGGTTGTAATGAGTGGTTATTTCAGTCAAAGTTGCTCTTCTATCAGCTTGAATCAGTCGGCCCATTCTCCTCTGACCTCTAGCATCAACAAGGCATTTTCGCCCACAGGACTGCCGCATACTGGATGTTTTTCCCTTTTCACACCATTCTTTGTAAACCCTAGAAATGGTTGTGTGTGAAAATCCCAGTAACTGAGCAGATTGTGAAATACTCAGACCGGCCCGTCTGGCACCAACAACCATGCCACGCTCAAAATTGCTTAAATCACCTTTCTTTCCCATTCTGACATTCAGTTTGGAGTTCAGGAGATTGTCTTGACCAGGACCACACCCCTAAATGCATTGAAGCAAATGCCATGTGATTGGTTGATTAGGTAATTGCATTAATGAGAAATTGAACAGGTGTTCCTAATAATCCTTTAGGTGAGTGTATGTATATATATATATATATATACATACAGTATATACACACACACACACACACACACACACAAAACCCTGCTTGAAAAACAGCTTAATTTGTGGATTTGAGTGGATCTTCCAGTCTGACAAACTGAAAAGTACCCAAAACCTCTCTAAAATCATCAAATAAGATCAGTCTGACCAGGTTGGGAGACCAGTAAAACAGCTTAGGTTGATTAAAGCAGTTATTTTATTAAGCAGGGAAATATATACACCAAGACTACAGTGGATGTAACAAATTTGGGGCAATGAATCTGGCGGGTAATTAACGATGATAAGTCTGATGAGTTATAATGATGTGTTTTCTGAAAGATAACCCTTCTTCAAGTTAGCAACAAAGCATTCATGTGTGTGTGTGTGTGTGTGTGTGTGTGTGTGTGTGTGTGTATGTGTATGTGCATATTTGGTACAGAAGATATTAAGAAACAGAGAGGGGATGAGGTATGACTGAAGATAGAAGACTAAAAATGATATCAGTGAAGGTCTCGGGGGGCCAGCACAATGCCACCATGATCGAGGATGACAGCTTCCTGTTTTTAATTGCCATGGTTGCTGTTGCTTAGCACCTGAGGGGACAGGAATGAGGCTGATACAGATAGTCTCTAATGAGTATTAATCTAATCATGCACAGACACAAATAGAGCCAACACTCATAATCACGTAACCCCCCCCAAACTCTGACATTTAGGTAGGGGGTTATTAACGAATCTTAAAAATCACACCACTTAAAAAAAGAAAAGAAAGTATCACTGAAACGGAGAGTTGAAAAATACAATATTTACCTAACACAGTTCAAAACATCTAATAATTGCAGTTTCATCAAACCAAGGCGACTAAATGTTTGCAATATCAGCGAGTGAAAGCGTCCTCAGGTATCGTGTGGGAGAGCAAAATATGGAGTTTTGAAGTCAAACCCTAATCCAAAACACAAGTCACCAAAATGCCATCCTCGAATTCACCAGTGCAGTATCTAATCAGAGCGGGAGACATTTAGCATCTCAAATTACAAAATAAACTGCAATAGATATGAGGTGTTCAGTGTCTGCGGCGGCCTTGCAGGTCTTTTCACATTTGCCGCTACTCTAGCAGGAGTCTGGCAGGCTGTAAATATCCTTTCACAGCCACAAACATCTAACGGAACAGCGATCTCCAGCTTTGAGCGCAGTAGTGCATGCTGAGGTTTTTATTTCTTTATAAGTCTCATTTAGCCGCATTGGTTTATTCATAACTTTCACTCTCTTGATTTTTATGAGGGGACAAAAAGACAAACAACTAGGAGGACTATCCCCTCCCAAATACCCGCCGTGTGTTATTGAATTGTAAATAAACCAGGAAAAAAAGGTGAGGAGAGACTGAATGTGAGCTCCATTATTGACCTGTCAGGATTGTTCGGTGTGTTTTTTCACACTGTTAATTCATTTACAATGCAGATTGAGAGTCTGGTCATTAAGGTGCTTACTATACATGAGTAATGCACCGCATCTGTACCTGTTCCCGTGTCACAGAACTTTGGAAACGAGCCGTCTAATTATAGTGATTAGTATTTTGGAAGCAGTTCCGAGCCCACGGTCCGGCCTTAACAAATGAAGGCTGGGATTATCCAAACAAATAGGATGTCTGCCATCTTGTTTTACATGCCAAAGCTGTTAGAATCACAATAAAAAAGTGCTGGTATCTGTGTGTGACATTATTTAAAATTCTGAAATCTACAACAACGGTGACATTTGGCCGTAAAAAAAATCCTCGATTTATGGGCACAGATCTCCATTAAAGACCTTCGCTTTCGGGTCAAAAGACAATTAGTGCAGCAAGATATTAATATATTTAAATACACATCACATGAAAGATTTTTAGAGTATCCTGCGGTCTACTGTATCGTAATAGCATTTACATTTTAATAAATCTACCTGTGTGGTTGGCTTCCACCAGCTGAAACGCAAAGACGTTTAGTCTTCTGCTGCATCTTCGAGTTTGGTGAACTCCAACCTGCAACCAACAGATGATCTAAAGGTCACAAATTGACTTCTTTAGCACAATGGTTTGTTTAAACATTCTGAATCAACAACAGGGTATGATGTAACAGGACTTTTTAAGGCTATTTAATAAATAATAAATTACAAAAAATAAGTTAATATATGGCTTATTACACCAAATTAATTTAACTTGTACAGTTTTCCTAACACTCTGTCATTGGTTCAAATGTAGATAGTCCCGGCCAAAAAGTATAAAAGTGGCAGTATACTGGCAACTTACTAGTATACTGGCAAAAACAATTTTTTAAACCGGTGGTGGGGAAAGAGTTAAAGTACAGTTAAAGGTGCACTATGTACGTTTTCCGTCCACTAGAGGTTGCCTATTCAAAACAAAGGCGTAGCTTGATGACGAGTTTGAAGTTTGAGCGCAGAATCTTGGGACATGTGGTCTTCACCTCACAGCCGGTTGAAAAGAAGGTAATCATAAAGTAATTACGCTTAGGGCATCACGACAGCCAGCAGCTGGACTGAGTGGGACTTTTATTATGCCACAGTCGCCTGCGCCATTTCTGCTTTTCCGGTCATGAGTATGAGGTAACGCAGCTTTGTTTATCATATTAGATACATCTGAGTGTGTTGATAGTGAAGTCATGACGTTACTCTGTGTGTTTGCTCGGCAGCTGCTATTACACTTGTTGCACACTGCAGTAAGAGTAAAGCATTTCTGCAAAATAAAACCGGAAACCGAGGGTAACAGAGATATGACGCAATTGACAGGTGACTCCCTCACACGTCCCGGTTCCTTGGTTAAAATAGCACGGGTTTACAAATAGTTGGAAATATTTGGAATACTGTAAGTACTCAACTGAACAAAATGTATAACACTGGCCAGTGGTTTTTGGATATTTTACTGCAAAAATGTTACATAGTCCAGCTTTAAATGTATATTTCAAGTATTAAAAAAAATACCTACAGGAACAGTAATATACTTAAAGTGCAAAATTAATATATAAATAGTCATCTTTAAGTATGATGTTAAATTAACTTAAATAAAACTTACAAGTAGCTACTAAAATAGGAGTTTACTAAAAGTACACTTCAAAGTGTACTTTCATAAACTGAAAAATATGCTACAAGTATTAGTAACCTATCAGACTACCTATTATTGCACTTCTAGTATAGTTGAAGTTCAAATAAAAAAAGTGTAGGCCTACACTTAAATTTGAATAATATTTCACAATATTCCTGTTTTTACTGTATTTTTAATCAAATACAGCCTTGGTGAGCATAAGAGACTTCATTTAAAAACATAAAATCTTACAAACCTAAACTTTTGAATGGTAGTGTAGTTTACTACTTGTAGTTTACTACTTGTAGCTAACATATAATGTCTTCCTTTTTGTGCAGCCAACAACTTTAATCCATGGATGCTCCTATTAGCACTAACTAGCCTATTTGGCAGTTAGCAACTGCATCGTCTCTTGTTTATTGCCTCTCATTTTGCTTTATTTCCGAATGTGCCATTTACCTCATATTAAAAAGATGCCTACCTCCCTTGCCCTGGTATGAAAGAGCACTTTTTCATCTTTAAGCCCCACCATCAAGAGCGAATGGCTAATTGGTAAAAAACACCACTAAAGAGGCTAATCTTAGCAGTGTTTAGCGTGAAACAAAAGGCCCCATTAGGGAATGATTGGTTAAAATAATTGTCACACAAAGTGCCCAGCTTGCTTAACAGGTGTATTTATATTGATTGTGCAACCTCAATGTCCTGCAGTGAAAAGAAAGAAGTAAACAATAATTGCTAGTGTTTTTTTAACGTTTGTCGCACAGGCAATTATTAAATAGCACTTTAGCTATTCGGTTAGAAGGAAAATAGCACTTAGAACATCTGCTTGGTCACCGCAATGGCCCCTATAGGGTTGGGATTATCTCTCCGATGAGTCTTGTCTATGCGTGTAGTTTCATTCCGTGGTCATTTCTGTGATGTGGACCATCCATTTGCCTCTTTTCATTTCCATAATTGTTTTCAGAGCGTGTGGCTGTCCCGCTCTTTGCCGAGGACTAGGTGTGGACTAATGGACGCTAGATTGGATTCTGCCTTTATACATGGTGAAATGATTTCTTCTTCATTCTCTGTGCTGGATCACGTCTCTCTTTTGGACTCATGAATAATGGATGGGTTTAAAGCATTGCCCTGCACAGGCGCTCTCTTATTGAAATCTGTGCTCAGAGAGGTGCTTATTTACTGAGACTGATCCCACATCATTTGTGTCAGTTTCTATGCTCCTCTGCTCTGGCTTTCTCACGGTCGGTCTTTCGCTCTCCCTATGCTGCCTTCCATCTCTTTCTGCGAGTCTCTTTCTGTTTATGACCCTATTCATTTCCTTACAGTCTCCTCATAGGCCTCTCTTGCTCATCTCTCTCTTATTAAAGAGCCAAGAGTCTTTGAAATGTGTCCTATCTTTGGTAGCGCTATTAAAACTGCATGAAATCAAAAGAGCTTTGTGGCTTTTAGTCCATTGCTGAGTTCGGAACCGCATAATACTCTTACTATTTCAGCCATAGAAAAAATAGGATAACGGTAGTACGAGTAGTATACTAGTGTGCAAATTCAGCACATTTCTATAGCTTTGAAGCCTCTACTGCATGCACATACATTGTACGACTTCAACCCTCATGTTGTTTGTCAAAATTGCCATTCTTTTAAGCTCACCAAGGCTGCATTTACTTGATCAAAAATACAGTAAAACAATAATAATGTCCTTGGCATCATGAAGTTTGAAAACCACTGGTATGGGGAACACATTTTCACTATTAACTAAGAATGTTGCCTCAATAAACTCCTAATTTACTGCTTATTAATAGTTAGTAAGGTAGTTTTTGTAGCGTTTAAGTTTAGGGTAGGATTTAGGGATGTAGAATAAGGTCATGCTAAATAAGGCATTAATATGTGCTTTATAAGTACTAATAAACAGCCAATACCCTAGTAATATGCATGCTAATAAACAACTAGTTAATAGCGAGAACTGAACCCTAAAATAAAGTGTTAATGCAATTTCTGTAATGCTGTCTTAAGCTGTTGCAATTAGCAAGACTTTGTAAGTCTTGCATTGGATTTCTTCTAAGCAAAATAAGTCAATACAAGTTGTCCCTTTCTACAGCAGCATGACGCACAATGAACACTGCAATTACCCTTTGCTCATTGTTGCTTTTTACATAACAACATCCAGCGTTTTATGTGACAGTCCCTGCATTGTTTTCACTGAAGAGCCTCTGCACCGAAGCCTTACGTGTCCTTTCTAATCACGCGACTGCGTATTTCATGCTCTACAAATATTTACCACACCGACTGAGCCATAAAAGCAGACCCCATATCAATGAATGGAACTAGACGTGTTCCCCTGAGAAGCCATTGTTATCAAGTCACCTTCCTTGGGTATCTCCCCTTGAACTTTTAGTGTAAATGCACCATGCTAACCTGGGAATTATCTTCAGAAGAAATGTACCACAATACCACGAGTCCTATCTCTTCATGGCTGAAGCTTTTACTGCCTTTTTCTTCCTTTCTTTCATCTTGTCCCCTTCATTTTCCCTGGAAATAACAGCTTCCATTTAGTCTGCCCTGCTCTTATGCAGAGTCGATCAGACCCAGGCTTAATGAAATGCTGCTACCCAGAAACCCTCTCATTGGTGGAATCGGAACCCAGGGCCATTACTTGGCTGTCTTCGGGAAAAAGGCACATCTACATAAGTTATTTCATTATCTCCCTAGGCTGTGAAAAAGGTAGCGGCGTACTCACTCGCTCTATCTCTCCGCATAGATTGCACCATGGGGAGGTCATTGGAAAGCCGGTGGAATTATCTGCAAAATAAGGGGAGGCATTCTTTAATGGTGTCCCAGTCCAAATATTTAAAATGATCACCTAAACTTCCATTCGGCTCTTCCATTTCGGCTGATAGAGCTCAAGTGAGTTTGTCTTCATCTTGCCAGCAGCTTACAGAAGAAATTGGTGTGTGTGCGTGTGTCTGTGTGTGTGTGAGGGTGTGTATTTTGCACATCACACTGCCAGCAAGAAAATAAGGAAAACTCTGCATAGCCTTTCTCATGAGACTCGACCATAACAATATAATGGAAATCAGCAGTGAGAGTAGCCTGTTGTGAAATAAAAATAAATTAATCTACAAAATGGGACACATGGCAAAAACAATATTCGTAATCTTTATTTTTATCTTGTTTTGGGGATGTTTTTGTTTGGGAAAAAAACAACATTTACTGCATAGATGTTAAAACTTGTTTTCAGAAAATAATCTTTTTTTTCTGTACTCCATTGCCAATTATTTTTTTATTTTTTTTAAATCATTTAGCAAGGTTTATAAACTAAAAACAGCTTGACTATGTTTTAATAGTTTGTAATTGGAAAACATGACAAAAAATCTTGAGCAGAACACTTAGGTCATGTGCAGTCCCGTGGCTGGCCGCATTGGTGCCCTATAAGCGTAATTGCTTTATATTGCTCACGATGACGGAGTTCGCAACTTTTGGGTGTAGGGGTTGGGGGGGGGGGGGTCTTCTTCTGGTGCCCCCCTCAGCACTTGATGCCCTACGTGCAGCGCTTGATGTGTGTGGTGGGAGCGGCGGCGCTGGTCGTGTGATGTTTTAGTTTTTGTTAACTTAAGTGTTAAAAATGCAAAGCTCATGGGACAAAATATCTTAAATATTACATTATTTTTTACAAATTTGTTTACAAATAAATTATCTTGAAATGTATTATTGAAAGTGGTGGGTTTTATTTTTCAAAATGTTAGCGTTGGAGCTTTAAAGTAGTACTTGTCTTACAGAGTTTACCGCACTTACAGTCTAACAACCTGCTATATTTCAACACTCTTTGAGAAGATACATCTCCAAATTTCTCCTTTTACAAGAACCACCACACAAAAAAAATCAAAGTACCAAACTTACAAGACAATCCCGACAGGCTAGCGCTCAATAATCAACTAGTCAGCCTCCAGACTCAATAGCACTTCGTTAATAGAACTACATGCAATGGTGATGAAAATACCAATTCTGAAGCGTTTAGTCATAGCTAAATCTCTCCAGGAGGACTGAGCCAAGCACTGGGCTAAAAGACAATCCTCCTGGTAGCAGAGAGAAACAGCATGTTTTGCACTACGGAGCGTGGAGGCTGGCTCCGCGCTGCAGTTGGCTTTACAGATAAGTGAGAACAGACCCATCAGATACCGACTGCCAAGAGCAAGTTCTGCCATGAAGCTGGCACTTTCTACATGTACGCCTGAGGAAAGACATAGAAGGCACAACCTATGCAAATGAGGATTCATTAGTCAGTGTATGGGGAAGTGTTTGTGTATGTAGAACAAGCAAAGGGTTTGTACTGAGGTAAACGCATGCACGAGTGGGTGATCTTTTTTGCCTGAGCGAGTCTGTGCATCCTCGTATGCGTACGTCTTCCATTTCCTCTGATCTGTGACCATTCCCTTTGATTCGGACACGGTGATCCGGCTTAAACGTGAAGCAAACACAGGATTAGGCCTCAGCTGCGCAGATAACGCGCTGATCAAAGTGCCCTCTGAGCGCCTACAGAGGGAGCGAAAATATGTTAAAGAAAACAGCGTGCTCGCCTCAATCCGCATTTTATCTCCACTCAGACAGGTGGAGATCACCCCCACCCCCTTTCATTCCAGAACTTTCGGTGGCTGGCGGAGAATACTTCCACAATCAATCTTTTTATGCCAACTCTGGCAGCTCGAGATGAAACAAAACCAATGTGATTTCTGATGAGCTTCTATTTTAGCCTTGTTGTCTTTGCTTTTCTCACACTCTCTGAAACGTGGAATCGCACGTTCGATTGTGTTACACGGCCCTGTACAGTACAGACTGCAGTTCCTGCTGGGTGGTTTATTTCAAGACGTGCCGCTAACAGCTCTTGTCGTCTTTTCTATCTCTACCCGTGCGATTCTGGAAGGGGGTCTTGGCCCAGGCCCAAAATTGCACACTTTACTGTGGACGTGTGTCCTGTGGCACTCGTTTGTCTGTACATTTTGTCATTTTATGACTCAAAAGAGTCTTGTGTGCCTGCGATGGAAGCCTGCACTGGTGTGAACTAACAGCTGTTTCGCTAATCGATTAATTTGTCAATTATTTCTTCGATTTTATGTTATTCCACATCTTGCCAAGTGCTTTACTTCAAATAACGTGCAAACAGAAGCCTATGAAAACAAGTTAAAATGTATGAATGTTAAGGGGAATAATTTAAACCTAAATTCAACTTCTGACAAATTTTTTTACATCAAAGTGAATTACTGCGCTCCCTTTCTCAGCGGCATTCTGATAGATACATACGAATGCGCGCACATGCTCCACACAGTCTTTGAAATTTAATGTTGACTTGTTTGCCATGAGGACAAGCAGTTTTGTGAAATGGAAATACTTGCGAGACTTCAAATGTATAACATTTACGGTTAAGAAAGTTATGCACTGTGGAAAAACATAATGAAAAGCACCTCTGTCAAAGCACATCAACCTGGTTGTATAAAACTATATTCTAATGACCTTCTTTGAAGTGTTTAATATAAAGAGCTCATATGGTTGAACATTTTGGGTTATGCACTTTTACACTCTGCAACTTGTTGTGTGGCTATGGAAGGGTTTTTTTTTTAAGATTTCTCTTCTACAGAAATTCTTTTTTTTTTCACTAGCGCACTATTTACAAAGACCCAACTAATTGACATTTTCAACTATTTTCTTTATCAACCCACTCTAAAAAAAAAGGTTCTATATGGCACCAAAAATGGTTCTTCGTCGTAATCATAGAGGAACCACTTTTGGTGCTATATAGCACCATATCTTAACATGTTCTGTATATGGTAGCGGTGCTATATAGCACCATAGTTAGCTGTGCTATATAGCACCTTAGTCAAAGAACCGGTGAAGAACCTCTGAAGAACCTCTGAAGAACCACTGAAGAACCACTGAAGCACCAAAATTGGTGCTATATAGAACTTAAAAAGGTTCCCCTATGATTACGAGCCAAGAACCATTTTTGGTGCCATATAGAACCTTTTTTTTTTAGAGTGTACTCCCAACAGAACAGACTGTGACATTGCGTCAACAAAGGGAATTTGGAAGTGGACCGCAAGGGTTTTGTGCCCTTCAGGGTCCTTGATGATTCATTCCAGGAGGTTGCTGATTAAATGACAATATTTTAACTGATTTATCCCTAAGCAGACGTCCAGTCCAAATCAACCAAATGAGTCAGACTGTGCTGACTGTTTTTAGCCTGGTTAAAACCAGACCATTCTCAGTAGTAAATGAGTTATGGTCTGGCAAAGCTTCATAGACAAATAATTTCCAAAGGGGCGTCACCAACGGGCGTTGCTCAAATGCCTCTCGGCGCAATTGGATAGAGCTAAAACCAATGAGAGCGATGAGGGAGATGACGTATGCAGAGCGCAGAGAAACATCTCAGACTCTGGCCGTCTCTCAATATGCGTTCTTGTCTTTACTTGTGTTCTCAAATAGGAAATGTCCCCGGTTTCCATTTCAGAAATCTGGTCACCTTACCTAAACCACATATTAATGTTTAATATATTATTTTTTTAAATGTAAACGAAAAGAGGCAGGGTGTTTTATACTTCGTTCTATTATAAATATATAAGATAATCAATGTAGGCCTAGCTATGCGTTGCCTGAACCACATTCGTGTGGCTATTATGTTTAAGATTTTTTTTTTTTATGAAATGAGGCAGTGGTGTTTTATGACATATTTATGACACATCTGACTTGCGTCCGTGACTTGCCAAGTTTGACTCCGGAGAACGAACTCCCGATGACGGGAGGAAACTAGTCCGCCTACTCTGCTAATGGACAAGCAGCGTTCTTGACACTATCACTCAGCATATATTTGTATATTTTAGGCTACAATAAAACACCACTCGACCTCTTTTAATTTTCATAAAAAAAATATTAAACATATTATAGCCACACAAATATAGTGCAGGCAATGCATATTATCTTCAGTGCATGTTTATAACAAAAGAAATATAAAAAACCCAGCCTCTTTTCGTTTACATTTTTTTTTTTAAAACACACATTAATGTGTACGTAATATAGGCTATGATTATCACTGTAATAAATTAAATATGACATAAAACACAGCCCAGTCTCTTTTTTTTAAATGTCAGTTTATGTGTGATAAATAGCAATTATAAAGGTATAAGTAAAAGGTATAAGAAGCTATACAATAAATAAAGCAATTCAGTCAAACAAAGTCAGCGGACTATAACGGTAAAGTTTAATAGCTTAAAAATATAAAGTTATGAAACTTCACTTTGCCCTCAGACAAAACGATCTGTCAGGGAACAAATTATAGATTGATGAGAGCAAAGATCGGCCGTTAGATCTACACAAGACAAGACGAATCATATCTTGTGTTTAACCACTACAGAGACATCAGAGCCAGCGGCAGGCGGCTGAAGGACTGGCCGAGGAAAGGGTGTTCTCGGCGGGGTTAATGAGCGATTGAGCGCCGCTGATCCACTGGAGCTCACAACTCCGAAAACGGCAGATCAAATTTTCAAAAAGGCGCTCTCAAAAAGGCGCTTTCTTTATAAATAAACCACAGATTTGAAGTCTGAAAAGGACTTAAAACTATATATTGTGAAACATTAACACTACCAGAGGGCTCTTGCTAAGACCCACTCGCTGGTATCAGACTTTTGCCAAATCCAGTCGGCAGTGTTGTGCGTGAACGAGTTCAAAAGAACGCGTTCATTGAACACGCTCATTTTTTCGTGAACGTTGAACTGAACGCAACACATTTTTTAATAAAGAACTTGAACGTGAATTAGTTCACATTATGTGTCATGAACGGCAGACATCACTGTAAATGAACGTTGGAATTTGTTTTCCATTGAAAACTGAGTGACATCTGTTTTCTCTTTTGAAACGCAACGAGAGAAAGTTCCTCCCTCCTGTATTCTCGCTGGTGCCGCTTAAATCATGTATCACCAGACAGAAATGGTTTTGACATTGTGTGCGCAATGCATTGCGGGCAACGTAGTGTCCGGCTGAGAATAGTTGAATAGCATACTGGCTTCCGCACAACGTTACCCGTGATGAATTGCAGCAGAACGGGGTAGGCATAGCAACGCCGCGTAGCAGGCAACGACGAGAGCGCGGAGGGCTAGAGGAGCGAGAGACCAAAGACGAGAGTGAGAGAAAGCGCTGCAATTTTTTAAAAAATGGCTAGTGGAAGTGATGGCACGGAGACGGACACCGATTCTCCTTATGAACATTTAAAACAATTTTACACACTTGCAAACCAAGACCCCGACGGCAAAAATCTTACCTTTCTGTGTAAGATATGTCCACCTGCGCAGCAAAAACAAGTTACATCAACAACGTCCTTCTCGAATTTGAAACGGCACATTGAGTTAAAATATGTATATATAATATCATATATATCAAATAATATATACATATTTCATATTCTTTTTTTAATTAAATGCTGGTAGATTTCATTGCACTAAGTATAGAAATGAAAGCTCTAGCATAAGTTCTGCTGGGAAGACTCAATTACTACGTCACTCACTGCCTTCATTCTAACCCAATTATATTCTCATGCTCACCGTATAAAAGCCCGGTACTTACACATGTTTGAGTTCGCAGATACTGAAGCGACGATTACGCAGTCTGAAGTGACGACTACGCAGATCTGAAGCGATGATTACGCAGATCTGAAGCGACGATTCAGTTAACGTTCTGGATGTTTCGTAGCGGTCGATCGCTGGTCCTATTATAAGTTAATAATATGCACACAGTGGCGTTCTAAGTCCACGTCAGCTATCATTCTAATCACCGGGCTGTCGCGGCAACAGACGAGTACCTTCACTAACGAGAGCAATCTCGCGTTCAGATTCAGAACAATCACTTCCACGGAGGACTATTGGGCATGTTATCAAAGACACGGCTGTGATCTTCATCACCATTCTGGCGTCATCTCTACATCAGCATTCACCACAGTGAAATGTATATGATTATACATTCCGACGCCGATTGGGTGTAGTATTGTACTCTTTCTCAATTTTGTCGCAAGCAGGTCCGTACAGTGAGTGCAGACACAAGCATCACATGAGACGCGCACAGGTGTCTGCCGGTCTGCTCGTGCAACGTGATCGCTCGTTGTGGCTCACTTGTGTCGTAATCCATAGTGCTGTAAATGATTCGCATGACAAACGGCCTGTATTGATGGCAAATTGTTTAGAAAAGCTGAAACAAATCAGATGGCACAGCATATTAGCCTCTATCACCCTCCCTATGAACGCAAGGAACCAACATGAGTTTAAAGCAACATGCACCCAGTTAATCGGGGCTCATGATTAACAGAGTTAAGCTGGAATCGCAATGGGTTCTGTGTTATTAATCAATACAATTGAATTAAATATGCTAATTTGCTCAGATAGTTTTTAAGTAGGCTACAGCACCGACATCAGTGCTTTGATCCGTTCTCATTCAATGGTGTTATTCTCTTGCAGCACTGTGAGTTTGTCACATTAACTGTCATAATTAAAACTGACACAACATAGTTTTAAGCTTAAAAGTGTTTTTGGGCTGTCATCCAGCAGAGTACATTATCTGCTCAATCATACGGGGCACCCAGTGTTGAAATGGTTTCCCTTAGTTATTTGACATGGCTTCCTTTCTGATGAGGAAGTACTGTAGCGTTCTGTGTTCCATAAAGGTGTCGTCTTATTGCATTATAAATATGCGCTATATTATATATTAGTCAATTGAAATAACACGTTATGTATAGTAATTGATGCTTTGTTTTCGCTTAACTCCAGTAATTACTCGTGTTTTATTCAGCTGATATCTGTATACCTCTTCTATTTTAGTAACTTTAGAATTTAGTATTACGGTTCACTTGGTCCTTCCGTGCTAGGACGCTATGGCTGCAACTAGTATAAAACAAACGTGTATCTCACTTGTACTCACAGTACCATAGGTCAGGTAAGGTTTGCATACTAAACAAGTTTTGATATTCGACTGCAGCACTAATATATTTCCGTACTCAATCGACCCGTTTACATGAAGATTGCATCTAAATCGCAGCACGGGAACACTTATTCAAATCTCATGAAAACAGTAAGTGAGCAGAGTGTGCTCCCTTTATAAATGCACGAAACCGTCGGAAGTGCTTTAGTTCAGATAAACTCCTACACTAGTGGAAACTGCTGCGGTCAATCTACACCGAATCATGATCTATTGCATGCTCTATTCTTCGTTGGTCAAATGTATGTACTAGAAGGCAGAATTGGCCAGCGAATAAGCGGCGTTGCTGGTGCCGCGCTCTACTGTTCGAGCTACAGGAAGACATGTCTGTAATCGGCTACACTGCACCATTTACGCCAACATTTTCAGTTATTGAGTCTAACACAATATACAGGGGAGTAAATATAGCATTGACTGTTGACTCAGTCTGCACATGAGTGTTGATTTCCGGGTGCACCGCAAATGACGAGCTCTCTCGCAGTGAGCTTTTCTCTTCGCTAAGCTGGCACACAGTGCGCTCATAATCTTTGTGATACGTTGCTTTTCAGACTGTGATCTGATGTCACACTGTGGGATTTCAGTGCATTAATGCCAGGTACGTTAATCAGATCCACGAGGACTTGTCCGGAGTTTTACATCAACCCATTCACCTTCGTGAAATTATTCAGGCCAAAATTTTATCATGCCGTTGGTGAGTACGTCAAACTAACTATTATAGACTTCTGATGTTATTCCAGGGTCAAAGGAATTTTTAGGATTGTGATATTCGTCTCATACTGCCAAATGTGGCCACAATCACACAGTATTATCCTGGCTTAGGTTATCAAATGATGAATTTTTTCATAGGTTCAGTAGCCGTGCCGGGTCCTATATAGCTAGCTATGGTTTTATTAGTTAGTAAAGCTTAAACATATAAAACATTCTTATCCTTTTGCAAGGGCATCGTCTGATGTTCTCAATCACATGCCCATGTTATGTCTGTCATGCTGTCTGGTTTATTTTCTTTAGGGGCTCTCTTAGCAGGTTGACGGTTAGATGGTGTTCTATCAAGACGTCAGCGTTGCTACGAACATAGTCAATGCGTGGAGTTGGCATCCTCTACCAAGGTCTCCTCTATTAAGTATGCGGGATGCCATGATGGTCAAGATGGTTTTCTTCAGCAATCCCAGCTCAGTCTTTCGGTAGGCGTTTTGTCTCTCCATCCGCAGCTACAGCGTTCCCTCTTAGAGCGAACATCGTCCAAGACTTTCAGACGGCTCTGCATTAGCCAACCGGACCCAGTATCCTGTCCTCCCCTAGCAACATTAATATTATATTAAACTCTCTGCTAATATAGGCTAGAAAATATATTCCTAAAAGTGTCGCTTCCTCAACTTTCAAAACTTACACGTCCGCATGGTCAGTTTTTTCTATGTTCTGTTTCGCCTCAAATGTCAGTATTCCCTCTTTGATTTCGACCATTTGTTCCTTTCTCATCTTATAAAAAAAAAAAAAAAAAAAAAAAACACCTCTTACATCCGCCGACTCCTCGCTGGCATCAAATCCTATGCAAAAATCTATAGTCCTAATTTTCCAAGTCTTTTCTCCGAAACTTCCATTTGTTTACTCCTTAAAGGCTTCGCTAAATCCTCTAGTAAACAATAGATAAACGTCTGCTCATTACTCTCCCGTAGCGGCATAGGTTCATCAGTTCCGTCCGCAACGGTCTCTTTCCTTTTACATCAATATTCTGCTAGAAGCAGTGTTTCTAGTTGCTTTCTACGGTTATGCGTCCAGGCGAATTATCCTCAGATACTAATACATTCGATCCTACCTTTGGTATTTCCTTTTCTGATATTCGTTCTCACCTAATCGCTCCACTCTAATTCTTAATATAAAAAAAAAAATATAAAAAAAAAACGCTTAAGGCTACGGCGTTACCTTATCTTTCTTAAAATCAATAATGATTTTCGTCCATTCATCTATGGTCAAATTCCTTAAAAAAAAAAACCACCCTAAAACTTCTAATTATGCCCCTCTCTATATCTTGCTAACGGTGCACCTCTTTCAAAAGGCTGGTTCAGAACTCAGTTAAACTGCCGGTTAAAGCTGCAGTCTATCCCCTTCTCTCTACACCGGCCACTCATTCAGAATCGGGGCAGCTACTACAGCAGCTGAACGAGGAATCCCCATGCCGGCCATCAAAGTTTGGGTAGAAGGTCCTCGGCTTTGAATCATATAAAAGACCCGATTCTAAAACCATTCTTCAAGCCCAGCAAGCTCTACAGTAACCATAAGGTAAATTCCTATGCAACTACTGGTGGTGGTGTCATAATCATATTTCCCTCATCCCGTTATTATTCTAGCCAGCACTCCTCAACGACTTCTAGTCATCTAATATGTGTGGCCTAGCGGCTCTGTTCCATGTGGCCTCGTCTCTGTGTGGCTGTAGCAGCCGTTGTGCCTTTGTTACATGTTCGTTATTTAAATAATCCTAAATTAATAATATTATTAAAAAAAAATAAAAATAAAAAAAAAACCTTGAATGTCTTATTTAATGCGATATTTTTGTTCTATGTGGTCTCCTGTGACCGTGTAGCCTAATGTGGCCTTGTCTCGTGGTCTTGTGGCCATCAAGCATGGCATGTTCTGTGTGGCCTAGCGGCTCTGTCTCGTTGGCCTCATTCAGTGTGGCTTAGCAGCCTTGTGGCCCGGCGGGCCTCGTCTCTGTGGTACAATGTTGCCTTGTCCTATGTTCAGCCTTCAAGGGTGCGGCCTTTATGGCTTCGTTTTGTGTGGCTTAGTGGCCATCGTCTGTACGTCTCGTCTAAGTGTGGGATTATGGTTTAGGAAACATTCTATGTTCAGTGTGGTCTACTGTGACCGTGTAGCCTAATGTGGCCTTGTCTCGTGGTCTTGTGGCCTTCATGGCATGGTTAAATGTGGCCTAGTGGCCTTGTATTCAGTATGTCTGTCTATGTGTGGCATTAGTGGCCTTGTGGCCACGTGGGCCTTGTGTTCATGTGGGGCTTGGCGCCTTGTGGCATATGTTTGCCTTGTCCTTTAAAAAGATGCCTGATCGGCCAGTGGCCCCCTGGGGCATATGTTTTATGTGGCTTAGATGCCGTAGTCTCGTGTGGTTTGTATACGTGTGGCTCTAGTGGCTTGGTCTTGTCCTTAAAAGATGCCAATAGTGGCCAGTCGCCCCCTGGGGCATAGGTTCTTTGTTTAATATTTAAAAAAAAAAAAAAAAAAAAAAATTCTAGCAAGTGGCTTCGTTCACTTGCAGTCCAGTCTTACCTCGTCTCTTTGTGGCATTAGCGGCCGTTGTGGCTTAGAAGCCTCGTCTCTGTGGTCTGTATAGGCCGGGTGGCTGATCAAGGCCTTGTCTCTGTGGTCTATAAAGGCCGTGTGGTCCAATGAGGCCAGAATATGTGTGTTTATGTACGGCCCTAGGTGGCCTGCTATATGTGGTCCAATGTGGCCGTTCTATTATAAAAAAAAAAAAAAAAAAAAAAAAAAAAAAAAGCCAATGCGGCTCTGTCTGTGTGGTCCAATGAGGCCGTGTGGTCCAATGTGGCCTGTCTATTATTTTTGCCAGGCGGCTGCCTGTACGGTCCAATGAGGCCTTGTCTCTGTGTTTTCCTATAGGAGTGAACTGGCAATATATAAATATATATATATATATATATACATATATATATAAAAAAAAAAAATAATAAATAAATAAATAAAAAAAAAAAATAAATAAATAAATAATAAATAAATAAAAGCATATATCTACATATATAACAATAATACAAATAATAAATTGTCTTTTTATTAAGCTATAGGCATGCAGTATCTCTTCACATCTTAATTCTACCACATAGTAACTTCCTTCTCTATTTTTCAGGAACCCCAGGATTCTAGACCGGTGGGTATACTCAGTTACCAACTTTTGGGGGTTGGCGGGCCCCGTCCCGGTGTATTCATACTCCACCTACTTTTGGGGGTCGGCTGCGCCCCTGCCCTCGTCTTCAGGCAGGAATTGCAGATCCGATACCCTCGGATTATGCCTACGGACGGGGCCTACGCCAAATTGACTCTGTAGATTATTAGCTTGCTGAGCTACTATTAAATGCACTATTGTCAAATAATTCTCCCGAGTCTTTCCTGCAGAAATGAAAGCTCTAGCATAAGTTCTGCTGGGAAGACTCAATTACTACGTCACTCACTGCCTTCATTCTAACCCAATTATATTCTCATGCTCACCGTATAAAAGCCCGGTACTTACACATGTTTGAGTTCGCAGATACTGAAGCGACGATTATGCAGTCTGAAGTGACGACGACTACCCCCATCCTCCCCACCACCACCAGGATGGTCCCGTCCATACCTCCCGGGGGGTCGGCTGCGCCCCTGCCCTCGTCTTCAGGCAGGAATTGCAGATCCGATACCCTCGGATTATGCCTACGGACGGGGCCTACGCCAAATTGACTCTGTAGATTATTAGCTTGCTGAGCTACTATTAAATGCACTATTGTCAAATAATTCTCCCGAGTCTTTCCTGCAGAACTGGTCTACCTTGTCTGTACTGAGCAGCTTCAAAGAACGTATAGTGATTTCTAGCTCGTAGTGTGAAAAAAAGTATTTATTTGAATATCTCACGAAAAAAGTAAAATGAACTGAACTTTGAACTAGTTCAGAATTAAAATTGTGAACTTTGAACGTGAACTGTTCACTTTGAGCATGTATGAACTGAACTTGAACTAGTTCAGAAAAGCTGTGAACTGGCACAACACTGCCAGTCGGTAAGACGGCGATAACATCTTTTTTAGATATGAAGGCTTCGAGTGTTGTTCTTTGCTCGGGTTTTAATGAAAAGGAAAAGTTTAAACCGCTTGAAACAGACGCGATAGCTGATTCGAACAAGTGATACTCCACGGCGGCAAATCTGCTTCAACGTCGCTGCGCTGTCGTCATCGTGTAAAGCCCGCCCCAACGTTTCTGATTGGTGCCGCGATTTCGAGGGATTGGAAATGGGCTTGAATGGGCTCTTTGCCAGACTACTTGCAGAGCAAATCTAAATTTGCCGGAAGTTGTCTGGGTTTTCCCAGGCTAAACTGTTTTAAGAGAATAGTTCTCTTTTTTTCTCTTATGTTGTTCCTTTCATTTTGAGCTTGTCAGAAATGTCCCTTTTTACTCATAAGGAAAATAGACAGGACATTCTTCAAAAAGTAATCTTTTGTGTTCAACAAAAGAAAAAAGTCAAACATGTTTAGAAAGACATTAGGGTGAGTAACTGATGACAGAATGTCCATTTTTAGATGAACTACTATGTTAAAATACATTTTATCCAACCATACGGTCAGAGTTCCAGGGCATGACATGGGCAATCCTTTCTCCACCTCGCTGATTGATGTGTCCACAGTTGACGTAGACCAGTCCTCATTTACGCTGGTCGAGTTGAGCCTAATTAAAATATTTCCTTCGCACTGCTCAAACACGTTTGTCGATGTGGAGAAGTGGTGCATGACGACACGCTCTGCAAGTGCTTGTGATGTCTTGACAGGGAGCCTTGAATCCATCCATGCAATGACAACTTTAGCTGAGTTCATTCCCCACAAACTTTGATTTCAGTATTTCTCGGCACAGTGACAGGAAGCTCAGCCAAAAATCAACTCTGATCTGCATCAACCTAGACAGTGTTTTAACAAGAGAGAGGTCTGAGATATAAATCATCCTGGTAATATTACAATAATCTTTGTTATTGTGTATTTGCATTACATAATACAAACATTCTATTATTTGCCCCAGTAGTCTTGGACTTTACTTGCACGCATCGCTGTTGATATTGTTTAGAAAACTGCTGCCATTTTACTTTAATTCTTTGTTCTTTTGTTCTTGTTTCTTAAAAGTACTATTTATTTCTTGTGGTGTAAAACTTTGTAGACAGCAAAAAAATGACCTTTAAACAGAGATGAAAACTTTGTTTGAGATGAAAAGTTTGCCAAACTGAGGGCATTCATGAGATATCATGGGGAGATATAAAAACTTGGATGTTTTGTAGAAAACAAAAACATAACAGTCTGAACAGCACACAAACAGGTCACAGACTGCCCAATGCATTTTGCACACAAAACTTGTAAAAAATAAATAAATAAATAAATCACAAGCTCCAATCAGAATGCACAGGCTTTATCAGTCAGTCCGATGATAAAATTATGCCAGTAAGAAAGAGTTCTTAGTATTCCTCAATCAATTCATTATAAACAATATAACAAGAAAAAAAAAGAATACTATTATAAAAGTATGCCTGTTTTCTCAATAATTTTGTGGTAAAAACTGTTTATGGTCGCTAATGACCCGAGGTGTGTAATAGTGTAAGTGTATTTTTTCTGTACAACAATAATTTAATCTTTGATGACTGAATAAGTGCAATTCACCTTTATTCCACAAGGTGTTTGTTACACAATGATGAAGTGACGTTTCACTCACTGCAGGCAGAAAACAAAAAAAAATAGGAAGAATCATCAGCAAAACTTAAAAATAGCTCAGCAAGTTCTGAACGCAATCAGTGTCACTGTCACTTGATGGTGAAGCTGTTAGCGATCAAAATATTGATTCAGAAAATGTTGAAAATTATAGTTTTGAGTTGGCGAATATGAGCCAGATGCTGGGAAATGAGCTCTGACGATCTGACGTTATGATAGTATAAAACATCTGCTCAAACTGAACCCTTCCAAGCTCCAAAAGGTAACAAAATATGCTTTGTTTTGCTTTGTGTTACTCTAATATCAGGAGAGTTTTATATTATCGAGACCTATAGAGATCCATCCGTGTTAGATATAAATCCGGGTCGCTACAGACCCGAATTTGTAAGAATGATTGGCGAAACATTTATGCATTTAAGGGTTACATTTACTCAAGTTTGTCAGGTGAGTGGTATAAGACATTAATCTCTTATTTTATGAGGTAATCACAACCTGTCGCTAAATAAAACCTTCACAAAATATCATGCAACCACAAAACAAACTCTAATTGGTCAATGTACATGTCAGTGGGTGGTTCTTAGTAAGAATAAGTTACAATGTGGAATAGACTTTATGCCAAGTCAAAAATGTGAACTATGGTAAAAAAGCAAGAATCATTTAAAGCTTACCAGAAGCAAAGCCCACAAACATTGTTTATCACCATTATAATCAGAGGACCTTATAATTATATTCAATTCTGGTCACATCTTTCCCTTTCTGAACAATTCAATTCTCATTATAAGTAATAAAAGACAAAATCAGGGGACAAGAAGTAAGAAATCGAGAAAGAGAGAGAGTCCACTGTGTGATATCTTGGGCTGCAGAGCCACTTAGCAGACAGAGAGGGAATAGCAGAGGCAGAGGCAGAAGAAAGATGGAGGTGATCAGCACATCATTATTTTGGGACCCCAGCTTCTCTTAAATGTGATTTCATTGTTTATACCAGTCATCGACCACTTTGTTGTTATTTTTATGAACAAGTGCTCACAAGTAAATTTCTCTCTTCATCTGTCAGGATGGATATCAGGATGAAAGAGAATGGGACACTTGTTTGATTATCAGCAAACCATATCAGATACATTAAACAATCTGTCTGTCCCAAAGAAAGTGTAAGGCTGCAGATCAGTTCTGTAATGCTGCCTTCCCAGCAAACAATAGCCGTCATTTCACTATCTCAGTTAACTATAGACCCGATATAGTCCAGCTATGAGTAACCCACTTCTGCCTTGGAAGATGTGTGATATTCCATCATGTAAGCAAAGTCAACAGTGATTACAAGGTGTTTGGTTTCATTTCTTTGACATGTTCATGTTCTAGAAGACTAGTCTATTCTTGAGCTATGGTTAGACGTCTATTACATTTTTACTGACTGCCCAAAAATATGTTTTAGCCTAGACGTCAGGGCTGTGTTTGGACGGCTATTAGACATCTTTTAAACGCAAAATTGCTTGCTGGGTTCAGACGAATCACCACAAAATAAACCTAAAGCAAGCATCACTATTATGGTTCGTTCTTATTATCATTCTGCACACTTGGTGCTGTTTTGTGCTATGGACATGAATGATACCTAAAATCATGCGTGCTATTAATTTCAAAGTGATCAGACTTATGGTGAAAAATCAAGTTTTTTATGTTGTTTATATGTCTACAGGGAGTGCAGAATTATTAGGCAAGTTGTATTTTTGAGGATTAATTTTACAACATTAATAATTAAACAACAACCATGTTGTCAATGAACACAAAAAACTCATTAATATCAAAGCTGAATATTTTTGGAAGTGGTTTTTAGTTTTAGCTATTTTAGGGGGATATCTGTGTGTGCAGGTGACTATTACTGTGCATAATTATTAGGCAACTTAACAAAAAACAAATGTATACCCATTTCAATTATTTATTTTTACCAGTGAAACCAATATAACATCTCAACATTCACAAATATACATTTCTGACATTCAAAAACCAAACAAAAACAAATCAGTGACCAATATAGCCACCTTTCTTTGCAAGGACACTCAAAAGCCTGCCATCCATGGATTCTGTCAGTGTTTTGATCTGTTCACCATCAACATTGCGTGCAGCAGCAACCACAGCCTCCCAGACACTGTTCAGAGAGGTGTACTGTTTTCCCTCCTTGTAAATCGCACATTTGATGATGGACCACAGGTTCTCAATGGGGTTCAGATCAGGTGAACAAGGAGGCCATATCATTAGATTTTCTTCTTTTATACCCTTTCTTGCCAGCCACGCTGTGGAGTACGTGGACGCGTGTGATGGAGCATTGTCCTGCATGAAAATCATGTTTTTCTTGAAGGATGCAGACTTCTTCCTGTACCACTGCTTGAAGAAGGTGTCTTCCAGAAACTGGCAGTAGGACTGGGAGTTGAGCTTGACTCCATCCTCAACCCGAAAAGGCCCCACAAGCTCATCTTTGATGATACCAGCCCAAACCAGTACTCCACCTCCACCTTGCTGGCGTCTGAGTCGGACTGGAGCTCTCTGCCCTTTACCAATCCAGCCACGGGCCCATCCATCTGGCCCATCAAGACTCACTCTCATTTCATCAGTCCATAAAACCTTAGAAAAATCAGTCTTGAGATATTTCTTGGCCCAGTCTTGACGTTTCAGCTTGTGTGTCTTGTTCAGTGGTGGTCGACTTTCTGCCTTTCTTACCTTGGCCATGTCTCTGAGTATTGCACACCTTGTGCTTTTGGGCACTCCAGTGATGTTGCAGCTCTGAAATATGACCAAACTGGTGGCAAGTGGCATCTTGGCAGCTGCACGCTTGACTTTTCTCAGTTCACGGGCAGTTATTTTGCGCCTTGGTTTTTCCACACGCTTCTTGCGACCCTGTTGACTATTTTGAATGAAACGCTTGATTGTTCGATGATCACGGTTCAGAAGCTTGGCTATTTTAAGACTGCTGCATCCCTCTGCAATATATCTCACTATTTTTGACTTTTCTGAGCCTGTCAAGTCCTTCTTTTGACCCATTTTGCCAAAGGAAAGGAAGTTGCCTAATAATTATGCACACCTGATATAGGGTGTTGATGTCATTAGACCACACCCCTTCTCATTACAGAGATGCACATCACCTAATATGCTTAATTGGTAGTAGGCTTTCCAGCCTATACAGCTTGGAGTAAGACAACATGCATAACGAGGATGATGTGGTCAAAATACTCATTTGCCTAATAATTCTGCACTCCCTGTATATGGTGTTTTTAATATGCTTTCAGAAAAACCATGCGCAAATTCATGTCAACACTATTGCTGAGTATTTTCTCCTTAAAAGTGCAGTGAACCAAAGAAATCGCTGGTGTTTCTTACATCACAAACTACCTTGTAACCATTCATGTCAAGGATGGGATTTAGCATGTCATCATTACTATGCTGCGAATCAGGGGAGTCTCAAGAGAAGCAATACCGGTATATTTTTCTGTTGATATGGAAAATCATGTACATTTCGCAATATAGCGGGTGAATTATGTATATTCTGATGTTATGGTGAAATATGCTTTTCTCTACTGAAGCTTTTCTAAGGATGCTGATTTTTAGAAGGCAGTCTGAGATGGTGAACAGGAACATGGTTTGTGTAACATTAGCAACGCATGACACATAGTAATGTGTCCAACTTTGTAAAAAGTGATACTTTTGTGCAGCGTTTACTACAGTAACTTGAGTAAAAGTTGACCAACTGGGTCTCTGAGCTGGTATGAGTGAGTGGAGGTGGGGCTAATTTGCATATTCATGGGTCATATATCAATTTTCTACTGGTCACACATCGTCACGTGATGCGATTTTGCAGATTGGAGTTCGCCAAGCTTGAACTTTGGAACGCAGCAATATGCGAAAATGCGTTTGTGTAAGAAAAATAACCATATCTAAAACTTTATAGACTAAAGTAACACATTTTTTTTTTTTTAATATGTCATTTTGGTGATCAAAGATGAGTTTTAGGGATACAATTATTGACTACAGGGGGACTTTAAAGACATTTTGGAGTGAAAAAAAAGAAAGAAATTTCAACAAAAATACAATGTTAAGTTCAAAAGGGGTCTTTTTTTAATTATCTATTCATCAACGAATGCTAAAAAAAATATATATTATAGTTATACTGATCAATATTTTTGTGGAAACGGTTTTCAACATTGATAATAATAAGAAATCAGCATATTAGAATAATTTCTGAAGGATAATGTGACACTGAATGATGCTGAAAATATAGCTTTGCCATCACAGGAATAAATGACATTTTAAAATAAATTAACATAGAAAACAGTTGTTTTAAATTGCAATAATATTTTGTAATATTACTTTTTATTAAATAAATGCAGAATTGGAGAGCATAATAGACTTCTTTCAAAAACCCAACTCCAAACATTTGAATGGTGTACATAAACTGAACTCCTTATACATTATGGACAGTATGTCTGGCTCAAGACATGGCTTATTTTTTATCTACTTAGGTGATTATGAGATCTTGATCACTGAGCTTGACACGGACAATCATTTTAGCAATCAAGGCCCAACCACCACTCGGCATTTACTGATCTCAATTAGGACCTCTCCTCCCGGCACTTCGACTACGTTTCTGACCTGGTTTGCTTACAAATTAAGCGCTGACTCAACCAGATGAGTCAGACTGTGCAACAGCAGAGTGTATTTATTTGTGACTGCTGCTGCGCTGCAGGGGCAATGCAGAGAGGTTGAGAACGTGGGCGTTGTTTGTGCGTATTTGTTTATTATACGTAATCACTCTGTCTCACAGAGTCGTTCATAGGTACCGTACTCCGCGAGGGCCTGTACTATGGTCAGGAGAGGACGTGACCCTGACAGCACTCTCTAAATTAGGAATCAATAGGATCGCATTGATGATCAGCTGGACAATGGAAAATTAAGTCTCGCAGTGGAGATTCGTTTTACTGCCTACATGATCAATCGCAAGGGAAAAGAGATAACAGTTAAAGGAATAGTACAATTCAGTTATTCACTCACCCTTGTGTCATTCCAAATTCACGTGACTTTCTCTCTTCTGTGAAACACAAAAGGAAAAAGTGATTTTAAATATAATGAAAGTGAATGAGGACTGGGATGTTTAAGCTCCAAACTTACCAAAAACAGATAAAAGTATTATTAAAGCAGTCCATACGACTCATTAGTTAAAATAATCTGAAGCCATATGATAGATTTACATAAGAAATGTAATTCGCTATTCACTGAACATCCTGCAGGCTGGTGGAAAAAAAAAAGTTTGTTCTTAAAAATGATTAGAATCAACAGTTTCTGAAAATTCTTATATGTGACCCTGGACCACAAAACCATAAGTCATAAGTCGCACGTGGCAATAGCCAACAATACATTGTATGGGTCAAAATTATCGATTTTTCTTTTATGCCAAAAATCATTAGGACATTAAGTAAAGATCATGTTTCATGAATATATTTTGTAAATTTCCTAACATAAATATATAAAAAAATTATTATTATTAGTCATATGCATTGCTAAGGACTTCATTTGGACAACTTTAAAGGCGATTTTCTAAATATTTAAAAAAAAAATGTGCACCCTCAGATTCTAGATTTTCATTGATCAATTTATATTTTCAATAGCTGTATCTCGGCTAAATATTGCCCTATCCTAACAAACATACATCAATGGAAATCTTATTTATTCAGCTTTCAGATGATGTATAAATCTCAATTTCAAAAAATGTACTCTTATGACGGGTTTTGTGGTTCAGGGTCACGTATTAGAATAGATCTATATGTTGTTTCGATAGCAACGTTCTGAAACACCAATGTAATACATCCTTAAAGGTAAAATAACTGTAAAACTATTATTTATGTAAAACAACTTTGCAGTTCAAATAATACTAGTTTGGGGAAGAAAAAATATATATAAACCTCACATTTGTACAGTGTGTTATATAATTGGTCTGAACACAGCAGCTGGGCCAAAAAGTTAAAAGTTTGCAGGTTTGATCTTTACATCTTCTATAACTTTCTTTGCATGTGCATGAGAAAAGCAACAATTCCTGAACGAATCATTCTATTGATTCTTTTTAATTAATTTATCCAGTTCACAAACTTCACATTTATTCACCAATCAGCCAATAGGATTCTCTGATGCAATCATCCGATTGTGGTATAGTTTTGACATGTTCCTCTCAAAAAGCTATCTAGAAGACCTGGAAATGTAGCGCAAGAGTCATATGAATAATTGCGAGACATTTTTTAATGGTGGTTTTTGGTCATTCATTTGAGTCCAAGTCCTCATTATCTTTCATTTCAATAAGATGAGCTGAGTGCAGAAAGACATTGAAAGTGCATGAAAAAGCCCTTAGAGAGATGTCAAAGCAAAAACACTAAGCCCAACATCAGAAGTATAATTTGAATACACTGAAACTTCAGGGGAGTTTTATCCCCGTGGTCCACTTGAAATGTCAATATTATAATAGTCAATATTTTTGTCAAAAACAGTTGTTTTGATCCCCCTAAAACACTATTAGCATCAGACTGCACAGTACTCAACAAAACTTGGAGACGGATCTGCGGTAACCACAAAGCCATGTGGAACAATCTCTACTGATGGCTTTGAAAGCCATTAACTGCTGCCTTTCCATCCAGAGAGGAAGTTAAGATGGTGCTTTAAATAAAATATACATCCCATTCCTCAACAACTAGTTAAGTAAATTTACAGAGGCCCAAAGGCTTCTGCGATTTGTAATGCCAAGTCTATTTAAGGCTGAAATGCATGGTCTCGCTGCGGACGCCATTAACAGATTCCCAGGCCGTCTGAACAGCAGCTGATGTGTATGTATAGATGGGACTCAAGCAGATAACTCACGTTTACTGTCCAGCCCACACTATTACAGAGCTGCGCAGGGAACGCACCCGAGGACGAGAACGAATGTCAAATCAATATATAGGAGAATAATATGTCTAAGGGAGGAGATGAATACAGAATGGCATTTCATTACAGATCGATGCGAGAGTGCTTTTCATTGCCTTGATGCTATAGAACGTCCCACTGGGTCCAAGGAACCAGACCGGCTCCCTTCCACCACACTGGATGAAGAATGCAGTGATGCTATGGACAGATTGTTGTGGGAATGTGTGTATTGAATAAGTTTCACAAAGCAACTTGCCCTTAAAAAATTCTGAGAATTAATGTTTCGAAGTGAATTGACCTTCAAGTAGTAGGGAGTAGTGAACACTGTGTAGGGACCCTGTCAATCAGAACCCAGTTCATGGTGTTCTGCCTCCAGGCTGATGGTGGGTTAAAGTCCCCATGAAATCAAAATGAAAGTTTTTGGGATTTTAGTATGAATATGTTAGCCTTACTGTTATCTATAAGCTAGTGTGCTCCAAAAATTGGCATTTGGAAGATATAAGCATTCCAAACTTACAGTCTCTCACTTCTGCCATAATGGATCAATGATTAGACCAATATGGATCAATTAATTTTCTGTCCAATCAAATGCTATCTAGAATCTAAATCGTCCCACCCCCTACATATAAATAGCTCAATGAGCTATTAACAAACTCAATGGCTCTGGCCGAGCTGTGATATATATACTGAAACGCTATTGGCTATTTTTAAAAAAGGGTGGGGTTGTTCAATATGTCCGGCCCTGTCTTCCTGTTTCAGTGGAAATTACGTCAACGCATTGAATAATGCGGAATGTGGAAACCAAATATATGTCAGTATATTTGATCCTAGCATTCGGTCTTAAAGTGACAGCAGCCTAAAATACCTGTCTGTCTCATTAATGTTAACCAACAAACAAAAGATTTTAAATAAACCTGAATACTTTACCTGAAAAGCATAGCTTGTTTAATTTGTAATTATATCGTATTTATTCTTCTTTGTTCTTTTTTTTCTATAACAAAAATAAAATAACAAAATGACATAGTTGTGATATAGCTAGTATAGTGAAGAGTCCATCCCGTCCCATATTTCACCATGAGAAATCTGGTCACCATACTTATTTTGCTCTAAGGTGGCTATGAAGTTTGTTCACTGTGATTGACGTTCAAATCATTTGATCCTTGGTTGGTGTGCGTTTTCCAGCTATCCCCTGCTGTTTCAGAGGTGCTTTTCTTCCCACCTTGCTTTAATTACATGCTCAGGCCCTCCTGCTTTCTCAACCCCTGCCAAGCCTCTCCCCCCACCTCATACCCTCCAGGCGATGGAACAGTCCACAGTTATGAAGCTTCCTCCTTTACCACTCTCTCTCATCGCCTTGGCCTGGTACAATGAGAACGACAGATAAGAGTTTTCATTATCTGGCCCCTCTCTTGGGACTCTCCCCACTCTATCGCTCCCTCTCTATCAGACTCAAAGGGCTTTTTTAAATAGGGAGACAGTCCAGTTGATGGCCATGGCATCTTTTTGTCTTTTGTTTTGATTTCCCACTCCCTTCATTTACCCCCCCACCCCCAAAACAATCACAGAAAGAAGGCATGGGAGGCCTCTACAGTCCATTGCTTGTTCTCCCTCATCCTCTTTCTAATTTTTATCCTGCTTTTCCTTTCCATTTTCAACAAAGTGGTGAACGTGCAAGGGTGATAACTGTGCGCAAAATGGACAACTCCCCTGTTTCTGCTCCTTTGAAATTCACTCCATTGTCTGGGCCATGGAGTGATAAAGCCAAAGCAAAGGCAGCCTCTCTTATCTCGCTCTCTCAGTGAAAGGGACTTTCCTTCATCGCCACGGTTGTTGCCCATGTTTGCTGTACGTGCGACGCTACGTGAGGATAATAGCCACAGACAATGTCTCTCTATTCAAAAGACTGTTCGGACCAGGCTCCACGTCTCTCGCTTTGAAACGGCCTGTCCTCGCTCTGAGAGCAAACAGACAATCAATCGCGGCCAAACCTTATTGCATGCATTTTGTCTAATCAAGGTATTAGAATAATAATGGGAGGCTTGTTTCTGAGAAGTTTATTGAATTAGATAACGACAGCAGGCGAGTTGGCTCAGGATGGTGAAGGCAGCATCTGCTGTCAGTTTAGTTGGCCTTTTTGTCATGGATGTGACAAAAATAGAGCCTTCTGCCATGAAATGCTTCTCGGAAATTTGCATCATTGGAAAAAAATGTCAAGAAAGGTTGTGCAATACTGGGCAAGCCGGTGACCACCTACTTTTAGCAGTATTTTTCAAATTCATTTGAATATCAAAGATTCAAACCTGCAGTTCTAGGATTAATCACAACAAATTTGAAACAAACATTACATAAAAACATAGCAAAAAGACAAAGGTACAAGACTGTAATTTATGAAGAAATTAACTACTCATCCCATAAAGCATTGTGAATTATGTAATTGAATAAAAAAAAATTGGTACTATATAAAACTACTTACTTAAAGTCATTGAATATAAATATAAAAAGCAATATATTTTAATAGCCCCACTAGCAGCATAATATATTTTTGAAATAAATAATCGCTATTTAAATAATTTATTGTTTGCCAGTGGGACAGACATTACATAAAGAACTTTGCTACTGATCTCAGATAAAAGATGCAGGATTTAACCACAGAGTTGATATGTTTATCAAATTTCGGAGTCATCAAACTGTACCCCAAGATTCTTAACCACCGCTTTCCAGAGTGGAGCTAAATTTCCCATATGGCTTGTCTATTTGCTCGGACCACACAGGCCAGCCTTCGCTCCCCACATGCATCAATGAGTCTTGGCCGCCCATGACCCTGTCACCAGTTCAACACTGTTCCTTCCTTGGACCACTTTTGATAGACTGACCACTACAGACCGGGAACGCCCCACAAAAGCTGCAGTTTTGGAGATGTCGTCTAGCCATCACAATTTGGCCCTTGTCAAACTTGCTCAAATCAAACACATCAACTTTGAGGGCAAAATGTTCACTTGCTGCCTAATATATCCCACCCACTAACAGGTGCCGTGATGAAGAGATAATCAGTGTTATTCACTTCTTCTGTCAGTGGTCATAGTGACCTGATCGATCATGCCTGATCGATGTATAAAGTGAAAACAGAATTGGACCAAGAATAGAACCTTGCGCAACGCCACAAAATCAATGAAGCAGTTTTGGAGTAAAGTTGACCAATATTAACTGAGAAGGTCATATTAAAGAGAAAAGATTTAAACCTTTCAAGAGCCAATTCCCAAATACCCACAGTCTTTTCTAGGCGAATAATAAGAATGTGATAGTAGTACAGGGAAAACCAAATAGATTATGTCATTCACAATGCTTTATGGAGTGAGCAGCTGCTACTGAGCTTGTGTTGTGGATCTTTTTTCAGAAAAGTGTATTTCTGGTGTAAGTTTTCTAAAACTTAAATCACACTGACATGTGGCTTTTGCTGCTTGACAACACTCATGGTAGGTCTGTCTTGAAAGGTTACGTTATCGTTAAAGTCTGTCTTTCTATGGAGAAAATCAATGAACGCAACCCTACGGTAGAGCTCAATTGAAAAGTAACTCGCTGGAGAATATTCAGCCATCAGGTCGACATAGATAGCAACAAAAAAAGATTTGATTATGACTGGAATATCTAAAGTTCCAAGAAATCCCATTTTAGTATCTGAGGGTCTCTGTTTATTCTGCTACACTGGCTTTAATGGAATACCCAGTGATCCCTGAAAGAATGTTCTAGAATTCATCCGAAGCACAACAGCAAACAGTGAGAGATAACAACATATGTGAACTTCAAATGAGCTGAGCTCCGCTGGAGATGGTCACGTGCGCAACCTTCTGTCATTAATTTCATGTTTGAAAATGTCTCAGTGGCAAATGAGAGATGTCTTCGGCATCATTATTACATCCGGAGATATGGAGGAGTGTCAGATTTTGTCATTTATTAGCGTCTGAGCTGATTCCATCAGACAAATGTTATATTATGGAATCAGCTCTAAATTATTAGGCCTTCAATCGTTTCCAGAAAGCTGAGAGCATGAGGTGATTAAGAACAATTACAGAATACAGCACCGATCATGCAAACAAGAAGGTATGGGCCTGAGGAGACGTACTGTAGCGTGTGTGTGTGTGTGTGTGTGTGTGTGTGTGTGTGTGTGTGTGTGTGTGTGTGTGTGTGTGTGTGTGTGTGTGTGTGTGTGTGTGTGTGTGTGTGTGTGTGTGTGTGTGTGTGTGTGTGTGTGTGTGTGTGTGTGTGTGTGTGTGTGTGTGTGTGTGTGTGTGTGTGTGTGTGTGTGTGTGTGTGTGTGTGTGTGTGTGTGAGCGTGCATGTGGCACACAGTCTGTTACACTAATGAATCTCTGTGCTGATAGGTCTGGAGATGCAAGGTGACAGATCATAAATAATCATTTATGCCATTGTGTCTCTGTACAGCATATCAGGCCACCAAGCACTGACACACAGCAACCAAGCACAGCTGCTCCACTAATGCCACCACACTAGAGAGAGAGAGAGAGAGAGAAAGGGGGTGGGGGGGGTGGGGTCTGACATAACGTCACTGAATATAAAAAGAAAAAAGTAAAATATTTCAAATATGAACTGTGTATTTTCTGCCCCATTAGCAGCATAAAATAGTGTTCAAAACATGCATTGTTTTGTTAATTATTATTAATTATTATATTAATCATTTATAGTTTGCTAATTATTTTTTAATCATTTATAGTTTTCTACTGGGACAGAAATTAATGCATATCACCTTTTTAAAATTAAAATGACTCCATACTTTCACCTTTGCGACGTTTATTACAAATGAACAACATATTTATTGAATTTTAACATAAATAAAATGCTTAATATACAAATAAGTTATTAAATATATATAAAGTTTATTGCAATAAATAAATATATTTAAATTGAAATAAATTATAACAGTAAGACAAAAGTGACGCACTTGACTAAATATTTAGCGTTTTCAACTTTAAGAAACTGTTCAAGCAAAAACAGTGGAACATAAAAGATATTTATCACACTGTTCACGCTGCTCCATAAAATTCACAAAAATGGAGACTAATGGCTGTCAAGCTACAAAAAGTGCACTATATTGCAACTCTACTGAAGCCGAATTCACTGAAGATTATTCACTGAAAATCTTTTTCTTTTGCATACCACAGATATTGTTGACTCTAAATCTCATTTGTAAGTCGCTTATTTCGCCGTAAATGTTTTTTTAAGTACAATCAACTGTATAAGTCATTTAAACTTAAATTAAATTAAACTGACAGAAAGATTTATTTAATCTTGTATAACTTATTATGTATGAACTTATTTTGATGAGTTAAAGTAATGTAAAAAGCATGTCGTTGTGACTTATTGATCATATTTTTTACAGTGTATAAATATGGAAAAATGCATCTGCTAAATAAATGAATAAATGTAAATTATTGAAAGACTGGAAACTATTTAGCACATGAAAGTTATTCCATCACATCAGTCTCATGTTAATACTGTGTAATGTTTTAGTGTTAATCTCCATTTGTGTCTTATGCATCTCATAGAGTGACTTATTTTTTATTTTAAACTTTATCCTACAATTACCTTTCATTTTAAATTGTAATAGCTGCATTTTTTACACATTTATTCACAGAGCTGCCCACTTGCACACTGAGCTTCCATTACGTGTACTCAATGTAATGCTTTTGAAGCATATACTCACTGAGGGATGAGTCAAAATAAGTGTCTGTGGTAATTGACAGCAGGACTTGGATGCCGTCCAGAGACAGGAAGTATAAAAGAGCCCAAAATATTAGCTAATCTGAGGCAAGAGGACAAAAACTGTGAAAGATGTTAATACACAACACAGCAGAAGAGCGAAATCCTCAAAGATATTCTGTCCAAAACGCTAAATATTTCTACAAGTTGAAAAGCTTTAGGCAGATGTTACGGAATAACAGACTCAAGACAGAGGATTAATGGAGAAATGGTGGAACAGCGAGTGAGCAAATGGCAAAACAGGCAAGTAATTTGGAATAATAGCAGTTTCGTGGTGATAAATGGATGGTAACGTCTCGGTTACGTATGTAACCCTCGTTCCCTGAGGAGGGAACGGAGACCTAACTTTAGTGACTAATGAATGGGGGTTTCGCTTAGAAGCCAATCATCTTCGAGAATTTAACAACACCCAATGGCAGAGCCAATGCCACGGGCATGCAGAATTTGCATGCGTAACTCCGCCCAGGAGGAGGAGAATATTGCACGTATTCCAGTCCTTGAAGTGGAATGGCCAGCAAGCGAAGACACCTGAGCCTAGTCCATTACCGGCCACTAGTGGAGGCAAGTACATAGTCGGACACAGGCTCCACTCGGAGATTGTAGAATCTTGCGAATGTGTTAGGTGTCGCCCAGCCTGCAGCTCTGCAGATGTCTGTTTAGCGAGGTGCCATGCGCTAGAGCCCAAGAGGAGGCCACACTAACCCCAAGGGGGCATGGTCGACCCTGCTGCTGGTAAGCCAAAACAATGGTGTCTACTATCTAGTGAGACAGCCTTTGCTTTGAGAGAGCTCTTCCCTTCCGCTCTCCATCATAACAGACAAAGAGCTGGTCTGAGGTCCTGAACACTGCGTCCTGTCTACGTAAGCGCGGAGGGCGCGTACTGGACAGAGCAATGCCAAGGTTGGGTCTGCCCCCTCCAAGGGCAGCGCTTGCAGGTTCACCACCTGGTCTCTGAACGGAGTGGTGGAAACCTTGGGCACATATCCGGGCCAGGGTCTCAGGTTCACGTGAGAGTTGGCCAGCCCGAACTCCAGACACGCTTCGTCAACCGAAAATGACTGCAGGTCCCCAACCCTCTTGATGGAGGCCAATGCGGTCAGGATCGCTGTCTTCATTGACAGGAACTGACTGCAAAGGCTCAAAGGGAGACCTCTGCAGAGCATCTAAGACTACTGAGAGGTCCCAAGAGGGTACGAGGGGAAGGCGAGGAGGATTCAGTCTCCTTGCTCCCCTCAGGAACCTGATGACCAGGCCGTGCTGAATTAACTGTTTTTTTCTCAACAAGGTCGTGGTAGGCTGATATAGTGGCCACGTACACCTTGAGGGTGGAAGGAGACAGCCTTTGTTCCAACCCTTCTTGGAGAGACGAGAGCACGGACCCGATCGGGCATTTCCAGGGGTCTTCTTGGCGGGAAATAACACCAGGTGACGAAGAGGTTCCACTTCAACGCATAGGTGTGTCGTGTAGACTCGGCCCTAGCGGAAGTGATGGTAGCCACCAGCGGCTAGGTGGTAGGGTACTCAACCCTGCCGCGTCCCGTCCAGGAGCGCGGGTGCCAGAGGGTGCCCCATCTCTGAGAAAGGAGGTCCTTCCTCAGAGGGATAGGCCAGGGAGGGGCTGTCGCAAGGAGTAAGAGTTCTGGGAACCAGGTCTGGCCGTGCCAATATGGGGCGACCAACATGACCTGCTCCTTGTCCTCCCTGATCTTGCACAGGACTCGTGCGAAAAGGCTCACTGGGGGGAACGCATATTTGCGCAGGCCTCGCGGCCAGCTGCGCGCCAGTGCATCCGTGCCGAGCATGCCCTCAGTCAGGGAATAGAACAAGCTGCAATGGGAAGAGTCGTGGGAGGCAAACAGATCTACCTGTGCATCGCCGAACCGTTACCAAATCAGCTGGACCGTCTGGGGATGGAGTCTCCATTCTCCGGGGAGGGGCCAAGATGTCAAGTCAAGTCAAGTCAACTTTATTTATATAGCGCTTTTAACAATGGAGATTGTTTCAAAGCAGCTTTACAGTGTTAAACAGGAACATAATGCAGCCTAATTTTATTCAGCTGTATAGCCATTTGATGTCATCAGTTCATTTCAATTTCCATACGGTGACAGTGTGGGCTTTAGATCAATAATTAGATCAGTAATTTAGTTTATATGGTTAAATTAGTTTATTAATTAGATTTATTTCGATGTTTAGTTGAAAAAATATAGTGTCCCCAACTGAGCACGCCAAGCCAGAGGCAACAGTGGCAAGGAAACCAAAACCCCATTAGGTGACCTAATGGAGAAAAATAACCGCACTCTTGCTCTCGATTTGACAGAGGCATGTCAGCAGAGACTGCGTGCGCTCGCTCGTAAGCTGCGCGCACATGGCGACCGAGACAACATCCATACCGAGAAAAGAGATCCTTTGCACGGGGCAAAGTTTGCTCTTCTCCCAGTTGACCCGAAGGCCCAGACGGGCTATGTACTGGAGCACTAGGTCTCTGTGTTCGCACACCTGCGCTCGAGAGTGACTCATTATGAGCCAGTCGTCAAGGTAGTTCAGGATGCAAACCCCGTGCTGCCTGAGTGGCACAAGGGCTGCCTCGACAATCTTCGTGAAGACGCGAGGGGACAGAGCTAGCCCGAATGGGAGGACCGCGTACGGATATGCCCGCCCCTCGAAAGCAAACTGTAGGAACGGTCTGTGTCGAGGTAGGATGGACACATAGAAGTAGGCATCCTTCAGGTCGACCGCTGCAAACCAATCTACTGGACGAACGCATTCGAGAAGGCGTTCACCGCCAACATCCTGAACGGAAGCCTGTGAAGGGATCAGTTCAAGATGGGCAGATCCAATATTGGCCATAACCCACCGGTTTTCTAGGGTACAATGAAGTAAGGGCTGAGGAAGCCGACTTCATTTTGGCTGGAGGGACAGGCTCGATTGCACCCTTCGCCAGTAGGGTGGCAACCTCCGCACGCATGACTGGGGCATTAGGCCCCATCATGGTGGGCGGACTCCCCAGAAGCAGGGAGGAGCCTGCGTGAACTGAATCACGTAGCCGAGCCTGATGGTCTTCGCGACCCAGCGGACAGTCCCGAAAGCTGTAGCTAGGCTCCCAGGAACTGACCAGAGGGGTCACTCGAACCACAGACATACCCCGGGTGGGGCAGCGAGGCAGCTTGACTAGCCCAGATGTGGGAGGCGTAGCGTCCCGGTGTGGGGGCACAGTCAGCAGCTGCATCCTGACAGAGGAGACCAGGGAAGGATGCACGTTCCACTGGGGTCTGCTCTGAGAGGAGGCTGGCGAGAGACAGGGACGAGAGCGGCGCGGCCCGGAGGCGGCGCACACTGCCATCACCGGTCTCTTGGTCCTCAGAGACAGGGACATGAGTTCTTTCCAAGTGCTGCTAGCCCGGGGGCCAGCAGCGGAAAGATTTTCCCCCGGCCCTCCACCGGAGGAAGGAGAGGCCCTGCTACCATCCCCTGGAAAGAACTGGAACCCATCTCTGAGTTGTCCACCTCCAGCCTGGCGTTCATAAATATTTAGTTAATTTTAAACAATTCAAATCAAATTCATGCAGTTTTGCTGGTAATGTGAACATGTATTTTAGGATGTATTGGTTATTTTTAATAGAAACAGATAGGCCTACTTATTTATTGCAGTGTGAATACAATTGTCTGACTCGGTGCATCACTGACAAAGTATTTTAAAAAGAAAACTCGACTAACAAATCTTACCGTTTTCTTCAAGTTAAAATACAGTTGTATTTTTCATAATTTTCATAATTTTGAGAAGATGCCTTTACACGAAATCAACACCTCCGTGCAGCTGCGGTTGTAGCTACAGTAAGCTATTATCATTGGACCTATTCAAACTGGACAATGGACCGTTCGACCACCGAGTCCTGCCGTCTGTAATTTCGAAGTAAGTGTGCATCACTGATCATCGTTCTCACAATTATTTTGTTATAACGTGAGATCTGCAGTTTATCTTAAAGAGGAATAATTGGAATTAGCATATAATCCTTGCTGTCTTTAAAACAGCTTGTCACAAGAAAAGTGATTAAAAGTAGCACATCCACATGTCTATATAAATTCATATAATTTTTGTTTAAGTTCTGAGTAATGACTTTATGTACAATTTCAGTGCATATCGCCATTAATGAAACTAACATTAATGTAAATGTGTATCAAAATGAATACAGAGTTTAAAATTGTTCTTACTTCATTACTTTTCTCACTCTATAGAAAAAGAGTTTGTACGCATGGGTCAGAGTTTGCGTGCAGTTGCGCACATTTTTCTGTCAAGTTTGTTTGGTAACGCTTTAGATTACGGCCCGGAAAGTACTGCGTAAGTAAAGAGAATTTACAGCATAATTTTCGGTAATTATAGTGCAGGGGTCGCCAACTAGCGGACTCCGGTCCGAATCCGGACCGCGAGATGCGTCCATCCGGACCGCGAAGCCTTTTGACGTAATGAAATAAATATGCCACATGCCATAAAAAAAAATCACATTTATATCAGGCAGCTCAGTAGAACCGTTTAGGTCTTATGTAGCCACGGGTTGCGACGACAGTTACTATGCTCACTGTTGCTACGTTCAGACCCAGACGCACTGTCATGACGTCTCAGCACACCGGTACCCAGTTTGCACATACAAATGAGGTGCTTATATTTACAAAATGAGTCTACAAAAGCAGAAATAAGCCCTTTCAAATAACGATCCATGTTTAATTAAAAAAAATCACGAAACTAAATGAAAATGTTTAGTGAAATTAGGAAATATTATATATAGGAAGATCGTTAATTTAGTTGTATACATGTGTGCATAGATTTTGTTCTCATGTCACAAGTAATATCAAGGTTTACTGAGTTTTACACAATCCTTTTGTATTGTGGTTTTTGGTGAAGTGTACTAAAATAAACATCATCACCTGAGTACGTTAGCCCACTTCTTCTCGATGCTTTTCCTGATGGTTTATAAAACAATTACTCCGAGTCGCCCTCTGTCGTTTCAAAGAATAGCACAACGGCGAGTGCGTCATGTATAAACGCCTCGTCCGTTTCAGGCTCGCGCTGCCGAGCCAGGCGAAAGTATAAACAAGACTTGACGCGTCATGCACGCCGCTTAATTTGCATGAATTGCCTATTTATTATTACCGGTATGTCTATTCGCATCTTTGCATTGACTTGAATCACACGCGCGAAACGCTTCATTCGCGTCCGGTGTGAACGCACCATCAGAGCAGAAAGCAGCGCGCAAAAACAATGGCATTTTCGAAAATTAGGAAAGTTGACGCTGAAAACCGAGTTTTCCGTGATGAATGGGTGGGGGAAAAAAATCACATTTATTCTTCCTGTATCTGTACGAGGCCTGTGTCTCATTTGCTCTGATTCTGTTGCGGTTGTGGGAACATTAAATAAAATGTTTCTTGCACTTTTGAATTTTTCCAACACTGGTAGCACTTTATCTTTGCCTGTTTGTGTTTCTGAATGATATTGCTAATGATATTTTACCAGTGCAGTTTGAAGCACAGCAGAGAGCAGTGTTCAATATTAGATACATTTAGTTAAGACTATACATGTGAACGAACATAAACTGTGTTATGAGATTTCAGATTTTCTGATCCATTTTCTGTTTTGCGTTCATTGATTGTTATTATTTATCTCAGTTTACCAGGGGAAAAGCACTTTAGTTGCTAGTAATGCTGAAATGAATATATTTTCAGTCCAGATTTAGAGATGAAGGCAATTTTAGTTCATCATATTTTTGTCAGACATGGTTACTGGTTGAATTTAGATATTTTGTACCAAAGCAACTTAAAGGGCAAAACAGAACAACAACAAAATGAGATCAATTTTGTGAAGGATTACCTATGTTTGCTTTAACAATATGAACAGACATGTTTTGTCCATATGAGAACATATTATATTTAGTTAAATTAAGAACAAATGCTATCTACACTAATTTCTTTAGTCTGGCAATAAACATAAATTATTGTTTTTAGCTATATAATTGTCCGGTCCTCAGCCGCTGACGAGGGTTCATTTACTGGACCTCAACTCAAGCAATTTTAGTTGAAGACCCCTGTTATAGTGTAACTATAAAGTAAGTACGTATAGGTATAAGGGAACAATATGTAATATTGAGGGAATAAAGAGGTAACTATCAGGAAAATTAACACATTATTTATACTTTAAGTATTTTTTAATTAAGGGGCAATTATCTGTGTAGTTACAGGGTAAGTATGAATCTGCAGGCTGTAAATTAAAGTGGTGTTTGTTCCCTTCTTGTTTCGTGTAGTTACAGGGTAAGTATGAATCTGCAGGCTGTAAATTAAAGTGGTGTTTGTTCCCATCTTGTTTCGTGTAGTTACAGGGTAAGTATGAATCTGCGGGCTGTAAATTAAAGTGGTGTTTGTTCCCTTCTTGTTTTGTGTAGTTACAGGGTAAGTATGAATCTGCGGGCTGTAAATTAAAGTGGTGTTTGTTCCCCTCTTGTTTTGTGTAGTTACAGGGTAAGTATGAATCTGCGGGCTGTAAATTAAAGTGGTGTTTGTTCCCATCTTGTTTCGTGTAGTTACAGGGTAAGTATGAATCTGCGGGCTGTAAATTAAAGTGGTGTTTGTTCCCTTCTTGTTTTGTGTAGTTACAGGGTAAGTATGAATCGACGGGCTGTAAATTAAAGTGGTGTTTGTTCCCTTCTTGTTTTGTGTAGTTACAGGGTAAGTATGAATCTGCGGGCTGTAAATTAAAGTGGTGTTTGTTCCCTTCTTGTTTTGTGTAGTTACAGGGTAAGTATGAATCTGCGGGCTGTAAATTAAAGTGGTGTTTGTTCCCTTCTTGTTTTGTGTAGTTACAGGGTAAGTATGAATCTGCGGGCTGTAAATTAAAGTGGTGTTTGTTCCCTTCTTGTTTTGTGTTGTTACAGGGTAAGTACAATATAAACATGTACACAATCTGATATCACTCAGAAACCTTTATTTAAAAAAAAAAGTTTTTTAAAACAGATTTAAAACACTTATTCGTTTCTCTTGCTTGGCTTTATCCTCGTCTTTACTTTTTCGTCCTTGCCACAGATGAAACTTAAGAAGGAATCCCATGTCTCTAGCTATCCTATTATGTAACTACACTGAAAATACAGTGCACGCAGAAATGTCCTCACCGTTTACTCATCTTTCACCCTCATGCCATCCGAGATGTACATACGACTTTATTTCTTCATATGAACACAGAAAAATAAATAATCTCTGCTAATGAAAACTCATTTGGGTTCCTAAAATTTCAAGCATCAAACAGCACATACAGCAATAACGACAGTAATCCATACGATCCCAATGGATGAATCAATGTCTTCTGAAGTGAAACGATAAGTGTTTGTAAGAAAAATAACAATATTTTAAATTTTTTAAACGGTAGACTATCGCTTCCGATCAGCAGTCATCTGCATGAATGAGAGGGTTGAGTTCACGCGTGACGTAACTTGAAGCGTGACGTGAGCGCGCCGAGAAACTCTGGTCATGCGGATGTTGGATGGTGTCGCTTTTTATTTTTGTGAGGTGTGTGCTTTTATCGGTGAGGTGGTGATAATCAGTGACAGGTGCGGGTGATAGCTGAATGAGTGCAGGTGAGAACCAAGAGGGATGCTGGGAAATGTAGTCCAGAGTGGGAGTGTAGCAGTGTAGGAGGATCGGTGCACTCTTGACAGCAGAACACCTGAGAGAGAGAGAAAGAGAGAGAAAGTGCTAAAAAAAACTAAGCAGATGAGGGTGAAAAAAAGAAAATGGCACCATAAAAAGCAGCTAGAAAAGAGGCGTAATGAGAGGTAAAAGAAAATCAAAGGCCTCTGTATTGTAATGTAGGTTATTTACACTATAATCAATAGTTGACATCCCATTAACGTTTAATGTGGACCTCCGGTAGATGGCAGAAATTGGAGATAGCACAGAGGATTCCCCAGCGCTCGGTCATTAAGCAGAGAGATGTGCTTCTCACTACCACAATTATTAATTAAAAAAGGGAAATAGATTTAAATGCTAGTTTCTATTGTGTAGTTTATAAAAGTGCAGTGCCGATTTCTCAGAGGAGGCCAGGGAGATAGTACTGTACCTCACAAATATAAGAAATGAATCAAAAGAACAAAAAACTAAACTAAATAAATATATCAACACTCAGGTCAGGTCAAAAACATAGTGGTGGGTGCAGCAAATCAAGAAGAAAAAACATTATTTACAAACTTTAAAAACACTTGTATTAGGTGTCTTCAACTACTAAGCACTTAAAGGTCTGAATATTTAAATAAAATGAAATAAAATTCAACATTTTGTAACAGGATTCCCTGCATTTGGAGGAAAAGGTCAATATCGCTATTAGCTACACTCTAAAAAAAAAAAGGTTCTATATGGCACCAAAAATGGTTCTTGGCTCGTAATCATAGGGGAACCTTTTTAAGTGCTATAATCACCAATTTAGGTGCTTCAGTGGTTCTTCAACGGTTCTTCACCGGTTCTTTGACAGAACATGTTAAGATATCGGCTATATAGCACCAAAAGTGGTTCCTCTATGATTACGACGAATAACCATTTTGGTGCCATATAGAACCTTTTTTTTTTAGAGTGTAAGCTAATGGCACAACTTACCCCGAACTTACCCCTTTTCCACCAGCTAGATTGGAGCCAGAGCTAGTCCCAGTTCTTAGTTGGTTCAACTGAGGAGCTTTCTAAGAACCGTTTGCTTTTCCACAGGCTAGAGAGCCACAACAGAGCCAGGTCTTACGTCACTGTGTATACGTCATATCTTTCCCAGCAACGCTAGCGCGGTAGCGCCAAACACAAACACACCATCAACAATGGCGGACGTTGCGTTGCTATTGATGTTCATGGCTTTGCGGACCTACATCGGCATTCAAACACGGCGGATCCAACGTGTTCGTGCGGCTCGCCGTAATTTGTACAGACGGAGATTACAGGCGAGAGTAACGGTATGTACATAACATTTATTTTTAACAATGAGATGTCAACTTTAGCCTCAGCATGTTGCTACCATCTTAGCATCGACTTTGCTTATAATCAATCACATTGTTGTTAAATAAAAATGTATTAAGCATTGGTGTAAGAAGTATAACGACACTGTTTTGTAAAAACTCTACTAGAAGTGCAATTTACCTAAGTGAAAGCATGTCTGTATTATAAGTAAAAACCACTCACAATATTAAAACCAAAAATAGTTAATCTGCAGAAAAATGTGTTTACTGTCAGTGTTGTTCTATTCTATATAATATTTTTAATTATTCTTACTGCTGCTTTAATGTTTAGCTTTAATGTTGCATTGTACTGCTTTTGCCAATTTATATATATATAGAAAATAAACAGCCCCCCTAATGCCCATAAATGAGACTTTTTTTTTTTTTTTCTTACAGACAATCTTGCAGCTGAAGGCAATGAGGAGGTCACCGGAAATGTGGTCATTTCCACGATCTGACCACTGGTGGGACACAATTGTTCCGGATTTCACTCCGTTACAATTCATGCAGAATTTCCGGGTGTCCCCAGCATCATTTGAGTATATCTGCAGTCGGGTCAAGCATGTCATGGGGAGAAGGAACACAAACTACCGTTTGTGTGTCCCAATTCGAAAGCGCGTTGCCATTGCCATCTGGAAACTGGCCACGGGTGGTGAATACAGGACCATCAGCCATCTTTTTGGAGTAGGCCTCAGCACTGTTGTCACGGGGTGACAAAAACCAAACGGGACTAAGATCCTGGTGAATGCAGTTATTCAGGATTTTCCAGTGAACGTCCATTCTATGCCCTGCGAATCTGTTGCCATGGCAGCGGGGCTGATTGCCTGAGTGACAGCAGGTGTGGGGCAATTACAGAGAATGCTGTGAGAGGGACACCTATTCAGATGAGGCTTTAAAAACAGAGAGAAAACAGACTGTGGGGTGGATCTCCTCCCGTATGATGCTGTGTTTTTCAGCGGGTTGTTCTTTTTATTGAGGCTGGGCTGTGGAGTGGGGAAGATTGAAGCTGTGGAAGAGAAAGGAAGGAGTGAAGGATTTGTCAGCGAAGGCTTGAGGAATATCGTCAGCAGTGAGAAAGACGCAAGTGATGAGTATTGGATCCGTTGTTTATATGCACTAACACTGAAGTGGTGTGGAGAGTTTGGAAAATGTTTGGCACGAGTGAACTATGACACCGAGTGAATTAATGATCTGTCTCCAACTTCTGTCCTCTCCTTGCCGAATGTGATGATCGCTGCATCGTTCTTCTGCTTTCCCGGAGCGAAGTCAAGCCCTGATCGAGGACTAGATCCGATCTGGTGGGAGAAAAGACCGGTGGGTGAGTGCTGGCCCGAATGCACGGTGTGCGAGTGGAATTGCAGTGCCTGAAGTGACGATTTACACGGTTTGTGCTGTGAAGTGAAATTGGTGTGTGGAGAAGTAATAGAAGTCTGCCGTGCACTCGTCTCCTACAGTCTTCCACCCGCTGTCTCTAACGAAGGGGTCTGATAAAGCAACAGCCCAACTTCCTGCTTTGAAAAGACCCGGCCCCGTTAATGCTGAGTGCTTCGTATATCATGTACTATTGAAACTGTGCTGTGTCTGTTCTAGTGCTCAGCCGAAGTGAGCGTCCCGCTCAAAGTGTCCTTCCCGCCTGGTGGTCTCCACACGCCCCTATTGGAAGCCTTTACCCTGTTCAGAAGAAGAGAAGGTATATCAGTTGCAAAGCTTCATGTACTGTTGAACCGTTGAAACTGTGCTGTGTCTGTCCCAGTGTTCAGCCGACGTGAGCGCCCCGCTCAAAGTGTCCTCCCCGCCTGGTGGTCTCCACACGCCCTTATTGGAAGCCTTGATCCTGTTCAAAGGAGAGAAGGTATATCAGTTGAGAAGCTTCACATACTGTTGAACCGTTGAGACCTTGCTGTACTGTTCCAGTGCTCAGACGAAGTGAGCGTCCCGCTCAAAGTGTCCTTCCCGCCTGGTGGTCTCCACACGCCCCTATTAGAAGCCTTTACCCTGTTCAGAAGAAGAGAAGGTATATCAGTTGCAAAGCTTCATGTACTGTTGAACCGTTGAAACTGTGCTGTGTCTGTCCCAGTGTTCAGCCGACGTGAGCGCCCTGCTCAAAGTGTCCTCCCCGCCTGGTGGTCTCCACACGCCCTTATTGGAAGCCTTGATCCTGTTCAAAGGAGAGAAGGTATATCAGTTGAGAAGCTTCACATACTGTTGAACCGTCGAGACCTTGCTGTACTGTTCCAGTGCTCAGACGAAGTGAGCGTCCCGCTCAAAGTGTCCTCCCCGCCTGGTGGTCTCCACACGCTCTTATTGGAAGCCTTGATCCTGTTCAAAGGAGAGAAGGTATATCAGTTGAGAAGCTTCACATACTGTTGAACCGTTGAGACCTTGCTGTACTGTTCCAGTGCTCAGCTGAAGTGGAGCGTTCCGCCCAAAGTGTCCTCCCCGCCTGGTGGTCTCCACACGCCCCTATTGGAAGCCTTGACCCTGTTCAAAAGGAGAGAAGGTATATCAGTTGAAAAGCTTCACATACTGTTGAACCGTCGAAACTGTGCTGTGTCTGTCCCAGTGTTCAGCTGACGTGAGAGCCCCGCTCCAAGCGTCCTCCCCGCCTGGTGGTCCCCACACGCCCTTATTGGAAGCCTTTTACCCTGCTCAGAAGAAGAAGAGAGGTAATCCAGTCGAATGTCCCACATATTGTTGGACAGTTAAACCTTGCTGTAACGTTCCAGTGGCTCGCTTGCCCCCACCTCTGAGTACCTCCCTCCGGAGTAACCCCAGTGATTCGCTTCGCCCCCGCATCTGCATACTTACCTGGTTCCAGTCTGAATGGGGTTCGTATGACCACGGCCTCCCCTCTTGAGTCCCGTAGAGGAGTACTTACCCAGTGACCTACCTGGACGGCGCGGGGATTCCCCCCTGATTTCCCTCCGACGAGCCTCCGGTCCGTCACGATCGTCCCTCCCCTCCCGTCCCGGGAGGTCTAGAGACACTTGAACTGTCCTGGCGGCAAGAAGAAGATTTTAATTAGGACCTATCCAATTCACTGATCTTTTAATATAATAAATAAACTGTATTATTTTATTCCCTTGTCTGTCTGGTCCTTGACACGTTCCTCGAGGTGGTTCCCGGGTTTTTCAGGGGGGGGTGCAGTCTGGTTTGGCCCGCCCCGACCTGTGACACTGTGTTTAATTGTGTTCAGGAATTCTGCAACACAGTCATCACGGTGCTGCTTCCCACCCACATGAAATTTCCTGATGCTGACAAGTTGTTAGAAATGGCCACTTTCTTTAATAATCGTTGGAGAGTTCCACAGTGTGTTGGTGCAATTGACGGCAGCCACATTCCAATAATTGCACCAGAGGACTATCCACGAGACTATTTCAATCGGAAAGGCTGGCATTCTATTGTTCTGCAAGCAGTTGTGGATGGCAAAGGTCTTTTCTGGGATGTTTGTGTTGGCTATCCAGGGAGTGTGCATGACGCCAGAGTGCTCCGACAGTCACATTTGTGAGAAATTAGTAACGTTACCTCGCTAAACAGCTAAAAACACAACTGACTGGGAACAAGTAAAAGATTGTAAAAACAGAACTTACCAAGATCAGTGCAACTTTGCTGCTGCGAATCATCCACCATTGCCTCGAGCACTATTGTCGCCGAGTTCAGTGCCCCAGTCGCCTGGCATGCCGGTCGATCGCCGAGGACCGAGTCGAGGACGTCGAAATGTGGGTTCCGGCGTGGGCGACCATTGCCGCTTCTACCGAGATCTTTTTTTTGGTCCCTGTAGTCCTTTTTTTGTTTTTTCAGTTTGTTATTAATCTGTACGAGGCTCCTGTCGAACCCCGCTGTAGCCATATCCCGCTGGATCTGCTGTAAAACAGGTTTTGTCCGTGAAGCCCCGTCTAATTTACCCTGGACTTCTGCAGAGGACCAGAGTGCTAGAAAGCAGCTTATTTCCTCCTCGGACCACTGTTGCTTTTGCCTAATCGCGTCCATTGTGTTTAGCGTTAGCTGCTAATTCAAAAATGGCGGTCACAAGTTTGTGTTTGTCTTGTTGGTCACGGTAACCCCGCCCCCAGCCGCTGACGTAATCGGTTCTTACTTCTAGCTCCGTTCTAGCCCAGCAATGTGTTGGTGCTACTTAAGAACCACTTTTCCTGGCTCGGAGCTGGAGCTTTGGGTGTGGAAACACAAAGAACCGATTTGGAACTAGGCTCTGGCTCCAATCTAGCTCTGGCTCTGCTTTGGTGGAAAAGGGGTATCACAGCTATTTGTTGAGAAAAATGGTCCCTTTTAGTCGTTTACAGCTCGTCTTTATCCAAATAATTTGCATGGTTTTATACATCACCAATTCAACAGCATGATTTATATTTTTAGACCTGGAACATTTGCTTTGGCATTAAATTAATTTTACCTGTCGTGTAGAAAATTGGCTTTGACATGCAAAAACAGTTTTAGCATAAAAAAAAAATGCTTTTAGTCAATCACAGGCAGTTGTAAATGATGGGAATATATGGTGACATGACAAAAAATTCTGTACAGTTTTGCTAGATTTAGGCAGGGGGTCGGCACATCTTACCCCACTCCCCTTTACCTTTTTATTTTTCCTTCTGTCTCTGGAATAAATCGCAAGAGAGTTCTGGGTGAGACGCCGCAGTGTGATTCATTCGTATCACACGTAACTGGATCACTCTACAAAGAGACTTTAAATGAGAGGAGTCACACTATATGAAAGAGAATCATAAAATTAAATGCAGTCAGGATTCATGAATATATTATGACGAGAGTCACAGAGTCTGTATTTGGAAAGCCAAGTTTTTGCAACAGATCTCCTATCTCCCTCATCATCCCTATTCTCCTTCATTTATTTTGAAAACTAAGCACCATCGTTCTCCTGCGTTAATAAGTTTCCGCTGTTCTCTCTCACTTTTCACTTCCTCTCCAAGTGAAGTGAGTAAGGGGGAAAAAAAAGGGTTCAGAGCAGAGAAAACGTTCTACTTTAATTTATAGCCTCCGCCACAGCGGTGGAACACGCCTGACTACAGCGCTCACTGGCGTTTATGATGTATAAAATTAAATTACACAGGAACACCAGCACGCACAAAACCCAACACACCTTCTTTCTGTCTTCACTTCGCTACCTTTTAAAAGGTGTCTTATTATTGCAGTGGATTATCAAAGTCTTCACACCCCCACCGTCTTTCTCTCTCTTTCACACACACACACACACACACTCACTAACCATGGATGTTCACACAACAATCATGATTCACTACCAAGTCTTACCAAGTTGATGTGTGTCTTAGCCCTATCTGAGAACGAGCATAAAAAACCGCTGCCATATAGTGTTTATTAAGCTTTGATTACTTGATACTTTTGCAGAGAGTGGCCCATGTAAATTGGAAAGCATATAAAAGACCCAACAAATGACCTACAGCAACACAATGCCAAAACGTCCTTCCACACAATGCAGCTACAGTTTTCAATATCTTTCAGGGGGTTTTTTTACTCGCTACTTCTGTATGTCTGAGACCTTCTGGCAGGGTGAAATCTCAAACCACAATCTAATAAAAAGAACCATGATGGATCATAAATATTTTTGATTGGATGACTACAGGACAGGGAATCCCCACCGGTCTCCACAGCGTCAAGTAATATAGCAAAACATCAATTGACAGCTCGTATCGATGGGAATGTTTGCACACATCAAGCCTGAGCTGTGATTAGAGAAAGACGGGTTTTGTACCCGTTTCATGGAACACTGCTGTTTCGTTCTGTTCTTTGTTATTGATGAGAAAATCCCTTTTGACAGCTCATTTATTTTTTAATCTAGATTGCACTTTTAAAAGTGCTGTATTTCTACTTCGTAAACGTAGTACACTGAAAGAAAGAAACAGTACTTTCGACAAACGTGTAAAGTGAAGTACACTCACATGAGATGAAGACTTTGCTGTTTTGCTCTTCAAAAGGGTCCTTCTATCATGCCCACCATATTAAGATCACATGACCAGCTGAATTCTTCTCACTTTGTTCTGTAATCGAAAAAAGGGGATTAACAAGATAAAGCCAACTAAACATGAACAAAAAAAATGACTATGAGCAAATCAAAAGTTCATTCAAATCCTGGTGATATCAATAAAATAATCTTTATTACATATAATGTTGTTGTCAAGCCCAAACGTTTCATGCCGAGTACCACCTCTGATCAAATGAAAACCTCCATCTATAGTCATAACAATATTCATTCTAATTGTATTCATTAGTTTAAAGGAATAGTACACTCGAATGGAAATGCAATGGAAGTCAATGGGAACCAAAACTGTTTGGTTACCGACATTCTTTAAAATACAAAAATCTCTTTAAAATCTAAAAATCTCTTTAAAAATACTTCTTTTGTGCTTCCCAGAAGAAAGAAATGATACAGGTTTGAAATAACATGAGGGTGAGTAAATAATTGCCATCGTTGTTGGGTGGACTATCCCTTTAAAGACTGTCAACACAAATCATATAAATTATTGATTTATATAAATTTTCCTGTTGTTAAGAAAAGCTACTAACCCTTGTCAGCATCTGGTTAAGACACATATTAGAGCCATAAAACAATATTAAACTGTAAATAAAACATTGAAAACTGTAAATAATTAATGATAATAAATAAAACCACAAAAATGAACAAGTATTTCATTTGTAAGGGTTTTGGGCCCTATTTTGTACCCTTTTCATTAAAGGTCCCATGGCATGGCATTTTTCTATTATTTTATAATGTTTCCTGAGGTGTACTTGTATTGTTAGTATGATTTTTACATCATAAAATGTCATAATTTAGAAATAAAAGGCATTTTTTCTATACTGCTGTTTGCCCTGTGGCTGAATGCCCTGCTTCAAGAGGCGTGTCTGCTGTGAGACTTCAATAAAATCGCCCACTGTTGTGATTGGCTGACATCTTTGCATTTTAAATGAGCGGAGGGGGCGTGGTTTAACGAGGCACGAGCAGGCACGAGTCTGCCAGAGACGGATGGACCTGAGTTCACTTCTCATCAGTTCTCAGTCTCAGTTCAGGGTGAACTGTTGTAGTTACTAGCATATACTTCAGGTTATTAGTTTATTTCTAGTCGGAGGGGCTGTCACTCATGTCAGAAAGTTAGTAACTTTAGTAAATTATGGATCAGCGCTGACTCGAGACGCGAACCGTTTAGAACGATTCAGTCCGATTTGGTGAACTGGTTCGGTTCACTAAAAAGAACCGATTCAAAAGAATGATTCGTTCGCGAACCGGACATCATGGAGACGATTGCTAACAAAGTTATTTATAGTAACTTCTGAGTTATGAGAGCGCTGTCAGTCAGCGCGAGTTTATTGTGTTTGTATCTGAGAGTTCTGAATAAACACGAGTCCCAGTCACGCCGAGCCCGTTTTCCTCCTTATTCTACCAACTTTGTAACACATGCAATGTACCATTACAGCGAGATGAACGAGTTAGTAAGTGTTGAGTATAGTATTATTTCTAGATATGTTCCAATCATATGAATAGCGTCAGTGACGCGCATTGAGTAACGTTACACAGCACAAACAAAGACACAACAGTGCAGTAATCGAATGTAATCCAGTTTATTGTGGGGAAAGATGGCTAGCCTAGCCCAGATATTCTCACGCTTACCCTCCTTCTGCTTAATCTCACGCCGCGTTTGGTGCCTCCGCTGTGGGCCAGATGCAGTACTGGGGGTCGGGGATATTGAAGGCCGAGCTTCGGCGTGTGTGAAGTTTATCTCTAAAGATGTGACTGCTGATGTTAAACAGAAAAGACTGTATGCACATTTTAGAACAGATAGACGCGACGAGGACGTACAAAAACACTGACTCACAAGATAGAAAACACCGTTCTGTCTGGAGAGAGAGAAGCCGCAGCACGAATAATAAATAATTAGCTACACATAAGAGATCACTGATCACAGATCAGAAGGAACTGAAGAAAGACTTCTGTTTTCATTTATACATCCAAACACTGAGAAACTGCCAGCATTCACTCGTTCACAAGTAACGTTAATGATCTCGAGTGTTTGCATGGGCGTGGCAGATTCTCTGGGCGGAGGAAAGGGAGGTAACCGCTCCTGCTTGGACGTCAAAACAGGAGGCTTCAGGATTGGCTCGTCTGGCCTGTCATTTTCTCAAAGGCAGAGAGAGACAGCCAGAACTCGGGTTTACACCGATCAACATTTCTATCCACTTGGGGACAATATTCAGGCTAGGGGAACTCATATTAATGTTGAAATACCTCATAAAATGAAAATTTCATGCCATGGGACCTTTAAAAGCCACTGTCCTGTTCTTTGTCGGTGATGAGAAAATCTTTTTAAACAGCTAATTTACTTTTAAATTAAATCTAGGTGATACTATAAGTGCAGTATGCCTACTTTGTAAAACATATTAAATGGTAAGTAATTATTGATACTAAATAAAACCACACATACCTTGTGGTTATTTTAATCTACTGGCATCCCAAATAAACTATTTCACATTAAAGTAGTGATGACTGTGGAACATTGGTGATTTACAAAACGTGTCGTGCTTGTGACACTTTGTGTGGGTGGATTGTAAAGGTGGCTTTGGGCCATAATAATGTCTAAGGTGTGAAGTAGACAGCCCATGTCATGCACTGCTGCTGTAAAGGCAAGGGATAAGCTCTCATCTGGCAAAACCCTGTCTGATTAACACCCTGTCTTATCCCGTCTCCCTCCCCACCCCTCCTCCATCTCTCCTCATCTCGCTTACCGCAGGCCACTTCCCTGCCACTCTTTCAAAAATCTGCTGAGTAATTCTCCCTCCCTCCGGTGCCCAGTTGGAGACTAAGAAAGAGAATGTGAAAGAGACAGAGAGACACTAAGTGAGAGAAAAAGAGAGATCGAAGAGGGAGGGGTGGATAAGGAGAGGACGGCGCTGACGTTACCCTTCTCGCAGGACTTGTCCGTAAATTAACTCATTTTTCATCCTGCCTCCGCCGTTAATGACTGGCACTTTCCTCACGCAGAGCGCGGGCCTCTGAAGAGCGGCCCAAGTGACAGAGCTCCATTCATCTTCACATGACGGGAGCACAGGGCCACAGGACACAACGCCACGTCATGCGGCCAGACACACGCTCACATGCATCTGGACAGCAGGGACAGTTGGACAGGAGAGGCACGGACCGACTGGCAGGGATGCTATCGCTGAGTGCAGCTGCACCAAAACCAGAGGAAGTCTGTCCAGGAGGCTTACACTTCCTTTTTTCAGCAGTCGTTTATAGTCTTAAAGAGCATGAATGCTAAGAAAGTGTCAAGATTTTTTCAGCATAAATGCTAAGTGTCAAGATTAGGGTCGTTTAGTGTTGTACAGCACTCATAAAAGAGTAGGCAAGAGTACTTCTGGCGAGATTCTGAAGTGTTCATACGATGGACACTTTACTATCCAATGAGGCCAGGGGAGAGGATTTATGAATGGCAGTGAAGTGACTAACTGATGCTGGTAGGTCACATGATAATGACAACATGGTGAATATAGTACAGCCAGATTACATTCATACTACACAGTACACACATTCATGCTATATAGAACTTTTAGCGGCCGCGAAGTAATTACTTATTCAAAATAAGTACCTACTCAAGCCAGTGTGTCAGATCAAGCGATTTTGACTCCTAAATTCTTGCCGTGTCATGGACAAGAAACATTTCCGGCTACGCGGTGCTTCCTGACCAATCATCGCTTGCCATCTTTAACGACGTGCATGATGTCACAGAAAAGGTGGAACTAGTCACTGACTTCCGAAAACAAGAGCGTAAAACAATGGCTACTGAAGTGGTGTGTTTGCTCTGGCTGTCTTATCGTCAGAAAACACCAAAAAAGAAAGAAAACCCGACAGTGGATACGTTCCTGGATTGCATGAAGAGGACAGTATGGGCTGTCAATTCTTCAAAGAGAACTTGAGGTAAAATATCCACAAACCTTTCCTCTGTTGCATATTTCCACCTAGTAGCAACAATACCATCATCTCACTTTCATTTTGGTATTCTTGAAATCTGTGTATGGAAGAGCTTCTGTGCTCCTATTGGTCAACATCACAGATGTGACGGAATCTGTCATGGAGAATAGAAAAAGATGGTGCTAGGCTGAGTTTAACTTCACTTTTAGACATACACTCAAAAACTTCACTAAGCACTTCCCCTTGAGGGAATACCCACTGCCATTTTGAAGTGCATTCATCTTCATCAAGTGGGCGTGAGAAGTTTATTTGGACAGACCCTCGATTTTGACAAAGGAAGCGAGTCTCCTCAATGGGTGATTCTCAATACTCAAACTGATGCTTCATTGTTTCTTCACTCCTCCGTCCTCCAGCCCCTGACTCAGAAACCGATCAAAATCAGCCGTCTTGAAGGACATCTCAACTCTTTAATTGCGAGGATGCAATGAAAGAGGAGCCTGAGGATTCATGATTAAGGATACACAGGTGTATCCTTCCCTCGGAGCTAAGACACTAGGAAAGGAAGTGAGGAAAGGAAACAAGGATGCAAAAATAAGAAATGAGAATTCAAAAGGGAAAAAAAAACTGTAAATCAGCTCCATTGCAGATTCCAAGTGATCAAGGGCTTAGGGAGTTTCATTTAAACACATTTCAAGGGTTCCGCCAGTAGTGGGCACTCATACAATGTAAGCAATGAACTATATCCTAGTGAACGAGATAGAGAAAAGTTAGCGATAGAAGGGCATAAAAAATGCCCGTAAACACAGACATGGTCTTTCGGTTGGGACATAGCGAAGTGTTGCAGACACGGCGACGGTTATCGTCCACTATGATGCACTATACAAGATAAAAAGATAAAAATAGATTCTTCTGTCCCGACGGCCATTGTCATTTACCGTTTACCACGACACCCTATGTCAAATGGATTGTGCCAAAAGCGGGCTGATATTGTGTAGTCAAAACCCAGCAGAAGTGAACGCTGCCAAAAATCCCAAATCATAATTGTATTTAGTGAACATGACCCTAAACAAGCCTAATTATACAGGGCTTTCTTAAAAGAACACCCCACTATTTTTGAAAATAGGCTAATTTTCCAACTCCCCTAGAGTTAAACAGTTGAGTTTTACGGTTTTCGAATCCATTCAGCCGATCTCCGGGTCTGGCGGTAGCACTTTTAGCATAGCTTAGCATAGATCATTGAATCTGATTAGACCGTTAGCGTCTCGCTCAAAAATGACCAAAGAGTTTCAATATTGTTCCTTTCCTATTTAAAACTTGACTCTTCTGTAGTTACATCGTGTACTAAGACCAACAGAAAATGAAAAGTTGCGTTATGTTGACTGAAGTTAGCCTATTTACAGGTGCTGCGTAATATCATTGCGCCTGCTGCACTCATGGTACGGCAGCAAAGTTGCGTGATTATTATGCAGGAATGAGAGTGTAGTTCCTAGCCATATTGGCCTAGAAAATCGCAACTTTTCATTTTCTGTCAGTCTTAGTGCACGATGTAAATACAGAAGAGTCAAGTTTATTTTTTAAAAACATCGAAACTCTTTGGTATTTTTTGAGCGAGATGCTAATGGTAAAATAAAGTAATAAAATCGCTATTTTGATTTTTTGTTTGCACACAAAAACTATTCTTGTCACTTCATAAGATTATTGTAGAACCACAGTGAGATGGACTTTGTAACGACGTCTTTAGTACCTTTTATGGGTCTTGTGAGTGCAAATTACATTGCTGCCAACGGAGGTCTTTCTGAGCCATCGGATTTCAAAAAAAATATCTTCATTTGTGTTCCGAAGATGAACAGAGGTCTTACGGGTGTCGAACGACATGAGGGTAAGTAATTAATGACAGAATTTTCATTTTTGGGTGAACTAACCCTTAACCCAAGTAGTTATTACTAGAACTTTCTTGGGTAAGTACACTGTAAGTACACGTATACCACGTATGTAACCGAAAATTCTTATGCTCACCAAGGGTTCATTATTTGATAGAAAATACTGTAAAAACAGTAATATTTAAAAAATATTATTACAACTTTAAATAACTGTTTTCTATTTGAATATATTTTAATTTGTGTACTGAATTTTCAGATTTGATAATAACTAACTGAAGACTGGAGTAATTGCCATCACAGGAATAAATTAAATTTTAAAGTACAGCATATTACAATAGAAAACAATTAAGACTGTAACAATATTTTAATAATATTACAATTCACAATTTTTCATCAAATTATTGCAGCCTTAGAGAGACTTTTTTTTTCTCTCAAAAACTTTAAAAGTAATCTAAATTATTCCTAACTTTTGACTGGTAGTGTACCAACATTAGATTACATATTTGACATCCCTAGATGAATCACTAAAATAAGAACAGCGTAGACAGGCTTTTGAAATGCTGGCCCCACTTTATATTAGGTGGCCTTAGCTACTATGTACTTACATCAAAAAATAAGTACAATGATGTAAGGGAAGTGTCAAGTGTGTAATTACAAATGTAATAATTACAGATGTAATTACATGCAGGTATTTTTTTTAAATGTAAAAACATGTATGTGCACAATAAGTGCATTGTATCAAACGATTAATTAAAATGTTAGTACATAGTAGTTAAGGCCACCTAATATAAAGTGGGTCTGAAATGCTTGTTAATTATTAAGAGCACTTCCAAAAAACTGTGCCCGTGGACTAAAACAATGACCAAGTATACATCTACCGGTATGTATACTTCTGTATATAATCACATTTTCTGCACTGACTTTGGGAGAAAATCCCACAGACTCTCCGAGGCCACCAAAGCCTGACCCAGGACTCTTGATACATAGAGTAGAGAACGTTAATCATCAGTAAGCAATCACAGATTATATAGCATACCAAAGTACTATTTACATAACTTTTTTTTTTTGGGCCAAATCACCCACTAAAAGGATGATGGGTAGGATGATGGGTTCTCCAAAGATGTGAGCCAAAGAGCCTGCAGGACCTTGATTCCATACGCACCTGCATAACATTAAGCATATTACAAGAAAAACATTAAACATGCAATAATAATGATTCAAATCTGATAACAACAGTACACCATCTTGTTTGAAATATGATTCATAATTACTACCAAACGGTAATATCATGTTTTGAGATTTAGTATTAACTGGATCATGTCAGAATAATATGTTTCATCCGTCTTAGACTTGCAATTATGCATAATTTGAATATCTAAAAAATGCTAATAACAAGGTCAACCACTGATCTTATTTTAGACCATCCTTGACTTAAAAGTGCAGACTGAGAGTCTCAAAGACGTAGGTCGGTGTGGGAGGGGAACTAGTATTAAGTATGCAAGTGTGCGAGGGAGACAAACATCTCCCACTGTCAAACACAAACTTAATTGTGCCGCCTGTAGGTCCTCAGTATTGTATTACCTTTTGGGTGAGTGATGAATCACTGCCATAAAAACAATGTTATTACGGGATGACAATAGCATAGGTCAGGGTTGGGGAACGACAAGAAAAACAGCATGCAATTCTTTAATTTAAGAGCTGCACTCATTATAAGATCACTTGTTTTTTTCTTCCCGTTGAGCTCTGATGCCGCTCCAGTCTTTCTAGGCATGTTGACGCAGAGCATTTGTTGCCCTTACATCTGTTCCTACAGGATGCGCGTAACCACAGATGACAACAACAAGGGATTGCTGTGAACTTGTAAATTACAAAGTTCTGCAAATGCAAATAACAGAGGTGAACGCAATGCTGTATTGTGGACTCACGTCACCATAATAAAACGATGCAGTAATGATGCTCTTTCATCAGTTTCATTGCTGTTTGTGTGCATTTGCTTTGCAAAAGCTTTCTAACCAAAGAAACATCAGAGTATCTTCAGCAGTTCTTATTATCTGCCCAGGTTTTAACAATTTTTCCTTCATAGATCTGAAGACTCTATAAAAAATATACATATAAATTGTATGCATTTACACATAAAATACACACATAAAGTATTCATAATAATAATGTTACAATAATATTATAATATAATATTATTAATATTATAATTAAGGCTGTTAAACTATTAATCGCATCCAAAATAAAAGTTTGTTTACATAATATATGTGTGTGTTGTGTATAATTATAATATCAATTTGAATACACACATGCGTGTATATATTTAAGAAATATTTATATATAAATATAACAAATTAGTGTTTCTTTTTTTTATACAAATTATGTTATATTTTTATTTAAAATATATATTTATATATAAGATAAATTATATAAACAGTACATGCAAATATTTCTTAAATATATACACGCATGTGTGTGTGTTTATACATAATAATTATACACAGTATACACACATATATTATGTAAACACAAACTTTTATTTTGGATGCAATTAATCACGATTAATTTTTCCCCAGCACTAAATATACATCTATTTTATAAATAAAGAAATAATTAGACTATTTTGCTATGGAACTAATGTGAATAGCATATGTCAGATGATTTGGTCTTAAAATATTTGAGTTTATATTGAGATGTCCAACCTTGGACTGCAGATATTAGTAAATTTGTGCACGATTTAAGATTGTCAATGTGATTATGCCAAGTGCAACATGTCCCTGGATCAACATATTTTTTTGATCCTGGAACAATATTCCTGTCTGAAAATGTTGTCCTAACCTACCTGTAATGTATCCCTAAAATCAGAGGGAAATGATCAGAATAACACTGATTCAGAAGCACCTAACCCTGGTTGTAAGCCTAAACTTGACATAAACTGTAAACTTCAAAGCCTCAAATCTGATTGGTTGATTGGAATGTTGTTCCAGGAACATGTTGCACTTGGTGAAATCATCACATTTTCTGCAACTTATTTTCACATGTGAGATTACTGGGGAAACAAGAAACATTAACTGGGGAAACATTAAAGCAAATAATACGTTTTCCACCCAATATCATTGCTGTCAAAGAAACAATTGAGATTTTAAAAGAATTTTATGTGATATTTTTCGGATATGTAAAGTGTATCTAGTAGTGTATTTAGAGTAAAACTGCTTTATGTCCTGTCTATGTGCTAACTCTGGTGGATAAACGGACATCGGCCCTGTCACAACGACAGAGATGAAAGATAGGAAGATAGGAAGAAGGCAGACAGGAGAGGTTGGGCTCTACACGACTTTCCACAGCAGATGGAAGCTTCTCAGAGTGACACTCAACAGTGAGGTTACACCTGGAGGAGAGAGACTGGCCACAACTGCACCTGTGGCCATCAGGAGCAGCCGCTGTCATGCCAGCCGTGCTGGCACTGGAGCCCAGTAGGGCCATGCCAACCTGGAGCGGGTATGTGCCAGAGCACATGGCAAACAAATCAACACTGAAATGATGTTTGAAATACATTAACAGCTGTGATAGGGGATATAACACACACACACACACACACACACACACATACACTGAGAGTTGAGGTGCAAAACCATTCAGACAGGGTACACATTACTGATATTTGCTCTTTGAGCACATGTGTGCAACTATGATTAAAGTGGAAAACGATGTGTATCACAATGGATTATGGGTACGCTACTGGTCACCGTGACTCACAGCTGTTCGACGATCAGTCACATCATGCCAGAGAGGCTTTTGAATCATTAAAATTGTGATACCTATTAACTGAATACAAAGAACAGACGCTATTATCTGAGATTACCTCAAATATTTTTAGCTGAAGTGTTTTGACCTCTCATCCTCTTCTTAACACAATTTCTGTTCATTATTTGCACTTTTTTCACTTTAAAGTAACGTTATAGGTTCAATGCAAGTTAAACTCGATTGAAACTCCACACAGATGCTCATCGATCACCAAAAGAAAATCATTTCGACACGTCCTTTAATTTGTAAAAACAAGCAAAGACTGTGTTTACAGTTTGAAGTCTATGGAAATGAGATGCATAAATACCCCCAGTTTTGAAAATAATGCCACAAGATTATTTTAAAATGATTAACCTAAAGGGGACCTGTTATGCAAAATTCACTTTTACATGGTGTTTGAACATAAATGTGTGTCGGCAGTGTGTGTACATAACCACCCTATAAATGTAAAAAAATCAACCCACTCTTTTTTTAATCCCCATAAATCATAAGCAGTGTCTCAGAACAAGCTGTTTGCAGATTCTAGCTTTTGTGATGTCACATTGCTAAAGCCCCGCCCACAACTGCTGACAGACTCTGCCCTATTAGCATAGACCCCGCCCTGAGTGAGCTGTACACGTTTATCTCCTCGCCAGAGCATTTAACAGCAGCATTCAAGTAAGAAATGTATTCTTATTAAAGCTACTTAGTTTTTCAATCAAGAGCAGTGAGTGATTTTCAGTTTTTCTTTTGTTGTTTGATTCATATTAACAGCATATAGCAGTAGGTTCTGTATATTAAGCTGCTTTCACTTTAATACACAGATCTAATATACACATGCAATTTCTTTACTTGCTGTTTACGTTCACAGACATAACCGATTGTGTTTATGTGAACTTTGTGTGTTTTTGACACAACCTTGTGTGTATTTGACAGTTTAAGATGTGAAAGAGAACTAGTTTAACACTCACGGGACGCGCCATCTGGCATCCAGCTTTCTGTGTACGCTCTTCGGATGTGTGCGCTCAGAAAACCATATCTCAGAAATTTAGACTGATTTAGACTGATTTAGACTGATTTAAAGTCAATCAGCTTTAAAACGCATGCAGATAATAAACTTTCACGATGATGAAGAATTGCAATGTCACGTGAGCGTGACCGCGATAGAGATGATAAACAAAACCAAATAGTATCTGAGGCACGAGCTGTACAGGCTACGCCCCTCTTCTGGAAAGCGGGGTTTGAAGCAGCAACTCATTTACATTTAAAGATATATGCACAAACACAGCATATTTTTCCTTCCACTCAAAAATGGGACTTTACAACATGGTATAATAAATGATCTGTGGGATATTTTGTGCTGAAACTTCACAGACACATCCTGGGGACACCTGAGACTGTTAGTAGACTGTTAGGATAGGTGTTATGGTTCGGGTTAGGGTTAGTAGAATAAGTTGACATGTATTTGCAAAGTTATTTATAGTTAGTAGAATGTCTGGAGGAGCATCAAAATAAAGTGTTTAGCAGATATTAAGAAGACAGTCTACTAATACTCTATGAGAGTTAGTTGACATGTAGTTGCAAAATTACTTCAGTATCCAAAGTGGACCATCAAGATACCTAATATTTTAGTATTTAATATTATTTATAAAGCTGCAGTCCGTAACTTTTTACGCTCTAGCGATTAATAAACAGAACAACATGCGTATTGCAGAAGAACATTGCAGCCAGAGCTACTTCTCTCTGTTTATGTCTATGGCGAGTCACGCAGGGACTGTGCTCCTCCGCAGCGGTTCCTACCAGACCGGGCTGAAATTTTCCCAATATAAACACTTATTATACTGTAAGTTTACCTGAAATAATGATTCAGGGTACGACAAAAACACGGTTTGGAAAATGGATTCATGCTGTAAATTCTCATTATATAATTTTTGTAAATCCTGAACACAAAAGTTGCGGACAGCAGCTTTAATAGTAACTCTAACTAGCTTATTCTACAAAGCCTAACAGTTCACTAATGCACAACAGTTAACTATTAACACTATTAACAACAGAATGTATAAAGTGTAACCTTAATAACATTATGGGTTAAAATGAGACTAGAGTGATAAGATTGCTTACAATCATTGTATGTGTAAAGTTATAACGCATCACATTGGTAAGCATGCAACTTTTACATAATGTACGGAAAAGACCATCAGTTTGAATGGTCTTTTTAATGGTGTCTACACTCTACACTATCTACACTCACCTAAAGGATTATTAGGAACACCTGTTCAATTTCTCATTAATGCAATTATCTAATCAACCAATCACATGGCAGTTGCTTCAATGCATTTCGGGGTGTGGTCCTGGTCAAGACAATCTCCTGAACTCCAAACTGAATGTCAGAATGGGAAAGAAAGGGGATTTAAGCAATTTTGAGCGTGGCATGGTTGTTGGTGCCAGACGGGCCGGTCTGAGTATTTCACAATCTGCTCAGTTACTGGAATTTTCAGGCACAACCATTTCTGGGGTTTACAAAGAATGATGTGAAAAGGGAAAAACATCCAGTATGCGGCAGTCTTGTTGGCGAAAATGCCTTGTTGATGCTAGAGGTCAGAGGAGAATGGGCCGACTGATTCAAGCTGATAGAAGAGCAACTTTGACTGAAATAACCACTCGTTACAACCGAGGTATGCAGCAAAGCATTTGTGAAGCCACAACACGCACAACCTTGAGGCGGATGGGCTACAACAGCAGAAGACCCCACCGGGTACCACTCATCTCCACTACAAATAGGAAAAAGAGGCTACAATTCGCACAAGCTCAACAAAATTGGACAGTTGAAGACTCGAAAAATGTTGCCTGGTCTCAATTTCTGTTGAGACATTCTGATGGTAGAGTCAGAATTTGGCGTAAACAGAATGAGAACATGGATCCATCTTGCCTTGTTACCACTGTGCAGGCTGGTGATGGTGGTGAAATGTTGTGGGGGATGTTTTCTTGGCACACTTTAGGCCCCTTAGTGCCAATTGGGCATTGTTTAAATGCAACGGCCTACCTGAGCATTGTTTCTGACCATGTCCATCCCTTTATTACCACCATGTACCCATCCTCTGATGGCTACTTCCAGCAGGATAATGCACCATGTCACAAAGCTCGATTAATTTCAAATTGGTTTCTTGAACATGACAATGGGTTCACTGTACTAAAATGGCCCCCACAGTCACCAGATCTCAACCCAATAGAGCATCTTTGGGATGTGGTGGAACGGGAGCTTCGTTCCCTGGATGTGCATCCCACAAATCTCCATCAACTGCAAGATGCTATCCTTTCAATATGGGCCAACATTTCTAAAGAATGCTTTCAGCACCTTGTTGAATCAATGCCACGTAGAATTAAGGCAGTTCTGAAGGCGAAAGGGGGTCAAACACAGTATTAGTATGGTGTTCCTAATAATCCTTTAGGTGAGTGTATATGGATGATAAGCACTTCAACAAAAATACAAACTGCATATTTCTGCTTCTAAAACTTATGGAAAACTGCATCCAAAAGTAAGTGCAGAATTTTATATTCATCCTTAAAAAGCAAAGAAATATGTTCACACCACAAGCGTTTTACAGACAATGCCGTTATCTTTCCATTATTACAGTGGTTTTCTTGAACTTTGCCCTTTAGTGCTTATCTAAGAACGAGTTTTGCTTGTATTTCCTGTGTGATTTGGAGTGGCTGATCTGTGTTTAGATGGCTGTATCTACACAGAGGACATGCTGCTGACAATCGAGTATATCCATCACCTGACTAAATGGACAAAGTGTACCGAATACTGACAAAGGCGTCTCTCTCAGAACAAAGGACCACATTAATGTAGACAGGAATTGCCATTTGATTTCTTTCAGGTCTCTTTCTCCTCTCACGGTGGGTCAGATAGGTCCCTGAATAAAAACAGACAATGCAGCTTTCCCTCTATTTTGAAAAGGAAGGGAGTAAAGAGAAAGGTTACAAGCAATGATAACATGTTTAATAAGACAAAGCCACAGCGGCAAGCTCTGTTATCTCACAAAAGACAGCAGAGGGAGAGAGCGAGGAGCCGTATGGTGTGCATTAACCCCTCCCCACCCCTGCTCCGGTGGCCCAGCCCGTGGTCCACTCCAGAGCACGGTCAGTCAGAAGCCATTACACCCACTATTAACTCCTGCTCAGCATCATTAAGCATGCAAATTGAAGGGGGACGACGGCTCGGAAAACTTTTTACTGCCGCCTTCCCCCTCCCCATCACGCCGTCAGACCTTCTCACGTCGTCTGACGCACCGCAGAGCCGAGGATCTTAGGAGAGGTGCCCTGATCACTGTCAGTCCAATGTTATCCTTAATTTAACTCCATTCCCTCCCTCCTTCTGCTTCACCTGTGCACGATCTGTTCTTCTACGAGATCTGACCTTCTGCGATAAACACAAATCAAAGTGTCGAGTGCGCAAAAAAGTGAACCGTCAGAACATTACAGCCTTTTGAGAACAAATATATTGATTGTGCACATGCTTGGGTCTCTTTTTTGGGTTGGCATTTTGAAAGAATCTAAGCTTGTCTGGTGCAAAAGGGGCTTGTGAATTCAGCAGAGAAAGAAAAGATCGAAATCACCGTTTGAAATGTTCAGGTTGCACGCAACTATACGGTTATGAAATAAAATTTTATAAGTATGTTTATGATATCAACAGTTTACAGTTCAAATCTGTGCATCTAAAAACGTATGTGCAGAAATACTGAATATCTGAAGTAATGAAACTATATGAAAACCTAGAAAAGTCTTTATCTGTCATCTCATCTCTGTATAGCTGCATCCGTTGGGATTCTGAAGCTTGCTATAGTTGACATTTTGCTACGAGGACATTGACAGCTCTTTTGGAGTGCTATACGTAGGCTATCAAGAAAGGCATTCCTTGTGGTCCATGCTGTATTTCATACCAGCATATTATTTCATGGTTGTTAATACGTCATAGCTTTAAAAAAAAAAAAACAGGTCAAAGGAAAATGCCAACACAGGAACCTATTTATGCTACACACCTCCATAAATAACCAACATACATCATCAACAGTCAAGAAATAAGGACTTCATCAACAATTTGAGGACATATTATGAAAGTATGGTAATCTGGAAGCAGCTTATCAGCAGGGGAAACAGCCTTATTGGCCCATTCTTACCATGGAGAGAACACATGCATTTCATGGGACACATCGCCCTCCGTTGGTGGCCGGTGGAAATGTTACATAATACTGTATGTTTGAAATTATAACAATAATGGGAAAGATTATGCTGTATTGTAATGAATGCATTTTCTAATTACTTTTTATAATGGGCAATAATAGGCATTTACAAAGGTGAACTTTAGTGGCTGTCCAAGTAAGGATTTCCTTTTTGATGAATTCGGTTTTTTTTGTTCTTATCTTATGTGAAAATCATTTTCAATGTTCTTTTCAGCATTCGTATTATAATTGACTTAATTATTTATGGCTTCATTAAGGCAAATGACCTTTTAATATTTCTGTGCATGTTTAATTTTGATGATAAGCAAGACAAACAGAGTTGATTGGAATTGTGTACGAAAGATAAATAGCTTTCAGGGCAACAACGTAGATAAGTAGCATTTAATTTACTTCGGTGACAGGTAGAACTTCCTTTGAGAGAAACTTTTTGAGAAGAACACAATTGATGTCGATGGCCCCGCCTTTTACCGATTCTTAAAAGAACACTTTAATTAAATTGTTTAAATTGCATCTGATTCATCTTAAAGTAATTTTCACTTACTAATTGGTTATTAATTAACTGCTTAAACTATCCCAAACATTCTCAAGCTCCGTCTTCAACCTTTATTTTGGACTAGCTCACCCTCATGATGTCCCAAAGACAAAAAGAGATCTTAAGCCGAATTGGTCTTCCTGTCAAACTCAAAAAATAACAAAGTCTTTTGAAGCTTTATGTGAAGAAATTAAAGTCTCTCCATGTCAACGTCTTGTCCTCATGTGTCAGCCAATTGCAACATAGCAAGTTTTGAATAAGAATCAAAATTTGGTCTGTTCCTCACAGCAAGCCATTACGGGCAGTGCGGCTTTCGAGGATTTGGAATATATTACACGAGTTCAATAAGACCCCACCTAGATAAATTGCAATCTTCTTATCTTTTCTGTAACCTGACAACGCACAACATAGTGCTTTTAGCTTAATTTACAAACAAGTGTAACTTTGACAAGACCATCTGTCTCTGCTTGGACAAAAACAGTTGCTCCCCTTTATCTTTTTGCTTGTTTGCACGACAGAAATCAGAATGATAAGCGAATCTACAAAAGTGTTTTGGCACTCCTAAATCGTGCCACTTACAACAGGTGTCACATTTGCAACAATGAGGGCCAGCCAGATTATTTGGCTCATTGGTTCATTTTACAGGGGTGAAATTAAAGGCCTGGCACAGGTCCTTTCATTCTCTAGTAATTTGGTTGCGGGCCAAAAGAAGCCTAAATGATATTTTGGCAATATGAGGGTTATTATGCATTACATGGACAGGTTTCAATATCAGATTAATCAGAGCTGGAACTGAAAAAAATAATTACCAAATTCATGTTTACTTGAACACAAGATTAGAAAGCCACCATGTTTACAGCTGAAGAAAAGATTTGAATAAAGCGACACAAAAAGTGCAGTTAGACTAAGTATAACTAAATGAATGCCTTCCTCTCCTACCAGTCTTTCAAATTCATATTTTAATTTCGTTCTCCCCGACTTTACCGTTTCATTTTGATGTGACTCAGCTAAAAACTTGCTTGTGTTAATTGACGGTGTGTTCAAGCCCAGGCGAGGGCCAGGGGCCAAGAGCAGGACAGGTGGAGGCCTAATCATGCAGAAAATGAGGCCTTTGGTGGAATGGAGGAGGAGAACGAGGAGGAAGAGAGGAGTAGACAGATGAGGGGGCGACACACCTGGGACCTGACCCGCCTGGAACAAAAACGGCTCCACTGCTTCATATCCTCACATGTCGGAGCCCACCAGCATCCAGAAGTCCTGTGCCATCCGTCCACTGGCCAGACCATCTGACGGAGGCTGATTCAGCTCATTGCACTAAAAAATGCATAAGAGAACAACAAGAAACAAAATTATAATTCTTGACAACCACAAATAATGGAGATCACTTTTAAACTGCTATCATCTGAATCAGCAGATTGAACATTTACTTCTAAAGCTTTCACCAAGTTGCAACACTAAACATTTCCGGGTTGTAACATGATTTCATCCATTTGTTTCTACTGGACCCACAAAGACTGAATATTTCATTTCATATTACCCTGTAATAACTATAATGAGTACAGAATATTTACATGGGGAACAGGACTGTAAAATAAAGTGCTACCACAATTTAAAATATTTCACAATCGTAAAAGTGTCTAACATACTCATAGACTTCCTATTTATTTATTTATTTATTTATGTACTTACTTATTTTTTTATTACAATTGTTAGTCCATGTTTTATGTATGTATGTTTTTTTTTTTTTTTTTTGGGCTTTTTTGTTGAGGTCAGGACTGTGCAGGCCAGTTAAGTTTTTCCACAACAAACTCGCTCATCCAGGACCTTGCTTTGTGCACTGGTGCGCAGTCATGTGTGAACAGGAAGGGGCCATCCCCAAACTGTTCCCACAAAGTTGGGAGCATGAAATTGTCCAAAATGTCTTGGTATGCTGAAGCATTAAGAGTTCCTTTCACTGGAACTAAGGGGCCAAGCCCAACCCCTGAAAAACAACCCCACACCATAATCCCCCCTCAACCAAACTTTACACTTGGCACAATGCAGTCAGGCAAGTACCGTTCTCCAGGAAACCGCCAAACCCAGACTCGTCCATTGGATTGCCAGAAAGAGAAGTGTGATTCATCACTTCAGAGAACTCCACTGCTCTAAAGTGACACATGACGGCCAAGTATGGTGACCCATACTTGGAATTTGACCTCTGCATTTAACCCATCCAGTTAATGCACACACATTAGGAGCAGAGTAGTGAGTAGTTAACACACACACACTGCAAACGTGTATACAAACACCCAGAGCAGCGGGCAGCCTTGTGTGGCGCCCGAGGAGCGATTAGGGGTTAGGTGCCTTGCTCAAGGGCACCTCAGTCATTTCCCACCGGTTCTGGAATCGAACCAGCAACCTTTGGGTTACCAGTTTAACTCCCTAACCACTAGGCCATGACTGCCCTGCCTCTAGAGTCCAGTGGCGGCGTGAAGCTCTCTACACACTGTTCTTGGGCAGGTCTGTAGCTATTGACTGCAGAAAGTTGGCTGAAAGTCTGCGCACTGTGCACCTCAGCATGTGCTGACCCCGCTCTGCCACCCCGCACTTCGTGGCTGGGTTGCTGTTGTTCCCAATTCCTTCTACTTTGTTATAATACCACTAACAGTTGACCGTGGAATATTTAGTAGTGAGGAAATTTCACGAATAATAGACTTATTGCACCGGTGGCAACCTATCACGGTACCACGCTTGAATTCACTATATAAATACACACACAGACAAAGTGCATTTATATGCATATGCTAAATTGAAACTAATGTCCATGTTTTCTATTAAACCAGTGAAATAAGTTGAAACAACAGGACTCTTTCTATTTACATTCATTAACAGAGCTTTGGGATAAGTTACATATCTCAAGTCAACATTAATTTGTAGCAGACAAAAGCGGGGAAATTAGATTAAAAATAGCACAAACAAACACTGAGTTGCAGATGTTACAGTAAAATGCATTTCCACCACCCGCTACTGTTATTCAGTGTTATAGACTATAGCACTTCCGAAATGACCCTGGTCGTCTGCAATCCTGTCACGCTCTGCAATTCCTCAGCAGCTTGTTTAGAGTGTTGTACATGACATCATATTAATCAGAAAACTAAAATTCACACCAGCTATTGGGCTCTATTACATTAGCTGAGAGAGCACATTTCCAATATGTAGAGAAATATTCTCTGAGATGGCATATGCATTGAGAGAATGTCCTTATTGGTGCAGAGATGGAAGTTGACAGCGGTAAATTGGTAATCAGCTTCCTGGATATTGAAAAATTTCTCATTTATCAGGTGGCAATGGTAGAAATCTTTTCGCTGCATGTTTGTTAGTGTCTTCCAACCGTGGGTGTGTGCAAGGGGATATTGTATTATCCTGATATGGTCTCCCTTCACACGCTTTGGATTTTTACAATGAATATGAAAGTATTGATTTTTTCAATACATAATATGAAAGAAGATCTTTATCTGTGCAAAAGGCCCGAACGCAAGCACACAAGATGACACATTAAGACAAATGTGATAATGTTTTTGTAGTTAATGTATGCATAGTCAACAAAATAAAACCTCACATCTTTGGCTGCCAAGATGAAGGATTAAGAAAAAAATGAATGCTATGAAACACTTTGGGGGGAGAAAAGAGTGGAGTTATAAAGGACGACAGAAAGGAAATCAACTTCCTCAGCTGTGGCCATATGTTACCAAGGTGATGTTCCATGAAATCGATCCCAGTCTTAATATCTGCCAGCTCTTGGGCTTCCAGAGTCTTAGCTGGCTCTTTGCATGCTGATCTGGGCATGGCTGAAAAAGTGAGAGTAGGCGTTACAGACTACTGAGAAAAGAAAATATGCAGCTCTGGAGGGATTTTTTTTTTTATCCTTATTTTAAGTTGTATTAGATGTATGATATCTCACTTTGAACTGTCTTCTGAAGATCAATTCATATTTGAAAAAGTTCCTCCAGTGTTTTTGTAGGAAGAATCATCTGTCTCGCTTTATACATCATTGCGTGTACACAGAGATAGTCAGAGTAATTTCCTGCCTCAGTGTTCAAAAAACACCCAAGCTGAGTTAAAACACATTGGTTTCCTTTGGTACAGCTCTTGAATTGTATTACTTCTATTTGCACAATTTAGCAGGAAACGGGCATTCATTCTGAGACCTTTACATAGGAAATGAATGCTTTTTCGTTGATTCTTAGTGTTTTCTGAATTCTCATAAGAAACCAAATCAAACATCTTTTGATGGACCAAAAAGTTGATGGACCAAAAGAGTTGTTTAGTTATAGGTGTTATCATGTAATATTGTTGTTATTATTATTATTATTATTAATACATATTACTAATAAATATAATAATTTATTTTAATATAAATAAATTATTATTAGTAGTAGTAGTAGTAGTAGTAGTAGTAGTAGTATCAAATCAATATCATTTCAAAAGTATTATAATCAAATAAATCAAATAAATAAATAAATTATATTGTTATTATTATTATCATCAAATCATCATTTTTAATTTTAACTTTTAAACAAACAAATACAATAAATTATTATCAAATCAATATTACTCAATTATTTATTTTAAAACAAATAAATAAAAATAAATTAGTAGTAGTAGCAGCAAATCAATATTACTTCAAATGTATATATATATATATATATATATATATATATATATATATATATATATATATATATATATATATATATATATATATATATATATATATATATATATATATATATATATATATATATATTTAATACAATAAATATTACTTAAAATAAATTAATTAAAAATGTATTTAAAAAATAAATAAATAAATTATATTAAAATGTATTTATTTCAATACAAAAAAATAAAATATATTATCAAATAAATATTACTTAAAAGTATGTATTTATTTTCAAATGAATATATTATTATGATTATTAATATTTTTATTATCAAATCAATATTACTTCAAATTATTTTATTTCATTTCATTTTTGTGTGCAGGTTTTTAATACACCCATCATTCTGTAATCCCATTGGAAACAGAAAACACCTCCTCATTTTGTGCAATCATTACCTGTATGTTAACCTGTAACAGTAAAACTGTTTGAAATGATGCAAGTGGGAGAATAAAGTGAACTTAAAGCACTCTGCATTCACAATACACATTATAAGTATACTCAGATCCCCTTCCCCCACACTTTCCCTTGGAATGATCAAAACGGTCAGTTGGATTACACAGCCTCAGGAAGTTACAGCCTCATTCCTTTATATTGCACCGCACTCAGAGTTTATCAAATTCAGCAGATATCCGACAGTACATCTCATCACAATGCTAATACGAGGAGCTTTTCGATGCAAGTCAGTAGGAGGCAATGGAGACGCTGTCGGGGAGGGCCAGGGCCTGGAGACATGCAGCCAGACAGAGCAGGAAACAGCGGGCAGGAAACAGCAGGCGAAAAAAGGCCTTTTGTCCCTGTCCCTCTATTAATCTGAAAACTGTAGAGAAATCCCAAAGGGATTAAATGTGTTACTCCTAAAGCTTTTTTGCTCTTGCCACTCTGACTGCAAATTAAAAGATGGGGAGGGGGAATAGAGAAGAGGGAGGGACTGTTAATTGTTCGCCAATCGATAATTCTATAATTACTTTGTGACAAATGGCTGGCTTGCAGTGCTGGAACTGGTGAGGAAAGGGAGGATTCAGGTGTCGGTGGGGACATGTAAAGGGGGTTGGGTACGACCAGAAACGGAAATATTTGCTTTTGTGCCTGCAAGCGCCGTCACTCTGGGCATTGGGACATAGAACTTGTGTCCGGTTTAAACAAGAAGCGAAAGTCTCCAGGGAGTTTCTGTTTGGGGCTTCAGTGAGAGTGAAAAGGGAAAGAACAGCAGCAGGCCTGCATCCCTGATGAAATCACAGGGTGAAATTCATTCATTATGAGAAACAAGGTGGATTTAAAAAAGGAATAGTTTACGCAAAAATGAAAATTGTGTCATCATTTACTCACCAGCATGAAGTTCCAAACCTGTATGACTTCTTCAAAGAGTTCACAAGCTTTTCCTCGCACTGGAACTGAGGCTTTCAGACTTCCGAGACAATGCAGAAGCACCATAGGAGTATCATAAACCTGGTCCGTGACACAAACCCTATATTTTCATGTATAGGTCTTCTTGAAGTCTACATCTTTGCCAGGAACAGTCTGAAAACTAAGGAACATCAAGCAGTCCATGAGATTGTGATAGAAATGCCAAAATATGTATATTAAATATAAGTATATTAGCATATTAAAGTAGTATATAAAGTAGTAAAGTAGTATATGTATAAGTAGTATAGTATGTACACTCACCTAAAGGATTATTAGGAACACCATACTAACACTGTGTTTGACCTTCAGAACTGCCTTAATTCTACGTGGCATTGATTCAACAAGGTGCTGAAAGCATTCTTTAGAAATGTTGGCCCATATTGATAGGATAGCATCTTGCAGTTGATGGAGATTTGTGGGATGCACATCCAGGGCACGAAGCTCCCGTTCCACCACATCCCAAAGATGCTCTATTGGGTTGAGATCTGGTGACTGTGGGGGTCATTTTAGTACAGTGAACTCATTGTCATGTTCAAGAAACCAATTTCAAATGATTCGAGCTTTGTGACATGGTGCATTATCCTGCTGGAAGTAGCCATCAGAGGATGGGTACATGGTGGTCATAAAGGGATGGACATGGTCAGAAACAATGCTCAGGTAGGCCGTGGCATTTAAACAATGCCCAATTGGCACTAAGGGGCCTAAAATGTGCCAAGAAAACATCCTCCACCCCCTTACACCACCACCACCAGCCTGCACAGTGGTAACAAGGCATGATGGATCCATGTTCTCATTCTGTTTATGCCAAATTCTGACTCTAGCATCTGAATGTCTCAACAGAAATCGAGACTCATCAGACCAGGCAACATTTTTCCAGTCTTCAACTGTCCAATTTTGGTGAGCTTGTGCAAATTGTAGCCTCTTTTTCCTATTTGTAGTGGAGATGAGTGGTACCAGGTGGGGTCTTCTGCTGTTGTAGCCCATCCGCCTCAAGGTTGTGCGTGTTGCGACTTCACAAATGCTTTTATGCATACCTCGGTTGTAACGAGTGGTTATTTCAGTCAGAGTTGCTCTTCTATCAGCTTGAATCAGTCGGCCCATTCTCAGTCGGCCAAGCATTTTAGCCCACAGGACTGCCGCATACTGGATGTTTTTCCATTTTCACACCATTCTTTGTAAACCCTAGAAATGGTTGTGCGTGAAAATCCCAGTAACTGAGCAGATTGTGAAATACTCGGACCGGCCCGTCTGGCACGCTCAAAATTGCTTAAATTTCCCATTCTGACATTCAGTTTGGAGTTCAGGAGATTGTCTTGACCAGGACCACACCCCTAAATGCATTGAAGCAACTGCCATGTGATTGGTTGATTAGATAATTGCATTAATGAGAAATTGAACAGGTGTTCCTAATAATCCTTTAGGTGAGTGTAAAGTAGTATAGTAGTATACAAGTATATTAGTATACTAAAATTAAATGAAAAAGTATTAAGAACAGGTCTAAATAGAATAAGTCTACAAAACATGAATTTGTTGTTAGTTACACATATTTATATATTTTATAAAGATTCATATTTACTGATAATTTAAAATCTCAGGTACAAAAAAAAAAAGTTTTGTAAAAAAGTTCAATGTTTTTGGCATAGTTTTCCAAAACATAAAGTACAAAAGACTAGATATCTTGCATATATCATCTTAAAGTTTCTTTTGTCAAGGTTTAGAAGTATAATAGCATTTAGATTTCCTCAACGCTAGCAAAAACAAGGCTAAAACTGTAGTTTTAATTTTATGGGGTCTTAAAAAAGGTGAAGAATTCCACTAATGGTAACGATTATATGAAAATGTTTTTTGGAATCTCAATTTAATATTTAAATTTAGGTTTAAGATTTAAATATATTGTTTTATTTACTAAGTAAGTAAGTAAGTAAGTAAGTAAGTAAGTAAGTAAGTAAGTAAGTAAGTAAGTAAGTAAGTAAGTAAGTAAGGAAGGAAGGAAGGAAGGAAGGGAAGGAAGGAAGGAAGGAAGGAAGGAAGGAAGGAAGGAAGGAAGGAAGGAAGGAAGGAAGGAAGGAAGGAAGGAAGGAAGGAAGGAAGGAAGGAAGGAAGGAAGGAAGGAAGGAAGGAAGGAAGAAGGAAGGAAGGAAGGAAGGAAGGAAGGAAGGAAGGAAGGAAGGAAGGAAGGAAGGAAGGAAGGAAGGAAGGAAGGAAGGAAGGAAGGAAGGAAGGAAGGAAGGAAGGAAGGAAGGAAGGAAGGAAGGAAGGAAGGAAGGAAGGAAGGAAGGAAGGAAGGAAGGAAGGAAGGAAGGAAGGAAGGAAGGAAGGAAGGAAGGAAGGAAGGAAGGAAGGAAGGAAGGAAGGAAGGAAGGAAGGAAGGAAGGAAGGAAGGAAGGAAGGAAGGAAGGAAGGAAGGAAGGAAGGAAGGAAGGAAGGAAGGAAGGAAGGAAGGAAGGAAGGAAGGAAGGAAGGAAGGAAGGAAGGAAGGAAGGAAGGAAGGAAGGAAGGAAGGAAGGAAGGAAGGAAGGAAAGGAAGGAAGGAAGGAAGGAAGGAAGGAAGGAAGGAAGGAAGGAAGGAAGGAAGGAAGGAAGGAAGGAAGGAAGGAAGGAAGGAAGGAAGGAAGGAAGGAAGGAAGGAAGGAAGGAAGGAAGGAAGGAAGGAAGGAAGGAAGGAAGGAAGGAAGGAAGGAAGGAAGGAAGGAAGGAAGGAAGGAAGGAAGGAAGAAAGAAAGAGTGAAAGAAAGAAAGAAAGAAAGAAAGAAAGAAAGAAAGAAAGAAAGAAAGAAAGAAAGAAAGAAAGAAAGAAAGAAAGAAAGAAAGAAAGAAATCCAGGGCCTATATTTCTCTGTCAAATCACCTGTCAGCTTGCGTTTGAAACTGAATCCATTTTATTGCGTGTCACCATTAACCTTGAAGCAATTAGATTTATTTACCTTCCCTTCAATCCGGACACTGACCTTCGTCCATTGTTACCAAACCCCTGTGTGGATTTTATGTCTGACTTTTTGCTTTCAGGGTTCCATTTGCATTATAACAGCACAGAAACGGAATACATTCGATGTGAAATCGTTTAACTGAATACATGCTCTTTCAACTAACTGATTTGCATACCTTCAGCTGACTCTTATGCATCTCTTATGTTCCTCAGCAGGTGAAAGAGCTTTTGTGTGACTAAAATCATCTCCATTTCAGATTTGCTGGTAGCCATCTCTTTTGAAAGAGCCTGAAAACAAGGGAAAGACGTCAAATGTAAGATGCCAGCGTGGGCCAATTGATCCTGGACTTCTACAGACTGCTCAGGCGCCCCCCCTCCCTCACAGAGCTGTTTTATTTAGAGCTACTGCCGAGCCTGTGTGTTTGCGCTTAAGTATCACAGGGAACTAATGAAGTGCGGTGGGAGGCAGCCGCACACACTGTGGCATAATAAAGCCTGGCATGGACCACCGATCTCCTGACTGCCGGAGAGCTGCAGGAGAGTGGGGCAATTCTTGTCATTTAGCACAAACCCTTTTGGAATATATTAGCCATATTCTATCTTACTGCTCAGACAGCAACCATAAACCACAGATTCTGAAGCAGCGACTGTACATTTTGAGAGACTGGATGTTTTTTTTGCACCAATCAATCAATAATGTACAGTTATGTTGGGTATGGGATATTATTTTAAAGCTTCCACTAAGCATAAAAAAATAAATACTCTGTTACAATGTACAAAATAATCTGCCTAGCAACAATATTAGAGTAATATTAATAATGACGTCCTCTGTGGTAATTTTGACTAGAGTTTAAGTTACCCATTAATCTGGGCAACTGAAACTCTAGTCAAAATGACCACAGAGGACGCCACAATTGACCAATCAGAATCAAGTATTCAAAGAGCCGTCTGCATTAGTGCCTGCCCACTTTTTTTCCATTTATTTTCCCCAATGGTAACGTTAAAGCGTTATAAGCCACAAACCAAGCCATCCAGCTACGAGGTGAATCATAACATTATAAAACTTTTATTTGGAGCAGAAAACATTTGAAAATCAGACAAAATGGTACGAGACTGTACAGAACGGCTTTAGTGAGGAAAGAGACACAATTCCATGAAGCATTGCAAATGACAGCTAAATTAAAAACGATGGTGAAATATAATAAAGACTTGAAAATATATCAAATAAGACTTGATTATGCCATTCGCGATGCTTCGGAGAGCTAAAGAGCTCTTTTGGCACAATTTTATTGATCTTTCAGAGTGTACGTTTTTGAAAATGATACCATTATCGTCTTCATGTAAAACGCAAATTTGTGAAACCGGTGATGTCATGTGCATACGTATTACGTGTTCACTCTATAGGTGCGTAGTTTTTCTTTAAGTGACAACGCCAACTACTGGCCTGGCAGTAGAATACAGCATTTTTAGTTGTTTTCGTGGATACGTGTGAATGGGGATCGTTTTGACAACGTTGTCGTGTTCGTGTGTTCATGCTGCCTTAAAATTTTAAGTTTAGTCAACTTGAACTTGGATATTTGAGTTGACTAAATTTTAAATTTGAATGCAGCACATTTACTTTTTTAAGTTGAAACAACTAATGTGTTTCGAGTCCCATTACACTGTAAAAAAAAAAAAAATGAAAAAAAATATTATTGGAGAAAATTTTGAAAGAAAATGCTATTTCAGTTTTTGTACTTTAATATTTAACGTTTAATTCAGTGTTACTTGCCGTTTCTTTGTAAAAAAAAAAAAAGATATATATATATATATATATATATATATATATATATATATATATATATATATATATATATATATATATATATATATATATATATATATATATACTAGCAATTTCTCAGAGAAAACTGTTTCAAAAGAAATCCTAAGCATTTTTTTCAGTGTATGATCTTTTGGTACAGAAGTTGGGAGAGAACATCTTGTGCAACAGTATAGCAGCTCTGTGGCCCAAAAACAAAACAAAGGAGCTGCAGCATTAATATAAAAGTTTACATTGGTCATTTCAAAGCCTTAAGGACACCAAACATTTTGAAATGAAGGAAGTAATAGTATCGGAAAACTGAAAAAGGTTATTGAGGGCAGTAGGTTGTGTGCTTAGTGAAGCAATGATCAAAGACTCTACCTCTACCAGCGATTCCAGTGACTGAAACCATCTCACGGCGCAAAGAAGCCAGCACTGTAACTCCAAGCCAGCTCTTGATGGATACTGATTAGTGTGAGTGTAAACACTTCCACACTCCTGGCATGGTCCCTTTGTATCAAACCTTAGATGGAATGATTATCTCCAATTTTTCGCCACTCCTTTGATCCTAAATTGCGCCACCTTTGGTGCCTTCTGTCCGATTATTGGACATTATTGTATCTCGCCTGTCGTGGCTCCTTTGAAACGTCTTGGTTTGTGTGACATCTTTAGAACTCTAACTCGCTTCCTCCAGGAAACCTCTAGAGCATTTGCACATCCCTCCATTTTTCTAGCCCCTGTTCTTACTCTTTTTCACACATATTGCTCTACGTTTTTTGCTTGTCAAAGTTACTCATGAATAAATTGGTTCTGGCTCAACTTGTTAAAGCAAGCTAGCTGATAAAGCAGTGATTTTGTTTCTTGCCGAACAAGAGACTAAACATCCTTACAAGTCCTTGTCTGCCTGAATTAATTACTGCATTTACATTAGAATACAGTGTATGAGAACTGTAGCTAAACACCAAGTAATCAAGAAGTGGAGGTGTTCAGGGTAAACAGGCTGTAGGGGTTTATTTCTGTTGCAAAATCTAATCCAGTTACATTTTGAACATATTACTACTTCATATCTTGGCAAAGATTGCAAAAAGAAGCAGAAAATGTATGTGCACAATTGAAAAGATACAGTGGGGTCCAAATCTTACAACACTACATGTTTCTGAATTGTGTTTTTGTGATTTAATTCAATTTTTTTTTAAATAAAATTATACAATGAGTTAAACTGAAAAATTAACATGAATTACAGAATTCCTTAGTATTCTACTGTATATATATATATATATATATATATATATATATATATATATATATATATATATGTATATATATATATATATATATATATATATATATATATATATATATATATACAATATTCTAAGTATTTGTAGTAAAACCTGTTATCCAGCATGTTTTAAGAATGATCCAAATAGCATTAAATAAATAAAACGTTCTGTAGCTACAAAGAATGCTCACAAACTAGCTTATATTGGTGACCTATAGAAATAGTGTAGAATCTTAAAGGGTTAATTCACCCAAAATTGAAAATTTTTCACAAAAACTATTCTCGTCGCTTCATAAAATTATTGTAGACCCACTGTAGTGAGATGGACTTTGTAACGACGTCTTTAGTACCTTTTATGGGTCTTGAGAGTGTAAAATAGATTTTGCCAATGGAGGCCTTTCTGAGTCATCGGATTTCAACAAAAATATCTTAATTTGTGTTCTGAGGATGAACAGAGGTCTTACGGGTGTCGAACGACATGAGGGTGAGTAATTAATGACAGAATTTTCATTTTTGGGTGAACTCACCCTTTAAATAGTTTGACCATTTAAAGTGTGTGGCAGATGACATGACTGCAGCGTTTGCTCACAGTAAACATAACACGCAAATTGAGCGTCTTTCGTGAGTGGTGCTTTCTGTGCATTCACGCGTTTGAAGCGAATCCGCGTCTGACGCCCGAGTTGAAAAACTTTAACTTTGCCGTCAATTCGCACCACATTAACCAATCAGAAGCCTGCTTGATGCTGTCACGTGGTAAAGTGACGTGATGAGGAACCCCGCATAATTTTAAAAAACTACTGTGTCGCAAAATGTAGTTTTAAGACTTTTTCAGGTGAGAATGTAGATGTGTAAAGCTCAAATCTGTGGTGTGTTTAAAAAGATAAAAAAAAACAATAATAATCTTGCGTTTTTGGAGTTGTGAGATCCAGCCGATCACCGGGCGCTCAGCGCTCATTAACCCTGGCGAGAGCAGCCTTTCCTCGGCCAGTCCTTCTGGCGTCTGCTGCTGACTCTGATGTCTCTGTAGTGGTTCAACATGAGATAGAATTCGTCTTGTGTAGATCTAACGGGCGATCTTTGGTGTCATGAATCAATAATTTGTTGTCTGTCAAATCGTTTTGACTGAGGGCAAAGAGAAGTTTCATAACTTTTTTTTTTTTTAGGATATTTAAATACACATGCAGTGAAGATAATGTAGGTAGTGCATTGCCTGGACCACATTTGTGTGGCTATTAATGTTTAATATATATTTTTAATGAAAATGAAAAGAGGCAGAGTGGTGTTTTATGACATATTTCTCCTGGAGCGCCTTGAATGCGCGTCTATTTCGCTTCAAACACTTGATTTACACACGCGTCCACATGTATTCAAAATGTACAAGCGTCCAACTAGACGCTCTATTCGCGTTTGGTGTGAACACAGCATTAGACACTGCTTATGATTTATGGGGATTAAAAAAAGAGGAGTGGGTGCATTTTTAGCATTATAGGGTGGTTGTGTACACACACTGCTGACACACATTTATGTTAAAGGTCCCCTTAAGGTTAAAATTTTAAATGGCAGATTTTCAATGTGGTCTCAGAATTTTGGACGGTACTATATGGTCTTAATGCTCATTTCAAGGAACTTTAGTTCTGAGCATCAGTTCTAGACCTTTATGCAGGTCAATATCCCTGCAAAGCTTAACAAGTGGTTGCAGCTGACCTAGCTCATTAATGTCAATAGTCTATTCCCTGTCTTGCTGGGAAACATAATGAAAAGCAAATGATGTCTGAAATAACATCTGCCTCCTTTTATGAGTCAGGATGTACTCAAAGACCTCAAAATTATGCAGCTAAAACGTATCGTGCAAATGCAAACCCAACAACCCCAGCACTGTACATGCAGTATATTTAGAACATATGCAAATCAACCTTATCTGCTCCTACCTGGTGTATTTTCTCTAGCACTTTCCAAATGTAATGTACAGATCTAAGTTTCCTATGAAGTTTTAATTGGAGCCCCAAAAGCTTCTTAGTTCCCTACAAGAGTCATTCTGCAATACATCTATGGTGCAACTAATTACTTTTCCAAGCCGGCATAATCCCCAAGACAGATTCTCAAGCATTTCTAAAGATATTTATGACCTTTTTGAACTCGCAAATCACAAAGTGTTAGGTCACAGTGCCACGGACAGGTATCATCTAAATGTTCAACATCCCTGGAATTAACTGAGGAAGAAAGTCAATTCTACAAAAAGGTTATTTGGAAGGCTTACTAAAACATGAGCGCGAAAAGTCAACGGCTACACCCAGCATCTCTCACCAGAGAAGTCCTTTGTGCTGTACAATTTCCATTTTCTCATTTATCTTTTGGATACATCTTGCAGACTGACATGACATTAATGAGCAAAAAATTCTCTAAAACTAATTTGAGCCTCAAAGTTATGGGGGGTTTTATGCTAGATTTAGATAATGATGGAAAACCAGTTTTGAGTGGCACATCAAACTTCCCCTGGCTCATTTGTGCTCAGATCAGCACCGAACTCTCATTAAATGGCTTGCGTGCTGCAGACCGGAGTCTTTCATTGGCACGGGCGGCCAGCAGACAGCCTGGAAAATAGCTGCTCAAAAACTGAGCGAGTGTTGAATTCTGGCAATACTTACTGTCGGAGTCACTCTCGTTCACTCTGGAGATGATACGCTTTGCTCTGACACAAATAACGTGTCTGGATTCACGATGGCGTGAATAAAGAAACCCTCTCAATGAGGTTTCAATTCATTTACAAACTATTTGAATTTTCTATTCGCCCTGATTCAACAACATCAAACATGGCATTGTGGACCAAAGCCATTGCAAAGTACCTTATCAGCTTTTGATGAAACTAAGTAGTCATTGAACAGACAAGGACAATCCCACTAGATCATTCCATGCTGAAATCAAACCAGCAACTGTGTTCAGGAATGACGTGCACAGTCCTAAAACTTTCACAAGAGACCATCATGATCAGTGAAATGAAAGAGAGGACACATCCACTACTGTTAAAAAGTCTGGGGTCAGTAAAATATTTTTATAAAGAAATTTCCAGACTGCACTGGCATCTGAAAATTCCGCAACATCATCGTAGAAATAAATTATATTTTAAAATATATGAAAAAATAAAACAGTCATTTTGAATTGTAATAATATTATCACAATTTCTCATGTTTCATGAGCATAAGAGTCTTATTACACTTACGAAAAAGAAGTGGGCTATTAGTATACTTCTTTTAAAATAACGTATATATTTTCAGTCTACTTTTTATGTAATTCTCAGAAATATACTTAAAATTGCACTTAAGTACTTGACTTATACTGACAGAAAAGTCTAAGTATGTTTGGCCTATATGTAATACTGTTACACTTAAAGTATACTTAAAACTAAAAAGTAAATTTTAAAATATTGTTTCAACTTAAAAAGGTAAGTGTTCGTGCTACCTTAAAATTGTTACGATTACTTGAAATGTGAAGTTATACTAAGTTACAACTTGGATATTTGAGTTGACTAAACTTAAAATATTAAAGCAGCACATACACTTACTTTTTTAAGTCGAAACAACTTATTTCGATTACAATGTGGGCCAATTTAGTCCCAAGTAGTATTGAAACAGTACACTTACAAGTATACTTCTAGTACATTGCATAAGTATACTTACTACATAAAGTATACTTAAAATAGACTTTAACTTAAATTTACTTAGTAAAATTAACTTGAAGTATACATATTTTTTAGGGTTGTGCAAATACATTTCAAAAAGTACATTTCATAGTTAAAATGCAAATTATGTCATCAATTACTCTTGAATGTCGTTGGAACACAAAAAGGAAGATATTTTGAAGAATGTTTCAAATGTTTTTGTCCATACATTGTTGTTTTGGATCCCTTTTTTTAACTATCCCTACTTTGGTGAAAAAACACCTATATGACAGATAACATGAAATGTTAGCAATATGTTGTTTGCACAAAAAAAAAAAAAAAAAACATTTTTTTGAATGGCTGTCATTGGAGAATAATGCCACTTGCCCCCCAGATGTTGTAGTTATTGCATCAACCAGCAAGGGCCACCTCATCAGCCAAACCTAGACCCCTTAGGCTCGGAAAACGTTCAGGAAAAGAAGGGTGAGATGGATTCTGCTCAACGTAACATGGCAAATGTGGCACAACAGGAGAGGAACTGAGCTTGGAGCGGCTTGTTATATATATAATGCAGTCATGGGAACCATAGCGAGATAAGCCTCTGGGTGCAAGGTGCCATCTCAGAGGGTCCGAAAGCAGATGGATAGGGGGTGGGATGTGCAGGGAGGCCTGGCATACAGACAGAGAGCTCAGGCTGTCACACATGCAGAGCTAAGTGACAGTCACCAGTGTGCAGGAACCAATTGCTACAATATGGCACCTTGGCCCAAGCCATCATGGGCAACCTGGCAGGCCGTTCATCTCTAAGGAGATGTACAGCGAGACAGAACGGTGCTTTTTCTCCATTTTTCCCTTCATACAACAACAAATACAGTCCTACTTGGCCTCCAACTCGAACCTCCATTATCAACTGTGACCACTTGTGTATCCTGCACTCTCCCTCACTCAATAAGCAGTTTTAATTATGTTGAGTGAACAAAAGGAAACTACAACAGATGTTTTTGTTGTGTAGCAGGGGTCTCGGAGAGAGCAAGAAGTTGAAAGGGGAAAGGATCTCTTGAAAACACAAATTACATATAATGTACTCAAAAATATTTTCTTTCAATAAACTTAATTGGTGAAAACTTTTCAATGCTATTAAATCGAGCATTTCAAACAAAAACAAAAAAGTTCTGCTGGCATCCAATTACCAAATGTAATGGTAGCACTTTTACAGTCCCCCATGTATGTAGTAATTGGGTAATAACTGTAAAAACTAGGTACTAGCCTTGAACCAACCTCTAAACCTAGCCTTAATCCATGTAGTCACCTTATATTACACAGTTTCTTAGGCAAGCACACTGTAAGTACATGTAAGTGCACATACTGTAAAATAAAGTTCAACCAATGTAACCATAGCATTAGCAGAATACTTCATTTATAAAAAAATATATATAAAAAAAAACATTAAATGGACAGATGACATTAAGAACATTAAAAACATTGTGGTCTGGATCTAGCATTGCCATTTGGAAGTAGCTGTTGATTCTGGACACAGAATAGGAGGAGCTGCCATAGATCGAGCTTGTTGGTCCAGCACATCCCACATGTGCGCAATTGGATTGAGATATTACAAAATTCGAGACCAGGGACCTTAAATTCTTCATCTATTTCCTCATACCATTCCTGAACAATGTGTGTAGTGTGGCAGGGTGCATTATCCTGCTGAAAGAGATCCCTTCCACCAGGGAACACCATTGTCATGAAGGGGTATACCTGGTCTGCAACAATTTTTAGGTAGGTGGCACATGTCAAATTTACATCCACATGAATGAACGGACCCAGGTTTTCCCAGCAGAACTGGCTTGTCAATTGTTTTTTTTTTTTTTGTATTATGTCTTCAATCAATGTATGTGTACGTGGGTACCAGAGTCAAAGACAAATTTCCCCATTGGGGACAATTAAGTTCATTGAATTGAATTGCATTGAATCCCACAGTGCATCCTGATGCCATCACTTCCCCAGGTAAACAGCACACACATACACGGCAGTCCACGTGACGTAACAGAAAACAGCACTTATCAGATCAGGCGATCTACTTCCACTGTTCCAAGGTTTAGCTCCGACACTCGCGTGTCCATTGTAGGCACCAGACGGGATAGCCTTTGTTGCTCTTATGCCTTGGGCACCCAACACCCTGTATTTTGATGGTCAACATTCTATTGACTATAAGTAACTTTGCAACTACATGTCAACTAACTCTCATCAGAGAATTAGTAGACTGTCTGCTTAATATCTGCTAACTGTTTATTGTGATGGTCCCCCAACAGACTTTCTACTGACTATACAGTAAGTAAATTTGCAACTACTTATTCTAACTCCAACCCTACCAGTCTACTTATACTCTACTAACAGTTAGTAGACATAAAGGTGCAATGTTACTTATAGCAATGACTTTATGTATAGGAAAACGGTGCACTTCTATTACTTATGAATGGGAGAAAGTGTAATGCCCAATATGGCGACTAAGTCCCTCCTTCTAAATTAAAGAGCCAATCGTTGATTAGAAAAGTTATGTCACTGCAGCTTCTGTTAGAAGCTCCGGTTGCTATAGAAACAGGCAGTGTTCTGAGACGCACGTTTAGGATTGTGCATGCGCGTTAGCTTTGTCCAGGCTGAAAAATGATTAGAGCGTTTAGAAACAAAATTTATGAGACAGTTGTCAAATCTCATTGGTGATTTCAAATACAAAATCTAATCGTAAGCTTGGCGAACAGTTTTGGAGGATTTGATGTTCCCCCATTCAAAGAGATAAGAGCTGCACTTGCATGCCCGAGAGGCGTTTCAAAGATGACCGCAGAGTGAAATGACTTAAAGGGACTTTGCTTATGGTCAACAGAATGTGTTAAAGGGACCATCATAATAAAGTGAAACCATGTGGCCTTGTTAGGAGATGATCAATTATATTTGCTTCACCTGGTCATAATGTATTGGCTGATTAGTGTGTGTATACAGTGTCAGAATAAACAGCTACTTTCAAATGATCATACTTGACATGAAACTCCGGGCTCTAGGCTTAAACAGCTTGCTATGCAGCTGGATCCTGGACTTCCTGTCAAACAGACGCCAGGTGGTCAGAATGGGCAGCAACATCTCCTCATCACTGACTCTCAACACTGGAGCCCCTCAGGGCTGTGTTCTCAGCCCACTCCTGTACTCCTTGTACACACATGACTGTGTGGCAACCCACAGCTCCAATACCATCATCAAGTTTGCTGACGATACGACGGTGGTAGGTCTCATCACTGACAATGATGAAACGGCCTACAGAGAGGAGGTGCACACTCTTACACGATGGTGTCAGGAGCACAACCTCTCCCTCAACGTCAGCAAGACCAAGGAGCTGGTGGTCGACTTCAGGAGGAATGAGAGAGAACACCGCCCCATCACCATCAATGGAGCACCGGTGGAGAGAGTCAGCAGCTTCAAGTTCCTCGGTGTCCACATCACAGAGGAACTCTCATGGTCCGTCCACTCCGAGGCCGTTGTGAAGAAGGCTCATCAGCGCCTTTTCTTCCTGCGACGGCTGAGGAGGTTTGGAATGAACCGCCACATCCTCACACGCTTCTACACCAGCACCATAGAGAGCCTGCTGACTGGCTGCATCACCACCTGGTACGGCAACAGTACCACCCGCAGTCGCAAAGCCCTGCAAAGGGTAGTGCGCACGGCCAGCTGCATCATCGGAGGTGAGCTTCCCTCCCTCCAGGACATTTACGCCAGGCGGTGTGTGAAGAGAGCTCAGAGGATCATCAGAGACTCTAGCCACCCGATCCATAAGCTGCTCTCACTGCTGCCATCAGGCAGACGGTACCGCAGCATCAGAACACGCACCAGCCGACTCCAGAACAGCTTCTTCCCACAAACAATTAGACTCCTCAACTCTTGATCCATCAGGATCATAACACACACTGGACAGAATATCACTCAGCACAACCCACTGTAGATACACACACATTATATACACATTTATTTATCATATAGCGTATCTATTGTACATTGGATGTCTATTTGTGAATATTGTATACTGTACATTTTATATTATTATTATTATTATTATTATAGCGTAATGTATATTGTTTAATGTATGTTTAGTGTATATTGTTTAAAGTATATGTATATTGTAAGTATGTGTATATTGTTTAAAGCTGTGAGAACTACACTCACATTGTGTAAATTATTTATTGTTTATTGTAGAGTTTACCGTGCTGTGAGTAATTGTGGGCGCATCAGATGATGTAATCTGATGTTGCTTTAAATGTTGTACATGTCATGTCATGACTACTATGTTGCTCGGAACTGCACCTAAGAATTTCACCTACTGTTGCACTTGTGTATATGGTTGAGTGACAATAAAGTGATTTGATTTGATTTGATTTGATTTGATGATCAATGGAGAAAGATGATTTTGTAGTTGCAGTGTCTACCAGCAGGGGCTAACTGGGCCATGCTAACCCATGACCCCTTGGTGATGGCAATGTATATAAAAGTACAGTAAGACCAAACTTTGTATTGAGACCAGATGTTTTAATGGTTTCTGAGGGCTTAGAGATGGCACAACAACTGGCAGAGTGCCATTCTAATGATTAATGTGGGCAGGTGGGGTCTTAGTAGCACTATGGCGTTGCTTCTGCTTGTTTATTCACCCTGTGCTTTCAACCAACCTCATCCTCTCCAGCATGTCATTCGTTAAATTTACAGCCATCCATAGAGCCGGTATGCTAATGAGATTTATCCACAGGCTCTTTGGAGGAAACTCCTACATGGTTCATCTTTAGTTTAAATCCTCTGACAACCGTCATTCCATCAGCATGCGAGTCCCACCCATTGATGTTTACCTAAAAATAAACAAGGTGGAGAAAGAGGGAGAGAATCAGACAGATGGATGCATGACGGCACGTCATACATTATGGGGTGGGTACCACTGTCCAACTAGTAATAATCAGTTTTCAGACAAGACAGCCATGTTCTGACTTAATCACCTTCACATACTGGCAAAGCATGAAAAGAGGATACAGTCTCATTAGATATAATAATTAATAATAATAATAATAATAATAATATAAAAAACACATAATCTTAGCCATCAGAACAACTGACTCAATCATTAAACTCAGAGTGTTTCCAGAGTGCTTATTAAGGCCTCATCAAATCAGCGTATGCCCACGGAGGGCGCCGTCTCAGTTGAAGGGGGCTGAGAGATGCTCACTCAGTATGCAGCGCTGAAGTCATTGCTAAGTCTGTTGCCTTTTATTTTGTGGCTTGCCCATCGATCCCCTGTGCTGCTGAACCTTTGTTTGGCCTGCAAAGCCCGAGACATAAATCAAGGTCTGGCTACAGAAAGTTTATCCACAGGAAGTGGAAGAGGGAGTGAACTGCATGGGGCTGTAACTAGGGTGAAAACAAAGCAATCACAAGCCATTTTGTGCATGGAATAATACCATCAGCTTTTTATAATGAATATGAAAAACATGCTAGGAGCTCTGACAACATCTGGCGAGAGCTGTGGAAGGTTTTTTGTTTTATTGGTTGAATCCAGGAAACCTGTCAAGAACGCATTCTGGTCATATTTCACTCAAATATAAAAAATAATTAGTAGTAGTAGTAGTAGTAGGGTTTAAAGTTGTATTTAAAAAAATATATATCTTATGACATCTTTCATAGTGTAATAAAGCAAATTACAATATATATTTTAAAATACTAAATTAATTAAACTTCACGATTGTATTTGTTGTACTGACTTTATAAATAAAAAATAAAAACAAAACATTGCATTAATTATTAAAAACACACCGTAATGAAAATCACTGTTGATAATAATATTAAAGTATTAACTGTCTTAAAAACAGGCTTTATTTTATGAAATGTGACCTGGACACATCTAGCAAGCTCCTTAAAGGAACAGTTCACCCAAAAATGAAAGTTCGGTTCATTTGGTCCGAACCAAGGGCAACCAATTATACATTGTAGCATTTTGCAGCTTTTTTGGTTCCTTTTCACACCACACTGATTGCTTTGGTCCGAACCAGTTGAAACAAACCAAAATGGAGTCACATGACAACATCCACATCACTCATTGGCCATGGCATATTTCCTAAACTGCGTCTGTGCGGGCTGGTTTTGTCCCTTTGTATACACCATAATATGCAAATAATGCATTTCTATAATGAAGCGCGGATGTGGCTTGAAAACAACGCTCTAATGCACTGCAAACGGTGAGCGCGCATCATCAGACCAAATTTCTATGAGGCTCCGCACCTCCTCACTACTCCAAGTTTGTCCGCGAGCTGCCATGCTAAAGTGCAAACTGTCAACAAACACTTCCTCATCACATAATGCACAGCGCAGCTGACTACGGCAGCTGGTTTAGTCCAAAAATGATCAGTACTTTTTGCAGTTGGGTCAGTTTCGAGGTCGGATCACGTTCTCAACACAAACGAACTGCTCCAGAGTTTCGTTTGAAAGCGTACCACGCTTGTTTGGTCTGCTTTTGCTGCGCACCCGAGTGCGATTGTTGCTTTCACACCTGACCAAACAAACCGCACCAAAGGGGAAAACGAACTCTAGTACGATTCAACCGAACTAAATGAGGCAGGTGTGAAAGCACCCTTAGTCACACTTACGTTGTTCTAAACACACTTTTGTGGAATACAAAAAGTATAGAAATTCTGAAGACTATAAAAGCCCTATAAGGCGATTCATACAACATATGCCAATTGTAGACATACGATTGCTTTCAGGGAGGAACAACCCAACATTTAAAACATTATTCACTGAAAAGTTAGAGAATTTTGAACTATTCCTTTAAGCATTTGCTGTTCTAAAACTTTGGACAGCATGACTACAAACAGCACTACCAGTACTCACAGAGAAATCACACATTTCCCCATTTGCATTGTTTCACAAGCAACCTGAGGTTTTTATCTCCTGGGCATAATCCGCAGCACAATTCACCACTGCTGAAGCTCCAGGAGCAATAAAATCACCATTATGGCACAAGTTGAGCTGATAGGAAATTCATTTGAGAAGCACATTAAGTTGGAATGGTATGCATGTGTTCCCTCCCCCCGCAACCCTCTTCCTGGTTATCTTCAGCTTTGCTCTGTAGGAAACTCATTAGCTTCTTGGAAATAAAACTCTGGCACACTTTGTCTCCATTTCTGAGAAAATTAATTAGAGAGAACAGACACCATCGCCGATGTGCCAGCCTCTATTCTGACAGTTGCCCCCCCCCCCCTATCATTATTTCCTGCTGTTGTTGTCGCTTTAGAAATGCTCTGTGCGTCTAAGGGATTGCGGTATCGATCCACTCAGACCTGTTCAAAAACTCTGGATTAAATTTGCTTGTCTCTGTGTTTGCTGGTCATGCTTTTAAAAAATACTGTTTACTGTGTGAGAGGAGATGGTATTGAATTTTAGTGTCTTGGTAGTATATTGGGCCATTTACACAAGGCGCACGCTCCATCTCTTTAACACAGGCGGGCAGAAAATTACATGGGATATCTTGGATCTTTTGTTTATTTATTTATTTATGGGTGTTAACAGAGAAGCTTGCGGCGCTACACAAATTGTGCTACACCTTATCTTTTTGGTCAGTAATATTCCTTACTGGATACTCCAACTCTATCTGTGAATGCAATACATGTTTTTTTTCCGTATCACCAAAACCAATCATATTCCCTCCCTCCTCACCGCATGTGTGCACTTGTTAACAGATAAGGCCAAACTCCTTCACCAAAGGACAATCATAAAGGAACAGCAGCGTCGTCTAAAAATGCAGATACCATAAAAGTTCATATTGTTAGTAGGGCTATCAATAGAATACACACACATAATGTGACTAAGACATGTTTTTGCATTCAAAAACAGAGCACACCAGAATTAAACCAAATTAAATTTCAAACAGCATCTGAAAACCGCACTGTTCATGAAACAAGATGCTGCAGAACAAGACAAAGCACCCGGACAAAGACGTCTTCTACATGTGATAGTATTTTTGGAATAATACCATGAGCTTTTCATAATCAAAATAAGTGTTAAGAGCTCGGACAACATCTTGTGAGAGTTGTTAAAAAAAATAAAAATAATAATAATAATAATATAAAGCAATATTTTATTTTTCTGCATTACATTGATGTTTTGAATAATAAAAACTAAATCTAAATATAATTTACATTTTCTGTGCATTTGTGGGGGGCTGCTTGTGCACATTTGTAGATCCCAGCATGCATTTGTGGATTTTGAAAAACTTCTAGGGTCACGATGTGCAAATAAGTGGACTCCACCCACAGTTTACTCAAGTAAATCTCGCTGAAAGTTTTGGGTCAGTGAGATGAGATATTACTTTCATTCAGCAAGGATAATCTTTTTCATTCAAGAAAAAGTTCATCGCGATATAAGAATATCCTCTAAGTTTCGGAGCTGAAAACATCCTTGTTAGTCAAAGAAAAGCTTTTATTGACACCAGGCCCAGCAAACGCTCAATCTCAGAATGTGCCAGGCTGTGACACCGCCTCTGCAGAAGAAGATCAACGCCTACTTCATCACTTCATCACCTTAGCCCCGCCCACTGATTCATGCATGTAACATAGGCCTAGTGTTAAACCAGATCGAGCTACCAAGCAATAAACATGCCGTTGAGGATTACAAAATATTGTGCAGTGCCTGGGCTTGACAGTAATGCAACATGTAAGTAACTGTGTTAATTCTAATGCCTGATCTGAAATGTAATGATTCATGTAGTCAGATTTTCCTTGTCTGTGTCTGTAAATCAAACCAGTGACTAAACGTCAACTTGCATTGTTTCTCTTTGTAGGATGAAAATAATCAGTTTTTTTTAACAGGGATTAAATTCTATAAAGAAAGCGATCAAAGAAAGCTCCCTTTGCAATCATTGGAGCAGCGAGCTCTGAACCTGTCAAAGAGTTTATCAGTGACACACGTTTTATTCAACGAATCTCTTAACTATATTACGTTTGCACTGTTAGTGAAGATGAAAGCATTAGTGTACAGAAACTGAGTTGCAATGACGAGATCACTACTTTCATGTGCTCAGCATGTGTGTGATCAGCTACAATGATCATCACTGCAACCGTTCATGCCACAATCTAAATATAATGCCATAGATCTAAATGTAATGACATAGATCTAAATATAATGCCATAGATCTAAATATAATGCCATAGATCTAAATGTAATGACATAGATCTAAATATAATGCCATAGATCGTAATATAATGCCATAGATCGTAATATAATGCCATAGATCTAAATGTAATGACATAGATCTAAATATAATGCCATAGATCGTAATATAATGCCATAGATCGTAATATAATGCCATAGATCTAAATGTAATGCAACACTTTTCACGGTTAGTTAACCATGAGAGCTGTAATGGTAAAAATTAGTTAAAAGACAGAGTTATACTATTTCAAATGGAAAGACGTTAGCCAAACACAGCAGTGGGTGTTTACACTGAACTCTCACAGCAGACACGCCTCTTAAAACAGAGCATTCAGAGCAGAGGGCTAAAATCAGGGTAGGAAAAATGCCTTTTATTTATAAATTATGACAATTTTTGATGTAAAAATCTTTCCAACATTATAAGTGCACCCCAGGAAACATAATACAATAAAACAACGCAGTTCATGGCCCCTTTAAACATTACAACTGTTTTCAACATTGTTACCAATAATTTTTTTTATTCTTAATTTATCAATAAAAATAAAAAAAATTAAACGGTCCAACCTTTGACAGATTCACTCGAATACCATATGGATTGCTGTGGATCAGTCACAGCCTTATGTTTATACATATAGGAAAAAGTGCAAACAATATAGACATATTTAGTCATCATTTGTAATGTCCATTAAATACTTTACCCATCTGCACACATGATAATATCAAAGATTTTAAATTATGGTTTAAGGGCTTTTCTTGGAATATATTGATATATGTGATTCACTGACACAGTGTGTATTTAATATTGGTAACTCTGACATGCCTGTTGAGTGTCCTCAGCTTCTCCTTATTGTCCTCTTTTCTCACTTTTGATTGAGGGTGGAGTAGGTTATTGAACTCTGGGTAAAACACCAGAGGGACTAGACACCCTCTTGTAGGAGAGGTGATTGGGAGGTGTTTTTTTCTAGTTGGAGCAGGTCGAGAGGAGCAGCATCTTGGTGATATAAAACATTGATCAGCATTGATTTTGTGTGTCTGCGAGTGCACCGCCCTCTCTGTCTCTACTCGCTCGCCTCCTTCTTCCTGCCTTTCAGGCTAAGCTATGAAACGATGTTTACTTCACGGTTTCTTAGTGGGCGGCATTTTATCTGAACAGAAGATGGTGGAAAAATCTATACAATAGATAAATAGAAGAAAAAAATGTAACCTTCTTATGGAATGAAGGAAGAAGAGGGAACCACGGACAAAGAGAGGGAAGAAAATAGAACGGGTCCATTTTCTCCGTGCCACAAGGCGTGCAGGTGTCCTCTTAGCATCGGTCTGCAATTCATCCTGCAGAATGAGTTCCATCGACACCATCCTAAACTAGGCATTAATCAAAACTGTACTTCAAACGAATGTCTATTGCTAAACACGCAGTGGTTTTCCAGTTGCAGTGGTATTACACCTAAAGTTGTTGTCTTAAAAGTCAAAATCAGGAATTGACTGGATTGTGAAAAGAGGGTGTTGCATACCGGAACGAAGCCAGATCCAGAACAGGTGTTGATGAAAGATTCAAAAAAGTTTTTCTTCTGAATCTGCAAGGAACCTCAAATATCTGTCCTACTGAACACATGCACCAAAAACATTTAGTTCTGTTCAACTGGACCCTGATGGAGGCTGGCTAGAAGCCCCCAGGTACTTTGAGTTTGAGACCCAGGGTAACCGCAATGCTTTGGCATTCAACAAGCACAGAAAATGTGAAATGGCATTTCATTTCTCACTCTTGCGTAGCTATTAAATCCTGCGCTCTGGATTTTCTTCTGCAAGTTCATGCAAAGGTGGGGCAATGTTAAAAGAGCTGGCGAGGGCATCAGTGCCTTGCTGCAGAGCTCGGGCGCCTGGCCTTAGGGCCCCGACCGCTCGCCAGCGAGGCATGGAGGCCACAGTGCTGAAAATCCCATCAAGCCGCAGTTCCAGGTCCACGCGCAAGAAAGATGAAGCATGCTAGCTCATCAGGGGACACGGCCAAGCCCTGATGCCTCTCCTCTTCTTGTCCCCGACCCCAAACCTCTCTTTTGCATTCACTTCCCACCACTTCCCTTCAGGGAGAGTGTTGCAAGGCCAACAAGCCGGAACCCCATGCGTTGGCCTCAGGGGCTGTCGCTCGCTTGTTGAATAAAGGAGCTGACTAGCTGATTGATAGACCTGCACCAGTCCATGCCCCTTGCACGTTTCCTGGTTCACTGCCTTAAATAAGAATCCTTTGCCGGGCGGCCCGGTTTCAGCATTCGTTAAATCTGGTTCTTGATGGATGGCACCAATTTTCTGCCAAACCCAGATGAGCCACCTAAGCATCCCCCTTTCCCTTCTCTACCTCAGGTAAATCCCCCAGAACCTGAGCGAACAGAAGTATTCTAAAACGGTATCAATCACACCAAAGGCCACTCTGCCACGGCACAATGTTTCAATTATACCTCCCGACCCTATCGCCCTGTCCCGACACCCCCGTTGTGCCCTCCAGCCAAAGCTGAGAGCCCTCCGTCTCCTCGGCAACAGGAGCCTCTTTATCTCTTTTAATTCATTTCAGGGTTATTTATAAGCAAGTCTATCATCCCCCCAAGGGTTGTACCAACCCCAGAGCTGACAGATGCTGCCAAAGCCTGAGTAAGCCGCTCGTGCCTGCTAGCACACCACTCGGTCCGAAAGGTATCGTCTGGAGCCCACTGGGCCCTGAGCTTTGTCAGTCTGGCGCGATGGGAGACAGACGGGTGAGTAAAGTTAAGCAGGTGCAAGCCCAGTGTCTCTGGTGTGTCAGGGTCATTTGTTACCCAGCAAGGACAGACAAGTTCCCCTCAGACACGACTCGGCAGATGGGAGGTCACTCTTGCGAAGGCGGGAAACCTTCAACCGGGAGCGGTTTCAGCAGCCCTGTGATGTTACGAGTCTAGCCATATCAAACACAGAAATTGGGTAGTGAATCATCAGGATGAACAATTCAGGAATTGACAGCTTATTCAAAACAGGGGCAGTTCACCTAAAAAAATCTAATTCAGTAGCCATTTACTAACCCTTTGTTTTGTTTCAAAACCTAAAGAGTTGCTTTTCTCCTGTGGAGCACAAAACAAAAATTAAAGGGATAAAAGTAAAATTTCTCATAATTTACTCTCATGTGGAAAAAGTAATCAGAGATTTCACTCACTCATTAACAGTCCATTCCATCAAAACTTTAGTTAAACAAGTTTATAAAAAGATTATAAAATGACTCCATATGAATCGAGCAGTTTCATCTAAGTCTTCTAAAGAAACACACTCACTATTAAGAGCAAAAGTCTTATGGGTTTGGAACAACATTTTCATTTTCAGGTAAACTAACCCTTTAAGCAGAAAGTCATTCACTAATAACCTTCTCTGCCTCAGCTCTAAAATCTCAAGTTTGTGTACATTTAAATATGGCAATGATGCCAAACACCATTGGATATCTTATGAACTTCATAACCAATTGGGAAGATTCTGTCTTTTCCCCACACAAACCTGGCTTCAAGACTTGGGAAATTATATGTACCTGAGTTATGGTACTTTAGTTGCTGTTTTGGTCATTTATGGAGTTTGGCAGCCTCTGGAACAACATTCTTCTGAAGATCTCCTTTGTGGTCAACAGAAAAGAAAGAAAATCATATTAGTTTAGTACAATGTGAGGACAAGTAAATGATGATAAGTTCTGGGTGAGCTATGCCTTAATTAAGCACATGGCCAGACTTAATTAAATTGCATCGGTAGATCTGTGCCTCTGGTTGTTATGAGAAATTAAACACTCCCCACCCCACCATCTGCATCTACCTAAAAATGAATAAAAAGGTACATTTACTTGAATGATTTATAATCCACCATCAAAAATAAAAAGAAAATGTTATCCATTCAATCAAATAGATTCCACTTTTACATCAGTGTAATTCTGAATGTCATAAAATTGTATAATTAATTAAACAGTCCGTCATCTTTCTCCATTGCTCCCTTGGCTAATCAATGTCACATTCAATAAGCACCTATTTATGACATTTTGAAAGTTTCAGCTTCAGAAATTACGGCTCATTTTTCTCAATCTCCTCATTTTATCAGACACTGATTTTGAGAGGCATCGCAGTTGGTGAACCAGAGTTTCACTTCGGCACAGTTCATAAAGTACGACATTACTCAAGGTCAAGTAGCACTCAGAGCGGCCAAGGTCCTGTTTCCAGCAGTAATCCCCTCCTTTCATTCCTTAGTATCAAAGCTTAGCGTGCAAACATGAATGATCCACTGTGGAGATCCTGCCCATTACCAGTCTCATTAATTAACCCCGTCTATATCATCTCCCTCCGGCCATGACTATTGATTAAAAATTCGAAACGAAATGAAGTTCGATGCACAACTCATTAAATCATAAACCCTTTACCAGAACTTAAGTTTACCTTTCACACATGCGTCATAACTCAGGAAACTCGTGGCTATGTGAAGATGCTAAATGTGGCATGTCTGCCACGGGGGATCTTCATCTTTAACTGTGAAGCAAGAAAAGAAATCTATTAAAAGCATGCTTTTAACCACTCATTAGTATTTCAGAAAGAGTGCATGTATGGAAATGGTTTAGCAGGGCCACAAGTGCTCTAAAGTGTCTCCACACAGAAGTTATCATTTAATGTACTATTCCACCAGATGAGCTTTTTAGAAAGTGATACTCAATTTTCATTAGCTTAAGGATATCATTCCCGGCTGTTCATTTCTTTTATTTGCCATGCACAACCGAATGTTCATTGATTTTGAAATAAACAAAAAAAAATGATTGCCACAAATGGGAGGTTTCCACAATTCCCCTGATGAAAAAAAACTAAAAAAAACATCCCGAGGTGGGTTAGCAGCTGTCTCTGCCTGGCCAAGCTAGTTAGGCTAGTCTGCTTTGGTGGTGTTAGAAGGTTTTTGGACACTTTTGAGCTAGCTGGCCTGGCTGTAAGACTAGCTAACCACCTACACCTAGCTTAAAGGCACAAAAAAAAACACACTAGTTAATTAAGTAGAACTAGCACTAGAACAATGCTATATATTTTGTTGACCTCTGTACTTACATTATCCCAAACATTTTCAACAATGTTTAAATCCGGAGAAATCATCCATTTTGACCAGTGTTATGGTCCTTGCGTCGCCTGTCAATTAATATAGTATGTATTTTATTAGGCAGGCAGGCAACAGAAAAAAACTGAAAACTAATCATTGTTATACAGTGCAATAAGGGTAGTCTTATTGTTTGAATTGCTTGTTGTTGTTTTTTTTAGGGTGCGTTCACACTTATTAAAATCGATTAAAACGAACCCTGGTGCGATTGCTTGGTTAGTGCGGTTCATTTGAACATATGTGAACGCTTCCAAACGAACTCTGGTGCGGTTCGATTGATATATGAACGCAATACGGACCAAAGACATGTAAACGAACCAAAAACAGGACGTGCTGTCACATGATGTGACGCTACAAGTCAGCTGATTTGACGACGGGGAAAGATCGGTGTATCCAAAATGAGTAGAGGGCAAACGTGGAGCAACGAGGAAGTAAAGTGCCTCATCAATATATGCAGATCTTCGTTTCTGCATACAACAGAGGAAATCCTGGTGCTGTTTTGAATGTTTTGAATATTATGAGCTCTTCGTGAGTTCTCAGCTAGTAAAAATAAAACCATATGTACACGCATAAAATGATTGCGTTTAATCCGGCACACAGCATTGTTTTGAAGGTTCAGTAAGCAAGCTCCGTCGCGAAAAAGCAGACAAATCAGGTTGTGACCATATTCCTATGCCTTTGGTTCGGTAACTTTAGATTCGCTGTTAAAAATGCCAGTATGAAAGCTAAGTGGACCAGGACTATACGTTTTGTTTTTGTTTTTTGGTCCGGACCAAACGAACCGAACTACAAGTGTGAACGCACCCTTATTCACCACAAGTATTTTTTATCATGCCTCAGAGACAACACTATTGGCTAGCATAGCATAATAAGAGAGAGATTTCTCCATCACACAATATATTTGGAAATTAACTGCATGTCATTTAGCAACAGTCATTTAGTCATCCTGTTTTTTTTATGAAATTCTAATATCGATCTAGATTACTGCAAAGTGCAACAAGTCTCTCATATCAGCCACTAAGCAAACGCACAGAGTAACATTATAACATATTCCTTTCCATCGACTGTGGAGCTGAAGAGTCAAGACTACAACTCCCATGATTCCACGCTCATTCACAGTCAAACTACGCCTTTGTTTTGAATAAGTGACCACTAGGAACTTACATACTTTGCCTTTAAGCTGTTGTTTTCTGCACACTGGCACTGGCACAAAATTCTAACTCAATGTGGCACAAACGTATGGGACCAAAACACAAAACACCTAATTAAGCCGATATAAAACGGATATCACAACCAACTTTTTCTTCCGTAACTGACATATTCTCAAAAGAAACGTGATATTCAATAAAATATATAAAACTAAATAATGAAACAAAACCTAATACAAATGCCTAAACAACTATTTGGATATTGGTTAACATTGCACAAAAGCTAATTAAAGTTGCGATAAAACAGAAGTAGCGACAGATCTCTTCTTCCATATTGTGATGTACATCAGAGTAAAATGAATTATTGGTAGTTGAAAGAAAGGGGCAGTGTTTAAGTGACGAAATGATTAGAGAAGTCAGAGAGAAAAGTTTGACGTTTCACCGGATTATTGAGCTACAACATTTTAATTAAATTACAGTCAAAATAATATTAATGCATGTTGAATCACTTACAATTGAATCAACAATATGCATTTGGAAAATAGATTTTAAATGTCATTAAATACTTAAACGTTTTTAAGTGTCAATTTTGATTTCACGTTGACTTAAAGCAGCACTGCCATAGCCTGACGGGGTCTGTATCGTTTTTAATCGTACTTTTAAACTTCAGGTTTCGGGTAGTAACCCGAGAAAAAAAAGAACCACAAAATTTGACTGCTTTATGGCATATACGTCACTTCCACCATCACCCCCACTTCCTTAAAGGGTTAGTTCACCCAAAAATGAAAATTATGTCGTTCGACACCCGTAAGACCTCCGTTCATCTTCGGAACACAAATGAAGATATTTTTGTTGAAAGCTGATGGCTGAGAAAGGCCTCAGCAAGCCCTCCATAGGGATTCAGTACATTTACACTCACAAGACCCATAAAAGGCAGTAAAAACGTCATTACAAAGTCCATCTCACTACAGTGGCTCTACAATAATTTTACAAAGCGACGACAATAGTTTTTGTGCGCAAAAAAAAATCAAAATAACGACTTTATTCAACGCGAACTTTGGCCTCTGCCGTGAACTCACGAAGCACCATGACGCATGCGCGAGAATATTACGCAGATCCGGCGTTCGGACACATAACCCAGAAGCGAGGAGGAGATTTGTTTACAAGCAGAGGAAGACGCGCCGTATCTAAGCTGGTGAATTCTACATTGATCGTGCTTTAGGTCTCGGCGCTCAAAATGGGACTAAAGTGTGCATTTCATGGATTCCCGAACGCCGGCGTTACGTCATATTCTCACGCATGCGTCAGGTCAACAAATGCACGTGCGATGCATCCCCTGATGCAGGATGACAGAGTTTACGAGAGTAGTAGAGGACAATACTGTTTCCCAACTGTAGGGGGACCCCGAGAGCAAAACCTACCTAGTGCTGCTTTAAAGGTCCCGTTCTTCGTGTTTTTTGAAGCTTTGATTGTGTTTACAGTGTGCAATATAACATGTGTTCATGTTTCGTGTGTAAAAAAAACACAGTATTTTTAACACAATTTACTTATCTGTATACCGCTGTTTTCACTCTCCTAAAAACGGGTTGATGAGTTCCTTGTTCTATGAAGTCCCTCCTTCAGAAATACGTAACGAGTTCTGATTGTGCCAGCGGTTCCCGTGTTGGGATTTGACCACATCTTAGCGAACGTGTCACGGTTCCTGTGTTGTGATTCGACAGCAGCTTAGCGCACGTGGAAAGGTCACGCCTCTTAACGGGGTGATGTATGTGCTCAATGATCTCTACAGCGTCCCTGGGAAAGCCAAACAAAGGTGATTTGACTCCGGGATGAAAATAACAGCGTCTCGACGACATGGCGACAAACACACTCAAAACGCAACACTTCCATTTCTCCACGCAACTGTCCTCTTCTCCACGTGGGACAGCAACAAGACCACGCCCCCTTTTTGCGCGTATTCATGTGGGCGGAGGTTAGTCTGTTCTACTGTTCTACTGACGTCATTTATGAAGGAAGTACCAGGATGTAGTCCAAGCCAGCCGTTCGCTGTATGCTTTGAAAGGGAACTTCTGTTAAATAAAATATCTCGCTTGGCATTGAACTTTGAGCTTTATAATTTTACAGGTATTATTTATGCTCTAACAGCAACATTACACACTAACTAAAGTTTGAACAATGGGATCACGAAGAACGGGACCTTTAAATGTCAGTTTATACATTTATGGACATGATATGAAAACTATTTAGATTTGGGGGGTAAACAAAGATATGTAACAGCAGTTGTCACTGCAATCTCTCAAAACTCTCATATTGTACATAAATACTGCATATATAAATGAGCATAAAACCCCACCTCTGCTTCTCTGACGGCATACAAACTCAGCTTTGAAGCCAAAACTGCAGTTGGACCAGCCAGCACACAATCTGGTTCCATTCCTTTTCATAAACCACAAAACAGCAAGTGGACTTTTAGACATCTGATCACCGGTTCCTCCCAGGAAGACTAGTAGTATGCTCTTGGGGGTGGATGGAGGGATGGGGGTATAGCCAGATACACACCTGGGAGTGAAGCCGATGGGCTTGATTCACCCTGGCACAAAAACAGAACAACTGGCGGGGCTCTTCTGCAGATGGGCACGCAGGTGGGCATGAGGCAGGGCAGGAGGGAGTGCAGGGGGCCTCTGCCAGGTTTGTGTCGTCCTTGTAGCTCAGAGTAGGTGCACTTCTTTTTTTCCAGTTGATCACATCTGGGCTGAGGTCCACAATGCTATCAAAAAGGCAATCAATGTGAGGCTGCACTGCCCCCTAAAGGAGCTTCATGTAACTGCCTGGGATAACCAACTAGCAAACACTATATTAAAATGTGCATATATATTTCTCCACGCAACCTTTACGCCTTCATATACCTTGAACTTGGAGGAGAATTTATACAGTTCCACAGCAAACAAATCCTTTTATATCGGATGCAAAAGATATGAATGCACAGTTGGAGTAAATGTTGAACAGATTTCGTCTAACAGGTCATTCCATCACCAAGCGGTGGAACGAGCGCTTCAATTGGGTCTAAATGAGAACAGCCGCGTTGTTTGTTGTTTTTGGGCACAAGTGCGCTTACTCACAATGTGTCATCATGAGTCATTGAGCTTCTGCTGGTATAAACAACAGCCGTGCAAAAACAAAACTATTTATCAGCGACGAACGCGATGGCACGTTATCAAAAAACGCAGACTCCGCCCACTTTGTTAAAAAAGTACCCTCCCACGACGCGTTTACAATATTAGAATGCTGTATTTAATCCCAATCACTTTACAAAAAAACTATATCATTGTAGACGGGCAAAGCCACAAACAGCATTGATTTCTGAGGAATGGAATACAGACAGCTAATCGATACGAGTGTGTGTCTTCTGCGTAGGCCATGAGTGCAAATCAATGTCGGGGAGGCGTCATTGACAGGCAAAGTAAACCTGCTCCAGTTACCTCAGTAGCGCCACCATTTTTGAAGGGGCACATGTTGTCCAAATCACTCTGGATACTTCATGTTAAATACATGTGAATGTGTACTTCATGTGAATACTCATTCACAACAAAATTGCTTATTTTAAGCATTAGACCTTTTGGTCTTTAGACCTTTTATCTCTGTGTTGCCCATGAGGGGGAGTAAATGATGATAGAAATGTCACGTTTGGGTGAACATTCCCTTCAAGTAAACATCCATACTGTTAAATACTATTTTACTTCTGTTATGTGCATTTCAGAGAGAAATATTCAATGCAAGATACTGCTGGGCGGGACTTAATTTTATCCTGAGGCATCATGCCCCTTTTTTTGAGGGGGCAGCACTGGCTCGCCTGGTTCACCTGGTGCCCTAGGCAAGAAAAGACGTGACCAGAAGATAAAAATACTTTAATAACTTAGTAGTTCTTAATATTAGACGTTAGCAGGGTTGTCTAATGGTAGTTTTGTTTAACATGCAGCAAGGCATTATTACTTGTAATGCCTTACTTTACTCGTAACATCAAAAAAGTAATCTAATTACATAGTGCACGTGACTTTTTACTTTGCTCCTTACATCAAAACGTAATCTGATTGTGTTATGCATGTTACTTTTAATGCGTTACCCCAACACTGTTTGTTTCAGATGAGATTGAAAACACCGGATCGCTAGGTTTTCTCAAAAGGGAGCTATGGTAGAAATGTGTCCATCTTGAACATAATCAGAGTAAATAGACATACTCTGGTACACTGGAGGGAGCAGAGTTGGAGTTGGGTTTCCACAGTTGTACCTTGACAGGTTGTAGATATTAGATGGAATCCCATCCTCATGTTCTGATATCATAAATACACAAAGTTCAACTTGTATGAAGGTAATTTGTGTTTGCAACATGTCGTATTTATATTTTTTGTATATATTTTATAGTTTTCACACGGTATTCATTGGTTTGTTTAATATACACAATATTTCTGTGTTCTTACTGTATTGTGTTAAATACAGAATCTCTTCAGTTAAAACCATAAACACATAGCTACTGTCCTCTCAAGTGGACATCTGAAAATCTCTGAAAAATGTGAGAGAAAAAAATACATTTCAAATCTGTTTTTCATGCCCTAGGAATAATGCAAAATCCTGAATGAGGTTAACAATTCATGTATGAAAGGGTTAATTATCCAGATTAATTTTTTTTGGAAGCTGCATTTAAAATCAACAAAAAAAATCTGAGGGGGCAAGTAGGCATTTTTCTGAATGCATCCATCGGAAATAGATTGAATCATGAAAAGTAGTCTCAAATGTAACTACAGAGCCCCTAAAGAGGTGGTGATGGGAAATAAATATGAGATGGGAGTTTGAGGAACGCAAAATGTTTGCAAAAGAGCACAAAATCAGTGAATTTCTTTCCTCCCATCTTATATTTTTTCCTTCATGTCCCTTTAGGGGCTCTGTACAAATGATAGGTAGTCAGAGCAGAAAGATTAAAAGAAATAAGAGTGTTTGGAAACGTCAACTGAAAAGGAAAATTGCTTCAGGAGAAAGTTATTATATTTTGATGACATTATGAAGATGTTGGGGGTTTTTTTCTATGCACCAATGAATCATGTACAACAAATCTAGAATGCAATAAAAAAGACAGCTTCTTTTCTAATTAGATGTTTATTCAATTTTATGCAAAATGTTTATGTATTATCTAAGATTTAAAAAAAAACAGTCATAACAGAAAAAAAAAACCTCTAAATTCTTTTAATGTGGTATTGTGTTGTAAGTCTTGTCCAACGAATGGCCCAAACAGATTACTGTCAGGCCACCCTTGGTCTTTGCCCTTTCCTGCTCATCAAATCACTACTCCACCTCTGTCCCAAACTCAACTAAATGATTTATTGATCCAGGGCAACCTCCATATAACCTGTAAATTACCTCAACACTGTGTCATTATCTACCAATGATGAGCAGGGCCCAAAAAACCAAGAAGATGCCTCTCAGAGGAGATTCTTTCAATGCTGGGCCAAAGTCTGATTCAAACTTTGATCAGGCTTAACCTGCTTTGCAATAATTACTATTCCTGTGAGAGACTAGAGGAGGCTGGAGGTTCAATGAATCCATGGACCCATGACCGCCCTGCCTGAAAGCCTCGTTTGAACTTACGAAGAGATGCGGCCCAATCCTCCAGTAACGAAAATTAGATGAAGACCGAACAAACCTGCACTCATACTGCTCTGTAACCTGTAGACTCTGCAACTAGCTAGATCTAAATTATAAGTCGTGACTTAAGTTTTCATGGCACATGTACAGCCAAATGCATGCATGCAATTACAATAAATACTGTAGCACGAAGAAAGTTAACATATCACAAATTATTCAAATAAAACATCTGATATTGCACTTGATTATACTTGAAAACTTTAAAGGATTAGTTCACTTCAAAATGAAAATTTCCTAATATTTTACTCACCCCCATCTCATCCAAGATGTTCATGTCTTTCTTTCTTCAGTTGAAAAGAAAGTTTTTTGAGGAAAACATTCCAGGATTTTTCTCAGCATCATAGACTTCAATGGCAACCAAAATGTTTCCTCGTCTGAGATCGTGCAGAGTCTCTGAAGCCCTTTGAAACTGTATTGATTTGGACCTTCAACATTTTGGTTGCCATCGAAGTACATTATGAGGAGAAAATGTGGAGGAATGTTGTTTTCCTCAAAATACGCAATTTATTTTCCGCTGAAGAAAGAAAGACACAAACACCATGGATGAGATGGGGGTGAGTAAAATATAAATGTTCATTACATCACATTAAAATTTGATTGACAAAAGTAAACAAAATCATGCCATAAACTTCATTAACTTTTTTCATTTACTCTCCACAAATTAGAAACACGATGGAAATGACAGAACCAAATGCATAATAACAAAGAAACTAAACTAATAACCACTGGAAAGACGAGCCAAAATTGCATCGCATATCAATGCCAAAATCAATGTGCTGCTCAAGCCCAGCAACACTATCAAACGGGAAAATAGTGAACTGAATAGTGAGTGGGTGGCATCATTCGTCCACTGAAGACGGTCCATCGCTAATGTGGGACAATACAATTAATGCAGAGGAGAATGTACAATTAATAACTTATAACTCTTGAGAGAGGTCAGAAGTTTAATGGTACCATTTTACTTCAATATCAGGCTAATTATGCTCAGAGAAAAATACTGAAATAAAAGTACAGGATTTTCTTGTCATGCCGACACACTTCACAAGCTTTAAGTGGAGGAGTAGAAAAGCAGATGAACACTGCCCTCCTGTGACACTCTGGAAAACAATATTTTCAGAGCAGCTGGTCAGAGACATTACATTTAGCATGGCTTTACCAGGTCATGTGAAACTCAAAATAAAATTGAAATACTGCCCAGTCATTCCTGAAACACACATGCCTGAACTCCACTGGTTTAAACGAAGCAAAATGCATAGTTTAATGCACAAAATCAATAAATACTTTCATTCACTAACATTTAAAAAAAAATTAAATGTATTTGTCACACACACACACACACACAAAGTCTATGAGATGTACAAACAAAGCATCTTTGCTCGTGGAAATGTACATTCATGTAAAAAAAGCATGAAATTCCAGTCTGTTGAAAGCTGACGGTGGTTTTGCTCTGGTGAGTTTCTGTATAATCAGCATTCTACAGTCTGACTGGATCATCCAGGGGCCCATACTTTCAGGGGCCTATCAACACGATTTCCTCGGGGTAGAATACAGTAAATTAAAAACAAATTTAACCCATACAGAAGACATCTCTCTACAAGCAAGTTACTCAAACACCATGAAGCAACACTCTACACTGTTATTTGAGGTACACAAGTCCTGGGAAGGCAGCTGCCACAAGTCTATGTACTCTGGAGCTTCTTTTAGATCAGACACATAGCCTGACAGATTCACCAGAGTGGATGAGTGTGCTTTTGCAGTTGTGTGGAAAGAGCTAAAAATAAGCTTGAAGGTCGTAGATTAGAGAAAGCTTGCAGTGAGAGTCGATTGCTGGCATGCTGGAAGAGCGTTAAACAAACAAAACAAACACAAAGGTGACCCTTGCGCAGCAAAAAAAATATAATCTGATAAAGATTAACTGACTAAGCTATTAGCATTGTGCTATTGTTGCAAAACACACACAAAATGGCCAGCACATCTTAACAATCAGAACAAGATGAGCTGCACACTTATCAATTTAATATAAACAGAAAAACTAGCTGCTGTATTTAATGCGGCAGGAAACGTTTGTGTAAATGTGGCAGTAATGGAGTAATGATTGAACAAGGCCTGTTGGTGATGTATTTGGCACTACATGATGAAATAGTACAGCAGTAGCAACAACAAAAAAAGACTGCTGGTCATTCCCAATGCAGCCACAGGCACCCATTACTCATGCACACTTCTAATGGGATTATTTTAAGTATTGGTGCTTACAAGACACAGCTATGGCAGATTATGCTCAAATGCATGCACGGCCTAACTTTACTGTATTGTATATATGGGTTGCAGCATTGCGATTGCTTGCAGTTTAAAAGCCATACCTGTTATAGAAGCATTTACAAACTTGTACATTCGTTCCGCGGACAACATTAGAAAGTAATTAATAAAGTACGCCTTGTAAGATGAAAGCTTTTGTGCAGTACTGGTAAAGTTTCCCTTTTTAAAAAGGCAGATGAGAGAACATGAAGCATCCATTGTGCAAAATCACCTGTCCCAGACCCTCAATAAATCCTCAAATTTTGTTTATTTGGCCAGATGCATATCAATGCTTCATTCTGTTAAGGTTTTGGGCCGGTCTCTTGAAAACATTCACGGTTTAAAACCAAGGCACGGATTGAGACATGAGCCTCAGATGATATGTAATGCATGTTTAACTAATGGCACTAAACAAATCTCATCCAAACTGATGACGAATCATAAATGTGCAACTGGGAGATTATTTCTTACATTTTCCTCCTATACCTTATGGAATTTAAACCCTGGATAAATAACTTTAGCTAATTCCCTGAAAAAAATAAAAATAAAACAACTTCACACACTTTAAATGGAAGAACTGGAAGACTTCACACACTTTAAATGGAAGAAGTCTCACTGAACCCATTCAAAGTAAGCAATTTCATCAAGATCAACCGGATAATCAGTTAGATGTATTGGCTCTTTGACATCATATCGTTCGCCTTTGTAACTTTTCCAGCGTCCGGCTGGTAAGTAGATATCCCTTTCTTGCTTGCCGGGCTCCAGTACTGGTGCCACCATTAGGTCATCTCCTATCAGAAACTGAGAGTCTACTCTATAAGCAGTTTCATCACTGGTGGCGATCCACCATAATGGGCGAATTATGGGGTCCCCGGTGTCCAGAACTTCTCCAGCCAGTTCTATGACCCTGGGAGCCACAAGTGTCTCATGTAGCTCAGTGAAGCGTTGAGCGATAGCCACCACCTCATCATCGTACTCCCATGGAGGAATGGAGAACTGCATGGAGGGCATGAAAGCAGACAGCTCCAGCCACCGAATATACAGCTCACGGTCTGGTAGCTTGCCATTTCCATCTGTACGGTTAGGATAGGCATTGCCTCCAATCATGTCTGGCAAGATGAACTGGTAGCCCAGGATGCTGATGGTGAGGACGGTTGGGATAAGGGACTTCAGGCCAAGTTCGTAGCCCCACACAGAGTCCCGGTCGATCAGACGGAAGAAACAGGAGATGTTCTGAGAGCCATAGCCAGACCGAAGCTCAGCACGCTCGTTGAAAGGGATGGCCATTTCGGTGTAGCGGCGAGTAAAGGTGCTTGGGTCAGGGAGGTGGGCTCGGGTTCTGAACTGCCAGGGCAAGTAGTTGGTCTCGCCTGCATCCAACTTGAAGGAAGTAACACCATATTTGTGACGTAAAGAACGAAGCTGTGCCGTGAACCAGTTGCGAGCTTCTGGATTGGTAAAATCTAGGATTCCACCGATGCCATTCCACCACTTAACCAAGGCGGGAAGTTGTCCTGTCGGCTCCATCACGAACAGGCCTTTCTGTACACATGGCCCAAAATTAACAGAATCATAATTCACAAAGGGATGTGTCCACAGGGATACTAGGATGCCATCTGCCTTGAGCTTTTGAAACATGGCAGAAGCATTTGGAAACTTCTGTGTGTCAAGATCAAACTCCCCATACTGACTGGTGTAACGATCATCAAGTTCTAAGTGGCTACAGTTAAAACCATATTTGCGTATGTTCTCTGCATATGTTAAAAACTTTTCCTGGTTGATGTCAGTCTTGTGTAAAGCCCAGGTCGACCATATTGGGTGCCGGAACATTTCTTTGGTGGGAACTTTGTTAGGTTTGGGGAAGTATCGACGAACCATGACCTTGTGGATGGAGGTCACATCTGGGCCCACGCAGACTCTGTAACTAAGTTCAGCATAGGGAGGCCTTCCGGGTGCAGGTTTGTACGGACTGTCCTTATATCGTGCCTGGAAGTACATGGTTTTCTCTGTATCATTCCAGCCCAGGTGGAAGGGCACAGAGTCATTGATCTTAATGGCAGTTGCATTGGATGAGAGCCAGTAGCGTTCCAGAATGCCACCAAAGTCATTCCGATTGGAGTACACGTCACTGGTGACAAAAGGTTTAGGTGCTTGTTGACCTGAGATGGCAATAGGCCAATTTTGAACCGCAGTCTCGGCACCACCATACCAGTATGATTCGTTGTAGGACATGGCATGTTCCACTGGCCGACTCGACTCCAACTCTTCCCAACGCACACGGTAACACACCACGGTCTCCTTTGGCTTCACCGTCATAATGAAGAAGTTCACCTTGCCAGCAAACGAACGCGAGCAGCTAAGAATCACGCCCTCCTTCGAGCAAGAGTCGAGATCAAGTGTGCCAGACCTGTAATCAGCAAGCATAAATCAGTTTCTTTTATAAGAATATTAGGTTTATATTTGTGACATTATAAAACAAGGAGAGCTTTTATAAGTGGAAATATTTATACGGAATTTAGGTATCAATAAACTGATTCACAACTGGTTCTGTATCAGGACAGATAGACATCAAGTAGACAAAATCAATCATTTATCATACAAAATGGCAACAAAAAAAATCTATTAAATGTATACAAAAAATATACTTAAAATATTTTGAAAACAATGATTATATCTATTGAAGTTGTAAACTAAATATGTTCTTTGTATTTGACGGAACATGATTTTCATTATACATTTTTGAATATGGTATAAACATTTTTCAAACCCATATCACTCTTATACATGCATGTCAATGACCCATTTTACTTCTATCTGCCATCAGAACTTTTGGGGTCAAAACCCACCAGTTGAGAACCACTGGACTACAACATTCCTTTCTGTGAAGATTTTTCTTATGGTATCAGAAGAATATAAGCACCATGCATACTAACCTGAAGCCCATCTTCAAGACAATACCCCCAGCCTGGTTGCGGATGAGAAAGCCATCCTTATTGAGATCAAGCAATTCTGTCTTCAGCAGGTCAGCTTTACGTAGGGAGGCGATATAGTAACACCATGCAGTCACTGCTGCAATCACCAGAACAACACCAATAACTCCAGCCCCCACCAGAGGGCGACTGTCCTTGTCCATCTTCTTGATGGGCACCCCATCCGTGATTGTTCCTCCTGCACCTCCTGGGACTACTTGGTACATTCTGAGTCTTTAGTTTTTTTAATTCACAGCTAAAGTTTGTATAGGTAAAGTTTATTAAGGCTAAAATTTTATAAGCGCCAATATAGATATCATTTGGTAAACTGAAGCTGAGAGAACCAAAGTGGATCAAATGTTTCTATGTGCAAAAAGGAGTCTTGCATCCATTTTTCCTTCTCTCAATGTAGCATTTTCCTCTTGTTCATTATCCTTTATGAGCCTGGGGGGAAAGGAGTGGCAAAGAGTGTCAATGTAAAAGGTTGAAACAAAGTCCAAACAGAAATCTACTTGACATGCAGATGTAGGAATCACAGTACAACTTCCAGCATTAAGTATTCAGAAAACACTATAGTTTTGGCTTTGATTTCGCCCTGAATTGGTCTTTTGGGAGGTAAAGGCATCAACAAAAGCAGTTTATTCATGCTGCCAAGGTTTCTCACTGTGGCAGTGTGTGAAATGACTGCACTAGAGGACAACACAAGGGCCTCCGGGTCTGCAGTATGCAACGCCACACCTGCAGAATTTTGAGACTGGCGAAGTGCCACCAAACACACTTGGTTCAAATGAAAAGCACAGTTAATGGACAATGTTTTCTACTGAAGAACAGCCTAGAAGAGCTGAACTGCTAAATGGAGATGGTCTCGCATTCTGTTTTTGAGAGAAACGTACAGCACACTGGTAAGGCGCAACATTGACTTTTCAGTGGCCTTCGTTCTGGAAGTTTAATTTGTCAAGAAAAAAGAAAAAAAAACTAGCTGTTACAGTTAATGCCCAGAGCTCCCACTCAGCTAACACGGCAGCTATGGGGGCATATACATAAAGAGTGTCTTTGTGCCTCTTAACAGACACAAAATGCAATTGAAATGTCTGTCCAACATGAACAGGGCCCTTACATGACAACGGGATGCGTTTAGCAACTTAGCCATTGTTTAAACTCACCGAAGTAGTGTTTTAGACGGCAAGCTGTAATCTCGCTGAAGTCCCGTGAGAACTCAGTTGTAGCCGGTAAAATGTAAATAGTCCAGGGGGGAGGAGTGTCGTGTGTGTGAAGAGTGATGATCGGCTCACAAGTGAAGAAGAAATGGTTCGTAACGCTCCTTCCCCCTGGACTATTTACATTTTTACCTCTTTAGTTTTAATATGGATTCATTATATTTATTATACATTAATTATTTAATCCATATTTAATCTATAAGGAATGTTGTATGCAAATTGTTATAAAGAATGCATATCATTAATTGAAAATAAGACATTGTGTTCTTCTCTAGGAGTAGTTCTATTTAATTGTTACATAATATTTGTTTATATGTCACAGCAGTTAAATCTGTGTCTGTATTGCATGTTTAAACTTTAACATCATTCATATTAATAGGTTAATACAGTAGATGTTTTCTCCAGGAGTATATAATTTTGTTTGTGAGTGTAGTGTAGAGAACAAGTTCTAACATCCTGTTAAGTTTTCTGATTAGTATTTTTCTTTATAAAAATAAAAAAAAGATTTATAGATTTATTGTAGCAACCTGTGCACTGTGAAGATTTTTTGCACTGAATTTGCACTGTCAGTTCTTTTTTTGAATAAAGGATTGGAAATGTATGCTTAAAGGTCCCGTTCTTCGTGTCTTTTTGAAGCTTTGATTGTGTTTACAGTGTGCAATATAACGTGTTCATGTTTCGCGTGTAAAAAAAAAAAAAAAAAGTATTTTTAACACAATTTACTTATCTGTGTACCGCTGTTTTCACTGTCCTAAAAACGGCTGATGAGTTCCTTTATTCTATGAAGTCCCTCCTTCAGAAATATGTAACGAGTTCTGATTGTGCCAGCGGTTCCCGTGTTGTGATTTGACCGCAGCTTAGCGAACGCGTCATGGTTCCTGTGTTGTGATTCGACAGCAGCTTAGCGCACGTGGAAAGGTCACGCCTCTTAACGGGGTGATGTATGCACTCAATGATCTCTACAGCGTCCCTGGGAAAGCCAAACAAAGGTGATTTGACTCCGGGATGAAAATAACAGCGTCTCGACGACATGGTGACAAACATACTGAAACGCAACACTTCCTTTTCTCCACGCGACACGTCCTCTTCTCCACGTGGGACAGCAACAAGACCACGCCCCCTTTTTTCACATAGTCTTGTGGGCGGAGGTTAGTCTGTTCTACTGACGTCATTTATGAAGGAAGTACCAGGATGTAGTCCAAACCGGCCGTTCGCTGTAGGCTTTGAAAGGGAACTTCTGTTAAATAAAATATCTCGCTTGGCATTGAACTTTGAGCTTTATAATTTTACAGGTATTATTTATGCTCTAACAGCAACACTACACACTAACTAAAGTTTGAACAATGGGATCACGAAGAACGGGACCTTTAAAAAAAAAAAAAATTCAGATTCATCGATTAATAAAAAAATAATAATAATCGACAGATTAGTCGATTATTAAAATAATCGTTAGTTGCAGCCCTAGTGGCTAGACTAGTATAAGCTGTAGCAACAGTGTTTCAAAAGGAATGAAATTGAAAGATGCGACTGTACAAAACTGCTCCTAAAATATAAAAAATAATATCAACACTAATAAAATATAATTTAAAATATTCTCCAAATTAAACAAAAGGATTCTTATGATTTATTCAGAATCATATTTAATTGTTGTCTGATTTTTACTTTTGGAAAGGACTGTTCTTCTCTGTTCAGTACTGCTGATAATGCACATATTTACTGGTAACAAGAGGCGTATGATTCTCTGACAACAGTCACTTCCGTTTTTCCCTAAATTAAAGATCTTGCGAAAGATATTGCTCGACTGAAAAAGAAACAGTAAATATTTGACAACAAATAGAAACGTTACAAGGATACTTTGCCAGGCAAATGAATAAATGGAATAGTTAAACACCACTGAATTCCTGACAAGATCATGTTTTTGGAGGGAAGACGCAATCGTGTACTCTCTCACAGGCACAGCACTCAAAAACAACATTTTGCTGACTCAGAACATGCGGCTCCATTGCACCTTTTTATTACAAATAGAGGCTCAAACAGGGCACTGACTGTAAATACATGGACATATAAGTTAAATAGGTAAGATAGCTCTATCAGGTTGTATAAGTGAACTTTTACTAAAATAGCCACAGTATTGGAAACAAGAAGATTAATATTGGCTGACCTATTAATGATGTTTGCATGCACGTTTGAATAACTCGGGAAATAGGAGAGCTAGCACACTACATGGGTCAAAGTGTAAAACAAGTCTGAGACATGCAGTAGTAGCCACTACAATAACATTGAAATTGGTTCAAAACTCCTTAAATTGTCACAGTTGTATGGGACAACGACAAACCTTTTAACAAACCAGATTTTGTGACATAAGGAGACATGTGAAACAACAAGACAGCCAGTGGTCTGTTTATCAGGCAAAGGGGTGTCTACTGTAAAACACGCAGGACCCCAAATTTGTCGGCTAACAGACCGAATTTGATATTTATATGCCTAAACATTTCTAGTTACATGAGATAACATACTTACCAGCTTGAGGACTGTTTGTTTCGTGTGCTGTTTGCTCTGTCGAACAATTCAAGACGCTGAACTCCGTGTCTTGTAATGGGAGGAGTTTATTGGACGACTCGCTGTTCACCCAAACTCTGCAACTCTGGGAAATTGAGTTTTATACACAGCGAGTAGCTATATTTGGATATTGTGGTGTGGTTTGGTTTGGTTTGGTTTGGTTTTGTCTGGTTGTCAGCCGTTGAACATAAGATAAGTTTATAGATAAGAACAAAAGTTTGTTTGTTTGTGAATGTTTATTTTGTGTTTTTAATAATCTCTTACAAAAACGTATCCCAAAAAATCCTGCCAAAGATACCAGTTACTACAAGCACTACTTTAAAATGAAAATACTACTTGTTTTTAATATGTGGATCATACTTTGAAGATGATCTCATTTTTTATTGCTACATTTTATTTTAAAGGAAGCCTATTTTAGCCATTTCTGGCGACTGCATTTTTTTTGCATCATCTTATTATAGCTCTATAGTAAGGTATGGTGCATGGTTTTGGATTAACAATTTTAAATCGTTTTCAAAATAGTATTAGAAATCAACTGACTGAGTTTGCAAAGTTAGACATTTTACAGAGGTTAGATGGAAGTGTCCTGAAAATGTAATCTTTTCTCGGATAGGCCTACTGTAAAATTCACTTGTATTCAAAAGTAGGCTACTGAACATCTTAAAGAAAGACATCAGGAATTATATCTTCATGGTTTCCATAAAAAGGTAAGCAAAATAACTCTTTTTCATAAAATAGGTCAAATTTTCTACCCCTCAGCTAAAATGGGGCTAAGATATCGTGATGGTTCAAGCTTGAATTGTAGTATTTACATTGCATGATAACTAGTTACCGTGGTAATGTTTGTAAGGCAAAAATAACACATTTAATGGGAACATCATAAACGTTGTTTATTTGTCATGGTAATGCACGTTTACATCCAAAAATACATTTTACAGTCATTAAAATGAAGTTGCACCCAAACATATTTTACAAGGCCGGATCTCCAAACACACAACGTACCTCAATAATACACAATAAAATGACATTATCTAACAAATAAAAACATTATAAAAAATGCACAAACACTGGCTTTTAATAGTGCTTTGCTTCTGACACAAACTCTGGGTGGATGATGTAGTGTCCAACTTTATATGGTTTCACCACATGGAAACAGCTGTGTCCTTCACTGCAAACCAAAACATCTAGATTTAAAAGGGATAATCTCAGACATTCAAACAACTGAGCCATGTTTATGCGGAAACACTTTTACAGTTTAGCAGAATGACCAGATTACATTAAAAGCACTGCATCTGAAAAACGTCTGAAAGCTCAGTAAAAAAAAAAGGAGCAGCTGGGAATAAAATACCTGCAATCAGCAGTGGACTTTGAGCGTGATCTTCTGTGATGATGGGTAACCTGGTGTTTGAAGGGTTTTAAAGATGGTATGATGTCCATCTGTCGTTTCCAGGCTGATCTGATACGATCTGTGTCTGAATATTTCCTGAATACAAAGAAGAAATGATCAAGATATGAAGATAACTTACTTGAGGACAAAATCCTAGCATGATCTGTTCAGAAATTGATAGTATTCAGAGAAAAACACAAATGTTCAGGTATTCTATATGCAATGGATTGCATTTTATTATTAAAGACACACTACTGCAATACAGGGTAATGTCTTGTTTATTCCGATACATAGTCATGAAATAGCATTTAACTATTTATGCAATGCCCATGCATATCAAATTGCAAAGGTTTTACCCTTCTGTGTTTGTTGCATGAGCAAAGTTGGTTGGTTGTGGTTTGAGAAGCCAGGCAGCAGGTGGCAGTGTACAAACTGCAGTGGAGACCTCAGGTGGTTTGGAGTCTCTTTGCGATGAGCTCTGTCCTGTTTGTGCGTCTTGAGGTCAGTGATAATAGTTGTTAATATATGCAAACATATTTTATATATTATTCTGAATACTGTCACTGTGCTGGGATGGCAATTTAGGTCCTGGAGGGCCGTTGTCCTGCAAAATTTAGCTAAAAACTCACATGTCTGTCTAGTTATCCTGAAGACATTGATTAGCTGGTTCAGGTGTGTTTGGTTAGGGTTGGAGCTAAACTCTGCAGGACAGTGGCCCTCCAGGACTGAAGTTGTCCTTCTACACTGATTTGATCAACCTCAGATTGCATTGGTACCTGGATACTGGACAGATATGTGTCTGACTGGAGGTAGAAAAGAGGTAGGAGGAGCCGTTGTCTGAAAGTGTTTCCTTGAGCCATATCCCGTCTGCAGCATTCTTGGCATCAGGAAGTCCTGGGTGGGGAAAAAAGGGATTCAGAACCCAACCCTATAAGTGGCACTTAATAGCCTGTAACACTGACCCCGCAGAGGTTAGATAGTTTTGCTAACATAGTGAGAGTCGATCCCAACCTCTGATCCCTGTTCAGTGGTTTGGAAACAGTGTAATCGGAACCTCCTGTACAAAGCCCCCTACATGTAGGTTGTTTTGCAGAATCAAGCGGCAACAATGCTCCCAGGCCTGGTGAATTATTAATGATTTGTCAGGTCAGTTAATTGAAAAATGTTGCCGGTTGTTTACAGCGCATTTCTTACCACAATACTAACTCAATTGTCATTCACACATCAGCAATAAAATAATGCAAATCAAGAGAATGCAAACAAACACCAGACAAGAATCAAGTAAATAATGGATGTAGCACACCAGTGCACTTACTATACATTACATTAACCTCAAAAAACTTGATTCTCAATTTTCTTGTGGTTAGAGGCTTGTCGAAAAAGAATAAGCTGTAATTGCTTATCACACATATCTGATGGTTATCTCTAACCCCTAAAATCTGAATTTAGAGACTTATCATTTCTCTAATCTGAAATCGTTTTCATTTTGATGCAATGATCAAAAGTGACAGTAAAGACATTTATAATGTTGTAAAAAAAAAAAAAATCTTTTAAATAAATGCTGTTCTTTTGAACTTCATCAAAGTATCATACAAATAAAAATATATTACAGTTTCTACAGCAAAACAATGTGATGATAATTATTGGAAATATTTTTGAGCTCCAAATCAGACAAAACTAAACGATCATGTGACACTGAACACTGCTGAAATTTCAGCTTTATCATCACAGAGAAAAAAAATGAATGTATTAAAATAGAAAAATTTTAACTTGTAATAATATTTCATAGTAATAGTCTTTTTTACTGAGTTTTTGAGCAGACAAATGCAGCCTAAAAAAGAGACTTCTTTGAGAAAAAGAGACTTCTTTCAAAAACAAAAGCTGCTTCTTTCTTTTATTTGGCAAATATCACAGAACATTTTTTGGAAATGAGACCCATTTAAATAGAAGAAATGTTCATTTATGGCGGTGATCATGTGCTATAGTGGTTCAGGAAGCTCTTACCGGCCGTGGATGAGGATTGTTCCTGCGATATGCAGAGGACGGCCTGGGCCGGGTGGGTTTGACCCGAGCCGGGTAACTGAACTCCTCTGAGTAGGTGCTGCTGAAATGTAGCTGAGGACCCATTTCCTCTGTGTACAGTAAGTGTGTGTCCGCAGCTCCTTGACTGCTGTCAACCCGACCTCACCCCCCTCCCTCTCTTCAGCGCCTCTGCTCTTGTGCTCTCATGCTCCTCTTCCTCTTTTTTTGTATCCTATGAATAGTATTCTTTCCATGAATAGTATTCAAATAAGTTGCCTCAAAAGTGAAATTTTTGGCACTGTTTACTCATACTCTAGGTTTGAAACTACAAAGATTCCTTTCAGCTCTTATATTTGATCTATTTATCACTTTTCCTCTTTTTTTGTCTACACATTTTGGCTGTCACTGGATTACTCTGAGATCAAACAAAAAGGTTAAAATCAGTACACACAAAGCACATCTCAAGCAATCATATGTGATATCATTCTGGCCCGGTTCTGTATTAGACACTCCAGTGAAGAGAAAAAAGCAATTGGATAATCTGCATAGACATCCGTCTGTCACCAGGATTGAGCTGCCCTTGGTTTCATTCCCCCCTCGGCCAGTGATCAATAATTCAAGCCTTAGATCCTGTGTGTCTTTTATGGCCCCTGTTCAGCGGGGCCTGACTGAGAGTTAAACAGGTGGGGTGAGATCTGTTTTTCAGACTGGACAAATGCCAGAAATAAAGCTGGAAAAATACTTTGATTATTAGAATAAAAATAAATAAAAATGTTGATCCTAAATTAAAAAAATTAAAATGACTGATTGTAATATTTATTTAGCATTTCATATAATTTGCTAATAAACAAATAGCAAATAATGTTACCAAATATCAACTATTTCCTAGATAAAATCTTCAAGCTAAACACCAAATTTGTATGTTTATTGAAATTTTAAAAATAGGTATAAGATGATTTTCTTTACTAGTTAATACATTTAAAATGTAAAGATCTATGGCTAATGTAATGTACAATGTTACAATTACCTATTTTATCTTCAGAAATTGCATACACTTGTTCAAAAAGTCCAAAATGTACAATAAAATATACATTTTGTGAAATAATATTAAAGTAGCAGTTTTCTATTTTAAAATATTTTAAAAATGAAATTTATTCCTGTGATGGCAAACCTGATTGTTTTCTTTACTTGTTAATAAATTACATTAAAAATATGATTTGTACAGTAGGCCTTTAAAATGTAAAGAGTTATGGCTTTAAAATGCTACAATTACTTGCCATTGTTCAAAAGGTCCAAAATGTACAGTAAAAACGGTAATATAACAAATTAAAATATTTTAAAATGCAATCTATTCCTGTGATGGCAAAGCTGAATTTTCAGCATCATTACTCCAGTCTTCAGTGTCACATGATCCTTTAGAAATCATTGTAATACATTGATTTGCTGCTCATGAAACATTTAATCTCATTATCAGTGTTTCAAACAGTTGTGCTGCTTCATAATTTTGTGGAAACCCTGATAAATGTATTTTTTTGATGAACAGAAAGCTTAAAAAGAAGAGCATAGGTTTGTATTATAAATATTTTGTAGCATTATACTTGTCGTTACTGTCACTTTTGATCAGTTTAATGCATCCTTGCTGAATAAAAGTATTTGAAATGGAAAATTGAACGGAAGTGTATGTTGATCATTAAAATGTCTTCATTTATGAATTTGAACATTAGTACATTTCACTTTCTCTGTGAAAGAATCATACCACTACGGCCATAACTTCAGAATACTAATGTTCTGACATTAGACTCCACAGTAGAAAATAACTATATGATACATTCGGGAATCTGCTCATGCCGTTGTAGCTACAATATTGTGGATGACAGTAATGAATGTGTAATCCTATATGAATGAAAGGAGTTCTTCATTCATAAGAGATAATCAAGACAGTCATCATTTATCTGAGCATTTGGCACGTATCCACAGTCCCTGTCAGCACCACAAAAAAAATTCTAGTTGCCTGTGCCAACACAAGTAAATCCAATATGTCTTTCAGCCACCTATTATGCAAAGGACAGCTTTCAGGTTACTCAGATAGTTCCACAGGGAAAAATGTTCCTTACATAATTATTGACACAAAATGGGTTTAAAGGGTGGTTTCTGTCCATCACTCAAATGGAGAAATAACCTATTTATATTTGTGTATCATTAAAGCTGCAGTCCGTAACTTTTTGCGCTCTAGTGGTTAATAAACAGAACTGCGTGCGTCTTGTGGAAGAACATTGCAGCCGGAGCTACTTCTCTCTGTTTATGTATATGGCGAGTCACGCAGGGACTGTGCTCCTCCGCAGCGGTTCCTACCAGACCGGTCTGAAGTAGTCCCAAAATAAACACTTATTATAAGTGTACCAAAATGATTCAGGGTAAGACAAAAACACGGTTTGGAAAATGGATTCATGTTGTACATTCTCATTCATTTTGGACGGCAACTTTAAGCTCAAACTTACTTTTTGTTGTTATTTATCAAAACACAGTTATATTTATCATATTAAACATTATCGACTGGTGTTCACAAGCTTCTCTTTCACATAGGTGTTCAGTTAATTCCACTACATATAGGTGACCCAGTGCCACATTCAACAGATCCGCTCACTCTTACTTGGCATCAGGTTCCTTTTTAAGTGACTCATGATTTATCCATGAGTTCCGTTCTACTCCCGACATATCGCATTTGCATGGGGTAATCATCTAATTTAGTCTGCTTCCCTTCAATGACCAAAGTGTAAACATAAAGTACAGTTCCAGAAGGATTCCAGAATGAGCAAAGTAGATTCTAAAAGAGAGGGGTGATCTTTAATAAAAAATAAAAAAAAAGAAGAAGAGACAGCAAGGGAATTATAAAACACAAGGTAGCCACATTAAATTCAAGCAGTGATTTTGAAAAGTTTTCAGTCCTCACAGGCATTACATTGGCCATGCTGTAGACTTCTCTATGCACTGCATGGTCCTTTGATGTGTCTTCTCTAGTTTATTGGTGCTTGGCTTTCATGGTTGCTTTCAGTTTTGTGTAGATGTTCCCAAAGTTCTGCAAAACACATTAAGCAATCCTCTGGTATTACAGATTGAGATTACTGTTAGATATTCATATTCCATTTTATACAGATATGTTGACCTCAGCTCTGTAGTTTGGTATGCATTAGCCACGGCTCACCTGGATTGCGTAATAGATTATTCCAAGGTATCCAGCTATACAGCCACCCAAAAACAGGTCAAAGGCCGCAGGCTTCACCCTAAAAAAAAATCAAGGATCAGTGTTAAAAAGAAAGTTGACTAAGAACATTTTCGCTTACTAAATTTAAAACTACTGTTACTGGAAAAATGTTTTTAAATTTTTTCGAAATTACTCCAAAACTTACTAAAATAAAAGAAACAGTACCATGAATTAATTTTAGTTTTAGTTCATAATACCTTGTTGTATTATTAAACTCAATATAATGAATAAATTAAACAAATACAGTGAAAGTACTATATATGTGAACAACAGTGCGCCTAAAGAGTAGTATGTCCAAATACATAGTATCAAAGTCCCTATCAAGGAAAGTCTGTTCACTCCGCGGCCATATTTACAACGCCTCCGGGCAGAGCAATTTCAGGCATACAAGACCAAGTCCTATCTATTTAAAAGGGGGAATCCTGGAATCTCAACCTGCTTGCCGAATTCACAATTAAATAACATGGGAAATCAGCAACAAAATCTGACATGAACTGTCCCATAAATGTTGTTTCTTATGCTCAAATAGCGTTAAAAAAGCTTATTTTTCAGGCTAAACGAGCCAAATTTTCTATGGGAACCGGAGCTTCTAACAGCAGCTGCAGTGACGCAATTACATTACCAATCAGCGATTGGCTCTTTTACTTTAGAAGGCGGGACCACCATATTCTCCCATTCATTAGTAATAGGAGTGAACGGTCTATAGTCGATCTATAGTCTTTGATAGTATAATAGAAGGTGAAACATCCCTGGTACCTATTTCTGCCGAGATTCTGAAGTGTGCATTCGATGGACACTTCACTTCCATTCATAAATCATCTCCCAGGGCCTCATGGAATAGTAAAGCAACAACATGGCGGATGTAGTACATCTGAATTTCATTCATATTCAGTATATAGAACATACTTTTTGTAATGGTTGGGAAGTACGTTCAAAATCAAATGTAGTACCTATTCAGACAGTATGCAATTTCAGACACACGGACAGTTGTAATCATTGGTGAAAGTAATTTTGATATTCATGAAAGGTAGTAACTTCCGCTCCACCTTCCAACCATCTGTCATATACAGACCATCATTTCTCAATGGATTTTTCTAGCTGAATATCTTGTTTCATTTGCAAATGCATCACATTACTAAATTAAAAAGGGTTGTTATTGCTGTTTCATGCTGCTTCAAAACCAACCAATCACAAGACTTACTCACCTGTACATCATCATTGGTTGGCTCATTTGATCAAAGAACGTGATTTCAGGATCCCTATAAAAGTCAGACAAAACAAGCTTAATATGTCTTTATACTTGTGTGTGTGGGTGTGTGTTTGGGTGGGTAGGTGTGAGCTGTAGTTTTGCTTTTTGCAGAAAGCGTGTCAGTAAACATTGTTTGAACTTTTTTGCTACAGGCAAGATAAAAAGATGAATTCTGGCTCTGTGAAGGTGCGTATTTGCAACTAGTAAAATATGCATATGTAAACCTGCTACAGAAGTCTTTTGAAGTCTTGCTTCAGGCCATTGATGCGGTGAAATATTGTGTCAGTGTGTACCTTCTGTCCTGGTGGAACGTGTGTCTATGGACCTGCTTTAGATAGTGTTTGAACTCCTGCTCCAGGCTGCTGATCAGGAGCAGGTGTCCTGGTTCTCTGTCCAGCAACTGAACGGCTCGGGGAACAGACGTCATCATGGTCATCAATGCAGACAAATGGCTGTCTTGAATATCCTATACATAAAGATTACTTGATGAACTTCAAGTTTGGGACAACAGCTTTCAACATCGATAATAATAAGAAATGTTTCTTGAGCAGCAGATCAGCATATTAGAATGATTTCTGAAGGATCATGTGACACTGAAGACTTTATGAGTTTATGACTTCACAGATAAATCGTCACTTTAAAATATATCAAAATAGAAAACTGTTATTTTAAATTGGAATAATATTGACTTTTTTTAATTGTAAATCCCAAATTGTACTATGATACTGTTCTTTTCTCTCTTTTCTTTTCTTTTTTTGTAAAGTTTTACAGCTTGATAAAAGGAAAACGTAGAAAGAATTATTACCAAACTGCCCTTGAAAACCTGCATGTCCTTAGCAGAGCCCTACAGCACAAAAAGATGGTATATATTAATGAAAAGTGGAAACAACGATGAAAGTGGTCTGTGTGTGCTTTCAAGGTTTCAGTGAACATTTTGGCGAGACGCTTCAAACGTTTGCCTCACCTTGTCTGAGAGATTGTACATGAATCTTGCCAAGGACTCAGCAACAATAACGGCATTCCGCTTGAGCTTCCTGATGTCCACCTGTGCCCTAAATATACAAGAAAAGCTGTGAGATGAGAAATGGTGCATCTGTCATTTAAAATGTAGTCTAAAATGGCTGCTATAACAGAGCTGCATCTCTAGTCCAAAACAATTGGATAGGAAACTTGATTCACACTGGTTTCAAGGATGAACAATTATTTAAAGGTTGTTTTTGTGGAATGGTACTGGAAAATATTCATATAACTTTTCAGATGTCACTGAAAAAAAAATAACTTTGTTCAGCCAAAGACGTTGAGGCTCTTTCCACCGGTCAAGTATTTTGCACATTCAAAAGGCAGCCAATATGGGAAACAGGAAGCTGAGTTGTAGTTGAAGTGGGTCATTCAAGTTTACAACATATTTAGCTTCATAGTTTGTTGTGCAAGAAACTGTGGGTTTCTTTGTGGGGCAGTTAAAAGAGAGGGCGTGGCTAATTCACTGGCTACATCTGGTTCAAGTTCATGGGATTTGATGACAGAATTTAAACTTTGGAATGATTTGGTAGATTTTTCTCACATGGTGTCCAGGATAGATCCTCTCAGCTCTGATTTAGGGTTCTCAATATGCGACAGAGTGAATCCTGGGATGCGTTTCATCCCATAGCGTTCGTGCTCCCAAGCCACGTTGGACTCCTGCAGGTTGATCTTCTTATGGACAGTTCCAAATCTCACCCAGGGGAACCTGGCAGAGATGATCTGTAAACACAGAAAGGAAAAGATATACAAGAGCGTCAATTGCCTATCAAGTTTTTTTTTTCATTGAACATAGATTGACTTCCGCATAATTCAACCTAACCTGCTCTAGCTGCTGAATGAAGCTGTACTGAGGTGTTCCGGGCTTAGGTGGTCGTGAAACATGTAGGAAAAGCTCATCTCCGGTGCCAAGAGAGTCCAGACATATAACGAATGCCACATTGTCATGCAAAAGGCTGGATTCTGCATACAGTCATAAAAAATGAATGCAGTCAAGATTCTGTATTTCTTCTGTTTAAATGCCTCTTGCTTGGATTGACAATACTCAAGTGAATAAGAGATTGTTTTATTCTACTTTAGTTTAGGGTCCAATTCTCACTATTAACTAGTTGTTTATTAGCATGCATATTACTAGGATATTGGCTGTTTATTAGTATTTATAAAGCACATATTAATGTCTTATTCTGCATGAGCATATTTCTACATCCCTTAATCCTACCCAATACCTAAAATTAACAACTACCTTACTACACTCTTAAAAATAAAGGTTCCAAAAGGGGGTTTCACAGCGATGCCATCGAAGAATCATTATGGGTTCCCCAAAGAACCTTTCAATTAACAGTTCTTAAAAGAACCTTTTTTTCTTCATAGTGTGAATAACATTTTTATAATCAAAATAAACTTGTTCCATTATACACTCTTATAAAGGTCCTTTATTGGCATCTGGTTCCATGAAGAACCTGTAACATCCATGGAACCTTTCCACTGGACATAAGGTTCTTCATAGTGGAAAAAGAAAAAAATAATTGAGAATTCACTGAAAGGTTTGTTGGGGAACCCAAAATTTTTCTATGGCATGACTGTGAAAACTTTCTTTTGAAAACTTTTTTCCAGTGGAAAGTTTCAATGGATGTTCAAGGTTCTTCATGGATGCCAATAAAGAAGCTTTCTTTTTTAAACTATTAATAAGCAGTAATTTGTTTATTGAGGCAAAAGTTTTAGTTAATAGTGAGAACTGGACCCTAATCTAAAGTGTGACCATATATTTTTTATTGTATGTGGGCTCATAGCTCTTACACTCTCAAAAATAAAGATTCCAAAAGAGGGGTTTCACAGCAATACCATAGAAGAACTGTTTTGGGTTCTCCAATGAATCCAGTGGAAAGTTTTCATGGATGTTAAAGGATCATGAAACCATAGATGCCAATAAAGAACCTTTATTTTTAAGCACTGATTGAAGAGTAAAATGTGTGTCAAGAATACATCCTAGCGATAATTAACTTACCTGCATGGTCCATATTTTCCTCCAGCCAACGCTTGGTGCCAAGGAAATTATATTTACCACCACCCGTCAGAGAGAATAAGAGGTGGTATCTAAAAGATTTTGGAAATGTGATGCAAAATTTAAAAAAAAAAAAGAAAAAAAAAGTGATGAATATGAATCAGTTGATCTACACATCTATAAGCTATTGTGTTCATGTTGCAGTTATTCAATTATTTTTCTAACACAAATATATTATATTTAGGTCGTAAAATACAGAAAGAACTAACGGAGCCTGGCTTCGTGGATCACTGTAGAGGTTATGAAAGAGTCGAACCAGCTCGAGAAGAATGGTGACACCACTGCCATTAGAATCCGCACCATACGCCAGCCACTACAGCACACATACACAAAACACCCACACATGCAATTTCATGATACACACTACATTTACATTGCCCTTTGGTACATAAAATGTCAACATTATCTCTATTCTTTTGTGCAAAGTGGAGATACATACAGCCAACATTGTGTTCACTGTACAGTATGAAGTGTTAATGGATGTGATCTGCCAGGTAGTGACGGTAAAACTCATTATAACCACTGGGAACATTTTACCATCTGAAAACACAGTGGTAATGAAATACTTTGCTGTGATTACAAGATTACAACAGCATTATTACAGGTACATAAATCAAAGGTATACGTCTTCAACAAAACATTGGGAACAAATTCCATTGGGAATCATACGGAATATAACAATCCAGATTCCAATGTTGGTTCCTGTTGAAGATTCTGGTTCTTTAATGTTTCCATTAACATTTGAAGGTGTGTTTACGCAAACCTTTTTAGAGACATTAATCATTACACAGTAAATTGTACGTTGTGTGTGTTCGATTCACTAAAATGAACCAGTTCATAAGATTCATAAGTTTGGGAATCGGTTGAAGATGCTGGTTGATTTGCTAAAAAGTTACAGACTCATAAGAATAATTTGTTTGAGAATCAGACTACATTGTAACACTTAATGGTTTTGATTCACTAAAAAAAAAAAACGGCTCATATAGTCATTCTCGTTCAGGAATTGGACGGGTTGTGTTGCATGTTTTTAATTCACTAAAATGATCCGAATCACTAGAGTCGTTTGTTCTTGTACCACAGTGGCAACAACACTGGCACTGCTTTTACATAATGAATAAAGCTTTGGAAGTTTTAAATTACAACCAGTTGTCAATTCCCAACACTAATTCAATACAATTTTTATTGGTGGGGCTTTGAGAGGCCGGTTGTATGAATATGTTAATTTCTGACTGAGGTGTTTGAATAAAGGTCAGTTCCCACAGCAAGTGAACCATGCCAATTGACAACATGCATTAATCATTCGGAATCATGTTTGAGGGTTTGAGTGTGATGTATTATGACCAAAAACGATTAAGCATTAAGCATATTAATATCTACACTGAAAAAAGGTTCCTTCAATCTTGATCTCCCAGTGTGTGTGTGGACATTAATGAGGGTGACTTACAGGAGCAAGACCAAACGTGTCATAATGGGCCGTAATTACAATGGTGGGTGGGTCTTCTCCAGTTCCAGGAAGTACTCCCTTGAAATAAAGCAATAAATTGACTTGACTGACAGGTTTAATTATAGCTGAACACTATTATGTTGAACAGAAAAGGATAGAGTTGTTGCGTGTGGCCAGCTGCCATTCTCACCTCTAAAGTAATGATGGCGGTATCAGTAATAGGCTTGATGGGGGAATTGTTGCTCACTAATATTTGGAAGGCAGTGGCGGTGATGATACTACGGAGAACTGAAAAAGAGAGAAATTTAATTCACATTAAATCGCTTAAAATTGACAGTAAATCTGCTTACATGAATATTTACTAGAAATGATACACGCAAAAATATTTAGGCCTACATTTTTTAAAATTATGTATATGAATTGCATATGCATTAATTAATTAATTTGGATTATACAGTTTTCACCTAACTAATAATGTTTTTTTTTAACTAATAAACTACATGAACCATACATAAATGAAACCGGTAAGAAGCAGGTAAGATTTCTGTAATGGTACTAATAAACTGAATCGGTTTTAAATACACAATAATATATGATCAATAAATCCAATTTGTTCAAAATAACTAAATGAATATTGTTTGTTCCACAGCTAGCCATATTTGAACCATGTTCATACATGTACATTCTTAAAATGTATGATTATTTAAATGTTATCAAATGCATGCAAATAGTTAATAATAAACTATGCCATGGATTTTTTTTGAGTGCCAAAATCTTACCTGTTTAATTTATGTATGACTGACAAATATGCATCACATTAAGTTTATTGTTTTGTTTATTAAAATGGTTCAATAAAATGGTTAAAGGTGCATTTTATTTAATTGCATTTTACTACTTTACTTTACCTTACAAGGCAAGTAATTCACTCACAGGCACCTACAACAGCATTTAATGTAATTTTTTTAATGTATTTTTACTTTATTTTGTATTTCAAAGGGATAGTTCTGTCATCATTTACTCACCCTCAAGTTGTTCCAAACCTGTATGAATTTATTTCTTCTGCTGATCACAAAAGAAGATATTTTGAGGAATATGGGTTACCAAATGGGCCACATTGACTTCCATAGTATGTAGAAGAAGAAAAAATGCTATGGATGTCAATGGGGCCCAGCAATTTTTTGTTACTGGTATTCTTCAATTTTGTGTTCAGCAGAAATTAAGAAATTCACACTGTGGGTTTGGAACAACATGAGGTGAGTAAATGTTGACAGGATCTTCATTTTTTGGTGAACTATCCCTTTAACCATGAAAATCACTTTTACCTAAACATTAAAAAGACAAACAAATATTGCACAATATATTATATTGTAATACATAATAATACATTTAAGTGTCTTCAGCTTTTACAGCCAAAACTTAATTTTGTCATTTTCATGTCTGCGGACACTCTGTAGTTCCCTCTCACCTCTCACAAGTACAGAAGCAGACTTTGTTGCTGCAGCCTGACTGACTTCTTCATACATACAGAGCAGCTGGTCATCCTCTGGGGCCACATACACTGGCATGAGGGTCTCCTTCTCCAGGACCTGAGATTCAGCCACCATGAAGCCCTAGAGACGGTTGGGGAAATACATTTTCTGACCTTTAGCTAACCAGGTTGGAGAATTGAGAGGTATCTAATGTAATCTACTTCCTTCACTGGTCAAAAATAACCTACAGTTACTGGAGGAAACAATGAATCAGCAGCAATATATTGTGCAAAACTGTGATGCAATGACCTGCACTATATCCTCTGGTACTGAAGAGATATTTTGGGGTAGCAGTATCAAAATCGCTGCTGCATTCTGATTTATGGCCTCTAGGTAGCGCTCTGTGGTGAAATCAGGCGGCTTCATGATCACACAGCGGCGAGTCAGAATCGTGTCCGCAGCCGATCGTGCCTCTGCCACCACAATAGCTCCACGGCAACCTGAGGGTCAAAGGTCAGAGTCTAAATGTCATTATCACCTTTGCACAGATATATTGAAATGAGAGAGTGCATTCTTAATTAAATCAGGAAAAGAGATTTTCCAGTGGTGTGTTTCAAGTCTTACCACATCAGTAAGGAATTGAGAATAATTCAAATTGGTCGGTATCTTTTTAAAGTGCCTCTATTATGGTTTTTCGGATTTTACCTTTCATGTAGTGTGTCATATAGCTGTTTGTGAATGTTAAAGGTTTACAAAGTTTCAAAGATCAAAATGCATGACAAATGTAGTTATTGTCTCCCAAAAGAAAGAACCGATTCTGAACTGCCTAAAATGAGTCATCAGTAATTCCAGTCTTACTTCCTACACGAACCTATGTTGGTTTGTAACACATCTTCTTCTACTTCTTCCAGCGTGTGTGTAGTTGAGTTCTGTTGACAACTATGCGTCGCTCCGTTGCTCTGATTGATTGTAAGTCTATCCAATTGAGGTCTTTCCTGGTTCGGTTGAAACATGCCCCATAATCACAGCCCAATGGAGCAGTATCAGACTCATATTCTGACTAGAATTGAGTATGACGACGTCAGGCTACTTCTGCCCACGAACAGCGTCTATTTTGACCCGCCCTCAAACACTGTAGTTGTAGCTGAGACTGGAAGAATTTGGTTTATGTTGACACTTTTTTCTATGCTTTTTTCTATTTTTCTAAGCAAATCCACTTTGCCTGCACTTCCAAAGGATAAGAATTCATGCTCAAATTGATACAGTAAAACCAACACTATCGTTACTGTTCTTCAAGCGCCAAGGAAGCCTCCGGAGCTGAACCAATCACAACAGACTGGGCCGTCTGACCAATCAGAGCAGTGTAGGCTCTCGGAAAGGGTAGCTTTAGATAGAACAGATCATTAATAAAAGAGGTTATGCTGCAATGTACACTCACCTAAAGGAGTATTAGGAACACCATACTAATACTGTGTTTGACCCCCTTTCACCTTCAGAACTGCCTTAATTCTACGTGGCATTGATTCAACAAGGTGCTGAAAGCATTCTTTAGAAATGTTGGCCCATATTGATAGGATAGCATCTTGCAGTTGATGGAGATTTGTGGGATGCACATCCAGGGCGCGAAGCTCCCGTTCCACCACATCCCAAAGATGTTCTATTGGGTTGAGATCTGGTGACTGTGGGGGCCATTTTAGTACAGTGAACCCATTGTCATGTTCAAGAAACCAATTTGAAATGATTCGAACTTTGTGACATGGTGCATTATCCTGCTGGAAGTAGCCATCAGAGGATGGGTACATGGTGGTCATAAAGGGATGGACATGGTCAGAAACAATGGTCAGGTAGGCCGTGGCATTTAAACGATGCCCAATTGGCACTAAGGGGCCTAAAGTGTGCCAAGAAAACATCCCCCACACCATTACACCACCAGCAGCAGCCTGCACAGTGGTAACAAGGCATGATGGATCCATGTTCTCATTCTGTTTATGCCAAATTCTGACTCTACCATCTGAATGTCTCAACAGAAATCGAGACTCATCAGACCAGGCAACATTTTTCCAGTCTTCAACTGTCCAATTTTGGTGAGCTTGTGCAAATTGTAGCCTCTTTTTCCTATTTGTAGTGGAGATGAGTGGTACCCGGTGGGGTCTTCTGCTGTTGTAGCCCATCCGCCTCAAGGTTGTGCGTGTTGTGGCTTCACAAATGCTTTGCTGCATACCTCGGTTGTAACGAGTGGTTATTTCAGTCAAAGTTGCTCTTCTATCAGCTTGAATCAGTCGGCCCATTCTCCTCTGACCTCTAGCATCAACAAGGCATTTTCGCCCACAGGACTGCCGCATACTGGATGTTTTCCCTTTTCACACCATTCTTTGTAAACCCTAGAAATGGTTGTGCGTGAAAATCCCAGTAACTGAGCAGATTGTGAAATACTCAGACCGGCCCGTCTGGCACCAACAACCATGCCACGCTCAAAATTGCTTAAATCACCTTTCTTTCCCATTCTGACATTCAGTTTGGAGTTCAGGAGATTGTCTTGACCAGGACCACACCCCTAAATGCATTGTAGCAACTGCCATGTGATTGGTTGATTAGATAATTGCATTAATGAGAAATTGAACAGGTGTTCCTAATAATCCTTTAGGTGAGTGTACATTATGAGAAAATTAAAGTTTTTTTTTTTACCTTGAATGCATGTAAACCTACTGTAGAAGACCTCCAAAACATAATTAGGAACCTTTAGAAAAATCATAATAGGGGAACTTTAAAAAGATATCAAGGCTTGAAGTAGCATACTGCCCGTTTCCTACAATGCATTGTGCTTGTGTTGTCAAAACAAAGTACAGACTTCGGTACCAAGTCAGTACTGAAATTTTAAAAATGTTATGATACCAGCATTTCCCTCTAGCATTTTGAGCGCTAACCCAACAGTGCTCAAAATGCTAGGGGGAAATGCTGGTATTGTCACATTTTTAAAATTCCAGTAGCGACCTTGTACCGAAGTCAGTACTTTTGACAACAATTTTAAAGGAATAATTCATAATTTGCCTTACTTATGTCATTACAAACATTTTCTTTCTTCAATTGAATATAAATGAAAAGAGTTTTTTCCCCATCACCAAAACTGTTTGGTGACCAACATTCTTCAAAATATCTTCTTTTGTGTTCAGCAGAAGAAAGAAAACCAGACAGGTTTGGAAAGGCATGAGTGTTAGTAAATGATAACAGAATGTTCATTTTTGGGTGAACTATTCTTTTAAACTATTGTGTGTTACCATGTTTGTCCTGATGCAAGTTGTACTGCTGCATCCTGTAGGCGTTGAACTCATAGGAGGATGCTGCGGGCAGGGCAGATGCATGCAGGAGATGCACTGACAGCAGCAGCAGTGCCGCCACTTTACAGCTTCTAAGAGTCATGTTGACACCCCACATTTGAGTGCACCAAAAGAACCAACACGTCTATGAAAAATGCAAGATGGAATATTTAAAACAATAATAAAAATTAATAATAATTTTTTTTTCTATGTGTGTGAATCGATCTATTGACTCTTGCGGGAACTCAAAGACATTACAGGAGGTCCATAGTAACATTTATATTAAAATATATAATAATGACTTTATATACATTTTTCAAAATAAAGGGTTTCCCACACCAATGCCATCGAAGAACCATTTCGGTTCTCCAAAGAAACTTTCAGAGAACAGTTTTTAAAAGAACCCCCTTTTTTCTTAGCGTGAAGAACATTTTAATAATCTAAAGAACCTTTCTCCATAAAGAATCTTTTGTGAAATGGAAAGTTTCCAATGGATGTAAAAGGTTCTCCATCGATGCCAATAAAGAACCTTTATTTTTAATAGCGTATTGACATTTCTTACTACTTGAATAAACTTTAACGTGTATAAACACAATTATTTTTAAATATTTTAAATATATAAATATATTTATGCAGTACTGGTCAAAAGTTTGAAAGAAGTCTCTTATGATCATCAAGCCATTTGATCAAAAATACAGTAAAACAGTAATATTGTAAAATATTATTACAATTATAATACTCTTTTTCTGTTTTAATACACTTTGAAATATAATTTATTTCTGTGATGGCGAAGCTGAATTGTCATCAGCCATTACTCCAGTCTTCAGTGTCACATGATCTCATGAGAAATCATTCTAATATGCTGATTTATTATCAATGTTGGAAACTGTTGTGCTGCTTAATATTTTTTTTTTTATAACCTGTGATACATTTTTTCAGGATTCTTTGATGAATAAAAAGTAAAAAAGAAAAAAGAAAAAAAATATTTAAAATATAAATATTTTGTAGTATTTTTGGGGTCAGTTTTTTTTTTTGAAAGTAAATTAAAACATTTGTGTTAAATTGATAAAAAGTGATTGTAAAGATTTATATTGTTTATGTTGTAGAAAATATTTCTATTTTGAATAAATGCTGTTTTTTATTTTACTTTTTATTCATCAATGAAAAAAAAAATCACAAGCTCCAAAAAAAATTTAAGCAGCACAACCGTTTCAAACATTAATAATAACTGAATATCAAATCATCATGTTAGAATCATTTCTGAAGGATGTCACACTGAAGATGGAAATGCTGATGGGAATTCAGCTTTGCATCACAGAAATAAATAATATTTTAAAGTATATTAAAATAGAAAACCATTATTTTAAATTGCAATAATATTTCACAATATTACTATTTTTTTCTGTATTTTTAATCAAATAAATGCAGGCTTGATGAGCATAAGAGACTTCTTTCAAAAACATTAAATGCTTCCAAACTTTTGACCAGTACTGTATATGTATATATGAGGGTTGGCTGTTACACTCTTAAAAAAAAAAAGGTGCTATATGGCACTAAAAGTGGTTCTTCACTCGTAATCGAACCACTTTAAGTGGTGTATAGCACCAATCTTGGTGCTTCAGTGGTTATTCAGCGGTTCTTTGACTGAGGTACTATAAAGCTACCATATACAGAGCATGTTAAGATATGGTGCTATATAGCACCAAAAGTGGTTCCCCTATGATTACAACCAAGAACCACTTTTAGTGTCATATAGCAAAAAAATTGAGTGTAGTTACCTAGGCCTTTACAATATAAATCAGCCTTATAAAAATGGCAATACTGCATCTAATAGCATATCTAAAAGCCTGTTCTCAAAAAACCCCAAGACATTATGCATGGCATCACTTCTGTAATCACGCAGAATATGGACAATGTAATGAGAAATAACAATAATTGCTGAATATCAATGTCCACATTTGCACTTCACATCAATACGCTAATTATATTGAGATTTGCTGCCATGTGTAAATCTTAATTAAAAGTACAGCAGATGGAATTAGATATTAGCAGAATATAAAGGGCCAAGCAACCCAACACGGCTCTAGTTGAGATTGTAACTCACCCAAAGTTCACGTTAGATCTTCCGCAGTGTGAAAAAAAAACGATCCGTCTTGTGTTTTGAGCAGGATGTGATGTCCAAAGCATGGCCATGGACAAGGCTTAGAGAGGCCCGCAGGTAAGCCTATAGTCTACCATCTGGCCCAGACGAGATAAAGCCAAGCTAATCAGTCCTCTCCTCCAATCCCAGACAACCTACAACACTTCCTCTTTCCAGTTGTTACAAAGTATTGTATGTCACTTAAATCTAAACCCCAAAATTGGAAGAAATACGGCTGAATAAAGGAAAAAAGCCAGTCAAAAGTTCGGACACATACTCATTCTTTTTTTTTTTTTTAATACCTTCCCCCATATTTGTATTACCATATTATATATTGTAGAAAATATACATAATGAAAACTATGAAATAAATATGCATGACCAAATTTACCTTCTTCAGAGTCAACACCTTTTTGTTGGCATGTTTGCCGGACACTTGTTGGCTGCTTTTCCTTCACTATCTGCTCCTATTTCAAAGAAATGTATAAAATAATAACAGTAATAATAATAATACAATATTATTATTTGATAAATATAATTTTTCTAGATTCAAATATAGAATATAATTCCTGTCAAGTGTGTCAACTTGTTTCTGGTAGCATACATATGCATAAAAAAAAACAGGACAAGAGTGTTGCAATTGTATATTTCAGATGTATTTACTGATATGATTCACTACACAGAACAACAAACATTGTTAAATACTGGTATGGAAACTGTTCATGTCTTTACAATCATATTTATCGACAGAAGGAGGAAAATATGAAGGAACGAAAATAAACCAATGTTAAAAAAATCATCTATATCAATAAATGAAAAACATACAACTTGCAATAAATAACGTATAGCTTCACTTAAGGCATACTCTACTTCAGTGTAGTAACAGAGAATGCACAATGATTTAGTCGTTACACAAACGAGTGTTTATCTCGAACCAAAGCAGAGACACAGAGGATGACAGACATGTTCATTCATCACATACACAGATCAGTCTGTCTTATGGCGCATCTATAAGTACCATGACAGCTTAGAAACAACGGACAAAGGGCTTAAGGGAACTTGCAATCAAATGTTTCACTTACATATCTATTGAGAGCTAGAACAGCCATTTTGTAGGTTATCTATTGCTACGCTAAGAGCTATTCCACTGAAACATGGCATTTTCCCTTGTCAAATAAATTAACAATGGCAACTGAAAACATTTGCATGATGTTCAAGCCACTAGGTGACACCATAACATACAAAAAAAAAAATACTGAGCGAATGCACCGTAACTTGCAGTGTAGTATGAAATATCTGCCTGGATATTAATACAGCGATGAAAATGTAAGCATTTGTGGGAGTTTGCATTGTTGTTTTCCGTATCCACGTGAAAAGCAGTAAAAAGAAAATATGTTTTTGGCTAATGTCATCATATTGTTCTAAAGGAGTTTAAGAGTGATATAATGATCAATATATATATATATATAAAATAAAAAGGCTGTCAATTCATAAGTCAGATCTACATTATTGTTCTAAAGTTTGGGGTCGTTAAGAATTTTTTTTGGAAGATGTGTTTGAAATAAGTCTCTTAAATACAGTAAAAAAAAAATGTAGCGCTGTCAAATCGATTAATTGCGAATCGATTAATCACATCCAAAAGAAAAGCTTGTGTTTACATATGTGTGTAGTGTACTGTGTATTACTATTATGAATATATGAATACACACGCATAAATGTATATATTTAAGAAATATTTGCATGTATATACTACTGCATATATCTTTATATCATTTATATATAAATATAAATATGTTATACATAAATATAAAAAAAATCTTAAATATATACATGCATGTGTGTGTGTATTTATTTATATATATATATATATATATATATATATTTATATATATATATATATATATATATATATATATATATATATATATATATATATATATTTATATATATATATATATATATATATATATATATATATATATATATATATATTTATATATATATATATATATATATATATATATATATATATATATATATATATATATATATATATATAATAATTATACACAGTACACACACATTTATTATGTAAACAGCAGTAGAAATATTATTATAATTTAAAATAACTGTTTTTATTGTAATATATTTTAAAATGCAATTTATCCCTGTGATGGCAAAGCTGAATTCTCAGCATCATTACTCCAGTCTTCAGTGTCACATGAGATCCTTCAGAAATCATTGTAATATTTTTGATTTAGTGCTCAAAAAACATTTCTTATTATTATTATCAATGTTGAAAACAGTTGTACTGCTTAATATTTATTGTGGAAACAAAAAAAATTCAGAGTTCAAAGTTTTTTTTATTAATATTTTTGTAACGACGTAAATGTATTTACTGTCACTTTCGGGTCGGTTTAATGCATCTTTGCTGATTAAAACAAATTTTCATACTGACCCCGAACTTTTAAACGGCAGTTTTTAAAACATAAAATATTCGATTATCATACTATTATAATCTCCCTTCATAAATGCTCCTAATTTACTACATGAGCTAAAAACTGGAGTGTTTTGTAGTGTAGGTGCTTGGTGCAAAGGGGCATCTAAATACAGCTGGCAACGGTGACTGGGTGGCAATGTACATGCAAGACGATAAGGTGCTCTGAGAGTTGTACAAAATCAACAACAGTTTCATGACACACAGAAGACACAAACACTCTAGAGAACAGTACAATCTTCAAAACGACAAGAAACTTGAGTGTTCGATGTTGCTTAACAGACGTGATAGCGATTTGGCCAAACAGCTGAGAATAAATGTATAAAGATGTTTATAAAGAAAGGCATTAAATTAAAGCGAAACAGCGAACGCAGAGTATTCTGTTCCGGGGTACTACACTTAATGTCTGACAAAATGGTATTGCACTTTAAAAAAATACTATAAAGACGAGAGCACTAAAGTGTAAAATTGATTTCTGGCATCATTTTGAAAACTGGCCAAAGGCTTTTCATGCCCGTTCCATCTTTAAACTAAAGAAGCAATGCATTTTGGCACAAATCAGATGAACAAAACCTACTGTATTTTTGTCCTGCTAATGACAGAGATTAAGGGATATGTATCTGGCAGCTGCTATTATCTTCAAGTAAATCAATGCAAGCATTCTTCCCCTCCTAATAAATCTCAACAAAGCTCTCTCAAAAAATAGATGCACTGAATCAGAAAATTGTAACGAATTATCTTATCTAGAGGTATATTTTTTAGTTTATCTTTGAAAACTAACATTTAAGTGATTACAATTGCCTTACTCCAGTTGAACTGTGGGTTTGTATGCAGCAACCCTGGCCGAAACCTTGTGATAAAAGCAAAAAAATAAGTTCTATAAAGAGGCTCCATTAGTAAACACATCTCAACTATTCAATGAGATTCCCTGACTTAAGAATCACATCTGCTGTCTCGTAACTAACAGATTGGTGTCTTCTCTATGGATATCTCAATTTCAGGGTGTGTTCACACTTGTAGTTCGGTTCTCTTGGTCCTTTTGGTCTGGACCAAAAAAAGAAAATTACACATTTAGTCCTGGTTCACTTTGTGTTCACACTGTCAATTTTTAAAGGCACACTATATAGTTTTTCGCCACTAGAGGTCGCCTATTCAAAACAAAGGTGTAGCTTGATGACGCCAAGATTGAGCGCGGAATCTTGGGAGTTGTCGTCTTCACCTCACAGCCGGTGGGAAAGAATCGGGACGGCAGAAATCATGTTCATGGATGAGGTTATTAACGTTACTGTAGAATGAAGCAGAGCCGATTGCTGTGGGAGCTGAATGAGGTCACTGAAGCAATTGCGAATGAGAGACACACGGCGACAGCAGCAGAGCTTTTATTATGCCGCAGTCACTGCTTCCGCTTCTCCAGGTCAAACGTATGTGGGCTAACGCAGCGCTGTTTTATCATATTAGATACATATGAGCATAGATATACATAATAAAGGCTAGACGTCTTACGTCGGAGTCTCTAACTTTCATCACCGGCGGCCATCTTGTCACAGGCAGGGCTCTGTGGTACCTGATGTAAGACGAGTGATCTGCATGAACACAAATACTCTTATCTCGCAGGAAATCTTGACGGATTTACAAATGGTTTGGTTTCTTACAAACGTTATTAACGTGGCTATAATTATGGATGCTTGAACAAATTATGAATAATTTGTCACAAGTATGCAGTGTCATAACTACATCTCTGACGTTTATAACAAACCAAACAGTTTGAAAATCGGTAGAAAATCGAGCAAGTTATGGTTATTTAAAAAGTGCAAGCACCCATGAAAACAATGTTACAAGTGAGCGAGCTGACTGTGACGAGATGGCCGCCAGGTGCGGACGTCGACCTCCATTGGCCAGCAGCGTGGACGAGACATCAACATATGAGTGTGTTGAAATTGACGTTTCTGTGCGTTCGCTCCGTGGCTGCTATGAGACACTTGTTGCACACTGCAGTAAAGCTAGATCGATATTTGAATATCATATTAATAAATGCTGAATGGCTTGTGTTGCTATGCATGCAATTCATTTAAAAGCATATTGTATGATGGAGAAATACTGTATTACTGTACAATAATTCATTTTCTGTCTATAAATGTCTCCAAACAGTTGTTCCCTTGTCTAATAAAACATATAATATGATGATAGGTCATTGATAGGCCACACACACACACATGGTCCGTGTCCTGGTTATAATTGCTTATTTCTCTTAGTTCTTGCTTATTCATTCTTGGAAACATCTGGGATAATCCAAGTACACAAGTCAACAAAATATAGAACACTGGTCTAGTGGTTTTAATCCAGAAATATTGTGCCTTACACCAAACCTAAAGATTAAAAAAAGGCTTTTTATGACGTGTATTTTGTTACCGAACATCCAAAACAATGCTGTGTGCTATGTGCGTACATACAGTATGGTGGTATTTTTTACCAGTTGGGAACTCACGAAGAGCTTAGAAGAGTCAAAACATCACCAGTCATTTCTCCAATACACACACAAATGAAGATCAGCTGCAAGAAGGAGCGGTTCTGACGCCTGTACTGAAGTGTGATAGGCAACCGCGAATATAGTGAGAAAAACCATGTGTGCTTGAGCATTCTGTCCTATTTAGGGTGGCATCCTGTGTCATCACGGCCCGTTTTTGGTTCGTTTAGATGCCTTTGGTCCATGTTGCGTTAATATTTCAGTCGAACCACAACAGAGTTTGTTTGGAAGTTTGCTTTTTAGGGGTCTCGGTCCGCTTGTTTGGTGCGCACCAGGTTTGGATGGCAGCGTTCACACTTATTCAAATGAACCGCACTAACAGAGGTTTTTACCGAACCAAACCTGCCATGTGTGAACACACCCGAAGAGTATTCCCTTTATTAGTGTTTGCTACAAAGCTACTGATAATATATTAATACACAAGTTTGAAATGAAAATCATCTGAGAAAGAAATTCGCCTGGTCTCTATACACACCCTTTCATTAGAAAGCAAGAAAGCATCAGCTAAACAAAGGCAGATATTTTAGAGCAGTAAACTGCAAAAACATATCCAAGAGAGATTTTGCTTGGTTAAACCTGTAAAACAAAAATTATGAATTTTAAATAAAAATTAAATGATTAGGTCTGACAAAAGATCAAAATAATATTTTTTATTATTATTCTTTAAATTAATATTTTTTTTAAATAAGTATAAAGTTAAAAGGAACACATTTGTGGTTTGTTGTAAAGAGGCCCTTCCTGATGGACTGAGGGGGTATTTAAAGGGGTCATGACATGATAAATCAAATTTTCCATACAAGAGGTCTTTGTACCATTAAAACACCCTGCACATTTCAGAGCTTAAAACGTCCTCATCATTATAAACCAAGCATTTATTTAAATCAAGCTCCAAATACAACTCATTTGGATATTGGCGGATGTCACAGGGGCAAATACATTTGCATATGCCTGCCTCCAGAGCAAGACATCGACAAATAGTTTTACATCATCGCACCATAGGCCCCGCCCACTTGCATTCGCTTAATGGCGGACACTAGCCTACCCCGGATGTAAGCATCACGTCAAAAGCAAATCGAACCCATTATAAATCGCTGACAGTATACAGATGCGAGTTCACTTTACTCCACGTACTTGAGTCCTGGATCAAGTCAGAAGATTGTATGTTTGTTCAGAGAATTTGACTACCGATAGTTTTGTAAACGAGGCACAGTTTAATGAGAAGAAACATTTGTTGACAGATGAAGCAGTAAGCTGATTGTGAGCTAATCGTAAGTAAACGATTTCATAATCTGCAAATGATGGTTTTATATGGATTAATGTTTTCAAAACACTTACTTGCATGCGATATCAAGTGGGCGTCGATACTGTTTCCTATGCAATGACGATAGCCAATCATAACACAGGCCGTTTACTGACAAGCCTTAAAGAAGCCGCCCTTTAAAAACAGATCTTTTCAGACAGTGTCAGGATGAGGGTTGAAAATAATTGTTTTTCCACATATATTTGATAAGTGATAATATAAGTGAACCTCAAGGAACATATTAAAATCATTTGAAAAAATCCATGTCATGACCCTTTTAAGACAAAAAAATGTGGGTATTGAGGAATCTGTAGTGTGAAATGTTCATTTCTGTTCTGTTTTAAAAGATACTTGAGCAGCTGTATTGTTTTAATGTTGCACCATGCATTTATATACACTCCAACGCATCTTACAGCTATCCACACCTACGTCTAGCGCCCTCTGGTGATGATACAAAGACTCACGTCCTACCATAGGAGGAACCAAATGACAGTTACATACTTCTTGTGCATTTTCATTCATTATTTTAACTCTATTTTATACTCATTTTAATACACCCATTCTATTGTTTTTAACTTCTTTAGCAGTTAATCTATGCTGAGGATACTAACTGTGAGCTTAACTCACAGGGTTGGGACAAGAGGGGTTCAAGGGAGGGTGGGGTTACTGAATTTGACAGGCTGTGGAGGAAGTGGCTTGGCAGCACATGCAGGTAGGGTTGACTGATTTCGGGGGGATGAGGTCCAGGTCTTCATCGTCTGGGATTTCGTCCAATCGGTAGCCATCCTTTAGAAGCTGGATGTTTAAGTCTTGGTTTATTTGCTGTGGAAAAAGAACGGAACTAAATTGTTAGTTATCAGAGAATGTATATAATGTTGGTAAAATTATAACATAGAAATTTGATAATTTAGTAATGCAACTATAATTTTAGGGTGAAATAAACCTTTAAAATAGTAGGGGTTCTTTTATGACAGGAGATTCTGTATGACATGATGTCACTTTAGACAAATAAAATAATTTAATTAAAATAAAATAAATTAAATAAAAAATTAATAAATAAATAAAATAGAAATATTATATAATAGGCTATTGTAAATTTTCCATTGAATTAGCAGTCAATTTATTGTAACTGTGCACTGTAGAGAGCTTAAGGCAATGAGATGGCAAAGAGTTCAAATGGTTAAATGACTTTTTTTTCAGTGCATAAATACCTGGCCCCTTAGACATCTCACCTCGGCTGAGGAATATCCAGACGAGGAGTATCTGGACATATCGAAGTCATCGTCACTAAAAAAAACAACAGAAAGTATACAGTCACAATTGGACACCTTCATTTCAGATAAACAGCATCAGACAAATGAAATCTGCCCTTCTGCAGCAAACCTCAGAAGAAATTGCTCAGAAGAAACTGCTCAGAATTACAAGATGTGTTTTTAGAGCAGTCTTCAGAATGGCTGCAGAATATTTAGTTGAGCTTTATTAGCCTTATAATTCAAGCTTAATGCCTCAAATAAGCTCCTTTTAACAATTCCCAGAGTGCATCTCAAATCAAAGAGTGATCACGCTTTTTCTGTCGTGGGTCCAAGATTATGGAACAACCTGCCCAGTGAGGTTAGCTCTTCCCCAACTTTAAAACCGTTTAAAGTCATACCTGTGCTCACTAGCATTTGGACACATTGTTTTAATGGTTGTTTTATGGTTTTATTTTTTTCTGTTTTCTTTTGTATTGTATTTATTGTTAATTGTTATATTATTTGCATTGTACAGTACTTTAGAATTACTGTGTAGCCTGAAAGGTGCTCTATAAATAAATACAAAAAACAACTGCACTGTTTTTTCTGTTGATCTATATCAAATACTAGCCTGGCTCTGCCCTCCTACGTGCTTCCGCTCAATTTTCATTTTCCTTCAGTACTCCGTCTGGGATTGCGCTATATTTTCTGGTTTTCTCCGGTCAAATTTTAACCGGTCCAATCAGCGAACAGAGGGAGTGGCTGAGAATGATGACGTTGATGTCGTGCTCTAGTTTGAGATGACATGCGTCACGACCAAACGTTAGCAATTGGTTATGGCAGATCCAGAGGGTCTCTGGGCAGATCCAATAGTTTTAAACTTCAACAGAGTACCCGCCTTCAAGGAAGTTAACGCTTGTCAATGGAGAGTGGCCAGACTATCTGTACAAATGAAATGTACGAGAGTCTGGTAGGACCAGGCTAATCAAATCCAGCCTCATATTAAATGTTACGATTTATTTTTCAACTAATGTTTCTAATCATATGAGACATATTTTTACAATGACAAATTAGACTTTATTTAGTCACACTTGAGCAAGAGGGAGAGAGAGAGAGAAATGTGAAGATGACATTTCAACCAAATTCATTTATCAGGAAAAATCAACAGCGACAATCTGGAGCCTTCTGTTGATTCCTGCTGTAATTACAGGCATGAGCTGAGCTCTCCAATAAACGAATAAGAACACAAGCAAGAACAAGTGTTGGAAGAGTCTGTACAAGCATGTGATGGGCAGAACCTCAGAGCATGTGAGAGACAGTGGGTGTACGCACTAAATGTCAGGGAATGAGTGCTACAGGCTGAAACAGAAAAACAGAAAGAGAGAGACGATGAAGGACGGGTGACCTAAAACATGACTTAATCACAAGTGCAGGCAGCTGAGGTCACAGAGATCCAGCAGACAGCTGGCAACACAGAAAGCATTAAGTTAGAGACCCATCTGTGTGAGACGGTGCACGCTGTGCCTGATCATCTGAACTGAACAGCAACCACGCTATTATGGATGAACACATACTGTGACACATCTCATTACAGAAGGGTGTAGGCCACACAAATGATACCGATGATTTCAAGTGCTTTGGACTGCTGTCCAAAAACATGTTTTCTTGCTTTTTTCCAACTCTCAGGGCTGGAATCCTAGACACGAGACAAATCCTGGCCAGAATTGTACTGTTAATGGTGATTCTGCACCGAGACCATTACATAGTCTAGAATGCTTAAGGGGATGTCTAGTGCTATTTCATGCATTCTGACTTAGTTGGATTCTCATGCTAAACATGGCCAAAGTTTTAAAAAATTTGTTGGATATATGATGAGCATTTCTGTTCCAAATACACTCTTTCAGGATTCGTAAGAATCGGTACAGCGTATCTGTCTTTTATAAATCTGATACGCTTTGTAGATATGAAGGAAAGAATACTACTCTATAGGTACTCAAGATTAACATGAGATTTTACCCGAAACATTTTAGCTCCTGTGTATTTAACCAATCTTCTATCACCCTATATCCATCACACTCTTTAAGGTCACAAAACTCTGGGCTTCTGGTAGTACCTAGGATAGGTACACTAAAGGAGCTCCTAAACTCTGGAATAGCCTTCCTGATAATGTTCGGGGCTCCGACTCACTCTTCCAGATTAAATCAGGATTAAAGTCTCTCTCTTTAGACAATCTTCAAATCAAAACCTTGAACCTTGAACAGGATTATCTTTGCTTAATGTTATGAACAGCAGCTACGCTAATTATTTTCCATTTGCTTTTATGTTTTATCTCGGGACGCCCATCCTGAAGTAACTAAGGAGTATGTCAGCTCCAGTTTGGATACAGCCTCTTATGAAGATGCCCATGTGAACACATGTGAAGAGATGACTCAAGAGGATGCCAATGATACTTCAATGAGCTCATTGTTTCTGCCTTCAATTAATACATTGTTAGCTAACTGTATGATTTGTATATGTAGTACATTTCTGAAATACATTACTTGGACAGTCAACGCTGATAACAGATCACTCTAAACGGTAATGTAGACACGTGCATTTTCTGTAAAGCTGCTTTGAAACAATATGTATTGTGAAAAGCGCTATACAAATAAATGTGAATTGAATTGAATGTTATCTTGTGCTCCGATGCCTGGTGTTTGAAAATGACTTTTGCTCAACAATATTTGAGATGCTGTGAAATGAAACTGGTTCACTGTTTAGTCTAGTTATCCAATCACATCCACAGTTGAGCAAAGCCACTTGAGTTTTTCTTGGATTTATTCGGTAAATGTGTTTCCATTTTTAGTTTATGTGCATGTCTTCTTATCGGATAAAACACTTTAACACCTCAATTGAGCGCATACGTTTTTATGCTAATTTTTTTTAAATATGTGCATCTTGCCATTTCCATCCAGTATTTTTTAGGAGATATCCCAAAACGTGCATAAAAATAGGTGGATGAAACATAGCTTCTGTTAAAGGTCCCTTATCATAAAAATATATACATTTTCCACTGTTTTTTAAAAAACAGATTTATTTGTACCAAGGCTTAGGGCGTTTTCACACCTGAAAGTCCGCACCAAGGTCCGAACCGAAGTTCATGTTTTGATACTTTTTATACATTCGGTTAGTTTTGGTTTGGTTTCACATTGCAATCATGCGAGCGCACTAAAGAACTTAACATGACGCACTTGCGTCCACTCGTCATCATCCTTGTGGGCTGCATCTGGACATTGATTGGTTTGTAAACGGACGTGCGTCTGACGTCAGCGTCTTTGATAAGATGAATGAACGGACGCATATCACCGCCACTATTGAACAGTGTGCAATGCGCATTGCTTGACTATTTTTTTATTCGTTACGTTTAAAAGTGGACATTTCAAGCTTTATATACACATATTTCTCATGTTTGTGAGATGAGTAGCCTGCTGAGTTTCGGTTTATTTGAGACCCGCTCCAGTTCATGTGTAAAGCATGATCGCTCCCTCGATTATTGTCTGCTATTCTTTTTGCTTCTTATTTATTAAATCCAGGCAATTATCTGATTAAACGTTGATTAAAATCAAGATACAATTTATACAAAACGAAATTCCCATTAAAGAAATGCTTTCTAAGCAAAATCATACAAAATTTCGTTCAAAACTATTTCTGACTTTCTGTCTTCTGACATATTGCGCATATTTTCACTTTTCATAATCAATGTAGCCTAGATTGAATTTAAAAATAACATTATAATATTTAAACATAAACAGGAACTTCCTGTAAATGGTCTGAAAGTCCGAACCATACAGAAAATGCTTTCACACTAGAAACGAACCGAACCTTTGTTCAGTTTGATCCGGACCGAGACTACCTCTTTTCGTCGGACCAAATTTCGTCTGTTTGGTCCGGACCGTGGTACGGGGGAGGTTTCACACCTGCAATTTTGATTTGGACCAAACTGAAAAGTCCGAAAATCCGGACCAAACAAGGTAGGTGTGAAAACGCCCTTACACATCATATACTGTAGAAATGAAGCTGAAAAAAACACATGGTTATAACATCACAGTTAGCACGTTTACATAAACTACTGTTCAAAAGTTTGGGGTCAGCGAGTTTTTTTATTTTAAGAAATTAATAATTTTATCCAGCAAGGATGCATTTAATTGATCAAAGTGACAGTAAATACATTTATAATGTTACAAAAGATTAATTTATTTAAAAAATTTTTTTACTTTTTATCCATCAAAGAATCATGGGGGGAAATGCATCACGGTTTCCACAAAAATATGAAGCAGGACAACCATATTTAACATTGATAAAATTGTGCCTTGAGCCCCAAATCAGTATATTAGAAAGTTTTCTGAAGGATCATCAATGGACAATCAGGTGGACAATGGTCATGTGAAAATAAATTAAGAAAAATTATGTTACAGCTGCAGTCCGTAACTTTTTTTGGCTAAAAATTATCCAGACAAGCACACAACAAGCCAGTATTCAAAACTATCTCCTTAACCCATTCACAACGGTAAGCTTGTAATAATGTGTTATAATTAGAGTGGTATGGTGGATTTCCACAGAAAATTCAAGCATGTCTTTGCGTCATTATGCCACATCTGTATACATAAAGAAAGAGTCCGGCTAGTAGTAGTAATACACGTGAGGAGCATGTATACCGCATGTTCTTCAGCTAATCATTTATAGCCTTTTCTCACAGCAGCTGGAGTAATTAAACATCATTCTGATGGTGGATTGTAATCCAGAAAGGTCCAAACGACCATCATCAGTGACAACTGGAGATTCACCCGTGGTCAAAAGCAAAAGAATAGACTGTACGGAAATTGAAATCTACAGGTAACGCTAATAAACACTAAATACACAAAGTCACGCAACGCTAATGCTGTCAACATTAACAATTTGAGAACAAAGTATAACAATAATAATAATAATAATAATAATTTGCATGGTTTGATGTTATATGAGCGATCGTTAGGTTTAAATACAGTTGGTAGCGCAATTTATTGTAATGTTTTGTTCCCAAAAGTGGCAGACATTTACTTACTTGATCAGATGACATTTGACCAGTGAAAATTATTATTTAGGTTATACTCCAAAACGTAGAATCTGTGATTCTGAAGTACAGTATCCACAACGGTGCGGTGACTGACAGCAAGCCACACATACTCCTCAAAACATTAGATTCATCCGCGCACACGTACAGATGATAACTCCGCAAATAACTGCAATTGCAGGTTTCAAACAGAGATGCGACACAGAGGCAAAACTTACGAACTGCAGCTTTAATAATAAATAATGTTAATAATCAATGACCTCAGAAAATTCTACAAAAATGTATAATCTGTCCACTCAAAGTCAAAGTGCTCCTTAAAGTTTAATGCACAGTGTAATAAGACTTTCTGGACAATTTTGTTCATCTATGTAATGACTTTTTTCAAAAGCAAATGTTGATTCATTTTTCCGAAGTTAAAGGGTCTCACTTTGTCATCAGGAAAGCACATTCATTTTAAATCTTTTATGCTTGGCCAGTTTTTCACACCAGTCTGAAGGGCACCAGCTTTAGTCACTTTAAAATTAGCTGGTATTTTGATTAAATGTCAGGTCCTTTTCAGATGGAGATTGCTGGCTTTGCGTCTGCTAGGAAAATGGCATACATCTTTAATTAGAGGATTTATTTCCATCTCATCGTTTGATACATTCTAATCCTTCCCTTCAAGTGAAGCGTTGTGAAATACTCACAAACGATTTCTAGAGCATTTCCCAGAGAACAACAGAGTGAGGTTTTTAGTGTGAAGTGTGTCATACCTGTCAGTGTCCAGTGCTACAAGAGGCTTCTCATCTGGACTCTGGTCTAAGGAGGAATACCCTTTATTAGGTACAACCAACCTGTAATAAAAGTAGGAAAAATGGAAGAGGCTGTCAGACCAGTGAAATCAAAGCCCATGTCTATACATATACATATGAATGCATGCATAGGTACTTATACACATTGCTTTGATGATGATCTGCCAAACTAGTGATTGACTGGAATGATGATATGGGTTTTTTAATAACCATAATCATTAAATAGCCAATATCTAGAAAGTAGTGTTGCTGATGGCCACTAGAGACAATTATATTCTTCTATTTTGCATTTGTATATATATATATATATATATATATATATATATATATATATATATATATATATATATATATATATATATATATATATATATATATACACACACACATATTTTTTCACTTTTTTATCCACAGGCACAATACCATTAATCTAAAATGGCCATATATCATCTGATATATCTACCATCACTATTAGAAACCCTCAAAAAACAAAAGCAGAACCTTTTTTTTTTAGATTTTATTTTTAACTATTAACCTTTATCTAATTTTTCAAAATCGTAAGTACTAGGACAAATCTGCCATGGGAAATCAAATAAATTAGGGGCATGGCTGAGTTTAACATGATCAAACCCTGTTACATTAGGCTGGAGCATCTTTTGTTCCTTCTCTCAGGGAAAAAGGCTGAAGTTAATCTCTGAATAGAATAAGCAGGCCTGTGTACAGCTAATCTTCAGGCCTAAAGCTATGCTCTAAACCAGGCCTGTGGACGGGTTCTCGCATTTGCGCTTAATCCTAACAGGGCACCAGGGACCGGTGGGATGACAGAAGCCCTCATAAGGACTAACACTAATTAACATTCACAGATTGTACAGCCTTCATATAAAGCTGCTGTTTATACTATTTGATGTTGTTGCTGTTCATATTTTTGATGTACTAAACAACTCAACCATTATTATGAGGCCATACACTGAAAAAATGTCCAATAATACATGTGGTGTTTGTCATGCACAATTGTTTCTTTTGAGAACCATTTGTTGGTTTGGTAAGAAAGTAGTTTTAGGCTGTGTTCACACTTGGTAAGTTCGGTTTGATTAAAATGAACTGTGATTGCTCTGTCAGTGCGGTTAATTTTGTATAAGTGTGAACGGTGCCATCTGAACTTTTCATTGGGTCTTGGTCCGCTTCCAAACAAACTGGTGTGGTTTTACTGAATGCAACACAGACAGTGGGGCAGTCGTGGCCTAATGGTTAGAGAGTCATACTTGTAACCCGAAGGTTGCAGTTTCGAGTTTCAGGTCCGGCAGGAATTGTCGTGGGGGGAGTGAATAACCAGCGCTCTCTGTGTGTGTGTATGTGCACTTGGATGGGTTAAATACAGTCCACAAAGTATGGATAACCATACTTGGCCACATGTCACTTCACTTTCACTTTCAAATAGATCTAAAGGAACCAAAAACAATGTCATAAGATGTGACCCTAAAAAGGACAGAATAATCAGCATATCTGGTTCTTCTCGCCATAAAAGCTATGTTGACCATTAGATTTCAGTACACGTGTCAGAACTGCCGTCTCCTCGCAGCAAATCTTAATTTGTATGTGTAACAAGGAGACAAAACGGTGTCAGGAATTCCTCTTACACATTTTTTATAAGCAGTTTAAGAGCTCTCAGCTGGTAAAAATACCACCATGTGTCTGAGCGCATCTAGCCCAGCACATAGCATTGTTTTGGATGTTCGCTATGTTCCGTCTCAAAACTAACCAAAAGAACTGAATTACAAGTGTGAACACACCCTTTATAAAGTTATAACTCGTGAAAATGAGGGTGGAGTAGTCTCACCTTGTTCTGGCCATAACATTATTTTTCTTGGGTTGCTGATTGACTGGACTACCCACAGTTCCATTCTTCACTGAGCCCTTCCTTGCGAGTTCACGTTGTTTCTCTACCAAAAGAAAGAATAAAGAACAAATTAAATGTTGAAAGCCTCCAATTGACTTGCATTGAATGTTCAGCATTCAAAATGTAACAAACAGCGTTGGAGTCATCATAATATTTGTATACGGAATTGTGGTCATTCTTGTGGTCATTGTGGTTATGTCCACACTAGTGCGTTTTCATTTTAACACAGCATTTTAAAATACTGTCCATACTGGCATATCCACTGTATTTCAGAAAAAAAATCTGTCCACACTACACGACTGAAAACACATGTCACATTTCACCATTCATGCACACTGGGCATCCGCATACAAGTGTAAACAGTTGACGATTGTTCTACTAATAGCTTACACATGTAGGTGGCTGTAGTATTATAAAATACAGAGATTAACTGCACAATGGCTGCTAAAAAAAGTCAGCAAAGCTTGCAGTTCTGTCTCCATGTTATTGTTTACACGGTCGTTGAGGCTGGTCTGTTACAGAGCCACTGAGAGATATAGCTCTGGTCTGTAATTGTCGTGCTCCAGTAGCGTAATGGTCATATGATAGGGGCTTGACAAATCAGGGAAGGAAACGCAATGATCCAGAATGTGGGTAACCACACCCTCGTTTTCAAAAGCTGTCCAAATTCGCTCACTCACTTTCATTCCCTCCTTCAAGTGAACTGTATTAGTGGACTAACGTAGGGAATAGCGATTGACGGTTTAGGGGGCGATTTCGGATTCAGCCTCCGTTTTGGTCTGTCTAAACTGAGTTCTCAAACTACAATGGGGTCAGCAGCGTTTCCAAAAGTTTCCGTTTTTGTTTTTTCATATTCTAACTGACACATTCCTACTACATAGTATGCAAAAAACAGTACGCCAAAATAGAAGTATGTCTGAATAGTATCGAAAAACAGAAGGCCCCGGGATTAAAAAAGTCCCCAGATGACCTACTACTTCTGCCGAGATTCTGATTCTCTTTGATGGAAACTTTACTATCCCATGAGGCCACGGGAGAGGGTTTATGAATGTCAGTGAAGTGACGCAACTGACGCTGGTAAGTCACGTGACAGTAACATCATGGTGAATGCAGTATGTCTGATTTCATTCATAGTATCCATAATCCTACTATATAGAACATACTCATTTAACGGTTGCAAAGTAAATTCAAATTCAAAAGTAATACCTACTCAGACAGTATGTAATTTTCAATGCAGCATGAGTCTTCCTTGCATACATATTTAACCACAGTTACACTGCGACTGTGGATCAGTCGGATCAATACCATGGCAACACACAAAGTTTTAGTATGCGTCAAGACTACAGTCTTATTAATATTCTCCATTCTGCATGGCTCTCTGGCTGGAGAACAGTTTCTTCAGGCATGAAGTCGGAAGTTGACTTCTGCCTGACTTACACATACTGGCCTGCATGTGTGTATGTGTGTGTGTGTGTGTTGGGGGGGGGGGGGGGGGGCTTGGGGGGGTGATTTCTCTGCGGTGCCATAAGTAATAAGGCTGTCAAAGGGAGGACTGTAAAGTGAAGTTTAATTAACAACAGAAACTGCTGTATTTCAGGAAGCCCTAACCGAACATTCCTGAACAGAAAGCAGTGTGAGATATAGATGCAGAACAGGAGAGAAAAACAGTGGAAGAGAGGGCTGAGCAATACGCAATGCTGTTTTCCTTTCTGCTGTTAGCCAATGAAACATCAAAATTAAATATTTTTTTAGTGGAGAAAAACAATTAGGATCTAAAAATCATAGAGGTTTTAATTGACTTTATTGCTACCCCTCAAAGCCTCATTTTTGTTGACTTTTCTTTTTGGACAATTCTGATAGCCAATAGGGTCTTCCTTTGGTGCTCCCCTCCGCACTTGGTGCACTGCACGTGGTGGGAGCGGCAGCGCTGGATATGAATCATTGTAGGTGTCTAAAATGCATATCACATGGTAAATTCCCTTTCCATTTCTTTATGTATTGCCCTTATAGTCCAATTCACAATTTTCTCATTTCTAATTTCCAATTTTCTTAAAGTAACATTGAATAAAATAGCATTTTTATGTCAGTTGCCCTCCCTGACATTTGGAGAAGTACATTTTTCGGACAAAAGCTTTTTAAATAATAGAATAGTTTTGAAATAGGACTGATACACTATCTTACTATCTATCTACTCACTATCTTATTGATTAAGAATTTTACTGAGAAAATTAACCTTTTTATTGCAGTTTTGTTTTCTGCTTGTACGTTCGGACGGTCGCACCACCTGACACTTTTGGTCCTTCAAACACCTCAACTCAAAAAGTCAATTGAATTTCAAAATGTTATTATTCATAAAGGAAATATTGTAGATCAATTTGATATGTGACATGTATTTATTAAAATTCTTATTAGGAAAATAATAAATCCGGACACAAAAAATACGTCATGTAATTTACCCTTATATTATACGTTTTGCATTACATATAAATTACTTCTATAATTTAATTATTGCCATTTAACACAAAGTAAAGTAGCATGCTTAGGGCCCTATCATACACCCGGCACAATGCGGACACAAGTATTTTTTGCTAGTTTCAGCCCGACGCAGTTATGGCTTTTAAAGGGAATGGGAGATGAGACTCTGATTGGTTTATTGCACGTTATGCCCAAAACACACCCATGATTCATTAAGAGACTACGTACAACCCTTTTGGACCGACCATTTTTCCCGTCGTTAAAGACCATGCACTCAGATCGTTAAAATAGGGCCCTTAAAGTTAAATTGGGCATTAAAACATTTTTTTCAATTCAACAGAAGGATATTTTTCCCAAATTAATTTTGCAGAAAAGGAAAGCCCAAAAAAACTCCACAATTGTATTTTAAAGACTACAGTAACATTTTCTGTGAAAAAAATCTGACTTGAAGACTCATTACACTTCTGCTTATCGAAAACCATGGCCATCTATTTCACACGGCGCTTCTTAACTCTCACTCCAAACCATATGCTTCACAATCACAGTATCAGCGGGAAAATCAATACAGTCGTTTTTACACTCAAATGGACTAATTACACTGGTGACGATATGGTGTCTTATTCAGAACTGGCTGTATGAGAAAGTGCCTCACCTATCTTCACTTGCAGCGGGGAGGGCTTGTAGTTGATAGCGACTGACTCGGGTTCTCTCGTTCCTGTTTCAGCCTCCAAAGTGGACGTTGCCGCAGGATCCTGGAGACAAAAGCACAATCATACACAATCAGATGTAACACTACATTCCTAACCTGCAAACCTTCATCCATTCCAACCATGCCCAGTGTGCTGATAAAAAAAGGACAGCAAAAATCGGATTGGTTGTAAATAATGTTATCTGGTGAGGCAGAGGGTGTATAAAGGCTGTTGATTCTATTAGTAAAATAACACGAGTCAGCAAAATGTCACCATGCTGTCGCTGGAACGGGTCATTTTAATGCATCTCTCTCAAAACGTCTCAGATTTGCTTTAGCAGCTGTGCTCCAGCGACTTATTGATTCTGAGACCAGAGATATATGTAGGGCCTGTGCAATTAAAAACTCCCAATGTACTGTGTAAACAAATGTACTGTTAACAGATTCATTAATCAATCATGAATAAATCTGGCTTCTACCAAAATAATTATTAAATTAATATTTACAAATATATCGGTATACATCACCGAGTCTTGAGATAAGGGACAAAACATGTCCTACACACAAAAGCCCTCTTTATGTTCAAAATAAAGAAAGGCATCAAAATAAAAAATACATAAAAAGTTACATCTAAAGGAAATGGATACTCAGGACATTCATTGCTTTTATTTTTTAATAATTTAGTAAGTATTATTTAAAATGCATGCTCTATAATTGGAAAATACATATCATTTAACCTGTCCTCTGCATTTAAACATACATTTAAATTGAAAAATTGAAAAGCAGAGATCTGTAATATATAAAATAATACAAAAAGTAAATCTTGAATTATATTTTACATAAACTGCCTATTAAAGTTGTGTCCTCGCTTTGCGTCAACTCCTTTTCCCTATTTTTTATCATTCTAAAATCAGGCAATGTCATCTTTAACTCTGAGGACCCCTTTCCTATTTCCTGCTCATTGTGGATCACATATGCCATGTCCAAATACCCACACTTGCAGCCTTTGCACTTGACCACTTGTCTACTTACATGACGTATTTCTTGTATTTGGCCCAAGTGTTCAAGTAGGCGTGAAAACTGCAAGTGTGTGTATAACTTTTGATTACCCAATGGGACACACTTTATTATTCAGTCAAAATACTGAACTCCGTCGTTAGCGTTCCTGTGAGTGCATGGTGCGAGCCGTTAGCAGGTGCTTATGCTTACTATAACTCGCACTGTCATGGTACCCAGGATAAGCACACACACGCACCATTTTGAGAAATCAGGCTCAATAAAAACCAACGCGGCTTTTGTCTTTTCTATAAGGCATATCTGATAAGAAATAATACAATAATACTAATAAAAGTAACCTCCTGAAGACAATATTGCATGAGTGGGTGCTGACGCGCAGTGAAACAGCCAATCAGAGCAGAACTCCACATTACTATTCATGACCCTTCCAAATAAGGCAAAAACAGCCCATTTCATTCTAGGGATAATTTCTAGGGTTGCAAATGGACCTGTAAAACCATATCTGGACAATTTTTGCCCTTAAATAAGCCACATACCCTCTATGTAGATATGAGAGAACAATTTAAAATATTGTTTCAACTCATTCTAGGGAACCTTTAAAATTGTCCACAGCCTCCTTTCTGCACAGCTGCTCGGGTGAGAGATGGATGAAACGAGGGAGATTCTAGCTGTCATAGTAACCGACTGGTACTTCCTGCATAGCTGGCTTGCACGACACACCAGACATGTTTTGTTGCTCGAGCCTTTTAATATGTAGGGTCTGAGTGCTCTGTGACATCACCAGGGACTGGGAGAGACAGAACAGAGGGAGCTTGTTGGAGGAAATGTTGAGAGCACACCCAAACCGCCTCTGCCAACAGAGCTCCTATTGTGACCTCAAAAAGCCTGCCTTCATTGGATGTGGCCCATGTGACCACTTGAGACTCTTTGGGCCATCATCATGTATTTTTAAATAAAACAGTTACAATTTACATAAATATATGCATTATAACATTTTAAATACTTCAGTTGCTAAAAGGCTATATAGAAATAGCAATGAAAATTGAACTGAAAATATAAAAATAAGCTAATTAAAATATTATAAATACATACTATATAAATAATACTAAAATAACACACTATTTCTACACTTTTGAAGGGGTCATTATGATATGGCTTTTTTTTTAACATCCAACGAAATCCATTTGCTTACCAAACATGATGGAGGAAGCAGCCTTGTTGGTGAAGGAAACCTCTTTGCCCACTGGCTCAGCGGTGGCATAGTGCCAGCTGTAGGCCTGGCAGGGTTCTCACAAACCCTTTAAGCTCAGCACCAGCTAAAGAGACCAGCGGGGGATTGTGGGTAAAAGCCCAGCAGGATACCATCAAGCTCCTGAAGCATCTAATCGTATGCTGGATATAAAGGACATTGTCATTCATCTGGATCTGAAGCCATTCCTGGACCACTATATGATTTTCTTTTTTTTCTCCGAGCATCAGAACACAACATCTTCAAAGAAAGGTCAACATAAATTAAAAAACACTATTTATCTGTCTTTTGTGGTCTACAAAGGACTCTGTTGAGGAAGCCGATGTATTGAGCTGTATCCAGACAGCCTTTGTTAGACTACAAACCGGCTGCGCAAAACTCAGAGGAATAACACCAAGCACAACATCAAAGTCATGCATATTCCACTGACTACATGTACAACTGCCCGTGAAATTTATGCAACATCTAGAGAAAACCAAGGAGTGATGCCTCAGAGCACTACAGAGCCATATCTGATGCAACCCTAATCTCTGTTCTCGTGGTTTACAGCTGATTTTAGTATGTTGTCACAAGATTAAAGTGATCAGAAGCCTATAGAAACTATCAGCACTGAAACCATACATTGATCTAGAGTAATGCAAGACTCACAAATCAATAGAAACTCATCAAAAACAAGATTGCAGTTTAACAATGGCGAATCCCCAGAAATGCTGTACACATGTAGGTCTTATGTTAAATAAATCTCGCACAAGGAACATGCTATCGGTCTCTGATGCGGAAAAGTTAGTTCATGCATTCGTGACCTCTAGACTAGATTACTGTAATGCACTACTAGCTGGCTGTCCTGCATCCTCAATAAACAAGCTACAATTAGTCCAAAATGAGTTCTTACTATGTCAAGGAAATATAATCACAAAACACCAATTCTAACATCCCTACACTGGTTACCTATTAAGTTTCGTATAAATTATAAAGTATTGCTTCTGACCTATAAGGCCCTAAATTAGGGTGACCATATTTTGATTACCGAAAACCAGGACACTCGGCCCGGCAACTAATTTATTCGGTTTGGGGGAAGAGATAAAAGCCCACCCACACTGACAATTGATTGGTTGACTTACCGAAACAGGCCAATCAGGATGCTCTCTGTCTTACATGCGCGTCATGAGGCACACACGCACACTAGCACACACACGCAAGGTCTCTCGCTCCGGCCCTGTCCCAAATGGCACACTTCATGTGCACTTTCGTCTTGTGGACTTACAATGGCCGCTGCGTGCGCGTGTCCGTTAAGTCCACGAGACCGTAGGGTGTCCCATTTGTCATTTTATGTCTCAGAAGGGTGCTCACGAGTGCCCCCTTTGAGGTCGATATGCGCCCTCGATGCGCACTGAGCCCGCACTGGTGCGAGCTACGCAGCGGACTTCTTCCCGGCAGTCAAAGCGGCATTACGTCGTGAAAGTGTGGCCTCAGAGGAAGACCGTGAGGGTTTAGGGTGCCATTTGGGACAGGGCCTCCCTCTCCCTCCCTCTCTGCCGTGCGCGCGTGCCGGTTTGGCGTACAATCTCGGTCTCGCATGCGCGCTCTTGCTTGCTCTAGATTCCGGTAGATTTTAACTAATTGGCGGGCATCAGGGAGCCGCTATCAATATGCGGTAGAATATGCCAGTCAATTTAATGGCCCAATGGAAAATAATGAAAACCAGGACATTTCCATCACTTTATAAAAAACAGCCAGGACGGCCAGGACAGGACTTGAAAACAGGACATGTCCTGGGAAAATAGGATGTTTGGTCACCCTACCTAAATGGTTTAGCTCGTGTATTTAACTGATCTTCTATTGCCTTATAACCCATCACGATCTTTAAGATCACTGAACTCTGGGCTTCTGGTAACACCTAGGATATCTAAGTCCACTAAAGGAGGAAGAACGTTTTCATATTTGGCACCTAAACTATGGAATAGCCTTCCTAATAATGTTCGGGGCTCAGACTCACTCCTCCAGTTTAAAGGAACACGCCGACTTTTTGGGACTTTAGATTATTCACCGTATCCCCCAGGGTTAGATAAGTCCATACATACCATTCTCATCTCAAACGGCTCCAGCTAGCCTACTGCTCAATAAGTGACAAAATAACGCCAACATTTTCTTATTTACATGTTGTGATGTATATAGTTACATTGTGTAGTAAGACAGACAGGCCATGTATTGCAAGATTTTGGAGAACAACCTCCTTCCCTCAGTTAGAGCATTGAAGATGGGTCGAGGCTGGGTCTTCCAACATGACAATGACCCGAAGCACACAGCCAGGATAACCAAGGAGTGGCTCTTTAAGAAGCATATCAAGGTTCTGGCGTGGCCTAGCCAGTCTCCAGACCTAAACCCAATAGAGAATCTTTGGAGGGAGCTCAAACTCCGTGTTTCTCAGCTACAGGCCAGAAACCTGACTGATCTAGAGAAGATCTGTGTGGAGGAGTGGGCCAAAATCCCTCCTGCAGTGTGTGCAAACCTGGTGAAAAACGGCAGGAAACGTTTGACCTCTGTAATTGCAAACAAAGGCTACTGTACCAAATATTAACATTAATTTTAATTAATTAATGTTAATATTTGGTACAGTAGCCTTTGTTTGCAATTGTTCACCTACGATGACAATTTCAGACCCCTCCATGATTTCTAAGTGGGAGAACTTGCAAAATAGCAGGGTGTTCAAATACTTATTTTCCTCACTGTATTTCTGTGCCTTAATTATTACATATATATTAATGAATACAATGTTAGCTAATCTGTGTGCTTTGTATATGTGCATTTCTGAAATGCAGACGCATGCACTTTCTGTGAAGCTGCTTTGAAAATATATGTATTGTGAAAAGTGCCATACAAATAAATGTGTATTGAACTGAATTGAACAAGGACTAACGTTTGTCTTCAAGGACTTTAAAATGGGTGCCAATGAGAAGGTCAACATTTAACGTCAGGAAAACATAGATTAATGATGTCATGTGGGATATTATGATCTGAAGGCCAGGATATTTATGCCCTCTCTGACCCCATGTCATGTCAATATGGCATTTTGGTGATGCAGGTTGATGAAGGAGATGAAGATGAGCGAATGCTGACATAGCTGAAGTGGTAAATAGGATTGGTGGGATTATATGACAAGATGTACTCTGGACCAATCACAGCAAAGCGTGATCCATAAGGTGACTAACAGTTGCTGGTGGTTGTAATGTCCTATATAGAACTAAAAAATAAATACATTATATATAAAATTGCCCACTCATTTAAAGTGATAGTCCACCCTAACATGTAAATTCCAAACTGTATGTCTTCTGTGGAAAATGAAAGAAGATATTTTGAAGAATGTAAGTAACCAGTTTCAGTTCCCACTGACTTTCATTGCGAGGGCAAAGTCAATGGGAACTAAAACTTCTTGGTTTCCAACATTCTTCAAAATATCTTCTTGTGTGCTCTGCAGAAGAAAGAAAGTCATACAGATTTGGAGCGGCATATGGGTATAAATGATGACAGGTTTTTTTTTTGTATAGACTATCCCTGTTAGTTTGACAGTAATGTTGTTCTAGAACTAACAAAAGATGCTGATCCAGGAAAATGCCCTGCTTGGCAAAATCATAGTCAATGCAAACCGGCAAGGACTGTGGTAGCTTACTGTTATTACTGACCTCCTTTTATCCAAGCACATGGCATTCTAAAATTTGAGTTTTAAAAAAAGTGCTTCTTGGTTTTTTTTCTACTCATTTATGAGGCCTAATAGAATGTCACTCTCATCTGTATAGACAAGACATCTAAAAAAAAATAGGTGTGATGATTACAATAAATCAGAAAGCCAATAAATAGTAAATTCCTGAAAGAAAGGAATAAGCATTCTTCTTTGAAAAGCAGGTTCCATATTGTAGTGGGCCTGTCCTTTTCTGCCCACAGAGGAATGAATTAGCATGAGAAAGCGCAGTTTGTTGTATAGGGTAACAGCTGGGTCTTCAGCACTTTGGGAATAGTGAGGCGCCACTGAAAAAAGGATGACAATATCACTCCCGGCCATATCTCACCATTCCAGCATATTCTAATGTGTTCAGTCTACCCAGAAAATACAGGCTACTAACTGAATGAAAACATACTTACTTCACTGGAAATCAATGCATTTACAAAAGCTCTAAAACAAATAAGTAATTCAAGAAATGCAAGATGTGTCTGCTACTGTCTGAATGGGCAGACGTGAGCAAATCTATTCAGGTCAAGTGCTTTCAGGCTTGTATTGTTTGTGATTATCATCCATGTGTTTTCTTATATACGTTAAATTCTACAGTATTGTGTTTAACTCTTTAAGGGTTAGTTCAGGCAAAAATGAAAATTCTGTCCTCAATTTCTCAGACCTTCGTTCATCTTCGGAACACAAATTAAGATATTTTTGACGAAATCCGAGAGCTCTCTGACCCCTCCATAGACAGCAACACAACGACCACTTTCAAGTCCCAGAAAGGTAGTAAAGACATCGTTAAAATAGTTATGAAGCGAGGAGAATACTTTTAGTGCGCAAAAAAACAAACAAAAATAAAGACTTTATCCAGCAATGTCTTCTCGTCTGTGTCAGTCTCCTACGCAGTTTACGTTGGCCAGCTCCTGCGTCAGCGTTGTGGCACTCACGTGAACAGCATCGGCCAATGGTAAGCTGGCATTCTGGTGTGCAACACGGAAGCAATGCACTGTGTTTACTACGTCAACAACTCCCTAAAAATGTAACTAAACACGTATTTAGTTACTTTTTATGGAAAGTAATGTGTAAACCAGGGGTGGCGAACTCCGGTCCTGGAGGGTCACTGTCCTGCATAGTTTTGCTTCAACCCTAATCAAACACACCTGAACAATCTAATCATGGTCTGAAGGGTTACTAGAAAGCTAACGGCAGGTGAGTTTTATCAGGGTTGGAGCTGAACTCTGCAGGACAGTGGCCCTCCAGGACCGGAGTTCGCCACCCCTGGTGTAAACGTTACTTTTGTGTTACTTTTCCTCACCTGGGCTGGGCTTGCTTGTTTGTTTTATAATAACAAAGAGCAAAAGTTATGTTTTTGGCAAATGTAAAGGTCCTTTTTGTCACACCAAAAGTGAAATGATGCAGGAGAAGAAAGTTCAACATTCTTACTTCAGCAATAAAAATAAAAAATGAAACACAAATGTGCTGTTTATCTAAAGTCATTTTGGTTATTATTAGTATGACTGAACTGGATAATCAAAGGTCAGCAGCAAAGACACTGAGACAGTGAGATCAATTACATAACGTATATTTGTGTTATTTAACACATTTATTTACTGCAGGTTTGGATAATATAACAATTCATTATCTGACCGAAAGAGATTCATTTGAATCCGATTCGTGACCAAACCGAGAACAATATATTCCGCACATATTCAACCATAGGAAGTCAACACTATAACAGCTGGCATAGTATCAACTTCAACTGCATATGTCGGTTTTGTCTAAATAACCGATGCTTTGGATGACGTAACGCACCGGCGTTTATGGGATAGGGTAAGTTAGAGAATACAGAATTACTGTCATTACACACTGTCATTTAGCACGACGTGTAAAGGTACACAGTGTTATTCTCCATGTAGTGAGAGTGACACTTACCAGCAGCTTTATCTCTGGATTTACTGGTGGCACTTGAAATCTGTCAATTTCTTCCATCATTTTGATAAAACGTCAGTCTTGTAAAGTGAAGCACAAATGCTTATGGCGATATCCAAATTGAAACCCGCATTTATTCACTCTCTGGATCGGTTCAAAGATGCCGAGCTCTCCAGCATCATCTCTAGTTGTTTTCCGCTATCTGGCTGTTACCAGTCAGGGGTGACTCAACAGCAACATCTGACTTCCGGGTCCGGCGCCCCTCCCATACTGACGAGGAGCTGAATAATTAATCAACCCGAGAAATTCGATTCAATTTTCTTCAAAAAAGATATCGATACAAACTCTTCTTTTTGTAAACAGCACCCAGAGACTTTAGTGCATTGGTTTTGGCTTTACCATTACTCTAAATTACTGTAGAAACACTTTTCCCTATAAGGATTTTTCTTTACTTTGGGAAATTGGAAAATTTTGTTAATTGGAAAAAAGAGCATTTACAAAAAAACTAAATATACTTCAACTTTTTATTTTGTTAACAAAATTGTATATAAATACATGTACATTTTCATAAACCACTTTTTCATGTTTTGCTTGCTGAGGTAGCCTACAACATTATTTTGGGATTATCTCTAACTGTAACAAGAAGGCATAAAAACAATTTAAATATGTAAGTCTTTTAATCTTTTCCTTTGATGTGTGATCTATTCTGATTAGTTATACCCTGTCTTGTACCTTTTTTTCTTGTTTATTTGTTCTACATTGTGACTGCTTCATCCTTTATTTATATAATGTTGTGAATTAATTATTATTTTATTTTTTATGAAAAAAGAGTTAAATTCCATCAAACCATCAGAATCCACCATTTGTAGATTTGCAGATCAAAACAACACAGCACAGCTTTGGATTAATGGCAAATGAAACATAACAATCGTGCAAAAATTGGTATCATAACTAAATTAATACAGAGACAAGGGCTAAAATATTACTTGTATAGTTTATTATTATTTATACATTCGATGTTTTGTTTTCTTGTGTTAAATACTGATTTTTTTTTTTTTACTTTGCGTCAGGCAAATGACAACGTTGCTGTTGCTGTTTACGAAACTTTGAAAGACAAGTGTCAAATGAAAATGTTTAAAAAAAAATTTTTTTTTAAATGCGAGTCGCTATCACCATCTTGTGTTTTATGCAGGATTTCCTTTTGCGCATTTTAATGACTTTTATTTTGAAACAACAAATTCTGCAGCAAGCCTTGATTATGTTCATGCCAAAGATGTTAAATGAGCACTATTCATATTGTGGAAAGCATTGTATGGTCAAGAGAAAAACAAAAACAACAACACTGAACAATACCTAATACCTAATATTTTAACAGTTTGATATGTTTTACTGTGAATTTTGACTTTAAAATGAATTGATTTTGCTATTTTATTTAATCGTATATTAATTTAAACAATACCAATCAGCTTTAATTTTACACAAACAAATACAATTAAATAAATAAGAAATATATAATCCATTCCTCCTAGTTTCAACGCTTTTATTTTGAAAGCCAACTCTTCACAGACATTAGTAGGCTTCTCGTTTTCTCATTTTGCTGCAGTTGTGAGTTCTCCAGCGTCGGTTTATTAACGGACATTGAAACAAAATAGATTTCCAAGGCATTTTTGTAGGTTATTGTCTAGTCGGCAAAGATTATCGCGGGAATGATATTGGAAGCCTTGTTATCCTTGACAACAACTGTAGCTTGGGCCTTTGTTAGGCTTGGTTTCTAGGGACACCGTTGCTATATAGACAACGTACTGAGCAAGGTCAGGCGATTTCCTCCAATCACGACCACGCACTGGCAACGAACCCTTTTGAATCAGCTCATCAAATGAAAGACCGATTGCCCACCGGAAAATGCTTTGGAGACTCTGGGATGACAAGAAAACTGAAGTAGTTCGCAACTATTTTTATGTACATTTTATCCATATCAGCGTTTGAATGTTTGTAATTTCGCATGGTAAGATGGTTTGCAAATAAATACGTTTTCACTTCATGCTTTAACGACTTTGTATTGTAGACATCTTCAAACTATACTTCCCCTTGTTTATGGACGCTTCTGCTGTATTTGCAGATTCTCTGTTTTCTGTTTCGCTGTCTTTGTTTTTATATTCTGTGAAAGCTATCTTCTGCTTTCTTAGCTGGTTTATTTCCTGTCTGCTTGTAGCTCTATTCTCTGTTCTATTTGGCGTTCATTCACTTCTGAATTCATTGATGGTGCCATATGGTTATGTACAGATACTAGCATATATTGAATTTGTTGTCACCTTGACATTAGGGCAGATGTCAGTCCTGATTGTAAGAGGGTCTGTTGTGGTAGTCTCGGTTTACCTCTGATAGTCTTGAGTACTGTACTCTGAAACATGACCTGAAGTTGTGTGACTAGTAAAATGATACTTAGTTTAGCCATGTTTTCCTTATCCATATATATCAGCCATTACTCCAGTCTTCAGTGTCACATGATCCTTCAGAAATCATTCTAATAGGCTGATTTGATACTCAGTTATTATCAATGTTGGAATCAGTTGTGCTGCTTAATTATTTTTGTAATAAACTGTGATACTTTTTTCTGGATTCTTTGACAAAATTAACAATAGAACAGCCAGCATTTATGCTATTTTAAATAGAAATAGTTTATATATACACTACCGTTCAAATGTTTGGGTTCAGTAATTGTTTTCTTTCTCTTTTTGAGAGACCTACTTAATTAATACTTTTATTCAGCAAGGATGTGTTAAATTGATAAAAGGTGATAGTAAAGATTTATAATTATATAGTAAGATTTCTATTTTGGATAAATGCTGTTCTTTTTATTCATCAATGAATCCTGAAAAAAGTATCACAGGTTCCAAAAAAATATTAAGCAGCACAACTGTTCCCAACATTGAGAATAAATCAGCATATAAGAATGATTTTTGAAGGATCATGTGACACTGAAGACTTGAGTAATGGCTGATGAGAGTTCAGCTTTGCATCACAGAAATAAATTAAATTAAAATGGAAAACCATTATTTTAAATTGTAAACTTGTATGTATTTTTGATCAAATAAATGCAGGCTTGATGAGCATAAGAGACTTCTTTCAAAAACATTAAAAATAGTAATGTTTCCAAACTTTTGACTGGTACTGTATGTATATTTGCACATGTTTTTATTTAATTTAATATGCATTTTTAAGAGTGCAGCCTCTTATTATATGATCAAATGCCATGTATATTAATAATTACGTATTTTATGCAAATTAATAGTTGACCTGATGTTCAGGATTGTATCTTGCCTTATTATGGCTATTTATCTTTTTTATGCAGAAAAAAGCAACGAGAACAAGCTCCTCCTCCCCACCTCTGCACGTGCATGTGAACGAGACCACACCTGTGCACGTGCATGTGAAGAAGAGCACAAAATGCAGCCCTACCAAGACAGCCCAGGTATAGCCACATCTTGTAGCCTGTGCATTGATACCCATCCTCAAAATACCCTTGAATTTATAGTAACCTATTATGAGATTTATTTTATTATTATTACACAACAAATCCAAAGAAGTGTGCAACTTCAATTATTTTAATGCTGCTGAGAAATAGTCCAACTTTCCATGAGACCCATCATGCACTTTGCATGTCTTTTATGTTCCAGGTTAAGACAAAAAGTGTCTTGCATCCTACTGCTAAGGTAAAGACGAAGGTCCCGTGGATCCCACCTGGCAAGGTCTCAACGCGAGAGACCTCATATAAGTGGGAGGTCAGTCAAATATTACAGATACATTCACGTTTGTGCTTGTAAACAATTATTTTTTTTATTTTTTATTCACACTGATGTGGGTGTAATTTTTATGTCTTTTGTGGAAGAAAACCATTTTTTGTTATTTCAGATGTTATAATGTTTACGTATGTTTTAGGGACCGACTCAATGTCTGGAGATAACGCCTCCACAGGAACCTGAACGCTCCCAGTCTCCTCTCCGAATAGAAGATCTCTCCACTGATGAGGAAGAGGTACTGCATGGACGCATCAATCAGTACGAGAGGAAGATCGACAGCCTGATGACAGAGGTCAGCTCTCTGAAAAATGAGGTGAGAAAAGATAGATCGGAGCGATTAAAGAATTTCTTTGTCATTCTATTCTTTTGGAGAGAAACTTTTTACATTATATATACCGGGAAATATTCATTCAGCATTTAGTAACACACTATACTGTACAGTTTAGGGTCGTTAAATGGGGGGTGAAACACTCATTTTCAGTCAATCTCATGTCAATCTTCAGTCCCTATAGAGTAGTATTGCATCTTTCATATCTCCGAAAAGTCCATCCATCCATCCATCCATCCATCCATCATCTTCCGCTTATCCGGGGCCGGGTCGCGGGGGCAACAGTCTAAGCAGAGACTCCCATATAAATTTTTCAGTCTCAAATGCCATCCAAGGCTGCATTTTTAAAATCAGAAATACTGTAAATACGCTACTTTGGTGAAATATTATTACAATTTAAAATAACTGTTTACTATTGTCATATATTTTAAAATTGTATTCCTGTGATGGCAAACCTGTATTTTTATCATTAATGAATTTCAGCATTAGTGTGTAATGCAGTTAGCCTGGCTCCGCCCTCCTACGTACTTTCGCTCAATTTTCATTTTCCTTCAGTACTCCGTCTGGGATTGCGGTATATTCTTAGGTTTTCTCCGAACAAATTTTAACCGGTCCAATCAGCGAACAGAGGGAGTGGCTGAGAAAGATGACGTTGATGTCGTGCTCTAGTTTGAGATGACATACGTCACGACCAAACGTTAGCGATTGGTTATGGCAGATCCAGAGGGTCTCTGGGCAGATCCAATAGTTTTAAACTTCAACAGAATACCCACCTTCAAGGAAGTTAATGCTTGTCAATGGAGAGTGGCCAGACTCTCTGTACAAATGAAATGTACGAGAGTCTGGTAAGACCAGGCTATAATGCAGTCACTCCTACTAGCAACTTTGGTGGGTTGAATTTTATATATAATATAAACATTTTTCAATTGTAGTCTACAAAAAGGCATCTGACATAATAAACTTAGTGCAATTTAGTGTTGTCAAAAATATAGATTTTTCGATATATATCGTTTCTGAAATATCTGAAACGCTTTCAATACTCATTTTCCGCGGAATAGATACAAAATACCAGCTGCACTTTCTCGGTCTCTCATCTCTCCAACAGCGAGTTGACACACAAACCCGCCTCCCTTCACTCATTTGCATAATGTGTTACAGGGCTTGAATTTTGCCACATAAATCTAGTTATCTTTCGCTTTTTGCACTTAAACAGTAAATACACACAAAATACTGTCAAAATACCTTGCCCTGGTGAGTATTCATGTAAAACGCATATGTAACAGTATAACGGATCTGTGCGTCTAGTCTTAAAGAGACAGCAGCCTAATATACCTGCTGCCAAATAATGAGATAATATTAAAAATATCTATATGCCAGTTTATCTCCATGGTATTGATGTCAAAATTGTGGCCAGTGAAAATGCTGAGTGGCTAGTAACTTTGGAAAACCACAAGCCAAAGTGGCTGGTGAGAGAAAAAAAAATATATATATATATATATTATATTCCTTATCCCTTACCCACTTAGAAATCATGGAGGGGTCTGAAATTGTCATCGTAGGTGCATGTCCACTGTGAGAGACATAATCTAAAAAAAAAAATCCAGAAATCACAATGTATGATTTTTTAACTATTTATTTGTATGATACAGCTGCAAATAAGTATTTGAACACCTGAGAAAATCAATATTAATATTTGGTACAGTAGCCTTTGTTTGCAATTACAGAGGTCAAATGTTTCCTGTAGTTTTTCACCAGGTTTGCACACACTGCAGGAGGGATTTTGGCCCACTCCTCCACATAGATCTTCTCTAGATCAGTCCGGTTTCTGGCCTGTCGCTGAGAAACACGGAGATTGAGCTCCCTCCAAAGATTCTCTATTGGGTTTAGGTCTGGAGACTGGCTAGGCCACGCCAGAACCTTGACATGCTTCTTACAGAGCCACTCCTTGGTTATCCTGGCTGTGCGCTTCGGGTCATTGTCATGTTGGAAGACCCAGCCTCGACCCATCTTCAATGCTCTAACTGAGGGAAGGAGGTTGTTCCCCAAAATCTCGCAATACATGGCCCCGGTCATCCTCTCCTTAATACAGTGCAGTCTCCCTGTCCCATGTGCAGAAAAACACCCCCAAAGCATGATGCTACCACCCCCATGCTTCACAGTAGGGATGGTGTTCTTGGGATGGTACTCATCATTCTTCTTCCTCCAAACACGTTTAGTGGAATTATGACCAAAAAGTTCAAATTTGGTCTCATCTGACCACATGACTCTCTCCCATGACTCCTCTGGATCATCCAAATGGTCATTGGCAAACTTTAGACGGGCCTTGACATGTGCTGGTTTAAGCAGGGGAACTTTCAGTGCCATGCATGATTTCAAACCATGAAGTCTTAGTGTATTACCAACAGTAACCTTGGAAACGGTGGTCCCAGCTCTTTTCAGGTCATTGACCAGCTCCTCCCATGTAGTTCTGGGCTGATTTCTCACCTTTCTTAGGATCATTGAGACCCCACGAGGTGAGATCTTGCATAGAGCCCCAGTCCGAGGGAGATCGACAGTCATCTTTAGCTTCTTCCATTTTCTAATGATTGCTCCAACAGTGGACCTTTTTTCACCAAGCTGCTTGGCAATTTCCCCTTTCCAGCCTTGTGGAGGTGTACAATTTTGTCTCTAGTGTCTTTGGACAGCTCTTTGGTCTTGGCCATGTTAGTAGTTGGATTCTTACTGATTGTATGGGGTGGACAGGGGTCTTTATGCAGCTAACGACCTCAAACAGGTGCATCTAATTTAGGATAATAAATGGAGTGGAGGTGGACATTTTAAATGCAGACTAACAGGTCTTTGAGGGTCAGAATTCTAGCTGATAGACAGGTGTGCAAATACTTATTTGCAGCTGTATCATACAAATAAATAGTTAAAAAAATCATATATTGTGATTTCTGGATTTTTTTATTTTTTTTTAGATTATGTCTGTCACAGTGGACATGCACCTACGATGACAATTTCAGACCCCTCCATGATTTCCAAGTGGGAGAACTTGCAAAATATATATATATAATTTGCACCACCATATCTTAACTGGAATATGCTCATTTGCACTGCCGACTGTATTTACAGTACCAATGTTTACATTTGCATTTTGCACCGTACTTCTAACTGCAATATGCAACCACTTTCCACTGCACTTTTACACTTTCTTTCGGATAACTCTGTCCATAATTTATTGCACTAACTTAATCCACTGCTATATTCCTCATCTTGCCTAACATATTATTGTATACCTCAATCTGTAAAATTCTGTTCAAAGTAATAGCCATCTGTATATTATATTCATAGTACATACTCACCTGTAAATTCTGTTTATAGTAATAGCCATCTGTATATTTATTCACTGTATATATTCATCTGTAAATTCAGTTCTGTTTATAGTAATAACCATCTCTCTACTTATACATATTTATATATATTCAGTAAATTTTTATGCCCTGCACTTACGCAACCATTGTATATATCCTGCACTTGCTGCTATTGTACTTCTGGTTAGACCTAAACTGCATTTCGTTGCCTTGTACTTGTACTTGTGTAATGACAATAAAGTTTAATCTAATCTAATCTAATATATATAATATATAAAATGGTGATGTGTTTGCAGGTAAAGCTTCGTAAGAAGGAGCAGCTGCTAGAGCGTCAGTCAGAGAGGTTGAGCGCATCACAGCGTGTCATTGCTGAGCAGGAGGAGGAGCTCGCAGAGGTCGCCCGGGAGCTGGAGGCCACAGAGCAGGAGAACTCCCGCCTACGGGAGTCCATGGAGAAGATGCTAGTGGAGAATGACTTTGGGAGGTATAATGACAACATTGTCATTTAAACATTTTGTTATTATAACCACAATATTCCAAATATAATTTGAACCATTTCTTCTGGTCTAGACTAGAGAGGGACAGTATGCAGCTAGACAAAGATGTTCTACTCCGAAAGCTGCTGGAAGCAGAGATGGACAGCAGTGCAGCTGCCAAGCAGGTGTCGGCCCTCCGTGAAACTGTCAGCCATATGTCCAGGAGTGTGAGTGTGAGCAAAATACTCTTTTCAGAACAGTTCTGGGTGGTTTTGTTGTACGGTATCATGTACAATATCAGATATGCTTTAAAAATATTTTTTATATATTTGTACAGGAGAAAAAGATGTCAGGATCAGGATCAGACTCCACACTCATGGCCCGACAGAAAGAGCTCTTGCTGCAGAAACTGGAGACTTTTGAGAGCACTAACAGAGCCCTCAGACATCTTCTGAGAGAACAACATAGTCGAGAGGTACTGCTTTTCCTCTAGCAAGTAAATTCAAAGTTATTATTATTAGACCATTACATTTCACTGTACTAAAAACCGTAAAGGTTATTAACCTTTACTTTTTTTGTAACAGATGGACTCACTAAGACTCTTGGAGCAGAAAGACACGCTTCTGAAAAGAATTTCTGATGTGGAAGAAGACAATTCGGTTTGTGCTGGTTTGGATAAAGTATGCTGCGCCTTTTTTGACTTCTTAGTTTTAACACTTGAACTCCTTTCTGTCTTCCAGCATATTCTTGTAAAGCTTCAAGACAAAGAGAGAGAGGTTAACCAGCTCACTTCCTTGTTAGAGAGCGAAAAGGTAAACTTTAGAGCTGCACGATATATCGAAATATCGCAGAAGTACATGCATATGCAACGACTTGCAATAACTGTTTGATTTTAATACCCCAAAAGATAACAAAAAGTCCACGTTTGACAGCAAAGAGTAAACTACATACGTGTGACATGCTTAATGTTATTAAATGCAATATGCAAAGTACTCACATGCACAGAAAGCCGCCTGTCAGCGCTTGATCTCGAATTCAGTTCTATGCTGCAGCTTATATGTAGCCTGGCTCCACCCTCCTACGTACTAGGGTTGGGTACCGAACTCTGTACTTTTAAGGGTACCGACAGAATTACGTCGGTACTACCGAGTACCGATTCACATTAAATCAATCGGTACCAAATTTCTGTATCTGAGAACGCATCTGGTGATATAGACTACTGTGAATATTAAACCGCGAAAAAGACTATTTAAATATGAATCCTGAGTGTCTCTGTGCGAATGAATGCCGCGGTTTACCACACACAAACACAAACTCACTCACTATCGCGCTCACTATCACTATAACGGTCACGTGTTTCCATCTCTGCCGTCTCATATGAGGACATGAACGCATGGACGTCATCTCCAGAGCCACTGAGAGTCACTTTATGAGCATTTTACCGTGTCATTTGAGAAAAACTACCGTCATATCATAAACACAGAAACTCAAAGGAACGGCAACCCGTCAAAATAAAACCCATCCGGTTTATCTTGACAAATACATCACTGTTGTACAGTAGAATTTAGATATGTCTCATTTAATAATACTAACACAAATGTAATAATAATAATCAAATCTTTATTTTTTAAGTAATAAATAAAAAAAAATTCTGTTTTAATGTTTTAATTTTAACCGTATAAAGCTCAGCTGTGCAGCACTTTGTTTGACAAAAAAGGTTTAATTATATTTAAAGATAAATTGAATGTCTTATGTCTTCATTTAATTACCAGAAAATACACGGCACATAATTTGTGGGAAATCTTTTCATAGAAATTAAATTAAAAAGAAAAAAATATGGTTGTTTTTATTAATTAAATTTAAGTACCTAGTATCTTACTATCTAGTAAATATTACAGTATACAAAAATCACAGACAATGACAGACAGAGACCAGGGCAGCTCTGGCATAATGTCAATAACACTTCTATAAATGACTTACAGGTTATTTACAGGATTTACCGGTTAAAATGTGAACGGTACTCAACCCTACTACGTACTTCCGCTCAATTTTCATTTTCCTTCAGTACTCCGTCTGGGACTGCTGTGTATGCTTTGGTTTTCTCCGAACAATTTTTTACCGGTCTAATCAGCGAACAGAGGGAGTGGCTGAGAACGATGACATTGATGTCGGGCTCTAGTTTGAGTTGTAGTTCTGTAATGGCGGCGGAGAAAGTTAGCAATTGGTTATGGCAGAGTGACTCTGAGCAGATCCAATAGTTTTAAACTTCAAAAGAGTACTTCAAGGAAGTAAACGCTTGTCAATGGAGAGTGGCCAGACTCTCTGTACAAATGAAATGTACGAGAGTCTGGTAAGACCAGGCTTATATGGCCAGATACACACAAAATTATGTCAAAATGCCTGTCTTGTTGAGTATTCACATAAAAAGTCAGTTAAGTCTTAAGTGGACTAAACAGTTGAGAAAGAATTTCAAAGAAAGCACGCATGTAACAATATATTGATCCATGCAGCTCTTAAAGTGACAGCAGCCTAAACCAACTTCCGTCTGTATGCTTAAAAGGATAGTTCACCCAAAAATGAAAATTTGATCTTTGCTTACCCCCAGGGCATCCAAGATATAGGTGACTTTGTTTCTTCAGTAGAACACAAATTAAGATTTTTAACTCCAACCGTTGAAGTCGTATAATGCATGTGAATGGTAACAAAATCTATGAGAGTAAAAAAAACCATGCACAGACAAATCCAAATTAAACCCTGCGGCTCGTGACGACACATTGATGTCTTAAGACATGAGACGGTCGGTTTGTGCGAGAAACAGAAGAGTATTTATAGTCATTTTTGATTAATCGTTTGTGTTTTTTTAATCATTACTTTATTAGCCTAATTGGGTGGGCAGAAAGCTATGCCATAATCAGAAATAATATATATATTTTTAGCAAAGTAAGAACTAATACTACAACTAAGAAACAAATGTGTACAAAGTTGCACAAGTCAGGATTAGTCTAAAATGCGTGTTAAACGCACAGCACATGCAGTGATGAAGAAACGCTCTGAGATGCCAGACTTTATTAAAATTAAGATACAATTTATACAAAACAAAATTCACTTTAAGGAAATGCTGTCTACAAAACCAAACTTAATATTAAACTAAATATAACCACCAAAATAATTTCTGACCCACTCGCATCTTTGCACTTATCATAACCAGATGAAATTTAAAAATAACATTATAATATTTAATCATAAATATAAAAAATAAAAAACATTGTTTAATGGCTACAACCAGTATAGTAGGCTACAGTACAGATAAATGTCATGTCTGAGCTGGATTTAAGTGAACATAATTTTACCTGTGAGCGGATCATGAGCGCGCGCCGGCATAGAGCGGATTATTGAGCTGAGTGTCACACCGGTCTGCTCTGGTTGTTACAGGCTCGTTCTTGTCAGAACGCCCACGTATTAAAAAATGGTTGGGTTTAAATCGGGCTCTGTCTCATAATTACAGTTAATGTGTCGGTCCGGGCTCGGACACAATGTGCACGGGCTCGGGTAGGGTCAGGCTTGATTTTTTGAGTCCGATCTAAGCTCTAGTTCAGACCTCACTCACTGGAAGTGATCGTGCGCTCAAGGCTGTTGGACATAGGGGTGTTTTCGAGGTAAAAAATATATATAAATACTGTTCGGTTTCTCGCACAAACCGATCATTTCATGTCTTTCATGTTAATGTGTCGTCACGAGCCGCAGGGTTTGAAGTGAAGTGAAGTGAAGTGAAAGTGAAGTGAAGTCCGGTTTAATTTGGATTTGTCTGTGCGTGTTAGTTTTTTTTTACTCTCATAGATTTTGTTACCATACACATGCATTATACGACTGCAACGGTTGGAGTTTCATTTGTGTTCTACTGAAGAAAAAAGTCACCTATATCTTGGATGCCCTGGGGGTAAGCAGATAAACATCAAATTTAACTATCCCTTTAATGTTAATCAAACAACAAAAGACAAAGAGAAATTCACTGACTCACTGCTCTTGACTAAATAACTTTTGTAGCTTTAATAATGAGAATCACTGTATATTTAATTAAAATACAATTATTTTTACATTTGATTATTACATTTCTGTTAAAAAAATTTTTTTAAATTACTTTACAATTAAAATGAAGCTTACTTTTAATGTAATTCTACAGTAAATAACTGCTGTTCAATGTCAAGTTGTAGTGATGCTTTCTTCTCACAAAAAGAATGTGAAACATGTATGTTGGTTATATAATTTTCAGTTTTTAAATATAATTAAAATGTATTTTACACGCTTAAAGAATTATTGTATCGCATATTGCATATCGCATTCTTCTTCAATGTTGTGCAGCCCTAGTAAACTATATTTTCTAGAATGTTTTAGACATGATACTGTCATTTATTTGTGAGCCCTTATAATTACCCATAACAGGAGAGTGCAAAGACCACCAGTGAACTGTCCAAAGTTTTGGAGTCCACCCGAGCACATCTGCAGGGTCAACTACGCAATAAAGAGGCAGAGAATAACCGCCTTAATGTTCAGATCAGGGTAATGCATACAGCATCATTAGTATTTAAGCAACATCTAGCACTGTCTTATTTTGTAGTGTTTATTCTAAAGACGTGTCTAGATGATTTCAAATATTGTCTATATAATTCAAATATTGAAGCTTGAATGATATATAAAATGTATGTAATCCAGAATCTAGAGCGATCCATGAGCCAGCAGCAGGGGGAGGTAGATCACCTGCAGAATCAGTTGCGAGACCTCAGGCAGCAAGCGGAGGCGGATAAGGATGCCCTAAAGAAAGCCGCGCGGGCTCAGAAACAGCGGGCCCAGCGCAGTGAAGACACTGTTGGACAGCTCAGCGCACAGCTCATGGAGATAGTGAGTGGAATAAACTCAATGTATACTGCTTACACTTTTTTAAAATGACAAAATACACTTATGGTTAATTTATCACTCTTGAAATGGAAGGTTTACAATGTACACTACTGTTCAAAAGTTTGGGGTCAGTAAGATTTTTACTTTTATTTAGCAGTTAATCAAGAGTCAAATAGATGTTTCAAATGAATACTGTTCTTTTGAATTTTATTCATAAAAAAAAAAAATCAATATATATATATATATATATATATATATATATATATATATATATATATATATATATATATATATATATATATATATAAAATAATGAATCTTTTCACAGGAAGCACAGTTGGCAGATGCTGTGTCAGCCGCAGAGAACTGGAGCAATCGCCACACAAAAGAGATGAAGGACAAAGGACAGCTAGAGATAGAGACCACATTGTTGAACAGGTCAGCAGGGATTTGTGTCCCTTGTATGAGTATACAAATCCTAATTCTGAATAATTGTAAACAATAATTTTTTTTTTAAAGCCTCCCAGAAAGCCATACAAACCATTCTTGTGTGTTCTTTTAGCCGTATTACAGACCTAACGGAGCAGATGCATGGGCAGGAAGAGAAAGCCCGAACTGAGAGACAAGGACTCTTAGATCGCCTTCATGAGTTTAATACCGAGAGCACTACTATTCGCCTGGAGAACCAGAGCCTTAAGGTTTGTCCATTTGCAGTCATACTGTACAAATCTTCAATTTGTTCTTCTTCTTTTTTTTCAGTTGATTTCCAGTCTCATTTTACCTCCATTTTCCTCATGCCTTTATAATAGATATGACAAATGAATCAAATGAAAGCTGAATTGTTGTGCTTGTGCAGGCCACTTTGTCTGCCTTGGAAGAGAAGTTGTCATTGTCCCAGTCTGAGGTCCAGCAGGTCAAAGTTTCTGTGAAACAGTATGAGAGCTTGGTGGACAGCTATAAAGCCCAGGTGTGATCCTCAAAATCTAACAAACTCATTGATTAAGATGAATTTCAGGTACCACATTACCAGTCAAAAGTTTGGATTAATTACCTTTTTTTATGTTTTTTAAATAAATATCTTAATTAAGCTACATTTATTTGATCAAAAATACAAATATTATACAATATTTACAATTTAAAAGAACTGTTTTCTGTTTTAATATATTTTAAATTTTAATTTATTCCTGTGATGCAAAGCTGAATTTTCAGCATCATAACTCCAGTCTGCAGTGTCACATGATCCTTCAGAAAAAAGTGACAGTAGATATTGCAGATTAATGCTCTTCTTTTGTACCTTATAACCATCAAAGAATCCAGAAATATCACGGTTTCTACAAAAATATTAAGCCGCAAAAAAACTTTTTTCAACATTGATAATATTAAGATTCATTATTAATAATCATTTTTAAACATTGAGCACCAAATTAGCATATTAGAATGATTTCTGAAGGATCATGTTTCCCTGATGATTGGAAGTAATGCTGTTAAAAATTCAGCTTTGTCAACACAAGTCACATCACATATTGTAAATATTAAAATTTGGAAATTACTTAAGCCGGTGTCCCATAACACAAAACAGTTGTTTAATTCTTACCACTGTTTGTGTTCATTTTTGGTGGTGTTGTTTTTTTGTGTCCGTCTAGAAACTCTGCTCTGCTTCTTTGAATTCATAGGTTCAGAAGACCCGTGCCGAAGCAGACGAGTACTCCGCACGCCTGCAGGTGGCTGAAAGTAATGCTCAGACTGTAAGAGATGAGCTAGATCAGGAGATCCAGCAGGTCAGAATACAGCTTCACGGTCGTCTGGCAGAACTGGAGCCACTTCCTGAAGCTCTGAGACATGCCGAACTCCAGTTGCAGGAAGCTCACGAGAAAGAGCGCTTGCAAGAAAGACGAAACACAGAGCTCAGCACCTCCCTCGCAGAGCTTCGCATTAAGGTGTGTTTGTTCGGCATAAGTCCTTGAAAGTAGTTTGCATAAAAACAGGAAAAACACTGAAACAAAAAGTGCAACAAAAGTGCTTCATGGTATCGGACAACACTAATATGAGCACATGTGACCAGTGTTGGGGTAATGTATTACAAGTAAACGTGCATTATGTATTCAGATGTAAAATGTAAGGTGAGAAAATGTAACGCAGAAGTAACATAAATAATACATTATCTTGCATAAAAAGTAACTAGTAATTAGTACATTTTTTAAGGGAATAATGCAATATTGTAATGCATTACTTTTTAAAGTCACCATGAAATCAAAACGTTTTGTGGCTTTTAGTATGAATATGTTAGCCATACTGTTATCTATAAGCTAGTGTGCTTCAAAACAATGGCAAAATTCGCATTTAGAAGATATAAGCATTCAAAACTTACACTTCTGCCAATATAGATCAATGATTTTGATGAAATCACCCGGCACCTCAGCTTCTCATCAGATTTCCTGTCCAATCTAATGCTCTTTAGAATCTAAAGTGTCCCGTCTCCTACACTATAAAGAGACCCTGAAACTGTGGCTGAAATTGGTCACTTGTTCACACAATTACTATTTTCTAAATGGTGAATGGCACATAATGCACTATATAAGGGATAGGGAGCGTGTATGCTTTCCATTGGGGCGAATTAAGTCTGGTTCCTCTCCGGTCCACAGACATGATAGCACAGAGCAGATAATATGCACGAGTCTGTGCAAACCAGAAAACGTATCGGTCTCATTTGAATTTTACACAGAATGCTATATTTTAAAGCGATATGGAGGAGATTACGAGGACAGGTTAGACAGACTCTGCATTAGAAACAGCACTGACAAATAGAAGATAACACCACTGCCATGCACCTACTTAAATTACACACTTTCCAAACTATACGTCCTCAGCATGACTATGTTTGCTTTAGTAACAGTTTCATATTAAATCTAAAAGGGGAGTCTATTACAGTGTGGCTATCATAAGCTGTTAAATGGGGCTTTGCTGAGCTCAATCAATAGCTCTGGCCGAGCTGTGATATAAATGAAACACAATTTTTTTAAATGTCCCGCCCTGTCTTCCTGTGGAAATTACGCCAACACACTGAATAATGGCACACGTTTCAAGGCACTTCAGTGGGCCTTTCAATAAACTTTCCTCAACACTGCATGTGACTGCTTACATTTACCATATCAATGGCTATTCAGCATTCAGCAACTTGGCAGGGCCGTTGTTTCTTATTTCATATGCAAATAGGTTAGCCATTCCTAACAGAGGTTGTAAAATGTACATACAGAAGTATTGAAGGTACAGTAGCAAGAAGAGCCCATTTGATTCTAAAGTGGAAAGGAAAATGGTGGGAAATGATTGTGTATAGCTAACTTATGAAGCTTTAGTTGTAAGAAAACTTAACTAACATAAGTGCTTCGAAAGGGTAGAATACGTTTTTTAACGTTCATTTTGGTGTTTTTTTTTTCTTTTTTTCAATAAAAGACCTAAGTAATAGCAAAAACAGTAAAAGACTATTTTATTTTAGTGGCCTTCATCAGTATGTTTTCTGGTGGATTGCATAGGCGGAGCAACAGGGAAGTCTGGCAGAGATGTTGAGACACAAGAACATGTTGTTACTGGAGGAAAACAAGCAGCTTCAGCACAAAGCAGAGGGCCTTGAACGGTCTGTCACTTTGTCCTTTTATCTCTTGTTAATTGTCTGTCATTCATTTTAAAGTATTTTAATCTCTTAAAGGGATGGTTCTGTCAACATTTACTCATGTTGTTCAAAAACTGTATGACTTGTTTTGGTTCCAATGTTGTTTGGTTTCCAGCATTCTTTAAAAAATCTTGAGTAACACTTTATTTTACAGTGTCCTTGTTACATACGTTACATGTACTTGCCATAGTAATTACAGTAAATGATGCATAATTACACGCAACTAACCCTATACTAAGTATATGTTGTTAATTAATATTACTTAGTACGTAGATGTATAACTACACTGTAATAATATCTCCTTCATATGAGACGTTAAACCGAGGTCCTGACTTTCTGTGGTCATTAAAAATCCCAGGATGTCCTTCTGGAATAGAGTATGGGTGTAACCCTGGCATCCTGGCCAAATTTGCCCATTGCCCTCTGTCCATCATGGCCTCCTATTCAGATTGGCTTCATCACTCTGTCTCCTCTCTACCAATAAGCTGGTGTATGGTGGGCGTTCTGGCACAATATGGCTGCTGTCGCATCATCCAGGTGGATGCTGCACATTGGTGGTGGTTGAGGAGATTCCCCCCTTCTATATGTAAAGCGCTTTGAGTATCCAGAAAAGCGCTATATAAATGTAACTTATTATTATTATTGTTATGACACAAAATAAAGTGTAACCAAATCTTCTTCTATGTTCCAAATAAGAAAGTCATACAGGGTTGGATTGGAACAACATGAGGGTAAGGAAATGATGACAGAATTTCCATTTTCCCTTTAACATGCTCTATCCCCTGTTGTCAACAGGAAGCTAGAGGAGGCTAACTCACAAAATCGAGACCTCATCCAGGTGATTTCAAAACGTGAAGAGACTATTCATAGCAACCAGGTGCGTCTGGAAGAAAAGTCTCGGGAGTGCAGTATTCTGACACGACAGCTGGAGGAGGCCCTGGACGATGCTCGTCGGCAGGTCTGGCCCCGACTGCCATGAACTCGTGGATTATCTGTTTTCATCTTGCAAAGCTTTTGTGTCTCATTGAAGATTCCGTGCTGATTGACAGGTTACCCAGACCAGGGAGCGAGCAGCCTCTAAAGAGCGTGTTACACAGTCCAAAATTGTCGACCTAGAGACTCAACTGAGCCGAATAAAAACTGAGCAGAACCAGTTACAACGAGCCAAAGAGGAGGTCAGTGAAATTTCTCCATTTGTGAATTTCTTTTAAATATTTTTGTCAAATTCATCAAAGCATCCATAAACTTCCTAACAGGCTGAACGGAGATACCAGAGCCGTTTACAAGACGTCAAGGACAGACTGGAGCAGTCCGACAGCACAAACCGTAGCCTCCAGAACTATGTCCAGTTCCTAAAATCTTCTTACGTCAATGTGTTTGGAGATCCTGCTCTCGCTGGGTCCTCGTTCCGCACGCCTTCACCAAACTGAAAACTCTTTCAGGTGTCTTTAAAGACTTCCTTTACTTGGACGGACATGTATTAGTCTACTTGTCACAACTGATGACCTCTTGACTTTGCTGTGCTTTGTACTTTACTCTTAAAAGGCTTATTTATTGGACATGGTCATTTTGGTGAGTACTAAGATAGTTCTCTTTATAGTATTACACATCCATCCTAGAATGAGAACTGTGATCTTATAGACAGATTCTTATCTTGCCTCGTCTCAAGGTGGTCGTTATGCAAAAAATAGACCACGAGCTATTATTATCTTCATGCAAAACTCTTCTGTCTTCATTTACATGGCAATGAAAGTTTTATTGCACTTACTGCACTGTAATGTGGCTATTATGGATTTAGTCTTCTTTGATCTTTTACTTTTATCTGTTTATAATACATACAATTTGTTTTTTAGTTGCAGCATCTGATTTGACCCTCTGTACCATCTAATTGATTCGTTTAAATAATATCAGTATCTACAGTATGATGATGGTTGTGAAAGGCACAGTAAGAGTTTCAATCATAATCTCTCCTTAAAATCCCATTTCAAATGTCATGTCATGATCACCTGCTCAAATCTGAATTTGCTTAGTACTTGAATTGGAGACAAAATGACAACAAACTCAGGATTTATCATTTTATTTTATAGCCAAAGTTGTTTAATTTATAGCAGGGTAGCTTTGTGAATATTTCCTTATAATAACAATGTAGAAAGCATCTTGAGTCAAGATGTATGTTAAATTGTTGTCGTCAGTAGGCTGAAAGCATAGAATTCCAGTAATAAAATGTTTATTGGTGCTATACATTTTTACATAACTGTAATTATCCATCTTTTTTTTTTTTTAAAGTCATACTTGCACTTTTTGTTTTATTTATCTGATGTACCGTCATGTAAAAATAACCAAACTGCAATGCTTCACTGTTGTTTGTGCTTATATGAAATGCAATGGTACATGTATTTTTTAATTGGTAAGAATATTTTCTATACATATCAAGTGTATTATACTGTACTGACATGTATAAAGTCTTTCGAAAGATGCTTCAGTAACCCACATTGTGTGATTGAAGAAAATGTATTGTAATTACAACCAAACCTAAATATAATGTTTTGTTTCTCCATGTAATCCTCAATGTCCAAATGTGTTTCAGTCGAAATTATTAGTTTTGGCTGTAGAAGTTTTTCTCGTTGCAGGTATTGACGCCCTTTGTTTCATTGCTCTGATGGCACTCTGGAAAACTATTGCTCTCTTCTGCCATTGCTTTGCTTTCCGTGACTCCTCTGCTAGATTCTTGTTGTACTCTTTTATCTGAAGGTGAGCAGCAGCTAATTTCTGCTGGTAAATTCTTTCTGTGGCCTGCAAACGTTTATAACATTCACAGCAGGGTGATCTGGTTACGTTGGTTGACTCAGGTCCTCCTCCTTGGTGTGAAATGATGTTTTCCGTGTCCTTTAGAATCTGATTCTAAAACAGAAAAGTGTTATACTTATAATTTTAAAATATAATGTTTACATTATTTGTTTGTTAAAACCCTAGAAGGTTCTGTGTGAATAATATTTCAGTGTGAATTAAACCCCTAAATCACCCAAAGTCTGTCCTCGATAGATAGACTTACCATGGACTGTGTCGAATTAAATACAGTCGGAATCGCTTCTGAGTGTAAACGCGCAGATCCAGCTTCAAAACAATCCGGCGTGAAATGAGCAGAGCACAGAGATGACGTTTCAGATGGTATCCATTCAACGTTCCTCCCCATATTCACTATCCATTGGCGGCGATGCTCTTCTTGTAATGGGAATCTGAGAGAAACAAGATAATCAGTAACAGAATGGTTTGGTTTTACAATCAAACAAACTGATCACAAACTTACTTGTAGAATGAGACACCGTCGATATTCCCTTCCTGTCCGTATCCGCAGAAATCACAAGATGCCATCTCAACGCAGAAGTGCAGAGACCAGAGAAACGAAGGCTGAGGAATCTTGAGCTTTATACATTGTACAACTATTCATGTACGAGGTGTTAATGGGCGATTTACACAAAACCCGTGAATAGCTCATTTGTGTTCTAATTATACAATGGTTGTAGGATTCTTTGAAGCAGCAAACAAAAGTAAAACAAAAAGTGATAGAGGTTTACAATGATTTATGAACATTATTTTAAGTAAAATGTATATTTAATAAAACATGTTGAACTCAAAAAGTTGTGTTCCAAATTTGAGGTTAAAATCTAAAAAATAAATATATAAAGATATATTTCAGGATGATTTTCATTTTCCCCATTAGATGCCAGCAAAGCTCCACTGATGATACACACAATGGTTGGATTTGTGATTTGCAGTAGCCTACAGTAGTTTTTCTCTCTCAAATATCACACACACACGATTTTTTTTTTATTACACACATACAAACCCACACAATTATATCTGCATAATTTATGTAATTGTCTCTATAATATGCAGAAGCAGAAACAGTAATTAAAATTAATTTGCTTTATATGCCAAACCTGAGAAAATGGCAATATCTTTTATTTTTTTTTATTTTGAAGCCTTGCCAAGAATGAAAGCCTATTAACAAAGACTATAATTAGAATTTTTGGTTTTAATGGGTTTCAATTGGGACATTGTTAAGCTTATTTTGTGTATAGCCTACCTGGTGTTAAAATAAATTTATTGAAGAAAATTGGGTTAAAATAGTAAAATTCCAATAAAAATACACATGTTGGTTATTTCTTTCAGTTAGGGAAACTTGTCTTAGTTTTAACTTACAGTCATCATATATTTAAATAATATACTCTTTATTGTGACCCTTTAATGATTTCCCTTATTTTTAACAAATTGTTCAAATGTTATATTTATTGGGCTTGTTTTTAAGGCAGATTTTGCAACTACATACATGCATTGCTCCTCCTTGCTAAATTCTCTGTACCCTCCCTCATTGACATGGACATTAGCATGCTTATAAAGTGTCTTTTAGAAACAAATAGTTCAAGAACAAGTCTAAAGTCTCCAAAACAAAAGACAAAATTGGACCATGAAAGAATGGGTCCCATCTAGAACGACTATAGGCTTGAGTGATTTGCAATTTGAAAATTGCAAAAGATGTGTGAATTGGCCTTACAAAAAAGAAGACTGAATATAATTCCAAACATGTATTCTAATTATTGTGTCATTACAATTTATCTTTACAAGCCAAAGCACTCCTTGCCTCTAATACCTTATGTATGATTTCTGGCTCTTTTGAATTCTGTGTTCTCTGTTTCACTCCTAAACAAAATGGTCTCCTTTATCATGCTTTGTCAGGAAAGAAAATTATGTCATCTGTATTCACTTCTGACAACATGTTTTGCCTCAGAAACTGTTCATTTGGATCTCAGATTTGTTTTATTGTCCTTCTTTAACTTACCGGTAGGTAGCTTATTTCACACAAATTTCGTCTGGACGTGCCAAGACACTATGATACAGCAGAAACCCTAGACCAAATGTATTATGGCAGCATTTTCCGGACCAGGAGTACTGCAGTGCCAAGAATTAAAAAAAGATGCATAATCAATTAAATTAATTTGCCTACAGTCAGGTAATTCACCAAAAGATAGCCTATTGGTCAAATATGCAAAATTGAGCTGCAGTAGCAATGAGCCAACATTTATATCCGTTATATCTATAGCTAACTATAAATAAATGTATTTTGTTAAATGTAGAACACAGAGCTTTGAATTGTTTATTTGGAGAGCACTATGGGGCGCACTAGACCACTTCGGCATTTTCCGTTAACGTTCGGCTCGTTGCTGCAGTGCATGATGTCACTGTCTCGCGCAGCTCATTTCATTCGATAGCTCGGGCTACGCTGCTATTTCATTCGTTGAGGTCGCCACCCGTTGCCACCCAGCCTCAGAAAAACAGAGAAAATCCTCCAGCAAGGTAGGCTATTACACACAATTTCAGCTGTACAGTTGTGCATTTTTACAAACAAAACACAATTACGGGACGTTTTATTGCAAACTAAAATAATGATATGGTTTACGTCGCGTTTGGTATGCCGAGGGCCGTGCTGGGCGTTTCAGCGACCATTTTCATCTGTTTAATGTTACATAGAACCGCACATTTGTCTTATTGTGCTATAAATATACTGTTATTACATTGTTGTGCGAACATCACGAGTTAAATACGTTTTCTCTCAGACTAGCTTTCATTGCCCTGCCCAGTGGAGTCGTTAGCTGCAGAGCTAACTCATATTTACGGCTAGATTATACATTAAACATTATGCACGGATACAGTACAATATTGATTTGAATCTATAGCACTACATAGAGGCGTTTTAAAATGTTAAATAACAACCTGATTTAATTTGATTTATATTAATTAGGTTTATATGGAAGGCAAATAAACTAGCAACCTTCTCCAATTCTAAATGCTCTTCCAAACAAAGACATTTATTTCAACAACGTACCGTGTTCTACTGATACAGAACACTACATGTTTATATTTTCATTGGGTTAATGTAAATGTATAGACATCTATACATTGAGGCAATAGAGGATCCGCCCAGCGCCTGTTTCTCTCTCGGTCTGTCATTGGATTAATGAGATGATATGAGGCCAGGGACTTTTGCTTGGCTTTTATTGTTTTCTTACATGCACAGTTTATTATACACAGTTGCACACTACATACAGATGATGGTTCATTTGGAATGATGAAATGAATGTTGGAAAACAGTTAATAATAACAACAATGTTTCTATTATTATTATTATTATTAATACGCTAATATATGCCATATAAACTCTAAAGTAAAGTGATAATTATTTTAAAATTGCACTTATCTGGCTAAATCGTGTGAATGATAAACACAGGCAAAGTCAGTATATTAAATTCTGCCATTCATTGTCTTTTGGCTTATGCAAAAAATATTACTGCCTCTGAACATGCCTGCGAGGGTTTAACGATTTGCACCCTTGCTTTTTGAACCCATAGACTTTTATGGTGAAGGAGTGACTTAATATGCACGCCAACTGCTGACATGCCAACAGCCCCGCTGAGCATATGAAAAAGCCCCTGAAGCCAAAAAGATGAATGTTTTTGTGTTCAGACATTAGCATGCATTGCTTATAAACTGTGCAATATTCATAGTTTCACACTGGGCCCCTTATTCATTGCAATATGTAGAGATAGACCGAAAAATCGGTATGATCGGTATTGTTTTGTTTTGTTTTTTACTGATATTTGGTTATTGGTTGTTTTGGTGTGATGATTATTTTGCTGGTAAATTTTTGTTCTGGATATCATCAGACACTTGCACATAAAAACGAATCGGTCAATCTCCAATCAAGTCTAGTTGCTCTTAATCAGGCCTATTTTCAGATCTGGTGCCTTAGTGAAGTGACGCAATATGAAATAATGTTGCACTGCCTGTCAGTGTCTGGAATTTAGCACTTTTGTCTGTCTCTGTTTAACAGTGTAGACAGCCCGCAGTGGAAACAAACACTTTTTTTTTTATTGTACTCAGTCCCCATCCTGTTTCCTCAGAGGCTGATGGGATACATGCTGAAATTGTTGAGAATCTTTCAAAGGGTGTGGTCTCCTGTCTCATAACGTAACTCATAACACGCAGGGTCTTCGTAAGGGTGGGGGTGTCCCCTGGGACGTGTTTCCTTTGCAGCTGCGTAACTATTTTAGTTGACCCCTCCCAAGTGTCAGGGTCCTATACTTCGTCTTTGCTGCTTTCGAAGTTCTGCGATTGAAAATAAATGAGGCAAATAGTTGTTTGACACCACCATATTTTACAGATCTTCTTGGCTCAAAATGTTAAACCAATCCTGATGATATTTGTTATTTCCTGTTATTGACTGTTAGAAACGGTTTGTGCAGGTCATTAGGGTGCCACTGGAAAAAAATACTTGATTATTGATTGCATAGCAGCTCTGTGTCCATAATGATGCAGGTTATTAATAAGTGACCAGTCACTGACTATGTTTACATGCACCCTCATAATGTGATTATAATCAGATTTAGGCAATATTCAGATTAAACTTTATCTGTACCGGTTTATGTTCTGTGTTTTAATAAGGCATGTAAACAAACACTTTAATTGCATTTCTTCCACTCTGACCAAAGTGCGCACGTGCATTTTTGGGGTGCTGAAGAAAATGTAGCACGTCAACCATAAAAAGTTTATTGATGATTGAAAACATTGAAATGGAGACATTTTTGGGAGCATCACCAAACCGGATACCAAAGAACCGGCAAACAAATCTGTGCTGGAAGAGCTTGACCAGTAACACACCTACTGTATGTGAGTTTATATGTGCTGTACATTGGGTTATGTGAATAATGGTGGTAAAAATAACCACAATAGAGAATAATCAGAATAATGAAAATTGTAGGGCTGTAATCAACCAAAGAAAATCTTGGTCGACTGAAGTCCTGAAATTTTCGACTAAAAATGACGTTAGGGGAAAAAAAAAAGTTAAATTAATTAGCTGCGCACTGTGCGCAGTACTTGGTAGCCTTGATGTCTGCCTAAATGAATCATAAATAAACATAAAAACTAGTAGGCTATTTGCAGTAGGGCTGAACGATTTTGGAAAAAAATCTAATTGCGATTTAAAAAACAAAAAAAAACAAATTCTTTTTTTATAACCAATATTGCGATTGTGATTTAATATGCCATTATTTTTTAAACTCTTTATCTTCTGTATTATTCAACAATACATTACATGTATAGTAATGGTGGAAATCTTTAATTGGTACCTCACGATCCGATTCTGGGAGTCACGATCCGATTCCAAAACAATTCTTGAACTTTTTCCTAATTAATTATTAATATTAATCTTATTAATTTATTAAAAACTTAAAATGTTTTTTATTATGATATGTAATTATGAGCTTTTTAAAATAACTACACATTATAACATTTTAATTAAAACAATTGCATGTTAATAATTTTAAATATATAAACTAATATAGCTGCAAAACATAAGCTAGCAAATCATAAAGAGGAACAAAAAAAACATATTACAAGCAATGAACAAAGAGTTTGATTGATTTTTCTCTTTCTCAGCTTTACTGTTGTTTGATTATTAATGATGGCATCATCATAGACAGCGGGAGACCTGCATTCACACTAATGCACAGATCTCTTTTGATATATAAGATGTTTTTGCCCTGTCTGTTTAATTCATTAAGGCATTACTGATGGTGTTTACATTAATGTTGCGTCATAAAAGCATTTTGAGACGCACACAGACGCGTGCTCGCGAGCACTCTTCACAAAGCGCCGCGTGAGCATTTGAAATGGAAAGCCTTCTGTCAGTGAGTTTCTTATTTTTAATATACAAATTTTGAGTTTCTTATTTTTGTAAGGAAAATACCGGCGGGCGAGAACACACACTGTAAGCGTGACATCAAGCAAAGTTTCTCACGGCGCATATCCTGTGCAAAGATGCCTGCGAATGTCATTGCAATTCGCGCCGTCAACCTTTCGGAACGTTATGAAATATTATTTTATGGTTCATGTGTGATTTTGTGTGTGTGTGTGTGTGTGTGTGAGAGAGAGAGAGAGAGAGAGAGAGAGAGCTAATGGAAGCAATCAGAATACGCCTGTTTCTAAAACACACGCAGCGCCACCGCGCACCTGCAGTTAAAATCTAAGCTCAGAATCATTGGAGAGATGATAGTAGCCTATAGTATGAACAACACAATATTAGATAGATCAAACACAAACTGTTTTTTTTTTCCTTTTAGGCCAGGCATATGATATGTGTAACTTACCAAGTTGCTTCTTCTGCAGACTTTACTCTCGCGTGTAACGTGACCGGGCTGTAATCGCAGCCTTTGCGGTTAGGAACTCGTGTTTTATCATATCGCGATATTATCGCAAATGCAATTAATCGTTCAGCCCTAATTTGCAGTATATTAAATAGGTTTTTGAGCTGATTATTTTGCACTGAAATGAGTCTGACACACAAGTCTGTCTGACAGCGTTGCATCACGTGCACCTGCGCAATATCATAGCCTATGATTTCCGAAAATATAGTAGGCTACTATGTTGTCAACTAGTGATATCATCACAAGAACTTTTGAGGAATATGCAACATAATTTAGACAATTGTTTTTGTCATGTATAGGGTATTATAATAACTGACACACTATCATTTCAGCCGCTCTGTGCAGCTCGAACAGGAGCTCAGTTCAGCTCCGCGGCTGAGACACGAATAGACTATTAACTTAAAGCTTCTACTCTTAAACACAAAAGGCACGTCCACTTTAATAAAAAAATAATATTTATTAAACAAGCCAGATAAAGAGCAGAAACGAAATAAATTGCATAACTGAAAAATAAATCATAGGCTCAAAACTAATACAAACAGTGGGCACAGCGCACCACTCATTAGGCTCCAAATAAAAAATAAAATAATAAAGTGCCCAAATCCAATAAATAATACTAGAAATAAGCAGTTTGCAAATTTTGCAGTTTGCACAATAATAAAAGCGACGGGGCAACTCAAAACAGACAGGGCAACCTAACGCAGACAAGTTAGCTTACCGTTTTAGGTGATATGACATGTTTGTCATCGAGCTGTGATATGCAAACTGTTGCTTGCAAAATTTGTATTTGACTTTTTTCCCATTTTCTATTTTTTAAAAATGCTGCCACACTGCCGATGTCTTTGTTGGCATGGTAGAAGAGGACTGACTAGGAAAACGCTCTCACAATTAAATAAATAATAGGCCTATACAACAAAGTAGCCTACTTCAATCTGTCTCTCTTCTCCAGTGGGTTGGGCTAATCCAAAATAAGGAAAAACAAGGGGGGTGTTCTGAAGACAGACTGTTACCTGTGAAACAGGGCTGCTCTGAAAACACCCCCATTAGCAATTAGTGCTTTCCACCTGATGAAATGAACGCGGCCAAAACTGATGAAATGAATGAACGCGGCCAAAACTGATGGAATGAACGCGGCCAAAACTGATGAAATGAACGCGGCCAAAACTGATGAAATGAACGCGGCCAAAACTGATGAAATGAACGCGGCCAAAACTGATGAAATGAACGCGGCCAAACTGATGAAATTAATTTTTCAAAATTTAATTGAATCAAAATTGTGGTCGAGCCAGAACATATCGACTAAAAATCGACTAATCGACTGGAAGATTACAGCCCTAGAAAATTGCATGTAAACGGGAGTGAAAAGGTTTGCTCATGTAAACCTCTAATTTGATTAATGGATTAGTTCACTTTAAAATGAAAATTACTGATTTACTCACCCACAAGCCATCCTAGCTGTATGTGGCTTTCTTCTTTCTGATGAACACAGAGTTATATTAATAAATATGCTGACGCTTCCAAGCTTTATAATGGAAGTAAATGGTGCCCACGAGTTCAAAGCTCAAAATAGTGCATCCATAAACGTACTCCACACGGCTCTGCAGGGTTAATAAAGGCCTTCTGAAGCAAAGCGATGCGTTTGTGTAAGAAAAATATCCATATTTAACATGTTGTAAGGTAAAATATATAGCTTCCTTCAGACAGCCTTCCATATTCAACTTATACAGAAAGTGTATTGCCTCTCGCAGTTCAAAACACTTGGTGCAATCACACTTGTCATGTTTGGTTTGGTTCGATTACAACGAACCCTGGTGCGATTGCTCGGTTAGTGCGGTTCGATTGATATATGAACGCAACACGGACCAAAGACATGTAAACGAACCAAAAACAGGACGTGCTGTCACAAGATGCGACGCTACAAGTCAGCTGATTTGATGATGCGAAAAGATCGGTGTATCCAAAATGAGTAGAGGGCAAACGTGGAGCAACGAGGAGGTAAAGTACCTCATCAATATATGCAGATCTTCGTTTCTGCATACAACGGAGGAAATCCTGGTGCTGTTTTGAATGTTTTTAACATTTTATGAGCTCTTCGTGAGTTCTCAGCTGGTAAAAATAAAACCATATGTACACGCATAAACGATCGTGTTTAATCCAGCACACAGCTTTGTTTTGAATGTTCGGTAAGCAAGCTCTGTCGCGAAATATACATCATAAAAGCCGACCGTATCCCTATGCCTTTGGTTCGGTAACTTTAGGTTCGCTGATAAAAATGCCAGTGTGAACGCTAAACGGACCAGGACTATATTTGTTTTGTTTTTTGGTCCGGACCAAACGAACCTACAAGTACAAGTGTGAGTGCACCCTTACACTACGTACGACGTCATACAATTGTGTCAGTTACCTTTTTTTCATTAGTTGAATACGGAAGGTGGTTTGCCGGAAGCTAGATATTTGACTTTATAACGTGTTAAATATGTATATTTTTCTTACACAAACCCATCGTTTCACTTCAGAAGGCCTTTATTAACCCCCTGGACCCATCTGGAGTATATTTATGAAGGATGGATGCACTTTTTGCCTGAAGCGTCAAGATATTTATTAATATAACTCCAATTGTATTTATCAGTAAGAAGAATGTCATATACACCTAGGATGGCTTGAGGGTGAGTAAATCATAGGGTCATTTTCATTTTAATGTGATTTAAAGTGGTTTTTGGAAATAATCACATTATTGGTGCACATTTAAACATGGCTGGTGTTTTGTAGGGCTATACATGATAGAAAGCAGGCCAAACGCTTAGCGTTGTGCCATTGTTCTGGTTTCAGGTTGCATCTTGGTGTAACACAAACCTGAGGCGGTCTAAGGCTTTAAGCCAAGGGACACCTTTATTTCGTATTCATGTCTACGTTGTCACTTTGATATGTATCAGATGGACTTTTTCCTGTGGTCTGTGTTGTGTTATTGTGTTGCATGACCTGCTATAATACTGCACGCTCTACTTTGGCTCACATAAGTGAATTAAAAATATATTTAATGGTTCATGTGCATTTGTCCCGGTTCAATCTCAATGTCTTAACCAATAATGATGTTTTACATTACGCCTTGTAGCCACCCCCGAGACACCTGTTACCATGTCCAAGTTTCTTAAACCCAAACTCAAGGTAAAATATGTGAGTTTGCATCTTCAACCTGATCTCACAGGAATACATAACTATTTTATGAGGTGGCAATTTCATAAGAATTTGTACAAAGATTATTAGAAAAAAACAAGCATGAAAATCCACCCCTAACCCCACCCATTAACACAGGGGCGTACGCAGATTATATGAAAGCGTACGAATGATATAAGAATTAGCCACCAATTCGGCTAAACGTAAAATAGTTATGGATTGCGATGAGATTGTGTTGGTATCTCTGTGTTCTGCCCTGATTTGCTGTGTAGTAGCAATGAGAAAATCAATTGAAAGGGTTTGCATCATCAGTGTAGGAAGGAAGAAAGTGAAATGTTTTTTTCCTCATTCGCTTAAAAAGAGAGACGCATGGGCTGGGCGCTACCTTGGCTGTCTCCCCACACAGGCCCGTCACTGCAGCGCTGATGCTTTTGTCAGCACTGCAGCGAGAGGGAGAGGAGATGGTTAGACAAATGCAGTGAGAGTGAGGTTTTGTTTTCTGCATACTCATGCACCCGTCTTCATCTTAAGAAACGTCATTGCACGTTGAACCTGGGCTTAAAGTAAGTAACAGGATATGTGACAGGATACAGGATTTTAAGAATTTGTCTGTGGGTGCTTTTTTATATTTAATGCATGGAAGTGCTGGTTTATTTCAGGTTTTGTGTGTTTGTTGCATGCTTTTGTGTGGGTGTGCATGATGTAGCCTAGTTGACATTCTGCCACGGATTAAGTCTCTTGAAATCCGCCTGCGTGTGATGTTTTGATCCCTGGCAGCTGGGATGAGAGGCGGCAGTGAACCTTTTTTTTTTCCTGCAGCTCAATATAATCATAAATATTTCACGTTTAGGATGGGCTCAATGTGAGTGCATCTTCATTCTCGGGGTTCGTGGAGCTTTCAAATCTCAATCAATAAAGGAACCTTTTTGAAATGAGTTAACAGGGACTTAAATCTGGGCATATATCTGTATCTCCCTGCAAAACTGCTATTATTTCAGCTTTTTGGACTCTTCGAACAGTTACTATTAGCCAAATGAAATCCTTTGAGACATCCCACCCATTTCCTCTAAATTCCTTAGGCCTGCATCCTCCCATTCAGACGTATGGATACAGATGTGTTACCATGGAAACTTCCAGGCTTTCAGCGTGACCTCACTTAGTTCTCAGTATTCCCAGCTTGATAGTGGGAGTGCGTTTAATAAGTGCTTCACTCTTGCTGAACACTGATGTTTGGAGTATGGGATCCATCCATGTTATGAAAAATTAATGCTTGAGGAAATGGATGTCTTATTATATCACTGCATTTTTTTCAGTCACCTTGTGATCTGATAAGAATCTTGTTGTCTTAGCAGTGTAACCGTAAACCCTGTTGTACTGTGAAGTCGCTTGTGGGTGGTCCTAGTGCTGTCGCTCTGTTATTGGTAGACTGCACATCTGGCCATATCTTTAGCAAATGCAATCACAATTTGACTATGAATTTAGACTTAAAATAATTAAAAGTAGCATTTTGCTGTTGGAGAATTTTGTAATATAAACTACAGTAGTGCTCAGTGCATTAAATCATTAACCAGATTAACGATTGCTCATACTGACAAAAATGACTAAAACATCATTCAAATTTGACAAATAATCAGTTTTCTTGTCTCTAATAATCAACATAATGCAGGGGAAAGTGTAATATGAACAGCAGTGCTAAACTGCTCACTGCATCATATAATTAACATCACAAACTATCAATGTATAAATCAAACTCACTAAGGGACCGTTCAGATCTCACATCTTTTGCGTGCTCAAGTTCGTTATTTTAAATGTAGACGTGCGACAAGCTCGCTGAAAGAGCAACGCCATTGCGACGTGCTCGTTTTTTCCCAGGCACATTCAGAATTCCACAAGCGCACTGCAGGTCATGTGACAAGAACCGACCAATCAGCTTCACCCTTTCGATAACATTGAAAGCTCAGCCAAGATGGACGAACAGTTGATCATATCTGTACAGGGTGGTTTTTTTTAAATATATGTAGTAATAGAGCTAATGCAAGGTCCTTGTCTTCATGGAGACTCATGAATGTTTATCGCTCCCGGGTGCTTTTGAAAGGACGAGGAATCAGCAAGGCCGTCATTTTTAGACACAACTGCTGACAGTACGTATCATTTTATTATATCCATGTATGTGGTAGTGTTGTCACGATACTGGAATTTATAACTTCGATACGATACATAAAAAAGTATCGATATTCGATACCATTTGCGATAACGCGGGGAAAAAAACGCTGCATATACTGTCAAATAAATATTTTTAATATAATTAATTTTTTTGTCCGTCTATTGAAAGTCTAGTCAATTAAACATTTCTTCTGAAGAGATCACTTTATATGATAAAGCTTAAGCTTTTTCTTATTAACGTTGATCAATTACCATTACAAATATGTGCTAACTAATTGTGTTGCAATAGCTTACATACAGCACAAGGAAGCTTGATCTCAAATTGAATTTAAAAAGACGAGTAAACAGTAATAAAATAAAGAATAAAGATACAAATGAAATAGACTGCTTTATTTTTTCAGGTACGTCTAACAATATTCAGGTAAGAAACTGAATAAAAAAACAAAGTAATCAAATTTAAAATAACACTGAATAATCTTCATTGTAAAAAATCAAATACAGATTAATCATTAAAGTTACATAAGTTAATCGGTCAAGAGGAATAAGTGATCGTTTGTCTTTTTGTAGTTTGAATAATTAATAACTGCTGTCCCTTTAAGACCTGACGCACGCATGGATCCCAAACACTGTTCCTGTTACTCATTTTACGTGACTGTGTTTACATTAATACTCACCAAGATGGGCATTGAGACCAATTGAGTGTATTTGACCATTAATAAGCTGGAAAAATGTGCTAATTTTTGTACTTGTATCTCTTTACTACGGTCGGTGTATGTGTGCGCTTCAGATGCGAGCATGAAATCTGCGGGAATGAGTAGAATTAACATTATGTCATGAAGTAAAATCCAGCAGAACACACGTTGGCCGTGTTCAGAGAGTTAACCGGACTGAATGAGAGGAGGCAGGTGCGTGTCAACTCACTGTCAGAGAGAGGAGAGCGCAGCAGGTATCGAAATATCGATATTTTTGACAACACTAGTATGTGGTTACAGTTAAATCATATATAAAACAGTGAAATTCTGTCCTGTCTGGCCTGCACTCGAAATGGTGACGTGGGTTCCACCGACACTCCTATCGGCTGTCGCTTGTGAAATTCACTGCTTGTGAAATTTGCATACACTTAAACTTTTCTGAGCTTTTGTTGTGTCACTTGACGCTCACATTCTGCCAACGGTCACTGTCGCTTGCATCGCTGAAAATCACCAGCTCTCCGTTTAAAATGAATAGGATCATGCCACTTTGTCGCTGGCGGTCGTGAGTTTTACCTGATTACTGATTCGGTCTTGCACACTTACTATCTTCTGTATACTGCTTTGGAAATCTGTGTCACCTTCAGGCTTGTGATTATTAATATCCCAGCTCTTCTCTGAGAGAATCTTAAAAATGTCTATCAGAGGACAACCTCATTATCAGGAGAGTGGGAATGGGAGCCTTGTCGCTATTAGAGAGTCCTGATTGTCTGGGTGGAGTGGGAATATCCTTAAAGGGTTAGTTCACCCAAAAATGAAAATTCTGTCATCATTTACTCACCCTCAAGTTGTTCCAAACCTGTATGAATTGCTTTTTTTATGCTGAACACAAAAGAAGAATGTTGGTAGCCAGTTAAAGGACCCCATTGACTTCCATAGTATAATTTTTTTATCCGTTGACTGCTCATACTTCTTTTTTTTTGGTTGGTGGCTTTGTGGTTCTGACCGTAATGGTTATACAACTGCAAAGATGGTTGGGTTTTTTTTTATTACACAAACCTCAAGAACATGAAATGGTTTTCACCATGTCATGTTCTAAAGCTCTTTTAATGGTTGCCTGTCCATAAATTATAAATGGCCACTGTATTGCATGAGGGCGAGAGGTTGGACTTTGCCTGTGTCATCATGTGTTGGGAATGTGAGAGGAAGTTACTGAAGTGCTGTGCTCATTCTGCTCAATGAACGAGCTTGTGGGAATGAGAGGGGAACATTCCAGAGTGCTGCCGGACTGCCGTATTCATTTGGATTCACAAGCAACAATCTAAGACAAATGATAGAGAGGAACGGGGAGGGAGAAGAACGTCTGAGTTTATCACTAGTACGCAGTCGTGTTTAGAGGCGCTATCTGTTGCTACAGCTGGACTGCAGTGAGGCTCTCGTGAACGCGTAGCTGTGTATTACAGTGAGTTTTTATTACATTGTTCTCTCTTATTTCATGCTTAAGTACTTAACAATGTCACAAAATGAATACTGAGATTGCATGTTTTTTAAAGATGTATCACGGGTTGAGTGTGCACGTCTGCTGACTTTTGATCTGCACATGGGTGTGGCCTATGCACATTTGCCGGCTTAATTTAATGGTACAGATCCATGGTCATGACATCTATCCCCACAGAGCTGTCAGACTGAAACCAGGCTGAGCTGGTCGTAATCCCCTGTCTGATCTGAGCGGACATTGAGATCGTTTTGGGAGGGAGGGAGGGAGGGAGGGTGGCATGCATCCAGCTGATCTGGACAAAAACAGAATGTTTCCACAGTAAAGCACAAACTGTGCATTAGATCTTCGGTCGTTCATCATGTTTGTCTTCTGGATGGGTTTTATGTCTCTTGAGAAGTTATGATTGAGTCAAGGGCCTCAATAATGGATCCGCCATTAGCTAATCACTTCCTTATCTGCTTTCTCTTTTCTATCCTCCTGTCGTTCTATCAAGCGGATGTTTTGTTCATAGCAGCCACTGATTGGGCTTATTTCCTGTGGTTAATTATCAAAATTCACCGTAAGACTTCATAAACCTATGCTGTTTTTGAATCTTTCATATTTAGCATTTTGACCTCCATCTTCTCTCTCTCTCTCCTCCCATTCGGCCCCCCACTCCACCATCTTCTTATTTTCTTCTTTTTTTCTGTGGGGTTATAATGGAAAGATGGCAGTTCTGGCCAGCATAACAAAAGACTGTATTGATCCAGCCTTACATGGCTGACTCCATATTCTGGCCGCTTTTCACATTGTTAAAAATGCTGTTTTGTTCGTTTCTTTATGAAATGAGGCAGTTTCTTTGGCCTTGGATTAGCCTGAACCCTCCCCAAACGCGTCCTATAATGGATTCGCTTCAGCAAATGGAACACATGGCCCTCAAATGATCTTAGCATGTGATGTCCGACAACATCCATTCCACATGCAGTCACACAACAATGCTATGGTCGAATTAAGAAATTGAATGTAGCTTTATTCTCTCACAGAAAGGAATGATTTTATATAGAAAGTTCTTTAATTTATGTTTAAGTAGAATTCAAAAGGAAAACTTTTACCATTTCTGTCAAATATTAAATATTTTATAGTCTTGTAAAGGCTGGAATACACTACATGACCTTTGCACAGATTTTTGCACCGATTTGCAAATCTAGTTGCCTAAAGTCATCACCACTCTGAAGATTTTGGCCAGTTGGAATTGACAGATTTCACAGAAAATCGTATCGTGTATGATGGCCACAGACTTTGATTCCAACCAGTTGTAGGATATAAAACCGGTTTGATATTTTGAGCGATTTTAGAACATATTAGCTGCTTTTCCAACGTCGGGCCAAACTGCTCTCGTTCTTTAACCATTCCATTCCATGCCGATCTGGCCCAGCCGATTATGGATATGCTTTCTTTTTGCCTTTGTAATGCAAGAGTTTACAAACGATATGAGATGTCAATAGTGACCGCGTTATGGAGGATGATCAGATATTTCTTTTAATTTTATTGATAACTTGCTTCACTCAAGTTGGCACTTGGCCAACTACAGAGAAAGTGGTTGCTAGGCAAGTGACCAATCCTGTGTGACGACATCACTACACGCATTTCTACCAGCACGGGTACAGATGGTGGTTTAGTGTATGATCAGATTTTCTCTGAAATAATTTACAAAGTCAGCAAATGTATGATGCCTAGTGTTTTAAAATCTGTTTTGGTTTTAAGTAGTGTTGTGTAATTTACATTTACATTTTTATGCATTTGGCAGACGCTTTTATCCAAAGCGACTTACTCCAGTTCTAATTCCAGGAGTTTTATTATATTTTAAATTATAATGTGCTTGCCATGAAAATAACATTTTAGCTTTAAATGAATGAATGACTATAAACACACAGAAAGGGTTAATAATGTTGCCATGACTATTACTGAAATAGATGAAGAATGTTCACATATCAGTGTGGAATGACTCCCGATGTTCACACCTGCGTGCAAAGTGAATTCTTCTACTCTTTGTCAGACTCTTCTGAAATTGATCAACAGCAGACCCTACATTCCTAGAAATCCAGTCAGTCTGGAGATTGAGATCGAACCTTTCTGAAAATCAGCTCTCGATTCCACTGACATAAAAGCTTTTGTCATTATATTACCTAGCTACAAATAAACATGACACATCATGGTCTTTATTTATGATTATAAAGGTTTTTGAGAATATATTTGAGTCATTGTCCAGTGTTTCCGCTCTCATCAACAGCCTAGTTTTGTTTCACATAAGAATGAGCTGCTGTTGAGATTAATCCATCCCCCGACCTCTAACATTAACAGTTTCTGCTTCAAGAACAGCAGTTTTGTGAGCAGAGGTAGAGCCAGTTTCTCTGGGCCAAAGCTGCATTTTCTGCAGTTGAAACATTTGGAACGATTCTAGATCATCCAACGTCATGCTAACGGTAGAAAAAGAGCTAGAGACTGAAACCTGGGTGTGACCCATTTTTCCTGGCCTTTGGTTCAGTCATTATGGACTCTAACATCCCCTCCACCCTCAAATACAGCTGAAATCACACCGCCCCCTCCCTACTGACAGTATGGGACAGTTGCAGTTGTATTGGGCTTTGGATTGGTGGGGGTTGTGTTCAGAGTCAGCGGGGGGCTGATGGCAGCACTCTCTTTGTGCCGGTTTGCTCAGAAGCGTGAGGAATGTCCGCCTGGCCCCCCATGTGCTCAGCTGTTGGCCATTGCTGAAGAGAGTTGTGTCTTTTAACTCCTAAAATGTCCGCTTGGTTTTAAAGGTACCTCTCACGAGTGAGTGTTTTATACAGGACTTAGTGGTGTACTTTTTTTTTTATTCATTTGCATAAATGAATAGTTTAATGAAAACATGGTTATAATGTTATAGTGAAATCTTTTTTAATTGTTCTTTTTTTGCTATTACCTGGAAGTTATTCCCACTGTTTCCTTTTAGAAAACACTCTTGCCGTACCCAAATTCATGTGGAAGGGCTTTTGGCATTTGGAGATTCATTTATTAACAAAGTCTTTGCCCTCTTTTAGAAAATGGATGTCAGTGGAGTCAAAGTTCTGGAGTCAGCCGATGACATCCAGGAGCGCCGACAGCAGGTTTTGGACCGGTACCGTCGCTTCAAGGAGCTGTCTACTGTGCGCAGACAGAAACTCGAAGACTCTTACCGGTTCCAGTTCTTCCGTCGAGATGCAGATGAGCTTGAGAAATGGATCCAAGAGAAGCTACAGATTGCCTCTGATGAGAACTACAAGGACCCCAGTAACCTACAGGTGAGATAAAAGCAATTTAGAAGTTTCCAAAAGGATTCTTCTACTCGTGTATATGAACAACAACAAAAAGTTCTAAAATGTGTTGTCACCTTTGTTCCTGAAGTAACTCCTTCCTTAAGCTGTAAATTCCCTGACAAGGTGTCTGCTGTAATCAACACTACATTTCTGTGTAGATTCATCAGATTATAGTAGCTTGAATACATATTGAACGCATGTATACAATTACTTTAATCACAAGGTTTATGTTGTGACATATGCAGATGACTAAGTTGGTTGAAATTAGGCCATACAGAGTTGCAAAGTTCTCTAAAGAAATGCATTTTCACAATATACATTGTCTAACAACAAGAAGTTAAAAGCTGCATAGTATGTGTCGTCTTTACCATTATTTTCATCTCACAAGGCTTTATTCTTTTCCATCTCTTAGGGAAAGCTCCAGAAACATCAAGCCTTCGAGGCAGAGGTGCAGGCTAACGCTGGGGCCATCGTCAAACTGGATGAGACTGGCAACCTCATGATAGCTGAGAGTCACTTTGCATCTGAAACCATCCGAGTAAGAGACTCTTTCTTTTTAATACCACATGCTACATTTCCATAACTATGAAAAGTGCAATTTATAGGTTTTTAACATCATCCTATATGGATCAGTCTTTCACGCCTTACCGGACCTCTCAGCGACCAATAGTAAAAAGTGTCAATTATGGTGCTTTTATTCAAGTAGGTACTTGAGTGCGGTGAAACATGTTTAATTTTAATTTCTTCTACTTCTTTTTACAGTGCATGTCCCTTGAAAGAACTGTGTGCAGTGTTCTTTTTCAGTGTACCTCAAGTCTTTCTAGAACTGTCCATGCTGACTTTCTATTTCAGAAAACAAAATTTCTAGACTTCAACTGAGCTCTCCTAGAAAAACTGTGTGACAAGCAGAGCATTTTGTTTTGATCCTAACTGTCTGTCTTTGAACTCAGACTCGTCTAGAGGAGCTTCACCGTCTTTGGGACCTGCTGCTGCAGAAGACTAAAGAGAAGGGAGTGCGTCTCCTGCAGGCCCAGAAATTGGTGCAGTATCTCCGTGAGTGCGAGGACGCTCTGGACTGGATCAGTGACAAGGTGAGAAACCATAGTAGATCTCATATATTGTGCTATAGGCGTGTTTGGTCAATTCTGAAAAATAATTTCACCCAAGATATTTGAAGACACACTGACAAAACGTTCTTGCAGGAAGCGATTGCCACCTCAGAGGAGCTTGGGCAAGACCTGGAGCATGTGGAAGTTCTACAGAAGAAGTTTGAGGAGTTCCAGACAGACCTGGCAGCCCATGAGGAGCGTGTGAATGAGGTGAACCAGGCAGCCGGTAAGCTAACCCAGGAGAACCACCCAGAGGCTGAGCTCATTCTGAAGAAGCAGGAGGAGGTGAACGCTGCATGGCAGAGGCTGAAGGGCTTGGCTCAGCAGAGGCAGGGCAAGCTGTTTGGAGCTGCTGAGGTGCAGCGTTTCAACCGGTAAGTTAAGGGTTGTTCACACCCATATTTAATAATTGTATTTCTCTGAGAATAGGGAAGTCCATACCACTTTCAGAACAATTACTTCCACATGATGAATGATAAAAACATTGACAGCCAGTCATGTATTTTAAAGGGTTAGTTCACCCAAAAATGAAAATTATGTCATTAATTACTCACCCTCATGTCGTTCGACACCCGTAAGACCTCCGTTCATCTTCGGAACACAAATAAAGATATTTTTGTTGAAAGCTGATGGCTGAGAAAGGCCTCAGATAGGCCTCCATTGGAATTCAGTACATTCACACTCACAAGACCCATAAAAGGCACTAAAAACATTGTTACAAAGTCCATCTCACTACAGTGGCTCTACAATAATTTTACGAAGCGACGACAATAGTTTTTGTGCACAAAAAAAAAATCAAAATAACGACTTTATTCAACATGTCCTTGTTTTCCGTTTTGGCCTCTGCCGTGAACTCACGAAGCACCATGACGCATCTTGAGAATATGACGTAGCGCCGGCGTTCGGGAATCCATGAAATGCACACTTTAGTCCCATTTTGAGCACTACGCCGAGACCTAAAGCACGATACGGCACGTCTTCCTCTGCTTGTAAACAAATCTCCTCCTCGCTTCTGGGTTATGTGTCCGGACGCCGGATCTGCGTAATATTCTCGCGCATGCGTCATGATGCTTCGTGAGTTCATGTTCGAGGCCTACACGGAAGACAAGAACTTGTGGAATAAAGTCGTTATTTTGATTTTTTTTTTTTTGCACAAAAACTATTGTCGTCGCTTCGTAAAATTATTGTAGAGCCACTGCAATGAGATGGACTTTGTAACAACGTTTTTAGTGTCTTTTATGGGTCTTGTGAGTGTGAATGTACTGAATGCCAATGGAGGCCTATCTGAGGCCTTTCTCAGCCATCAGCTTTCAACAAAAATATCTTCATTTGTGTTCCGAAGTTGAACGGAGGTCTTGCGGGTGTCAAACGACATGAGGGTGAGTAATTAATGACATAATTTTCATTTTTGGGTGAACTAACCCTTTAAATAGTTTGACCATTTAAAGTGCGTGGCAGATGACATGACTGCAGCGTTTGCTCACAGTAAACATAAAAGCTGCTTTAGTGTGGATTTTAATATATATCTTTATATTTATCTTTATAGTTATTGTTTTTCAGGACATTTGTACAGTATTCAGCTGTATTGTATGAATCTTTCTTTGAGATTTCATGATGTAATCACTACTTTTTATTTTTTTTAATTGTCTTCAGTTACTGAAATGTTCTGTTTTGGCCTACAGGGATGTGGATGAGACAATCAGCTGGATTAAGGAGAAGGAGCAGTTAATGGCGTCTGATGATTTTGGTCGTGACCTCGCCAGCGTTCAAGCCCTGCTCCGGAAACACGAGGGGCTGGAAAGAGATTTGGCAGCCTTGGAGGACAAGGTCAGTCTCGGCATATCCTCACACCTTTTTTTCCTATTCCACAATACAGACCTGCCCATCACATTTATACAATTTATTCTCTCATTTTTTTGTTTATGTTCTCAATTTATTGCACATTCTGTTAAACGCCTATGTTAAAGCAATGTGCAGTCATTCTTTGTGTGATCTTTGACTTCAGGTAAACACTCTTGGTGGTGAGGCAGACCGTCTGCAGCAGACACACCCCCAGAATGCCACTCAGATCCACATGAAAAGAGACGAACTCATTACCAACTGGGAGCAAATCCGTACCCTGGCGGCTGAGCGACACGCTCGGCTCAATGACTCCTACAGGTGGGTTAACTTTTTGCTACTTTTTGCTTATGAGCGCATCAAATTGAGATTTTAGTGTTAAGCTCAGCTTACACAGTGCTATCTTGTGATCTTATGATTTTTGTTTTGTTTCTAGGCTGCAGCGCTTCACTGCAGACTTCCGTGATCTGACCAGCTGGGTGACAGAGATGAAAGCTCTGATCAACGCAGATGAACTGGCCAACGATGTGGCTGGAGCTGAGGCCCTGCTTGACCGCCACCAGGAGCATAAGGTATTGTCCTTTGAACATCTAAACAATTATATTGGTTTTACAACCTTTCTTTCTTTAAAAATGTCAAGAGTGTGATATGCTAATTAAGTATTGCAATTGTAATTGCACTTACAGTATTGCTCTACCAAGGAGGCTTGACATTGAAAGACTGACTGTGTCCATAATGTTTTATCAGGGCGAGATTGACGCTCATGAGGACAGTTTCAAATCTACTGATGAGGCTGGGCAAGCGCTGCTGAACACTGGGCATTATGCTTCTGAGGAAGTCAAGGAAAAGGTGCATCTCATCTCATTTGCAAACTCATCATTGAAGCCTTTGTAAATCTAAAGTGAGCATCTGAATGACCCCCATTTTGTGCTTGTTGGTGTAGCTGGGCATACTCTCTGAAGAAAAAGTGTCTCTTCTGGAGCTGTGGGAGCTACGCAGGCAGCAGTATGAGCAGTGCATGGACCTGCAGCTCTTTTACAGGGACACCGAGCAGGTTGACAACTGGATGAGCAAGCAAGAGGTATGAATTTGTTGTGGAAATCATTCATCTTATATTGTAAAGATCAGACTTTCTCTCAAAACGTTTTAAATATTTAGATTTGTGAGCAAAGGTCTCAATCTGTCTTCCTCAAGGCTTTCCTGCTGAATGAAGATCTAGGTGATTCTCTGGACAGCGTTGAAGCTCTTCTGAAGAAACACGAAGACTTTGAGAAATCCCTTAGTGCCCAGGAAGAGAAAATCACTGTAAGAAATCGCACAGTCTGATGTACAGTTCAAGGCCTGGAACAATTTATTTGACAAATATTAGAGTTTTTAATTATTTTAATTCTGAACCGAAATGTACAGGCCCTGGATGAATTTGCCACCAAACTGATCCAGAACAATCATTACGCCAAAGAGGATGTGGCCACCCGCAGAGATGCAGTAAGTGGAGATTAGCACCCTAAAATGTCCTTCATTTCACCCTCGCAAGCACTTTCCTCCTCTCAATTATTGCTGACAGGAGTGCTGAATCACTGGTAATACTATGACTTAAACACCTTTTTTTTTCATTTCAGCTGCTGAGCAGACGCAACGCTCTTCACGAGCGTGCTCAGTTTCGCCGTGCTGCCCTGGAGGACTCTTTCCATCTGCAGCAGTTCTTCCGGGACTCTGATGAGCTCAAGAGCTGGATCAATGAGAAGATGAAGACCGCCACTGATGAGGCCTACAAGGTATGTTGTCCTAGAACTACTGTTGTTTTGCACATTTGGATTCAGTTGTCTATATTTATTTATTTCTCTCATCCTTTTTTCCTCCCCATCTCTGTTCCTTCTTTTTTTAGGACCCATCCAACCTGCAGGGGAAGGTACAGAAGCACCAGGCCTTCGAGGCCGAGCTCTCTGCTAATCAGAGCCGCATTGATGCACTGCAGAAGTCAGGCCAGGAGCTGGTTGATAGGAAACACTATGCCTCCAGCGAGGTGTCCACCCGAATGGATGAGGTCAGCTCTCAGTGGAAGAAACTTCTAGAGGCAACTGAGCTCAAAGGTGAGAATATAGTGTGGCCAAGAATTGCTGGAAGAGACCATCTGACGGACATCTAATGCATCAACCACTGTTCATTTAGTCAGTGTGTTATGAAACCCTAACTTTTTCGGCTCTAGTTCAAAACTGTGGCAAACATGTAACACAAGTAAAAAGACATTTTTTAATGATATTACATCCTTTACCCTTGTAGGGATTAAGTTGCGTGAAGCAAACCAGCAGCAGCAGTTCAATCGTAATGTAGAGGACATCGAGCTGTGGCTGTATGAGGTGGAGGGACACCTGGCCTCTGATGACTTTGGAAAAGACCTGACCAGCGTCCAGAACCTTCAGAAGAAACATGCTCTGCTGGAGGCTGATGTGGCTGCCCACCAGGTAACAATGTCTGAATGATTACTGATAGGGCTGCACAATATATCGAAATACCTTTGTAGCTTTATTATGAATCTGTGTATATTTAATTAATGTGAAGACTATGCAGTGTTTTGGAATTACATTTGATTATTCAGTTTCTGAATTGTTTCTTACTTGCTATTACTGTTAAATAGATATAATGTAGACCTACCTGAAAAAAACTTAAAGCACTGTTTATTTCATTTGTATCTTTGTTTTATTGTATTTGTCATTATTGCATGTACTTCTTATTTTTAATAACAAAGATAAATTAAAATGACAAAAATAATCTTCCACCCCTAGTTCAGGTGTATTTGTTTATATTACCAAGTTGAGCAAAGAGTTTTTGGTATTTAAATATTGGCACTAAATTCTTTTTGTTTGTTTACATTGATGTTAAAATTTATATTGTCAGATTTGTGGCATTACCTTTTGCAAAAACACTGCTGGTCACTTTCAGAAGTTGTAGAGATGCTTTCTTTTCCCAGAAAGAATGTGAAACGCATTAAATGGTATCATTCTCAGTTTTTTAATATTTTTAAATATAATTTAAATAGATTTTACGCACTTAAAGCAATGTTGTATCGCATATCGAATATTGCATTATTTAATTAACAAGGTATTGCATATCACATTTTTCTTCAATATCGCACAGCCCTAATTTTTTATATTAATTGATTTGTAGACACTTTCATGTATGATTTAGATTTTCTTCATCTTAACTGGTAGCTTGTTTCTCTCCTCTTGACAGGACCGTATTGATGGCATTACCATCCAAGCCAGGCAGTTCCAGGAGGCCGGCCATTTTGATGCCGATAACATCCGCAAGAAACAAGAGGCTCTGGTGGCACGCTACGAGGCCCTAAAGGAGCCCATGGCCGCCCGTAAACAGAAGCTTTCAGACTCTCTGCGCCTTCAGCAACTTTTCAGGGATGTAGAAGATGAGGAGACCTGGATCCGAGAGAAGGAACCTATTGCTTCCTCCACCAACAGGGGTCAGTGTAGTTAAATGGCATGAAATTAGGTCTTAGTCAAAAGAAGTTGGCATTCTACAGACTATCTAAAATAACTATAAACTGTTGATATTCATATAACAATGATCATCTTGTACCCTCTCAGGAAAAGACCTTATTGGAGTCCAGAACCTTCTGAAGAAACACCAGGCTCTGCAGGCAGAAATCTCTGGTCATGAGCCCAGAATCAAGGCTGTTAGTCAGAAGGGGGAGGCCATGGTTGATGAGGGTAGGATTTAATTCTAGGATTTTCATAAGACACTGACTTTGTATTAGGCATTGTTTCAGAATAAAACACCTTTAGTCAATGTAGAAACAATACATTTAAAGTATTTATGAAAATACAAGAAAGCTTTTCCCCACCGTTTCAGGTCACTTTGCAGCGGAGGATGTGAAAGCTAAGCTCCAAGAGCTGCACAACCGCTGGGACGGACTAAAGGGAAAAGCGACCCAGCGTAGACAGGATCTGGAGGACTCCCTTCAGGCTCAGCAGTACTTCGCTGATGCCAATGAGGCCGAGTCCTGGATGAGAGAGAAGGAGCCCATTGTAGGAAGCCCTGACTATGGCAAAGATGAGGACTCTGCTGAGGTAAACGAGGAGGGGGACTAGAATTTATCTAGAATGGACCTCTTTTTGGTTTAGAGGCCTGAAATTAGTTATAGCCTCCTATTTGAGCAAAACATGCAAAGTAAGGGAAAAAAGTAATTCATTTACTGTTCTGGTGTTCGTTTCATATAGCATCTCTTATACATATGATGTTTAAAGTGCTTAATTGGCCGAACTAAAATGAATTTGCTTTGTAGTGTCTAATATTGCAGTTTTGTGTTAAAAAAAAAAATAGGATAGGCTTTAAAGTCTCATTGTTATCATTTACAGGCACTGCTGAAGAAGCATGAGGCACTGATGTCTGATCTGAGTGCATATGGCAGCAGCATCCAGGCCTTAAAAGAAGAAGCTCAGGCCTGCCGAGTAAGACCACATTACAACATTACTACATTCATTTAAAAGGAAGTAACATAGAAAACATGTGCATCTTTGTTCATTTCATGTCAATGAAAATGTGGTCCTTTTTCATGGATTTCATCAATAGCAACAAGTGGCCCCCACTGATGATGAGACCGGTAAGGAGCTAGTTCTTGCTCTGTATGACTACCAGGAGAAGAGTCCACGTGAGGTCACCATGAAGAAGGGCGACATCCTCACTCTGCTAAACAGCACCAACAAGGTGATTTATTGGGCACGCTACATGTGTTACTTAGCCTGCCAGTTTGGACCTAAATGACAGTTTGGATTCATTCAAGTAATACATTTATCTTGTCCTCAGGACTGGTGGAAAGTGGAAGTGAACGACAGGCAGGGCTTTGTTCCCGCAGCGTACGTGAAGAAGTTGGACCCGACTCAATCTTCCTCTCGCGAGAATCTGCTAGATGAACAGGGCAGCATCGCTCTGCGACAGGAGCAGATTGAGAACCAGTAAGAGTCATTCTGCCTTCAGTGTTCTTATCGAATGATTGTGGGTAGATTTCTCACTGGATGTTTAATATGCATTAGGGCTCTCAATATATACTGTGGTTCAAAAGTTTGGGGTTAGAAAGATTTACAAAAAAAACCAAAAATATTTTTAAAAATGTATACAGCAAGGATGCATTAAATCGATAAAAAAAGTCAAAGTATAGATGTTTATTCATCAGGGTGAATTCATGTATGCATTGAAAGAATCCTGAAAATAAAATCATAAAAAATATTAGACAAGAAGACAAGCTAGAAGAAATATGTCTTGAGCAGCAAATTAACATGTTAGAATATTTTCTAAAGGATCATGTGACTGAAGATTGGAGCAAATGCTGCTATAAATCCAGATTTGCCACCAAAGGAATAATAAACTACATTTTAAAATATATGAAACTAGAAAGCTAGAACTGCTGCATGCAATTTCATCCAACTAATTAATTTGCATAGCATGTAATTCACTAAACAATGTTTTATCCATTGAAAGCCCTAATGTGAAGTTTGTGAACATTTATTTGTAGTTATTTTTCTACCTCACATCTTACATTCCAACAAAATCATTTCTTTTTAACACTAAGCCTCTTAAAATCTTTGCATCTTTATTCTTCCTGTAGCTCAAAAAGGGCATCTGTTAAAAACTAACTGTCAATAATGTTTCTGATCCCTCGTTACTCCTCTTTTTTCCTTTATTTTCTTTCTTTCTTAATTTAAATGCTTGCATGTGTCTGCTTGCCCTGCCCTGTGGCAGGACTGTGGTCACCAAGGAGGTGTGCAGCGTGTCTATGCGCATGAAGCAGGTGGAGGAACTGTGAGTAGGCCCAACCTATGTCATTCCTTTGATCAAAGAAGGCTTTGATCAATCGATGCAAAATCCTCATCCTCATTCCTGTCATCCATTTTGCCATTTATATCACACTTCTGGTCCTCTAACATTCTATCCGTACTATTATATATCCCTCAATCCATCAGATAATTCTCATTCCTCCTCAACTCTTCTATTCCATCAAGGGATAGAAGTTCACATCTCTTCTGAGGATTTTGTCATTCTGAGCCTTTTCCATTTGTAGAATTGGTGTCTAGATTTAATTCTGCATTTTCGGTGGCTGACTATGCAGATGTCTTGTCAGTAGTTGAACCCATGTCTGTGTTTCCACCTTTCCTCTCCTAGAGGGAGATGTTTCAGTCCCTGTGTTGAGGTGGGAGTTGCATTTTAAAGTTTTGACTACTCTTTTTATCCCTCGCTCCTTCTCAGGTATGGTACACTGCAAGACTTGGGAGAGAAGAGGAAGGACATGCTGGAGAAGAGCTGCAAGAAGTTCATGCTTTTCCGTGAGGCGAACGAACTGCAGCAGTGGATCAATGAGAAAGAGTCAGCGCTAACTAATGAGGAGGTCGGCTCTGACCTGGAGCAAGTGGAAGTGCTGCAGAAGAAGTTTGATGACTTCCAGAAGGTATGTTTCTCCTACACATCTGTGACACATCTATCATTGGACACTAACATTGTATGTGTTTCCTAATTCTTAGCTATTGTTTTTTTTATGGTTTACTAGGATCTGAAAGCAAATGAGTCTCGGCTGAGGGACATAAATAAGGTGGCATCTGAGCTGGAGTCTGAAGGACTGATGGCGGAAGAGGCTCCGGTGGTACAGGCCCAGGTGAGAAGAGAACACTATACACACAGTGAATTTGATTATACATACACATACACATACAACCATTCAAAGGTTTGAGATTGGTAAGATTATTTTAATATTTTTGAAAGAAGTCTCTTATCCTCACAGATTTGTATTTAATCCAAAATATAGTAAAAACTGTAATATTGTAAAATATTGTTAGAATTTAAAATAGTTGTTTTCTAGTTTAATATATTTTAAAATATAATTTACTCCTGATTATCAAAGTTGAATTTTCAGCATAATTACTCAGTCTTCGTGTTCACACTTGATGTGTTTTTTGACAAGAAAAAGTTGACAAGCATTCTTTTAGTAAAAAAAAATAACCTGGAAGAGTTTGGTTCCAAATAGCAGCAGAGGGCGTATTTTGTTGCTATAACAACAGCTGCAACAAGAGTGCTGTGTGGTGCAGAGATACAAAATGTTGAGAGAGAAAGTTGGCTCTTGCGTTGGAAGTTAACAGGGAGGAGAATGTCGGTTCACAACGACGTTTGTGGGGAAGAAAAGAGTATGGTGCTTGCAATAATTTAGTCCAGGAGCTCCGGTTGGATGATGCATTGTTTGCGGCATATTTTAGACTGCTACACATCATTGCTCCAACACTAGCACTATTAGTCGATCTACCGGCACCTTCTTCATTTTTCTTGTTGTTATGGAAATGAGTCAGGGCTTGCTCCTCGCTTGTCATTGGTCAGTTGTCAAAAAGACGCTTGACATAGGGCGTTTTTATCAGAAAAGTTTAACTTTTTTCAACTTGAAAAGACGCTCTGAGCTGCAGAAAAAAATGTTGACATTGCCATTTAAAAAATTGCCATTTTTTGTGTTTACGCCATAGGATTATAATGTAAAACAGACGCTGGCAGCTTCAAAAAAGGCATCAAGTGTGAACACGCCCTTAAGTGTCAAATGACAAAACCTTACACCAATAATGTCAAACCTTATTGACCTCAAACTTTTGAATGGTTGTGTAAATCATGATGTTTTCTAAATTAGTCATTCCGCTCATCATCATCTACATCAAAACATTGGTGTATACATCCAAAGGTTACATTAACAGTTAACCAAATATTTTCCGTCATTGACTGAACTGTTTTAGCCTTGACAGAAAAATCTGAAGTCTGAGATCTGTTGTAACTTATAAATATAATTAATTCACCCCTATCATATTTGCCTGTTCAGCCACTAAAGCTTGTTTTAATGGCCTCCGCTGTCACCGTCTTCTATTTGTCTGTTCTCTTCATAAATAAATAATCTTATATGCTCGTCCTGTAAGTTTATGATTAAAAATGAAAATGTGAAAGAAAACAAGCTATTAAATGTTTTAATATCATTACAATATTAAAGTTAAAATGAGTAGTAATAATAGATTATGACTGATGTTTTATGACCCTATCCGTCAAAATGACAGTCAATGAGAAAGTATAAGGCAACCACTGTATACATCAGTAGTTAGCTTATTTGTATGCCTGAATTTATGAACATTTTCGATGTGGTGACCCTAACTATTTTTTTCCCTTTCTCTATCCAACCCTCCATTCCCTCATCCCACCCTCCCTTCATCCTACCATCAGCAACTAGAGATGCTGGGCTCAGCTCCTGGCAAGGTCATTATTATTTTATATCATTCATCTTGTCTGTACAACAATTGTCTGTGTCTACATGAAACAAACACAAGAATATCATGTGCTGTTTTTGTGGGTTCAACTGATTGTATTTATATTTTATTTCACAGGATGAAGCTGACTCTAAAGGTGCATCTCCATGGAAGGTAATATAACATTGAATTTGAAATGGTTTAGACATAATCTATTATATCATCTAATCCTGGGTCTTTGAGATTGATGCATGTGTAGTTTTGATGCAGGGACAGAACGACAAGAACAGTCTGGTTCTTTTAATTCACATGGTGATTGATTGGTGTTTACTTGTCTGTTCCTTTACGGTCTGGTTTTTTTTTTGCAAATCTTTCCACTCAATATAGTCTGTTCGCTTGGCTGTTCAAACAACGGCCAACTTTAATACTATTAAGGTAAGATCCTAGGTTCTTTTGTTGCAATCCCTCAACCCATCCCACTAAATCATGCATTGTGGCCTGTGTACCTGGAAGACTAACTCATTATGGTGGCCTTGTACTTTTACCATGTTCTCTGGTTCCCTGTGTCCCATTACTGAACCATCAACTGTGCAGTTGCATCCCTCCCTTTTTCCTTTCACGAGTACATGTCGGCCATTTGAAATAACTAATTTATGTCTTAACGGCGTCTGTTTTTGGTGGGGGTTAAACAGCCATTCTAGAATGCATTAACACTTCTTTTTTTCAGTTTGGGGCAGATGCATCCACCCAAGTTTCCATATTTGCTAACTGTCATCACTGTGCTTAAATGTTGTAGACTTTCTGTTTGTGCCATTCATCCATACTGTAGCTTTTGCTGCTGATATGAAGAGCAAAGTATGGATTTAGAAGCATTGATGTGGTGCTTTGTATAGTGGAATGGCTGTTAACATGTTTCTGAATATACATTGACTGTTAAGAAACACTTTTTTTTTTTGGCAATTTATTTCATTCAAGACGAATCTGCTGCCTCCTGTGAAGGATCACATCATTGTCTTATGTAGACCAATAACATGAGCTGTGATTGGCTGCTAATGGTTTTATGTTTGTGTATAGGAGTTGAACAACCGCTGGAGGGCCCTGCAGCAGATGGCTGAAGACCGAAGCAACATGCTGGGTAGTGCTCATGAAGTGCAGAGGTTTCACAGGTATGTATTATAGCACAGATCAAAACTATCTGTCATTGATAATGTTATGTTCTTGTTATACTTGGATGAGGTGAGACGCATGAAGTGCTGAGAAATTCAGCTCAGTGTGTGATTTTACAGGGATGCAGATGAGACCAAGGAATGGATTGAAGAGAAGAACCAAGCCCTGAACACAGATAACTACGGCCATGACCTCGCCAGCGTGCAGGCTCTGCAGCGCAAGCACGAAGGCTTTGAGAGAGATCTGGCCGCTCTAGGAGACAAGGTAAAATGTTCTTCCTCATTGTTTTAGTTTGAGTTTTCTTGGTTGGTTCCTTGCCTAGAACATCAGCTAAATGTCCTCTTCTCCTTGTGGCAGGTGAACTCTCTGGGTGAGACTGCAGAGCGTCTGATTCAGTCTCATCCTGAGGCTGTGGATGACATTCAGGAGAAGTGCACCGAGCTGAACACGGCCTGGAGCAGTCTGGTCGGTCGTGCTGACCAACGCAAAGAAAAACTGGGCAACTCTCACGACCTGCAGCGCTTCCTCAGTGACTTCAGGTGAGAAGGATAAATAAAAAGAGACGCAAAAGGAACAACTTAGAGAAGTAGTAGTATAGAAGTCTCTAAACCAATCTGTGCTTCTTTCTTACAGAGATCTCATGTCCTGGATCAATGGCATCAGAGGGCTTGTGTCCTCTGACGAGCTGGCCAAAGACGTCACTGGAGCTGAAGCCTTGTTGGAGAGACATCAGGTACTGAATGCCGCCAAAAACATCTGTGATCTATATTTTGTCACAGTACTGTTTACTTTTAATAATACTATTTCATTGCTCATGGACTAAACAGGGTTTTGCAAAGGAAGCTGATTTTTTTTTTAAACACTCACACGTTCACATTTTGTAGGAACACCGTACTGAGATCGATGCACGTGCAGGCACATTCCAGGCCTTTGAGCAATTTGGACAGCAGCTTCTTGCCCGTGGTCACTACGCCAGCCCGGAGATCCAACAGAAGCTAGGAGCTCTTGACCGAGAGCGTGCTGACCTGGAAAAGGCCTGGGTTCAGCGCAGGATGATGCTGGACCAGTGTCTGGAGCTGCAGGTCAGCAAGGACCATGTTTACTTTTAACACGCAAAACTTTGACATTGGGAAATGTTACAGTCAAATAACATGTTTCTTTTTGTCTTCTGCAGCTATTCAACCGTGACTGCGAGCAGGCTGAGAACTGGATGGCAGCTCGCGAGGCCTTCTTGGCCAGCGATGACAAGGGAGACTCCCTGGACAGTGTGGAGGCCCTCATCAAGAAACACGAGGACTTTGACAAGGCTATCAATGTGCAGGTCAGCAAGCGCCATGGTGACAATTGGTAGTCGATCTCAACATTTTTTGATTTTGAACGTGGAGGGTTTTTTTTGTGCTAATCACTTCAATTTGTCCATCTTCACAGGAAGAGAAGATTGCAGCACTGCAGTCTTTTGCTGACCAGCTCATTAGTGCTGACCACTACGCTAAGCCTGAAATCTTCAATCGCCGCAATGAAGTCTTGGACAGGTCAGGCTCCTTCTGTTTTATACTGAATCCGTCGCATGTAAATATTAATGGTTTTTGTGTGATTTAATTTAATTCTGACGTCCAGGTGGCGTCGTCTCAAGGCTCAGATGATTGAGAAACGCTCTAAGCTAGGTGAGTCACAGACTCTGCAGCAGTTCAGCAGAGACGTAGATGAGATTGAAGCGTGGATCAGTGAGAAACTCCAGACCGCCACCGACGAGTCTTACAAGGACCCCACTAACATCCAGGTAACGTCACACTTCAGGCATCAGTCTCAGAACAGATTGTCAACATTTTTCAGACATGCTAAAGTTCTAAAGATGAATATCCCGCTTAAGTCTAACCGTGTAAATCTATTAATACCATAATAAATTCAAGTGCAAATTAAAATGTGTTTCTCTTGTTATCCCCGCCTCAACCAACCCCAAGTGTTTTATTATATAGGAAATTAAACTGAACCTCTGTCTGTGTTCCCATTGTCTGTTTCTAGCTGTCCAAGCTGCTGGTAAGTGCAGTAGTGTGCCCGAGCTAACTAACCCCAGTAGGGTCTCTCCACTTGTCCGTCGTCTTATCGTTTTGTCTGTAAATGTGTATTTGAGTTCCGTATGTCTATTATGTGTCTCGCTTTGTATAGCATCATCAGCTGTTTGTCATTGTTCCTTCCCGTGCCCCATCGCTGCAGCCTTTAATTTATAATTGCTGGGTGTGGCCTCCATTTTCTTGTTGTGTCATTTGAAGTTGGGATGTCTTGATTTAAATTCGTTCCACACAGAAAACCTGTGCTTCTCACAGAGTTGTGGATCTAAGAGCGAACTTTGACAAAACAAAGTATGTCAAGAAATGTTTTGCTGTGTTTGGAATAGCATAGTAGAATACTTTATACTATTCATTATGTGACCTCATTATGTTACTTTCCACGTTAAAAGTGTTAAAAGTTTTTACATTTAAATTGTAACTCTTAGTCATACAATCAAATAGTCTATGAATAAAAATGAAAGGTCAAGTTTAGCACATTATCCACAGTATCCCACGCAGGTCAAGGTCAAGTTGAGCGCATTATCCACAGTAGCCTATCCCACGTACCTCTAATTGTTCTGCACATTTTGATAAATGTAGTTAATCATCCAAATATTACATGCATAAAAATAATTTACATACTTCATCTAATATGCATGCTGCAATAGTAGTATGTTATACTATGGTAGGATGCTATTCCAAACATAGCACCACACTGTTTTAACCCAGAAAGAGAAGCTGGAGAGGTGCTTTCAAACAATTAATTCTGCTTTGCTTTTTGTGGAATACTGTGTTAAAACGACAGAATCGGTTGCGCGTGTGCTACAGCCAGAATCCATATGCAGTTACGGTACCAGCAGCTCCGCTTATTTTGAGTGTCTCGGCAAATGCTTTAGATGAGCCATTAAGGAAGTGCTTTTTTCGTTCTCTCCATCTTTCTGGGTGATATAAAATGTGGAATGATCTTAGACAAAACACCCCAACTCCTAGATTCTCCACAGAGTTTATTGTCTGCTGGATGGCGTCCAGTTCATTTTATTGAATGTTCCATCAGGCTTTGAATGTGTCATGTTTATAGAATGAGTTCCACGTTACGTGTTTGGTCCTTGTTTGATGGTTTGTAAATTCAGTCACTTCACAATCTTTTTTTGTTTTGTTTTTTTGTGTGTGTGTAATGTACACATTTTCATTTTGAAAAGTGTACACATTTTCATTTTCACTTATGTGCACATACACATAAAACGCACACATAAACGTTACAGTAGGATTGAATATGCACTGCTTTCATGGATATTGAGTTTTCACACAGATGTTTATATCAGTGTCCTGTACACATCTACAGAGGTAGATACACAACCAGCTGTTGCTTTTTTACACCTGCACTCTTGCATGACTTCACTGTGTGGCTCAGTTTAGCTGTATTTCGCTTTCTTGCCACTTTCAGAGCAAGCACCAGAAGCACCAGGCTTTTGAGGCTGAGTTGCACGCTAATGCTGATCGTATCCGCGGGGTGATAGACACGGGCAATGCTCTAATCCAGAGAGGTGCTTGTGCTGGAAGTGAGGATGCTGTCAAGGTAACAGTTTCAGAAGCATTTCAGAAATAGACAGCTGGTGAGTTATGGTCTGTGCTCATTTTGCTGTGGTCGCGCTCATATTTGCTCTCAGACTCGTCTTAACGCTCTGGATGAGCAGTGGCAGTTCCTCGTCAACAAATCTGCTGAGAAGAGTCAGAAACTAAAGGAGGCAAACAAGCAGCAGAACTTCAACACTGGCATCAAGGACTTTGACTTCTGGCTGTCTGAGGTATTTATGTGCGAATTAATAGCTACTTAGGATAGTTCTTGGTAGTCTTCACTTAATTCCTGACTTGCATATAATATTTTCATCTAATAATAATTATAATAAATTATGGTTATTATTATTTTATTATTCTAACCAAAATAATTCCACGAATTCTGACATTTTTCCTCTGCTCCTAGGTTGAGGCTCTTCTTGCCTCTGAGGATTATGGGAAAGATCTCGCCTCAGTCAACAATCTGCTTAAAAAGCACCAACTTTTGGAGGCTGACATCTCCGCTCATGAGGTAGCTCACTGACTATAACTCCAGACTCAGACTCAAATTTCAGTTGGCACATTCTGATGGCTCATCGGTGTCTTTGTGCTCTTATAGGATCGTCTGAAGGATCTTAATGGCCAGGCCGACAGCCTGATGGCCAGCAATGCCTTCGACACTTCCCAAGTCAAGGACAAGCGTGATGCCGTTAACGGGCGCTTCGTCAAAATCAAGAGCATGGCTGCTGGGCGCCGTGCCAAGCTGAACGAGTCGCATCGTCTGCACCAGTTCTTCAGGGATCTGGACGATGAGGAATCTTGGATCAAGTATGGTTTACATCATTCTGAGTTGTCTAAAATTGATCACACACTAACCTTTTTTTCTTTTAAGGTTGTATACCAGATCTAATTCATTCTCTTCCATCAGGGAAAAGAAGTTGTTGGTGAGCTCGGAGGACTACGGACGTGATTTGACAGGAGTACAGAATCTGAGGAAGAAGCACAAGAGGCTGGAGGCTGAGCTGGGAGCGCACGAGCCGGCCATTCAGGTCAGGAGACACCGATTCATGGAAATGAAGACAAAATTCAAGTTAATCATAATTCTGAATGCTAACAGTATTTTTGTGGCCTTGCAGTCTGTGTTGGAGACTGGGAAGAAGCTGTCTGACGACAACACCATAGGACAGGAGGAGATCCAGCAGAGGCTGGCCCAGTTTGTGGAGCACTGGAAGGAACTGAAAGATCTGGCTGCTGCTCGGTGAGAACTGCTTTTTACTATTTTTTTAAAAAAAAATTCTGGGCTATTTTTCTGTAATAATATTTTAAACAATAATACTGTTTTTGTTGCATTTTCGATTAAATAAATTCAGTTTCGTTAAAATCTTATCAACCCCTAAACATATTGCCTTGCACAGTAGTTTGAAAATTTTTTGTTTTTGTTTTTTTAGCGGGCAGAGGCTTGAGGAGTCGCTGGAATACCAGCAGTTTGTGGCGAATGTGGAAGAAGAGGAAGCCTGGATTAATGAGAAGCTGAACCTGGTCGGAAGTGAGGATTACGGTGATACGCTGGCAGCCGTGCAGGTGTGAAAATCTATAGTATTCATCAGATGAACTTAATGAAAAAGAAACCACATTTAGCTGATTATAGCTTGATCTTGGATCTCCTTTTTTTTGTGTCAAAACGGTCTTAATTTGGCTCTTCGTTTCCAGGGCTTGCTGAAGAAACATGAAGCGTTTGAAACTGATTTTACAGTGCACCGGGACCGAGTGAATGATGTGTGTTCCAATGGAGATGAACTCATCAAAAAGGTATAGTTCAGCTATTACAAAGTCCGTATACTGTAAATCACAGACAGTTTCTTTTAGGTTTAATGTGAGTTGATAGCAATATCATTAATATCATATTGTTGTGCAGGAGAACCACAATGTGGAGAACATCATGGCTAAAATGAAGGCCCTGCGTGGGAAGGTGTCAGAGCTTGAGAGAGCCGCAGCTCAGAGGAAAGCCAAGCTGGATGAGAACTCTGCCTTCCTGCAGTTCAACTGGAAAGCTGATGTAGTGGAGTCATGGATTGGTGAGTTAATGATATCTCATGCAAATGAGATATATTGGCAAGACATAAACTGTTATTTTCTCTTTTCACCCCTGTAATCTGTAATTCATTTGTGTCTGGTTTGATCAGGTGAGAAGGAAAACAGCCTGAAGACTGATGACTATGGTCGGGATCTCTCCTCGGTGCAGACTCTGCTCACCAAACAGGTGTGACATTGCATATGACAAACATACCTACAACGCATTCGTAAACCATATTCTAGATATAGTCCTTTAAAATGTCTCGGTTGTATATTTTTTTTGTGGTTACATGGCTGTTTTTAAACATATCTTCAGCACATCAAATCCTTTCAAGCTTAATCTGACTGTCTGTCTTCTACCCATAGGAAACCTTTGATGCAGGGCTTCAGGCTTTCCAGCAGGAGGGCATCACCAACATCACAGCCCTGAAAGACCAGCTGTTGGCAGCCAAACACGTGCAGTCCAAGGCCATCGAAGCTCGTCATGCCACCCTGATGAAGCGCTGGAACCAGCTGCTGTCCAACTCAGCAGCCCGCAAGAAGAAGCTTTTGGAAGCCCAGGAGCACTTCAGAAAGGTGTGAAGAATGGCATTTTGCCTAAAGTGAGGAAATCAAATTCTGTTTTGTATGTCTGTAACTCCTGTTCTAATGTTCCCCATTTCATCCAGGTGGAGGATCTTTTCCTCACCTTTGCCAAAAAGGCCTCAGCCTTCAACAGCTGGTTTGAGAACGCTGAGGAAGATCTGACCGACCCCGTACGGTGTAACTCTCTGGAGGAGATCAGGGCCCTGCGTGACGCCCATGACGCCTTCCGCTCTTCACTCAGCTCTGCAGAGGCCGACTTCAGCCAACTGGCAGAACTTGATCGCCAGATCAAGAGTTACCAAGTGGTATCCAACCCATACACTTGGTTTACCATGGAGGCTCTAGAGGAGACCTGGAGGAACCTTCAGAAGATCATCAAGGTGATGATGGGATCCTGAGGCATAATTTAGTTCAATTATCTGTGTATATGAAGTAGACCAATATATATTAATTAATTAATTGGATGACATTTGACTTTGGAGATGATTGCTCATTTGTTTTTTGAGATGAAAATGTGCTTTGTTTGATGCTAATGACATTTTAATGTATGGTAACACTGGGCAATAAGGTCTCATTTGTTAAAATGAGTTAATGCATCAGTAGCTAACATGAACCAATTTTGGCTGAAAAATTGCCCCCCAAAAGTCATTGTGTTAGATGAGAAAAGCATTGAATATACACAACATGTAGCTTTGTTTGGAACTATTTTCATTGGCGAAATTGATTTAACTGATTTAATTTGTCTTTGCTTTATAGGAGCGAGAGTTGGAGCTACAGAAGGAGCAGAGGAGACAGGAAGAGAATGATAAACTCAGACAAGAGTTTGCCCAACATGCCAATGCCTTCCACCAATGGCTGCAAGAGACCAGGTACAGGGTACCAGTTGTGTTCTTTCATTATAGTTGAGTGGCATGCAACACATTTGATTCCACTGCATGACATCACACACATCTGTTTGAATTTAAAAAGCTTTCCCGATCGCCATGTAACTTTCTTAGACGGCCATTTTCATTCGTTTCACCTGTATTTATAGTCTGAAGTCATTGCCTGCTTTGCCATGTTGTCTGTTTGGGTGAAGCTCTTAGTATGGTCACACAATGTAAAGCAACCTGGGCTTGATATGCTACAGCAGTGCTTTGCGCTGGTCACATGAGCTTTCATGTGAGTGTTGAGTAGTGGCATTAATGTCACCGCTCAATGTTTTAACTGTTTCTTTCTTTCTCTCTCCCTCCCTCCCTTATTTGTCTTACTTTCCCCGTTCCTTTGACCTACTCGCTGCTATCCTGATGCTTGGGATCATTTCTCTAATCAGGACATACCTTCTGGATGGGTTAATATCAATTTTTTTATATATTTTACTATAGTATGTTCGTGTGCGAGTGTGTATGAATTGTTTTACATGTCAGCCAATGGATGTCTAGATGTCAAGATGTAAACAGACATTTGGTATGAAATGAAGCAGGATTTTGGAGGTTTCAGGTCAGAATAGACCAATAATTTGGTTCGAATTAATGCAGGGTGTCATCAAGAAGAATCTCACTTTACATATATTTTGCATATTTTACCATATGTTTTGACTCTATATTTCCAGATGTATTCCCTTCTGTTTTTTCACACTCTTTTTTTCCATTCCCTCTTCATCTCCCACCTCCCCCGTCTCTGAATAGCATAGCCTATCGGAGGGTAATCCGTGTCTATCAGTATGAAGTCGATGATGATCTTTCTGGAAGGTCTTCTCCCTTTTTTCCTCCTCTGATTGGCCTCTTACCCCTCACCCCACACCATTTTGGGTTTTCTTCTCCTCATGCACTCGAGTCTGATCCCCACTGTAAAGGCTCTGTGTTTGTTCAATCCCTTTTACTAACATTCACTGCGATGAGGCTTTTTTTTTTTTTGATAGATGAACCCTTCCAGCTTCTTAATCCAACAAGCCTGGCTACATTTGGCACCAGTGTTGAGGAGTGTGAACACTTCATCTCATTCTTTAACCCTTTTTTTTCTTTTTTCTCCATGTTTCAGTTATTTACGTTTTTTTTTTTCCCATCAATTCGAGGAAAATGTTCATGCACCAGAATCAGGGTGGAAACTGCAATGTGATTTCCATGATTGAAAACTACTTTTAGACATTTTCAATATCCTGATCTGAATGAACAGCTGTGCATTAACATTTTTTTGGACTCTCACATAATATGGCTAGTCGAGTAACTCTGACTCTTTGATTTTGCACATTTTGCAAGATCTGTACTTTTACAAATATAGCAGTTTCTAACCCTGTTGACAGCAGCCCTAATCAAGCATGGTCTCTGGATTACCATGGATATAAGTTGGCTTCGTTAGCATGACTTTGGTCATTGTAGTTGCATTCTGGGTTGGCTTATAGTTTGTACTCCATATCTACTACAAAACAATTGGTAAGTCCTATTGCCATGTGTAAGAAATTCAAAAAGATCTAGGTTACAGCTCTAGAAGGAATGACAGAGGTTGTGCAAACCCATTTAAACAATATAACTCAGTCATAAAAATGATTGTTTAATGATAGTTAACGTTATAACTGAGCTAGTGTAGTGAGAGCCGCCGTGGTTGGAGCCGCTCTTGTATGATGTAGACTGGCATGTAGAGTGAGTGAGATGTTTTTGGGTGGATGTGTCATGTGTTCTCGGACTCCTGCTGCTGGTTTCATCGCTTTGTGTGTGGGCAGGTCCTGCATGGTGGAAGAATCCGGAACTCTAGAGTCGCAGCTAGAGGCCACTAAGGTGAGTTTGGGATCAGTGAATGGATAATTGGTGAAGCTGATCAATTGGTCGGTAAGATTTATTTCAGTGTTTCGTGCTCACCAAGCCTTCATTTATTAGATCAAAAACGAATATATTGAAACATTATTACAATTTAAAATAACCGTGAGATGGCAATGCTGAATTTTCACCAGTCTTCAGTCACATGATCCTTTATTAATATGCTGAGTTGGTGTTTAAGAAACGCCTCTTCTTATCAGTTAAAAACTGCTTAATATTTTTGGAAACTGATACATTTTTTACATGTCTTTACTGGCTGTTTTGATCAATTCATTGCATCCTTACTGAATAAAATAATTTTTTTTTTTTTTTTTTTAAGAAAATCTTGCTGACACCAATTTTTTTTAAAAGATAGTGTGTGTTATAGTAAATACATTATTTAGTTTGATGCTCAACTTTTATTTAGGAAAAAAAAAAGTGTTTTGTTTTATTGTGAACACCAGGCTTGGTCATCCAAAAAAAAGGTCATGCAAATTGATAACATTTTTAAAGTTTTGGAAATTTCCAGAGTGAATTAAACAAAAAAAATCGAGTTATGTTTAGCTCTAAATTATTTCATCTGCAATACCTTTCTTTTTGACAGTGCACTCTTTGTACACATTTGAACTTTTTTTGTTTTAACAAACAATTTTATCAATTCAATATTCAGGGTTTCAACAATACAGGGAAAATATCTATAGTTTTGGTTACACTTAAAATCAGGGTCCATTTCTCACTATTAACTACAACTTTTCCCTCAAACTCTTAATTACTGCTTATTAATAGTTATGAAGGTAGTTATTAAGTTTAGGTATTGGTAGGATTAAGGGATGTAGAATAAGGTCATGCAGAATAAGGCATTACTATGTGATTTATAAGCAGTGATGGGAATAACAGTGTTATAGATAAACGGTGTTACAAACGGAAATATTCTTTTCAGTAATGAGTAATCAAACTAATTACTGTTTTTCCCGTTACAACGCTGTTAGCGTTACTGAGAATAAAATGTGCCGTTACTATAATTGAGCTCACTGATGCGGTTTCATCCGCACAGGCTCTCTGTCAGTCGGACCTACAGCGTTTTTTTTTCTTCTCTGGTTGGTGTGCGTGCGTGCGTGTTGGGGGGTGGGTGGAGTGGTACATAACTGATGATGATTGGTGGGTGGGAGACAAGGTTGTGTTCACACACACACACAAACACCTATGACACACGCATATGCACAGTCACACACACCAACGACCAGGAGGAGTCAGAGCGATGGCAAGTCCAACGACTTCAATGGTAGCTTTCGCAAACTGGAAGTATAAGCTCTACTTTTCCCTCGTTCGGGTGAAAGGTAAGAATGTTTATGTGACGTGCAACTTATGGCCAGGAAGAAAGAGTCTCCACGTCGGTGAAAGTAATTCTAATCTAATCAAGCACCTCACATCATCACATGACGCCACAAAATGAGTGGCTAAAAACCAAGGCGATAACGTGAGCTCCACTACCAAAGGAGTAGTATGGTAATTCAATAATATATTGAATTTGATCGGTGTGTCTCACATTGTCCCACAGCAACATTACAATAGTGTACATTAATGTACAATGTTTTATAATAATAATTTATTCTATTTAGTGTCCAATTCATTCATTTAACATATTTAATATTGGGGCATCCAAGTTATTTGACAAAGAAAAAAAAGTAACACAGTAGTTACTTTCCCTGGTAATTAGTTACTTTTATAATGATGTAACTCAGTTACTATTTGTAAGAAGTAACTAGTAACTATAATTAATTACTTTTTTAAAGTAACGTGCCCATCACTGTTTATAAGTACTAATAAACGGTCAATATCCTAGTAATATGCATGCTAATAAACTAGTTAATAGTGAGAATTGGACCCTAAACTAAAGTGTTTCTTCAGCTAGAAGTTACTCGTTCTGTGTCCTGTTTATATAAAATGGTTTGCAAATAACACTTATCCATTCATCACAAATCATGGAAAATCATGGAAATTCATTTTCCATAAAATGTGTGAACATTTCACTGCAGTAAAGAGGACATTAAAACGCTTGCATAAGCCTCAAAATGGACACCCTGGACTAAGTTCTGTTCTCAATGTCTTTTCCCTTTGGCTTTCTCTGCAGCGTAAGCACCAGGAGATTCGTGCCATGCGCAGTCAGCTGAAGAAGATTGAGGATCTGGGGGCAGCCATGGAGGAGGCGCTGATCCTGGACAACAAATACACAGAACACAGCACCGTGGGTCTGGCTCAACAGTGGGACCAACTCGACCAGCTGGGCATGAGGATGCAACACAACCTGGAACAACAGATCCAAGCCAGGTGACGCCTCAGAAACCAATCTACGATTAGATCTTCTTTAGATCAGATATCGGTGAAATTAACTTGATTAGTTCCGAGTCAAATGACCTTGACTGATTGTTCTCGCGATTCTGTTCTAGAAACACTACGGGAGTAACAGAGGAGGCCCTGAAGGAGTTCAGCATGATGTTCAAGTCAGTTTTCCATTTTAATAAAAACATTACAATGCTAAACTCAAGTGCTCTTGAAAATGTAATGTTTTTTTTTTCTCAGGCACTTCGACAAAGAAAAATCTGGACGTCTAAACCATCAGGAGTTCAAGTCTTGCCTGCGGTCTCTGGGCTACGACCTGCCCATGGTTGAAGAAGGAGAACCAGACCCGGAGTTTGAGTCCATCCTGGACATAGTGGATCCAAACAGGCGAGAAACCTCTTCTATGGATGTGCTAAATATTGTGCTCGTTCTGTTGGTGCGCTAACATCAATTTTGTTTTATTCAGGGATGGAAACGTGTCCTTGCAGGAGTACATGGCCTTCATGATCAGCCGAGAAACCGAGAATGTGAAGTCAAGCGAGGAGATCGAGAGCGCTTTCCGTGCTCTCAGCGCCGAGAACAAACCTTACGTCACCAAGGAAGAACTCTACCAGGTACACAAACCCATGCGATTTACAACTAGTATCACAATTTTGGCCTGAGCTTCATGTTTGGTGTTAGAAAGATGAACTTAATGACCGTCTGTGTTTGCAGAACCTGACGAAGGAACAGGCAGACTACTGCATTTCCCATATGAAGCCCTACCTGGACGGCAAGGGCCGCGAGATCCCGTCAGCTTTCGACTTTGTGGAATTTACCCGCTCACTCTTCGTCAACTGATTCCCCCCCCCCCCCCCCCCCCCCCCTCCCGCCTGCCAGTGACCAATCGGGATGCGTTTTCCCCTTCACAATAACACAAGGCCAAACTGCATGGATCTGAAATGAAAATTCTCTATAGCATCCAGTATAGCAAAATCTGTATCTTGCTATCACTCTTAACCCTGCATATTTATCTGACACTTCCTCATACTTCACTGACTATAGTGTAGTGGATCTGTCTGTATTTTATTGTGATTGTTTTAGCTGTTAAGTGCTTTGCTTTGTTTAACAAACCTATAGAGAGGATATGCTGTAACATCACCCAGAAGACTGCAGTGTGCTTAAATAAACGCTACTGGTTATAACTGGAAATTGTTGTTGGTGTGTTTTTATTAGGAGTAGAAGCATAAATACAGTTTTAACATTATATGCATGTATACAAGTTACACGTTTTAAGAAAAATTCTTGAACGGTCTCAGTCTGTCACCTCACTGGCCAGCTGTTCCAGTATAGCCGTCTCCTTTGCACCTTGTTCTGTTAACTCCGCACTGAGCTGCCAGATGTTGACGCTACCATCTGCATTGCCCACTGCCATCAGATTTGTGTGTTTGGGGTTGAACTCCAGGCAATAAGCTGGCTGACCTCCTGTGTTCTGATCTATTGTGGCAGTTGGCCTTAAAGATCTTCTACCCAAATCAAACATTTGGACCAAACCTGCCAGAGTTCAAATTAAATTTGAAATTATTAAACATGTTATGTAAATAAAAATTCGAGAGCATGCTTTCATTTATTTCTATATACAATATATTGCCAAAAGTTTTAGGACACCTGCCTTTACAGGCACATGAAATTGAATGACATCCCATTCTTAAATCTGTACGGTTTAATATGGAGTTGGCCCACCATTTGCAGCTATAACAGCTTCAACTCTTCTGGGAAGGCTTTCCACAAGGTTTAGGGGTGTGTTTATGGAAATTTGAGCATTCTTCTAGAAGTGCATTTGTGAGGTCAGGCACTGATGTTGGACGAGAAGGCCTGGCTCGCAGGCTCAGCTCTAATTCATCCCAAAGGTGTTCTATCGGGTTGAGGTCAGGACTCAAGTTCCTCCACACCGAACTCGCTCATCCATGTCTTTATGGACCTTGCTTTGGGCACTGGTGCGCAGCCATGTTGGAACTGGGTCATCCCCAAAGTTGGGAGCATGAAATTGTCCAAAATGTCTTGGTATGCTGAAGCATTAAGAGTTCCTTTAACTGGAACTAAGGGGCCAAGCCCAACCCCTGAAAACATCCCCACACCATAATCCCCCCTCCACCAAACTTTACACTTAGCACAATGCAGTCAGGCAAGTTCTGTTCTCCTGGCAAATTCCAGACTCATACATCGGATTGCCAGACAGAGAAGCATGATTTGTCACTCCAGAGAACACGTCTCCACTGCTCTAGAGTCCAGAGGCGGCGTGCTTTACACCACTGCATCCGACGCTTTGCATTGCACTTGGTGATGTAAGGCTTGGATGCAGCTGCTCAGCCATGGAAACCCATTCCATGAAGCTCTTTACGCACTGTTCTTGAGCTAATCTGAAGGCCACACAAAGTTTTGAGGTCTGTAGCTATTGAATTCAATGATTTGGAGGGGTGTCCCAATACTTTTGGCACTGTAGTATATATAAGTAAATTACAAACATCACACCTTGCCCTGTGACTGCAGCAAAGACTAGAGGGCGTGTAGGTGACCACCTCACCCAAAACACATATGAATCGGACACCCGTAGAGACAGCAGGGGACGGGGCTGGAGCACACTGTGCAGATGAGCTAAACCATCTGTCCCAACGCTTACAAACAGATTCCTACAGTCAGAAACACCAAGAGATGTTACAAATACTGCCAAAGTAGAATAAACGGTACAGGAAAATAGCACAGCTCACCTGTGGAAGGGTGAGAAGTGGACCGAGTGTATAGGGCCCCCTCGTGGTGTGAAAGAGAATTGCATTGGGGCGCGCAGAGTCACGCTCTCACCATCAGGGGGCACTGCTGCTACTGTCTCACTGCTGAAGGAGCATTTGAGCACAAGGCCTCCTTCTGAGCCCACCAAGAATGTGTCCAGGTCCCATGGGGAAAGTGCAACAGAGGTTACTCCTATAGTGGTGCTTCCTCGGGTCTTCAGGGAGAGAAAAAAAGTTTATTTTTCGACATCCGATTTAGCAAGGATCAGATGAGATGTATCTAAACTGAATTACATTAATTTGTGTAAAAACCATGTGATGCATTAGGGTATAGGTTCCATCATATCTCCACAAGTAATAATTTTACCGAATCAGTTTGACCATATTATGACACCCACCTTGCTTGCTGCTCCACACTGAGGCATTTGATGTGGGACAAGGGCATATCCAGAACTCAAGGTGAGTTTGGCTTCGGCTCCATCAATAGTCCACAACAGAACTCTTCCCCCTGAACCGGCACTCAGTACAACAAACTCCCCTCGGCGAGCTCCTGGGACCCAGTTTAGCTGTTTACACACAGAAAAACTGCGCATTTATATATCATTAAATGCGTGTTCATCATGCCTCAATCAGAAACGCTTATATACCTGATAAACTGGTTCACGGTGGGTATCTGCAGACATTCCTGTCTGAGCCAAAATGAGGTCCTGTGAGCGGCTGGTGTCCCAGACCACCACCTCACCACTGTACAGCCCCCCTAATATGCCACAATAAAGAGGAATAAAAATTATCTTGATGAAATGAGCCATAGAAAGGTATTTGTCCCTAATAACTGAGGGAGTGGCTTTCCGTTTTAACACTTTTATTGGCAAATACTGCTGTGAAAATACTCGGGAGAATAGCACTTGCATAAATTGGCTTTTTTTTAGATTTTTAGATTTTCAGACGTATTTATTGATAAATGTTTGGTGGCTCTTTTCAGGATGCTTTATATTCGGCATAAAAACATTAAGTCTATTTAGATTTTTGGCATTGTTGCATTATTTTCATGACAATTAAGCACATTTTTTGCAGAAATTCTATTTATATTTCAAATAAAATATACAGTGTTTTTTTATAGAACCAAGATCACCAAGGCTGCATTTATTTGATTAAAATACAGGAAAAAACTGTAATATTGTGAAATATTTTATACATTTTCAAATAACTATTTTCTATTGTAATATATTTCAAATGTAATTTATTACTGTGATGATAAAGCTGAATTTTCAGCACAATTACTCGTCTTCAGTGTCACATGATACTTCAGAAATCAGTCTAATATTCAGATTTTATTCTCAATCATTTTTATTTTTATCAATTATTGCTTCAATGCTTCATATTTTTGTGGAAACTTATTTTTCAGGATTCTTTGATGAATAGAATGTAAAAAAAATAGCATTTATTTGAAGAAGAAAAATGTATAACTATAAAATCCTTTACGGTACTTTTGATCAATTAAATGCATCCTTGATAAAAAAAATTAATTACAAAATAGTATATATATATACACTAAAAACCTTTGAACATTAGTGTATATCTATCTATGTAATACATTTAATAGTGCCACTTTTATACCGTATCCCAGACAGGAATTTTATTTGTGTATTATTTAACTAACATGACATGATAAATATGATTTCACAAAGCCAAAAATTTCTTCAATATAGGCTTCAATGTCTTTATGCAAAATACTTTACATTTTATGTTTTTATATTGTCCATTTTGAGGTGAAATATAAACCTATACATGTATGTGTGAGAGAGAAAAAAATATTTTTAAATGCACGTCCATACCAGCAAATACAGACGGCCTCACAGGATGGAAGCACAAACACATGATGGGAGTGGCCACATCAATGATCACATCTGGCCGCTTTGGGTTCAGGTTCTGCCGGTCCAGGTTCCACGTGCACACATAAGCCTTCTCATTGCTCCAATCACCATCATCCACACTAACCGCAGAAATACACCATTAAAACTGTTTAACACTGCAGGTTTTATGTGTTTGTATGGGGAAAAGACTGTTACCGGCCAAACCCACAGGCTATGACCGAGCCAGTGCAGTTCCAGGACACACTGGTCACTTGCAGACCCCTTTCCTGAGCATCAACATGCTGAAGGCGGTACATGCAGGACACCTGTGCAAGAAATCACCAGGAAGACATAAACTCTAATATAATTAAATCCATTTACTATGAAAGACTGTTTCTAAAAAAAAGTAATTTTTATCTCACTACATTTTTTTCTCGCAGTTCTGATCTTACTTTTAAGAATTGCGAGTTATAAACTCGGAACTTTGAGAATTATTTTATTATTTTTTTATTTGGAATTGCGAGAAAAAAAAGTCTGAATTGTGAGGTAATTTAAAAAGGCAATTCTTACTTTTTTCTTGCAATTGTGAGTTTATATTGCGACTTTTTTTCGTACAATTCAGACTTTACAACTCGTAGTAGCAGACTTTCCCCCCAGAATTAGGAGATGAAAACTTTTTTATTGCAAGAAAAATGTCAGAATTGTGAGATATAATTTGAAAAAGGTCATTGCAATTCACAATTCTTACTTTTTTCTCAGAATTGCGAGTTTATAGCTCAGAATTAAGACTTTTTTCTCGGAATTGTGAGATAAAAACTTGGAATTGCAAGAAAAAAATTATTGTTTGTGAGATAATAATTCAATAAAAAAAAATATATATAGTACAATTCTTTTCGGGAAATTCTGACTTTACAACTCACAATTGTGACTTGTTCCTCACAATTGTGACTTTTTCCCCACAATTACGAGTTCATATCTCAGGTCTGACTTTATAACTTGCCATAGTGAGTTTATATCTCACGATTTATACCTCGCAATTGCGCGTTTGTATCTATTGAGATTTTCAATAGATTTCTATTGAGTTTGTATCTATTGAGATTTTCAATAGATTTCTATTGAGTTTGTATCTATTGAGACTTATAAGTCATCCTTTTTGACTTATTGTGAGATAAAAACTTGGAATTGCAAGAAGAAAAAAAGTCAGAATTGCGAGATATAATCTAACAAATAAATTGCACATTTCTGTCTCAATATTTGTACTTTTTTTCTCAGAATAGTGAGTTTATATCTTGCAATAAGGACTTAATAACTAGCAATTGCAACTTTTTGAGAATAGTAAATAGTAACAATTCTGACTCTCACAATTTAGTTTATATATCAGTTCTAACTCACAATTTTAACTTTTTTCTCAAAAGTGTGGGATGTAAACTCAGAATTGCGAGAAAAACAATTGAGAGGTTGTTGATGGTGTTGTTTTTGATTCTGTGGTTGAAACAAGCTTCCATAATTTACTATTAATAATCCATTATTGATCAAATAATTCATACTAATTCTGGATTCAAGGCTCTCACCGACTCATTCTGGTCCTCCCAGTTGACCTCGAACCCATCAAAAGCGTGACTCCTGGAGTTTTTCACCAGTTCTCTGATAACCATATCTTCAACTCGACGCAAAAAGTCCACCAAACCAGGAAAGTCAGAAATGTCTCGATCTAGGGAGAGTGTTTCGCTGATCTGGTCTTGTGTCTGGGTGCTGTTTTCCAGCACATCTTTGGCTTGTGTTTCAACCTCTGCTGTGCGGACTGGAAGAGTTTGACAGCCTCTCTGGGCAGGAATAAAACAAACACGATACTTCACACAAGCGCATAGTTATTCACTGCGTTTTGAGAAGGTAAGCAAACATGTTAACTTACTGATTCTTGTGTTTGCTGATGTGACTTTCTCCATGTCGATTCAGCACCAATCAAGTCAAGCGTTTCATCCGTAAACATGGTCAAACTCTGCCAGCAAGCTAGAATACAAAATGCGCGCGCATACGTTGCTACGTCATCATTGTGTACAAACAGTAAAAGGGTCGTTTAAAAAGACGTTAGTTAGCTGGGAGCTACGGTAGCGATTATTTTTCACAAAGCTATTTTTTTCATCATATTGAAGGATTTTTTTAAGTTCGACGAATCAAAATCTGCTTCTATGACGGGGGAAACAACAGCATTGCTAATTTTGCACGATATTGTATTGTATTTGGCCACTGTACAGCGAAGTTCGTTCCTTCATGATTATCCTGGATGTGACATCCGTGACCGCGCTGCCATAGATACCGTGAGCCAATCAATGAGGGACTATGCGCCGAACGTCACTGGTGTTAGCTTCTGATTGGTCAACCTATTTTCCGCACTTTCATTTTGATATTATAAAAGGCCCTTTGTACTCGGTCATTCGTACAACTCGGTGCCTTTTAGGCTTTGAATTTGTAAAAGAAAGAAACCTAGTTGATAAAGTCTTTTTGTTTCATCATAAAAAGGACACCTGCACTCGGTGACTGTTCTGTTAATTTCTAATAAATTCTATTGTTTAAAAATATATATAATTGATGGGCACAAACCCTGTAATGAACAATAGACGTCTAATAAAACCTTTTTCTTTTTGCATTAATCACGAAACAATGTTCGCTGATTTTATTTGATATTACTGATCACAGAACATTAGCACATATGTGTGCACTCTATAATCTGTCGTGTGATGTATGTTATATAAGAAACATTTGCAGCTAGTAGGATTAGGACAGTTCTGTATCAGTTCATTGACAACAAACACATTTTTGTTGATATTATTAAACTATGATTTATGTATAAGAAAACATCAATACATGAGGGTGGACAAGACCCCGACTTGTTACTGGTGCTTGAAGTTAAACAAAGAACAGTTCAACTGATGATTTGTCACATCATTTTCGATAACTTTCATTGTTTTGTTTTTTTTATCCTCTAAAAATCTTTCCAAAAATGAATGCACAAAGTTACAAAATCGTAAAACACCATGACAATTGTACCTCTAGTATATGCAAAACAGCAGAAAACTTTAGAAATGTCTTTCATTGACACACAAATAACATTTAATTCAGACCTCTGGTTTAAGTTTAGATAAGAATTGTTTCCTCCTCTCACCGTCAAAATCCCAAGTTCTCATTTTGAGGTGACATGGTGGACTCACTGATTTCATTTGCCTCTACATAGTGTGAATAAGCCATCATAGTAAGAATTACACAATGCATATTTTATAATTTGAAATGATACAATTAGTTTACCCTGCATTTCATGTAACTGGATGTGCATGTTATGCTTGAACACAAATGATCATCAGAAAACAAATCAAAACTTTTTTCTTTTTTTTTGCAAAATGGCTGATGTCCTATGCATTGTGTGGTGTTAATACATAATTATTAAACAACGCAAAAGCATCAGGAAACTATGAGGGCATACTCAACACAAAATAGAATAACCATAAAAATTACCCACAAAGTTTAGAAAAATGTAATGGGCATCGATTTGCTTTCATATACCATTCATGAAATTGAAATGATAGTGCTTAAATATACCGCACTGTAAAATAAATATAATAAACCAAGATGACTTGCAAGTAAAATCTTGAGATTAGGACCCAAAGCAATGTAGTTATAAGCAGTTACAATGTAACAATACAAGTACATTAATAGACCTATTTGCAATAACTTGGTGCAAACTTCTGTACCACCGTTACCCTAGTCACGACTCCTTGATGACAAACCATTCAAAACTACACTAAACTATCTAGAAAAACTTTTACACACATCTTTGAAAGTTGTTTTATATCAAAACATAGTAAAAAATAACTATGTAAAAACACATTGTACTCACAAATGTTTTCATTTGAATATCTCCAAGAAAGAAAACAGGTGGAGAAAAGACAAGTTGTAGTTTAAGATTCTACAGGCTTTATTATCTCATTTAAATAACCCTTTAATTAGCCAAGCTCAAAATTACAAGAGGAAGTTTTTTTTGTGTTTTGTTTTTATTAAAAATGTTTCAAACCTCATGGGTGTCTGTAAAACATTACAATGAAAAGTCAATCAACATAAACCCAAATGTTGATGTGTCAAATGCCCACTCGCCCCACCCAACCCTATTGAACTGTCAACAATAATAACTGCCATACCCTGATATTGACCCCAAATCATTTACAAGAGGTGACAGGAGCTAGCTGGTGCTTTCCTTTTGTCCAATATATCACATAGGAAAAACAGTGTCAACTCTTTGGGGCCCACCTCTGCATTAAAGAAAATATACAAAAAGAAAAAGTGGCTAGGTATGTACGCTATGATTAGATCACTGCACCATGGCTTATTACTTCAACTCACAACCATTCACAGAAATTTATTTTAATATATTTAATATATAAACTGCTATTTACTTCAGTTTAGTCTACAGAGGATGTCGTGCAGATTGTTAATAATTTTTTGTATTTGTCTTTGGAGATGGTTGTAATTAAAGATGACGCAAGAGGCTTCAGCAACGAGATGCCACTAGTTTTCCAATGCAGGTATTGTATGTCCAGGGAATTAACTGGGTTTTAGACATGGTCAGGACAGGAGAAGCTTCAGTAGAACAGAACATGGAGCACAAAAAAATTAAAATAAAATAAAAATAAAAACAAAGCTTTTTTGCTCCCATGGTTGGAGGATGACTTCAAAAAGGAAAGAACAGGTACAAGTGATGGAATATGTCCTTATTAACCTTTAATCATCCTCCCCATCATCCTGAAAGAGGTAAAGAAAGAAACAAAAACATTAAGATTTATGATCTATGATAACTGCAAACACTTCATTTTAAAGCAAAATCTTTGAATAAACTGCATCTCACCTCACCATCTTCTCCATCGTCCTCTTCGTCTTCCTCTCCTTCATCCTCATCCCCCTCTTCGTCAATGTCCTCCAAACCCTCCTCTTCCTCATCATCATCATCTTCCTCACCTTCTCCCTCTTCATCATCCATATCAGGGACCTGAGCAGAGAGAAAAAGTTCAATCAAGTTCTGACTCGATACAGCGTGTGTTTATCAGTGTTTAGCAATAATGATATTTCATACCAGGTAGTACTGCAGGGGGTTGGGCCAGATGTCATCTTTAATGACCTCCCCGAGTTCATCAGCCCCTGCGTCAGAGTGATCGGTAAACCAGGTGAAGAAGCTCTCTGGCTCTTCATGTTGCCGTTTCTTCCCTGCCTTGTTCGGTGTCTGCCCAGTACGCTTCGTCAGGTCCTGCATAGTACATAACCGGTTAATAGGCAACCAATCAGGAACCGCATTAACCCAAAACTGACTCCAAATTGTTAACCCACCTTTCCAGCCTTCCATTTGATTTCAGTGGATTTCGAAGATGGGTCACCGCTCTCATTCAAGTGGAACTCTTTTGAGAGGACTTTGTTTTCAAAGTATGGATTTTCATCAAAGTACTGTGAAGATAAAATTACATGTCAGACAATTGGCTTGTCAGTGGATTACTTTTAAACGCGACCAGATGAAAAGGGTTACTTACAAAATCTATTCTGTAACCTGATTTGATGTCCTCAAACTCTGTGACCTCCACTCTGGTCAGGTAATGAAGTGCTTCTTCATCCTCCTCACCGAGCAAGGCTGAGACTATAAGTCAAATCATAAAACAATATATTAGAATTGAATATATAAACAAACCAGCAAAAGCACAAAAGACCCAAGGATGGGTTTCAATAGCTCACCTTGTGGATGGTTGACGAATGTTGTGACCCAGAAGTTTGGAATTTTGGCTATGAGTTCTGACCTCTTCTGGAAGAATGGCTGGCGTAGCTTATTGTACTTCTGCTCTACTTTTAAAATTTCCTCACTCGCCTGCTCATTCAATCTGAAAAGCAACAAGAGCAGCATAAAACAAATGCATGAAATGTGCACTTACAAATGATATTGAAGAGGCACTGACAAACCTACCTGTCGATTTCATTCTGTACTTCATCAATGTGTTCAATTGCCTCCTGTTGCTCTTTTTCTGAAACGCAAAAAAAACGATTTATTCAGCATATTCTTCATGCGTTACAAAGTGTAGTGCGATAAAACTGCACGAAAATGCAATTCTTGTATAGAATAACAAAAAAGCACGACTTTAAAAGTAACATGCACGTGTATCTATATATAAAGGAACAATGTAAACACGATGCATTGCGTAAGTCATAACAAAAACAAAAAGCAGCATTATTTTATTTTGGTCTGATCTGGTTCAAAATCACAACGGAAAGGTTGAAGTGAAAGCGAGGTGTAACTGGACGACAAGCTCAATCCGGTAGTTTCAGCAGCAGCTGCGCAAGGCCGCGAGGTTTGAACAGAGGCGGCCACGCGCTGGGCCATATTTACCGTTCCCACAACGAATTACACATTACTGCCGTGATACACCATCACTGCCGCGATACTGTACTTTAAAAAAGTTGGATAGGGTCATTTCGACGCACTTGAGCGTCATTAAAACGCGTCTGCGGGGATCAGTGATGCAGCGGGAGCGTGGTTTGTGTGACACATGCGGGAATGGCTCGTGATGGCGGGTGAGACACAATAACCAGTTAGCCTGTTAGCACACAACATGGACTCAACACACAGCACAAATTATTTTCGAGTCACTGTGGGTTTAAAACGTCACGCTCGAGCACATAAGTGAAAACTATTAGGAAATGTGCGGTTTGATCAACTAAAAGGCGCGCGGGCGCAATGTTCGTCGCGCGTGGCACAATAAAGCCGCCGCGCGAGGAAACATCATGGCCTCCAGTGCGCGCGATATCATTTTGCTGAAATTACTCCGCAAAAAACCACTTCTACTTAATTAAACGGTCACAGACTCAGGCTTTCCTTAAAGGTTAAAATAAATGCGAAGCGACTAGTTCAAATGTATATCCGTGCTTTAAACGCAAAAGGTGTAAGTTTCTGAAAATGGCGGTGCGCAGGAGGCCGCCATTACTTTACCCGAGGTCTCGTCCGCTCCGTCGTGATTCGAGTTCTGCTCCTTTCGGCTCACTTTCGCCGCCGACGCCGACATTATTCCCCCACAGCCGAGGATTTGCCTTCTTTCTACTGAAACAAAAACTCCGGAACGTCCTTCTCCGCTCGAGGAAAGCGAAAGAAGGGGAAATAAAGTTGGTTCTAGCTCAGTGTAGAAGTGCGAATATCACAACGTGTGTTGCGCTTCCCCTCCACACATACAACACACGCACACTCAAATGAGAGATGCGTATCACACCACGCGCCTCCTCTTTTCTGACACTGTGCTCGCATGCGCGCCCCCTCTGGTCGTCACGAGAACGCGCTTTAGGAGAATAAAGAGCCACGCCTCCTCCTAATATAATATAATACAATAAATATACTATAATACATTCTTAGAATAAAAAAGAGTTTGGGTTGGGGCAGATAAAAGTAGAACTGGCTGTATAAAATTAGGCTATGCAACTCTGGACATACCTTTAAATAAAAAAAATTAATTGAAATGAAATTTCGAACATTGGTCATAAAACTATCATTCAAAAGTTACAAGTTGGTAAGATTTTTCATTGTTTTTGAAAGTCTATTATGCTCACCCAGGCTGCATTTATTTGATCAAAAATACAGTAAAATAGTAACATTGTGAAATATTAGGCCTATATCAATAAAATACGTTTTTTTCCCCTTATAAAATATGATTTTTCTATTGCAGATTTGCTGATCAAGAAACATTTCTTATTATAATGTTGAAAATGTTTTGCTTCTTGATATTTTTGTGAAAACCATGATTTTTCCATGATTTTTCTTTGATGAATAGAAAGCTCAAAAGTACCGTACTTATTTTAAATAGGAAACTTTAACAACATTATAAATGTATTTATGGTCACTGATCAATTTAGTGCATATTTGCTGAATAAAAGTTAATTTCTTTAAGAAAAAAATCGCACTAAACAAATTTGTGACTAGATAAAGATTAGACAAGCTTTCTGCAATATCAAAGTCCAGTCAGCCTACATGTTTTATAGCTTTTTTGTCCTGTCTCTTTACCCATATTTTCATATATATTCATATATTTTACACCATATCATATTTAACCTAAGTTTAACAAGGTTATACAGGCTCTGAGATTTAATCCAAAATATTGAGCTGGAAATCAGTTTGAAAAATCCTGTAATATCAATTAATTTATTAATTAATTGTCCTGAATGCCAGATTTGTCAGTTTATATAGCCTATTATATATTTGACATACATTTGATGGCAGAATACTTTTGATGAACATAAACCTATGGATTTTTAGGAAAGTCATGCATGCATCAATGCTTATAAATATTTAGCTCAGCTCATTTTCAGACATAATATATACACTCAAGAGTTACACTGATTACAGTGCTCAGTATGTATGTTTTATATGCCTAGTTTTACAAAGCACGCAATTTTTTTGTGAAGCCTGAAATCATAAAGGAAGAAGATTTTTTATTTTATTTTTTTTATGCAGGACAATGTCACTTGAGGTTAACAAAGGCGAACTATGATTTACGCTTGAATGTGTAGTTTGTAGTTTCTAAATTACAATCACAGGCAAGTAATGAAAGGGAATATTTGCCTACACTCTAAAAAAAAAAGGTTCTATATGGCACCAAAAATGGTTCTTCGTCGTAATCATAGAGGAACCACTTTTGGTGCTATATAGCACCATATCTTAACATGTTATGTATATGGTAGCGGTGCTATATAGCACCTTAGTCAAAGAACCGGTGAAGAACCTCTGAAGAACCACTGAAGCACCTAAATTGGTGCTATATAGCACTAAAAAAGGTTCCCCTATGATTACGAGCCAAGAACCATTTTTGGTGCCATATAGAACCTTTTTTTTTTTTTAGAGTGTATTTAAAGGGTTAGTTCACCCAAAATTGAAAATAAAGTCAGTAATTACTCACCCTCATGTTGTTCCAACCATGTAAGACCTTCGTTCATCTTCGGAACATAATTTAGTATATTTTTGATGAAATCTGAGACCTGTCTCACTCCTCCATAGGCTTTCAGAGGGACTGAAACTTGATGGCCCAGAATAGTAAGTAAAAACGTCATTTAAGGAGTCCAAATGACTACAGTGGCTCTGTATTAAGTCTATCATGCGACGAAAATACTTTTTGAGCGCAAAAAACAACAAAAATAACGACTTTATCCCACTATTATTGTTGTTCAATTTGAGCCTCTGACGCCACGACGCATGCGCGAAAACGGCGTTCTTCTTCTACTACTACTAATCTCAGTTTTCGCGCATGCGTCGTGGCGTTGAGCCTCTGACGCCACGACGCATGCGCGAAAACGGCGTTCTTCTTCTACTACTACTAATCTCAGTTTTCGCGCATGCGTCGTGGCGTCAGAGGCTCAAATTGAACAACAATAATAGTGGGATAAAGTCGTTATTTTTGTTGTTTTTCCGCTCAAAAAGTATTTTCGTCGCATGATAGACTTAATACAGAGCCACTGTGCCTATGGAGGAGTGAGACAGCTCTCAGATTTCATCAAAAATATACTAAATTATGTTCCGAAGATGAACGAAGGTCTTACATGGTTGGAACAACATGAGGGTGAGTAATTACTGACTTTATTTTCAATTTTGAGTGAACTAACCCTTTAACTGTAGCTTAGCTTTTCATTTGAAGTGACAGAATAAACTAACTGAATTAAAGCTTGAAGACTGTAATACTAGTCCTGTGATCTGGGTCTTCTAAATTTGTGAATGTCCTGCAATCTTTGTTTTAGTGGCCCAGATTTGGTTTTTAACTATTAAACTACTGCTTCATACTGCTACAAAGAACAATTGTTTTTCGGAATTTCTAAACAGTCCTCCATTTATTTCCTCTTCTTCCACCACTTTATATCCTTGCTTCACGTTGTAGTTATCAATACCAAACATACATCTTCAAGAAAATCAGATTGTGTCCAAGACTTTTACTTTGAAAAATATAGCAATCTACTGAAGAAAGGCGTGGCCGACTATTGTGTCCTGCTTCACACGCGTTCAGTCGGCAGGAGGACTGGGAAGCACTAGCATCACTCCGCTGCCGGGAGTCAGGAAACTGATTTTTTTTTTTTTTTTTTTTAACAAGATCAAAGCGTTTATTTCATTTTCTGTCATGATTCTGTCCATTTGCGTTCATTCGGATACATCCTAGGAAGTTCTCCGAGGAGCGCAAGGTAAAATGTCATTTAAGTTATCTTCTCCTCGATCGATCTCGCTTATTCTTCTGAATTGTGTCCCAGTTGGATTGTGGTCAGTTGTGTCAGGAAAGAGGGATTTAGGCCCACCGGGAGAATTTAAAACTTTTTTTTTCATAAGTTAAATGTCATATATGGTAATATAACAATGTATCCTGCCTGTGTGTCTTCGTTTTATGTCATCAGTTAAATAGTTGTAGTTTGCTTTGACAAGTTTATGTCTTGATGGAAATAATGTTGTAATAAGATGAGTCATAACTTTTTCTATGTTGTGAATTATGCATCCTATCAGCTGGCAGTGTCAGTCCATCAATGCAGTAAGTTTTAAAGCCACACATTTTTATAGTGATATTTATTACATATGTTTGACAAACTACTACTGTCATTCACTTTAATTAAGTGGTGATTTTGTCGGAGGATTTCTGTCAAATGCCATCATATTGAGTTAATCATATTCAATAGATAATTATTTAACTGTTATAACATTGATTAATTTATAAAATATGTACTGTGGCATTCTGTGCAATATTGAATGGTTGTACGTGTATAGCATGTTACACCACAGGACATGTCAATTTCTCTTTATCATTTTTAGCAGTGGCTATTTGCACTAAGTGAAAATGCCAATAGATTATATTTACACTCAGTGAAAATAGCATATTTTTATGCTATTTAATAAGTGCAAATAGCTGTAGAGGCGTGTGAAATAGCCAACTAAGTGAAAACAGTGATGTATTCTATTTACACCATGTAAAAGTAGCAGTTCTTTGCAATGTGTGTAAATAGTAATTAATTACATGCAATTTATACTTTATTTTGACAGATGCATACTATGTGCACCTCAGTATTGTTGTACATTAACAGGATGCAATAATAACATAGTGTAAATGATTATATTTATTAAAGGTCCCGTTCTTCGTGATCCCATTGTTCAAACTTTAGTTAGTGTGTAATGTTGCTGTTAGAGCATAAATAATACCTGTAAAATTATAAAGCTCAAAGTTCAATGCCAAGCGAGATATTTTATTTAACAGAAGTTCCCTTTCAAAGCCTACAGCGAACGGCCGGCTTGGACTACATCCTGGTACTTCCTACATAAATGACGTCAGTAGAACAGACTAACCTCCGCCCACAAGACTACGTGCAAAAAGGGGGCGTGGTCTTGTTGCTGTCCCACGTGGAGAAGAGGACGTGTCGCGTGGAGAAAAGGAAGTGGTGCGTTTGAGTGTGTTTGTCGCCATGTCGTCGAGACGCTGTTATTTTCATCCCAGAGTCAAATCACCTTTGTTTGGCTTTCCCAGGGACGCTTTAGAGATCATTAAGCGCATATATCTCCCGTTAAGAGGCGTGACATTTCCACGTGCGCTAAGCTGCTGTCGAATCACACCACAGGAACCGTGCTACGTTCGCTAAGCTGCGGTCAAATCACAACACGGGAACCGCTGGCACAATCAGAACTCGTTACGTATTTCTGAAGGAGGGACTTCATAGAACACGGAACATCAGCCCGTTTTTAGGAGAGTGAAAACAGCGGTATACAGAGTAATTTGTGTGAAAAATACTGTGTTTTTTTACAAGCGAAACATGAACACATGTTATATTGTAATATTATATTATAAGACACGAAGAACGGGACCTTTAATATTATTAAATGCGATGGCCCCTTAATGGGACAATAAAAGCCCTCCCTACACCTACCCCTAAACCTACCCAATATATGCTTTTATTATTATTAAATATAATTTCTTTAGGCACTTTATTTCCACTTTTAGAACATTTTCTTAATTTTTATTGAAAGTAAATGCCTTTCCAATGTGATATGTGATGGGAAAAGGGAGAAGAGCGAGCTCGCCAAAAGGCGGATTTGAACCTGGGTCGATCCCGTCAAAACCAAGATCCTTAAACTTTATGCTCTACTGACTTAGCCACTGAAGACGCTGAAATACACAGGGTTTTTTTTTTTTTTTTTAATCTTGTTTTTCCCAAACAGGCATTGTTAGGCGGCACTTGGTGTAAATAGACACTCCAATATATATATATATATATATTTTTTTTTTTGTTGCTAACTACACGTATATAGTGTTAATAAGAAGTCTGTATCAAAGGTTAGAGTCAGAATGTGTCATTAATGGCAAGAGGATTTCCTTTAATGTTGTCCGGAATAGTCTCTACTGAGCCTATGGCATCCATAGCTTTTTCCCATGAAGGCATTTGATGAGCTGATTTGAATTGATTCTAGCAGGCAGCAGCACATTCCAGTCAACCCAACACACCCAAACATCCAAAGCATTTTGGGGAGTGCTTCAGGGTAGAGTATATATGGGTAATGGCAAACCCTAATTTTGCATAAGGTTGTAAAAAGGTTGATTGCAGTCGGAATACTCTTATTTTAGATACTCTTTTGCTTTGCTTTATTTACTGAGCACTTCTCTTAAAAACTTAGCTGATTAACTTGGCTGCATGAAGTACTGTATGTGAAATTTACTGAAAGGGATAGTTCACCCAAAATTGAATATTCGGTCATCATTTACTCACCCTTGTGTGGTTCCAAACCTGAATGAATTAGTTTCTTCTGTGGGACACAAAAGAAGATATTTTGAGGAATGTCGGAAATCAAATAGTTGATGGGCCCCACTGACTGCTATAGTATTTTTTTCATACCATGGAAGTCAATGGGGCCCATCAATGGTTTGGTTACCCATATTCTTCAAAATATCTTTTGTGTTCAGCAGAAGAAAGAAATTAGGGTGCGTAAATGATGAGAGAATGTCCATTTTTGGGTGAACTATCCCTTGAATTTTCTTTTCTTTTGTTTTCAGATTCAGAACTCAACTCTTCCCACAGCTCAGCAGTGATTGGTTAGTCATGCATTTTAAGGTGCTGAGGTTCAGTGTGTCAAAATATGTTGGCCTTTTGCTAAGCCTTTTTTCTTAAAGTCAACATGAAATCAAAACCAACCTTAACTGCTTTTAGAAAAACTGTTCCTCGTTTTAGCTGTATTCATCAGTACATATTATTCATAAAGTACATATATATATTTTTATTACCAAAACCAATCAGAAATCAAAATTAAAGTCTTAATTTAGCCAGAAAATGAAATTGCAGCTTATGATAGTTTTGGAAATAAAATTTGGGTAATTGGGATATTATACTCTAGCCTGACAAGCCAGACCCACATCAAGATGTTGGGTCTGGATACTCACCATTGGCAGGGCTCAATCCGAGGGGAGGGATAAACGGTTGTCTTTCAAATTCCCTCTGCACGCAATTGGATGGCGCCGTGAGCGCTACAACCAACCAGAGCGAAAAAGAAGGTGAGGCCGAGCTAACGTTAGTTGATAGACTTTCGCCGTATCCGGTAGGCAAAACTTCGAACATATCTTCATTTCTTAAGAATTACTTCAGTGCTGTTCTTTGGTCTTTTCTCAAAGAAAAGCTTAACTCCAAGTCTTCCAGAGTCGCGGCCAAAGCCGATTCAGAAGACCGCTGTTCGTCAGCTTTGTTTACGAGTAGCACGCAGAACCTCCGCAACTCTGCCGTGACGTGCCGTCATTATGTTAAGCCCGTCCACCGACTCTACACACGCTGTGATTGGCCTGACCAGAGTTTGTTTTTTCCAGCGCTCAGGTCTACTGAGAGTTGCTAGACTACATTCGCGGCAAAATACATTTTCTGCCGCTAGGGTGCGTCTAGATTTCTACGCTAATTATACTCAGTATGCTGTTCAGAGTGTCATGTTTACAGGTGATGATAAACTGTATAGTCATAGTAAAGTTCTTTAGATATCGATATTTCAGCCAAACAAATTTGGCATATTTCTGTTGTTGCATAATTTTTGGTCAATTTTTGGTGCACGCTGCTGGCATTTTTGCTTGTTGTAGCAATATGCCCCCTCCTTTATCGCTGAAGCATATTGTGATGGATTATGATGTCTTGAACTCCTTTAGCATTCTTTACTTAGTTGATTCTTATGAAAAGTATTTATCAAAGATAAACTTTAAAAACCTCTTATAAAAGTAAAAATTTTTACTTACCTTTTTATGTTGGTGTTGTATTAATTTTTTTACTTTTTATATTTTCTTGCCATGAATATAACGTGGCAGCTGACATGGCATTGAATTATAAACAAAAACAACTTTTTTTTTGCCTGTTCACATGGTTTGCACCACAGACTGTAAAAAAAGATAGACGACGCACTTTCACTCTCTTTATTCTCTCTGAAGCCGCCAATGTCCCAATATGGCGCTGACATCTTGGAGCCGGTGTCTAGGGCTGTACGATTAATCGAAAAATAATCGAAACCGAAATTCAGAACCTCTAACCGACGTATTTTTCCCATGTCGGTTATTTCGGTTTTAGTCACGTGACTTCGCCCCGTCAGTCACATCAAGTGCAGCTTGCCGGCACACAGAGAGATGCAGGAGCGGTTATCTTTGTTTATAGATGCCCAGAATCACTATAGTAACTGCATGTTTTACACAGTTTATACAGGTCAGTTAATTGCCGTTCTTAAAGCCTACGCACTGACACACACACACACACAGGCGGTGCGCGCAAGCCCCGAAGCCAGACCGCTTTCACTTTCGTCCTCTTAAAGTAAATGCGTTTAAAGGCTTACCAGTTTGAACATTTAAAGCGAGTGTGCACTATTCAAAAACAACAATACGGAAAACAACTGTTCAGTGCTCAGCTTTTTCTGTGACAGAGAGCCGAGCTCGCGTCTCTGACAACGCGCTATCTTTATCTATATCTGATGTACAACAAGCAGAAATCGTTTCCTTCAAGTATTTTTTAAAATCACAAAAATTCACTTTTTCATTAGAAAAAAAAAAATTCCACCTGTGGACAGTATACAGTATACAGTAAAAACCTTATCAGGAATTTACTCAACCTTATGAGGGCAAAAAAAAAGAAAGTTATATAATAATCGTTCATTAATCGTAATCGAGGTAAAATGTTAAATTAATCGAGGTTTTTATTTTTGGTCAAATCGTTACAGCCCTACCGGTGTCTGCGCAGTAGTGATTGTGAACTGGAGCCACAAGACTCATGCAGAATCAGTTAGTACAGTTTACTGCAATACAACTCCTTATGTCATTGTGAAATAAATAGTTATGGAAATGTAGAAAGTAAATTTAAAGCTCCAATCTCCTCCTGAAATTCCTGAAAAAAGTCAGTTAAATGTATGAATAACTTCGCTCAGAGAAGCTATCAGTCTCAGCTGTCAATCATGACGTCACATCCACGTTTTTAACTAAATCCAAACTTAAAAAAAAAAAAAAAAAAACGAACACTTGAACGTGATAATTACCTAAAATGACAAACCATCTTTGGAAAAAATTTATTTGTAGGGTAATTTGATTGTTTAGTTTGTCTCGCGTCCCAATAGATTACATGGAGAGGGCGGTGTGATTTATACTGCATCCAGCCAATCAAAATGTTGTGGCTTCACTTTTCAGGACTTGTGCAGCACACTTGGTTTGACTCTGACACGGTCAAAGCAGTTTGTTGGAAAAGCACTATGTTTCGTTTGTTGATTTCGATCAATCAGAACTATTTTGGCCGAAAATAACTTTTCCAACTTTCTCGCTCCATGTAACATCCCTTTTCACAATCCAATCAATTCACTGTGAATAAATCCTATCCTACATTTTCTTTTCTCTTTGAATATTCTGTATCAGAAATAGGGGTTGTGGAACCTGTTTCCTGTTAACTTTAATCATTTCAAAATGCTATTTATGAAGTCAAAGAAACATTTCTAGTAGCTCAATTTGCATAAAATGCGCTTTATTCAAAATTAGTATTGGTTCTAGCAGATTTGGGTGGAAGTGAATGCCTGCATGCCCAGTGGTCCTGTGGACTGTGTGGATAGACACTGACCCAGTTGTACCTCTCTTGAGCTGACCGCACTCTGCTTGATCACATTAGCAGCTTTCAGAGGAATGAGTTCATTGAATGGAAGCTCTTATTAGTAGCGTCATGGTTCTTATGTCTCAAAAAAGGATTTGGACTGATGTCTCACTTGATGGTAAAAACCCTTTAAAAGTAGTGTTTCCTAACTATAAGCTGTTTAGGTATTTTTTTTATAGGCTTAGCTTATTTACAGATTTAGGCCTCCTGCTGTTATAATTGCAGAATGTTAAGTGTGTGTATGTGTAAGCAACTGTCCAAACAAACACATTCCTCCCATCAGCCTTCATACCGATGCTCAATTAACAAGCGGCTGCTGTGTCAGGTCTGCAAGGAATTTCCATTAGATACATGTCTGAAATAGCCCAAAGAATAATCCAAACACTGAATTCATAGGTTTTTGGTGAGATACGTTGAAGGAATTGAATCCCTTGAACTTCACAGGACCATCTTGCCTGTTTTGCATATCAAACGGTTTGTTTAGACAGAGCGTCAGTAGGTCAAGACTGTGGTCGCCGCTTAGTGGGCCATTAGAGATTCCTGGACTGTTCTGTCCTGCTTGGATTCCCTCTCGAGAGAATTAGTTCTTGTTTTTGCTTTTCAAAAGCTTTGTATTATTCCCCCCACAAGGTCCTTTTTCCTTTAATGTTTGCGAAAAAAGACTGAACTTCACTGTGGGCTTCCTGTCAGACCAATGTCTTTACCACATGGATCTCCCTCGGTAAAACAACATCTGGGTTTTGTGTGTGTGTGTGTGCACTGCTTTCTGGTTTTTATGACTGTTGTCTTCAAATTTATTTAATTTGTTACAAAGACATGGTCCATTTATTTTATTTTTACCCACAGCACTGGATGCATTTTCTCATCCTGCACTACACAAGGGCCAAATGACTTTCCACCATGTTGTACATATTTAAGGCATCATCACACTCTGTCGCTTTCACACCCAGCAGGAAGTTTAAACATGGCCATGAAGTCTAAAGGCCCATTCACACCATGAACAATAACATTCTGTTTATTATTAGCACATGCTATCCACCTGTTCCCGGGGGGGCACTTCTGTAAAAAAGAACGAGGGTACAACTTCCGGTGAGGCGGCGGAAGCAGTATACCAATGGTATTTTGTGTGCTGGTTAGTGAAGGCGCTAAGTGTTTTTTGCATCATTGGCAAGGTTTCAAAATAATCATTTTTATCATGTTTTTGTTATTAGATGGTGCCACAAGGGTTAAGTGAAGGTTACTGTGAAGCAACATTTGCAACATGAATGACACACACTAAACATTTCAGTTTAGTACATTTATTAGTTAATTAATTATTAGTTACTTCAGTTATTTAGCATTAAGCTTTGTATCAGTAGAAACCCGGTAGTATATTCGAATTATGGTACTTTCCCCCCTCATATCCCCCTGAGAGATAATTATTTCTGTAAAAAATCCTCCAATGATGCAAATATCGTCATTTTGCGTCATCGGAGGATTTTTGGCCAGAGGCTAGAGAGTACAGGAGCTAGTTCCGCATGTTTTCAACCCGCCCACAGGGTGGCATTCATAACGGAGTGGTTCGGAGCAAAGTGAGTGTTTCAACTTTTCAATGAGTTTCTATGAAAGTTTAGCTTCCACATGTGATCTGATAACACGCCAGACTGGACACGCGCTGTGAATGATGCCAGGCTTACCTCAGCTCTGCTCAGATCTTCTCATGATGAATGAAATCTGACTTCTGCTGCGTCTGTAACGTGACTTTCGTTCGGCTCACTCACACTTTATTGAAAAGACACATTCAGTTTTTAATTGTAGTGTCTATTCTCTAACTGAACAAAATTATTTTCTTACTATGAAATGAATATCAAAACGGCGTTGGGAGCGGTGCCGTGGTGGACAAGTGGTAAGTAGCCTTGGCTTGGGAGTGGCCTCGTAGGGCAGTGAAGCAAGTGCATTCTGGGAGTTGTTGTCTTTCATCCACATGAGACAAATTTATTTTCTGTCTTTTCTCAGTCTAGAAGGCTCCAAATTCAAAAATAATTTCACATTTCTACTACATAAATGACCCAGTTTAAATACACATTTATCTTCCCAGTGCTGAAGTGCACTTTTAATAATATCACAATACAATAAACAATAAAAATTTTGTGTCCTTAATTATCCTTACTTTAATGACCTGCTGCATGACTACAACAGCATCCTGGCCCTAATACATGAACAACCCACTGTCTGTACTTCACCTGTCACTGATGCTAGCACCCATGCCTTGTGATGGGATACGTGTAGGCTCAGGCTCGGCTCATTGTCCGCTTTTAGATAGTTTCCGACAGATACTGATACACCTCTGAGCTTTTCAAATTGCTCATCGCCTTACCATCACAGGCTACTTAATCTAGAAAATAGCTAAAAATGCTACCGTACGTGATACGAGGCCACTTCTTCACGTCATCCTCCAAAGCAACTACCGCGGAGGGTGAAGGTACTGTTGTTTCACCCTTTTGAAAGGTCGTTGAGGTTGTGTTCCCACATCGTTAGCAAATTTGGATAGCTTGAATGACTGTCAATTGTTGAATGTCAATAAGCTATGTTTCCATCCACCTATTTTTATGCGCATTTTGGGATATCCCATCAAAAAATGCTTAATGGAAACGCCAAGATGCGCATGAATTCTATAAATGCTCATTAAAAAACGTATGCGCTCGTTTGAGTCGGATACATTTTCTATCCGATACGAAAATGTGCACATAAACTAAGATGGAAATGCATAAAGTCCCGCTTGTTTACTTGGAACTGGAAAACGCACCCACTTTTGATGCAAGGCTTCATGGGGCGTAGGAAACTTGTGGATAGTTAAGTCTTCTACTTTTTCTGGATTCTGTCAATGTTTTATGTTCATCAGCTGGAAAAAAAACTTCCTCATGATATTGTTCCTCTGTGTCGTTATCGTTATAGTTGTGGTGGATTTATTATTCTCACCGATAGGGCTGTAATCTCCCAGTCGATTAGCCGATGATTAGTCAAAATTCTGATTGGTCGATTTTTTTTGTGTTGCTTTTATTTAATCTGTTTTGCCGCGTTCATTTCATCAGGTGGAAAGCACTAATTGCTAATGGGGGTGTTTTCAGAGTACCCCTGTTTCATAGGTAACAGTCTGTCTTCAGAACACCCCCTTTGTTTTCACTTATTTTGGATTAGCCCAACCCACTGGAGAAGAGACAGATTGAAGTAGGCTACTTTGCTGTATATTATTGATTTAATTGTGAGAGCGTTTTCCTAGTCAGTCCTCTTCTACCATGTCAACAAAGACATCGGCAGTGTGGCAGCATTTTTTTAAAAGACGAATGCTAATTTTGCAAGCAACAGTTTGCATATCACAGCTCGATGATAAACATGTCATATCACCTAAAAACGGTAAGCTAACTTGTCTGCGTTAGGTTGCCCTGTCTGTTTTGAGTAGGCTATATGAACATATCAGAATTGCCATATTTCAATGTTTTTTATTTGGAGCCTAATGCGCAGTGCGCTGTGCCCAGCCCACTGTTTGTATTAGTTTTGAGCCTGTGCTTTATTTTTCAGTTATGCACTAATTTCATTTCTGCTCTTTTTTTAGAATTACTGTTGTAAAGTGTTCTATCTGTCCCTAGGCAGGTTCCGTTTTAATTTTTACATCTGTGTTGAGGACCGCTATCTGAACAGATGCTCAGAGGCTTCTTTATGTACCTGGGAATAACCCTTGACCCCCAAGACACATTGAAAATCACGCAATTCCTTGATATAGTCTGAGTTGAGTTGAAAGAGAAACCCACCCCCCATCCTCAATAGCTTTGAAAGAATCCTCTGTTTCTATTATCTTTTTCCCTTTGGCCAATGCCTAGACTGACTAATTTTGGAGTCATTGGCCCTATTTTAGCGATCGTAGCGCATGGTCTGAAGCACATGGCGCAGGTGCACTTAGACCGTGTTAATAAACCAATCAGAGTCTCATCTCCCATTCCCTTTAAAAGCCAATTGTGCTTGCACCATGGCGGATTCACTATTTAGATGGTGGAATTTGCAATGGAAAGGCTGAACAGTTCTCCAGAGAGGAATCCTTTTATTTTTGTGTGCTGCTGCGCTTCCCTGTGTGTAATAAGCAGAGTGTACACGCATTGTGAATGATTCTTAATGTTTTCATCTGAAATATTTAAAATTGGTTTCATTTTAAAGACAGTTCAGAGTTTGCACTTTCAGGTCCGGTTCCATTGGCGACCATTGAGTTTGTCCTGTTACCCGATATGAATCTTGCTTGTGTGGTCGTGCATGTTTGAGGCTGTCTTTTAATTGTTTTTAGAAGCGTGTTGATGGATATGTCTGTGTTGAAGTGTTTTGGCGCTGTGGTTCAGCATGCTCAGATTTGTGCAAATGCCCGGTAGCCGTTTTCAAACTGACAATGAATTCAAGTCTGAATGGAACGTTTTGGGTTTGATAGAAAGTTGGCCGCCATGACCACTCAAGTGGGAGGTTAACTAACTCTGCTCAGCTGAAGAATTTTACTGCAGAGTGCCTTCTCTTTCCCTCAGGGATTGTACAAATCAATTTTTTGTGTGTGAGTGTTTTACTGTTTTGTTTTTTGAGAAAAATAAAATGGAAGAAAATAACCATTGTGCTTGCTTGTTAAGAAACTCTGGATTTTCTGTTTTATTTATTTTTTCCCCTCCTTTTTTGCAGCTCATTCATTAAATGTATGGATGTTATGGATGTCTCTATTCTTTCAGTAAGCTTCAGGACTGAGAGTTGTGGTTTGGAGTTGGGTGTGGTGCTTTTTGTTTTGCCTACTGTTCAAACATATCAACTTAAAAGGTTTGTTGGGAAAAATAGGGGTGTTTAGGCTGCTGTCTATCCGGGCATGCCTCATCTGTTTGCCATCAAAGTATCTAAATCGCCATAGTTTCGATTTGCAAAGAGAGGTCACATGGGGGCAAGGAAAGGGTCAGAGTTCACTAGCTGCTTGAGCAAGCACTGGAGTCTCTGGTTCTTGATTTCTAGTAGTTACATGAGTACACTTGCACAGGCCTTCCTTCTAGACCTGTGTTGTACTTTTATAGCTAATTAACCTTTATAGATTTGGCATTATACATATTTATTATTAAGACAATATAGAGAATTGTATGACTATATATATATATATATATATATATATATATATATATATATATATATATATATATATATATATATATATATATATATATATATATATATATATATATATATATATATATATATATATATATATATATATATATATTCAGTGAGGAAAATAAGTATTTGAACACCCTGCTATTTTGCAAGTTCTCCCACTTGGAAATCATGGAGGGGTCTGAAATTGTCATCGTAGGTGCATGTCCACTGTGAGAGACATAATCTAAAAAAAAAATCCAGAAATCACAATATATGATTTTTTAACTATTTATTTGTATGATACAGCTGCAAATAAGTATTTGAACACCTGTCTGTCAGCTAGAATTCTGACCCTCAAAGACCTGTTAGTCTGCCTTTAAAATGTCCACCTCCACTCCATTTATTATCCTAAATAATAAAGATAGAGAGAGCTCGCGGCTGAAGATACAGAGGTTAGTGCACTCTCCGTATCTGTCGCGGATGTAACCCGATCCTTCCGGCGGGTGAACGTCCGTAAAGCTGCGGGTCCAGACGGCATTCCCGGCCGTGCGATCAGAGCGTGCGCGCACCAACTGGCTGGAGTTTTCACGGACATTTTTAACCTGTCCCTCTCCCTGTCTGTGGTCCCCACATGCTTCAAAACGTCCACCATTGTGCCTGTACCTAAGCAGTCAAAAACCACCTGCTTAAACGACTGGCGTCCTGTTGCTCTGACCCCCATCATCAGCAAATGCTTTGAAAGAATAGTCAGAAACCACATCTGCTCTGTTCTCCCCCCCTCACTGGACCCACTGCAGTTTGCATACCGCACAAACCGCTCCACTGATGATGCCATTTCATCTACAATACACACTGCTCTCTCCCACCTGGAAAAGAGGAACACGTATGTGAGAATGCTGTTTGTGGACTACAGCTCAGCATTCAACACCATTGTGCCCTCCATACTTGACATGAAATTCCGGGCTCTAGGCTTAAACAGCCTGTTATGCAGCTGGATCCTGGACTTCCTGTCAAACAGACGCCAGGTGGTCAGAATGGGCAGTAACATCTCCTCATCACTGACTCTCAACACTGGAGCCCCTCAGGGTTGTGTTCTCAGCCCACTCCTGTACTCCCTGTACACACATGACTGTGTGGCTACCCACAGCTCCAACACCATCATCAAGTTTGCTGACGATACGACGGTGGTAGGTCTTATCACCGACAATGATGAAACGGCCTACAGAGAGGAGGTGCACACTCTGACACGGTGGTGTCAGGAGCACAACCTCTCCCTCAACGTCAGCAAGACCAAGGAGCTGGTGGTCGACTTCAGGAGGAATGAGAGTGAACACCGCCCCATCACCATCGATGGAGCACCGGTGGAGAGAGTCAGCAGCTTCAAGTTCCTCGGTGTCCACATCACAGAGGAACTCTCATGGTCCGTCCACTCCGAGGCCGTTGTGAAGAAGGCTCATCAGCGCCTTTTCTTCCTGCGACGGCTGAGGAGGTTTGGAATGAACCGCCACATCCTCACACGCTTCTACAGCAGCACCATCGAGAGCCTGCTGACTGGCTGCATCACCACCTGGTACGGCAACAGTACCGCCCGCAGCCGCAAAGCCCTGCAAAGGGTAGTGCGCACGGCCAGCTGCATCATCGGAGGTGAGCTTCCCTCCCTCCAGGACATTTACGCCAGGCGGTGTGTGAAGAGAGCTCAGAGGATCATCAGAGACTCTAGCCACCCGAACCATGGGCTGCTCTCACTGCTGCCATCAGGCAGACGGTACCGCAGCATCAGAACACGCACCAGCCGACTTCAGAACAGCTTCTTCCCACAAGCAATCAGACTACTTAACTCCTGATCCATCAGGATCATAACACACACTGGACAGAATATCACTCCGCACAACCCACTGTAGATACACACACATTATATACACATTTATGTATCATTTATTATTTATCATTTATCATATAGCACCTATTGTACATAATTGGATCTCTACTGTGAATAATAATGTATACTGTACATTGTATATTATTATTATTATTATAGCTTAATGTATACTGTTTAATGTATGTTTAGTGTATATTGTTTAAAGTATATGTATATTGTAAGTATGTGTATATTGTTTAAAGCTGTGAGAACTACACTCACATTGTGTAAATTATTTATTGTTTATTGTAGTGTATGCTGTGCTGTGAGTAATTGTGTGCGCATCAGATGTGTAATCTGTTGTTGCTTAAATATTGTACATGTCATGTCGTGACTGCTATGTTGCTCGGAACTGCACCAAGAATTTCACCTGCTGTTGCACTTGTGTATATAGCTGTGTGACAATAAAGTGATTTGATTTGATTTTTGATAAATTAGATGCACCTGTTTGAGGTTGTTAGCTGCATAAAGACACCTGTCCACCCAATACAATCAGTACGAATCCAACTACTAACATAGCCAAGACCAAAGAGCTGTCCAATGACACTAGAGACAAAATTGTACACCTCCATAAGGCTGGAAAGGGCTACGGGGAAATTGCCAAGCAGTTTGGTGAAAAAAGGTCCACTGTTGGAGTAATTATTAGAAAATGGAAGAAGCTAAACATGACTGTCAATCTCCCTCAGACTGGGGCTCCATGCAAGATCTCACCTCGTGGGGTCTCAATGATCCTAAGAAAGGTGAGAAATCAGCCCAGAACTACACGGGAGGAGCTGGTCAATGAGCTGGGACCACCGTTTCCAAGGTTACTGTTGGTAATACACTAAGACGTCATGGTTTGAAATCATGCATGGCACGGAAGGTTCCCCTGCTTAAACCAGCACATGTCAAGGCCCGTCTTAAGTTTGCCAATTACCATTTGGATGATCCAGAGGAGTCATGGGAGAAAGTCATGTGGTCAGATGAGACCAAAATAGAACTTTTTGGTCATAATTCCACTAAACTTGTTTGGAGGAAGAAGAATGATGAGTACCATCCCAAGAACACCATCCTTACTGTGAATCATGGGGGTGGTAGCATCATGCTTTGGGGGTGTTTTTATGCATATGGGACAGGGCGACTACACTGTATTAAGGAGAGGATGACCGGGGCCATGTATTGCGAGATTTTGGGGAACAACCTCCTTCCCTCAGTTAGAGCATTGAAGATGGGTCTTTATATATATATATATATATATATATATATATATATATATATATATATATATATATATATATATATATATATATATATATATATATATATATATATATATATATATATATATATATATATATATATATAAAATATCTCTTTCAGGGGCGTTTCCTTCGAGGAGGCAAGGGAGGCAGTGCCCCCTCAAAAAACTGGATGAGAAAATAATTATTATTACAAAAATAAAACAGCGTGAATATTACAAAATGTGACATTAAAAAGTGTAAAAGTCACACATTTTTAAGTAACACTGTTGGCTTAAAATTTTTTATTTTTTAAATAAATTTTTAAAAATAAATAACGTCTTTTGTGCCTCCTCTGATCCCGTTTACTTAAAACAGAGTAGCTAAAGTGTGTGTGGGTTTAGTGGGGGTTAATTGAGAATGAATGTGGAAAAGTCATGTGAGAAGAGGCAATGCCTCCATCACACTATGATTGGATATGATCAGTTATGATTGGATAATGGTTTGTTCAATAAATCCCGCCTCTTGTTTTTGTACGCATTCTAGAATCTGCCCAAATTAAGACAATGATGGAGTTAAATGGTTAGTTCACCCGAAAATTTAAATTCTGTCATCATTTACTCACCCTCATGATGTTCCAAACCTGTATGAGATTCTTTCTTCTGCTGAACACAAGAGAAGATATTTTGAAGAATGTTTGGAACCAAGCAGATAGAGCAACCATTGACTACCATAGTAGGAAAAAAAATACTATGATAGTCAATGGTTGCTCTATCTGCTTTGTTACAAACATTATTCCAAATATCTTCTCTTGTGTTCAGCAGAAGAAAGAAACTCCTACAGGTTTGGAACATCATGAGGGTGAGTAAATGATGACCAAATTTTCATTTTTGGGTGAACTATCCCTTTAATGTGAAGACTATTTCAAAAGTACAACTCAGCCACTTAGATACCACTGCTTTGTCATGTCAAAAGCAAACTTGAAATGACCTGAAAACATGATGACTGGGGATTTTTAGTGAGCAGTCAGCTTGAGGAAATTAAAGGTGCATCTTCGTGTCTGTGACCAGTGTACAAGCTTGATGACTGCTGAAAATAATTTGACTATTAAAAAGAAAAGCTGAACATTAGTTCACAAATAAAATATATTGTTTAAATTGTTACTGCCTTTAGCTATTGTTTTAGAATAAATGAAAAATGCGTAAAAACACTAACTTGATTAAATGTATACTTTTAATAAATAGAACATTACATAGTGTAAAAATACAAAATAGAATTGTATTTGGTCTCTCTTTTTTGTAATGTTTATTTAACCAGGAAAATTAAGTGTAACAGGGACATTAATTTACTTTTGATATATGTGAGGATTCATATAGCTGCCGTGTTTTTTCTAGCCTCAGACCTAGCCCTGTTGCTCTGGACTTTTAAAGCCTTTTAAGGCTTGACTCAGTTGGTCAGCTCTTCCAACGGGCCTGGCCTCCACCCATGATGATGTGATAAGAAAGGCAGTTCCATCCTCTTGTGACTCTCATCCAATCACACAGTGTTGTGTGCATTCAAACACTGGCCAATGACTGTTTTCCCCTAAAGTGTCTGAGTTTACAGTGTGTGTGTGAAGCTGCATAAATAGAGTCCTCTGGGACCGTAAAGTTACATTCCAACTGTCTAAAGGCAAAGGCTTGTACACAATGTGTTCCCCGAGGAAAATAACCAGTGCTGGAGTAAGGTAATAAAATATTTTGATTAAAGCTGTACATGATTGAATTCTATTAAATGCTTCAGGACAAAAAGATATGTCTGAAGAATAAATTATATGGCAGCGATGTCTTTGTGATTTATATTTTTGTCTATGGCAGGGTTTACTTAGCATGCATGCCATACTGTTCAGAAGCTTCTTTATTTAACACTTTTTTGTATTTTCTGAAGGAGTGGGGTATTTTAAATTTTCTTTCAATATAACTTGTTTTGCATTTTTATTTGTTCCATTTGAATCCACGTAAAAACAGCGAATTTATCCAAATTAATCATCGTCTGCTTCCTTTTATTTAGATTACGCTGTAAATGTATCAAGAACTTGGAGCCAAGCATGAAAAAGGCGACCAAGCCCACGGCCGCCACCTCCAGAACCTCAGCGGGCACTAAGGCCCCGGGCAGGCCAGAGGGAGGCAGCATTATGGGCACAGGTGGGAAGATGACAAACAAAACCCATAGTGCAGCTCCACTGTCTAAGGTAACTATTTAGTATGGAGAAATTGACGTTTTTAATCATTATCAATATGTTGAACCAAGTGCCAGCTAAGAATGTTAGCTTGTGATTTGTCTCTAACAGATCATTAACTTAATGTTTTGCATGCTAACCAGGCAAAAAGCAATGATGATCTCCCTGCGGTCAATGCAGGAAGTGGAGCAGTGTCCATTAGCAACAGTAACGCTACTGCTAGAAACAAGAGAGGAACCTTGTCTCAGAACACCAGCAGCACTGAGACCAGGTCCAAGACCAGTTCAGGTAGCACTAAGCATTGCCTTGGTTCTGAAGAATTTTAAAGAAAAATTGTGTTGCAAAATTATGCCCACAACACCGCTAATGAAATGTCCATCATATTTACAGTATGTTGTTGTGAAATGTTTCAGCTTGCAACATTTTTTTCCCTCCTGTAGGTCTTTCAGGAAGGCGTGCCATGTCATCCACAGCCAAGGATCCATGCATGACCCGAGAAAACTTGCGAGAACGAACCAGAGCAAGTGCTGCCAAAAAGCTCGCCGGACCCACTGATGCCATGCCTCAGAAGCGGTCACGATGTCATTCCGTAGCTGAGACTGAGTCTCGGATGAGCAAATCTCGCACAGACAGCCAGATAAGCCATAAAGCAGTGCTGGAGAGTCAAGTGAAGGACCTGCTGGGCTTAGCCAAGAGCAAAGACATGGAGATCCTCCATCTTCGCTCTGAACTTGGAGGTATGAGGGCCCAGCTTGGTCTGGAAGAACGTGAAGCCCCTGAACAGCATCCAGAACAAGGTTCTCAAGAAACCAAGCAGCCTCAGGAGAAAGAGGTTTCTCCTGTGATCAGTGCCACAGATGTGGAGTCTACTCTCCTCCTCCTTCAAGACCAGAACCAGGGCATCCTTGATGAGCTAAATATGCTGAAAAGTGAAAACCGGATGCTGAAGGATCGCCTCAATGCGCTTGGCTTCTCTCTGGAGCACCGTCTGGACAGCCCTGATAAAGGTCTGCGTTTCCCATCCCTTAGTCCTGAGCCTGTAGCTTCCAGCAGCAGTGGAAGCAGAGGGGCTGGCATGCGCACGTCTTCCGCAGAAGGCTCCGCCCAAGGCTCTACTGAGGACCTTCTGTCAGAACCGAGACGTGTAGGCTCTCCTGATGCAGTGGACAGTGAGTGCAGTGAGGCTTACCAGCCAATCACTTCCAGTGATGATGCTCTGGATGCGCCGTCAGGTTGTGGATCGTCTTCTGAATCAGAAGGAGGGCCACCGAGCCGGGAAAATTCCCGCAGGGGCAGCAGCGGGAACACCAGCGAGGTTTCCGTGGCCTGCCTGACTGAGCGAATCCATCAAATGGAGGAGAACCAGCACAGCACATCAGAAGAACTCCAAGCCACCCTGCAGGAGCTTGCTGATCTGCAGCAGATCACACAAGAGCTTACCACGGAGAACGAACGCCTGGGCGAGGAGCGCGCCATTCTTGTCGACTCCCTCTGTCAACAAGGGGAGCGTTTGGAACTCTACGGAAGACAGCTGGACTACTTCCGTGGCCTTCTTGACGAGCACCGGGTGGCGTATGCCAAGGATGATGAAGATGCCAAAAGCGGGCGCTATGTGGAGCTGGAGAGGCGCTATGCCGAGCTGAACGAGGGCTCGCGTTTTGAGCGGGAGCAGCTGCTGGGTGTGCAGCAACAGCTAAGCAGTGCTCTCAAGATGGCGGAACAGGAGAATGCAGAAGCCCAAGGCCTGATGGCAGCATTGAAGGAACGTGTCCATATGGCAGAGAGAGCTGTAGAAATGGAACGGAGGGAGCGGGCCGTTGCCAAAGCGGAGTTGGAAGCGTTGATGGTGGTGTCCGAAGGGGAGCAGGTGGAGCTGAACCGCTGTAGAATCCAACTTGAGCAAGAGAGGCAGAGAGTGGCCCAGCTCCTCTCCATCCACAATGCAGGGGATAAGACTGACATACGCCACCTGCTGGACAGCGAGAGATTAGACAAGGAGCAGGCGGAGGCCAAAGCAGCTCAGTTACAAGAGGAACTGGGGCACACGCGCAGTGAAGCTGCCCAGCTCCAGGAGGCAATTAGTAAGGTGAAATTGACAAACATGTATCTTTGATTGTTTTAAGTTGGTTTAAGGATTTAAGGATTAGTTCACTTTTAAATAAACTTTTGCTGATAATTTACTCACCCCCATGTCATCCAAGATGTCCATGTCTTTCTTTCTGCAGTCAAAAAGAAATTAAGATTTTTGATGAAAACATAACCATAACTCCGCCATAACTTCCACTAAGTGAGGTCAAAATACGAGTGGGGTCATAGATATATCGATCGTAGATGCCTCATTTTACTGATCCGTGCAGGCGCTAATGAGGCATCTACGTATACATCTATGACCAAGCTCGTATTTTGACTTCACTTAGCGGATGTTATGGCGGAGCTCAGAGATGATCATGTTCGTCTGATAAGGGGTAAAATAATAGCATAAATACTGCTTGGTTTCTCACAGAAACTGATCTTTTCGCTAGATAAGACCCTTATTCGTCTGATATCGTTTAAAGCCCTTTGAAGCTGCACTGAAACTGTCATTTGGACCTTGAACCGTTTGGAGCCCATTGAAGTCCATTATATGGATAAAAATCCTGGAATGTTTTCATCAAAAATCTTAATTTCTTTTCGACTGCAGAAAGAATGGCATGGACATCTTGGATGACATGGGGATGAGTAAATTATCAGCAAAAGTTTATGGATGCTAGGTTGGATGCTGTCTGAAAATGTACTACATTTGATGAAAAACATTCACAACTGTTAAAAAAGAATGCTCTATATAGTATGAATGTGTGTAGTAAGAATGAAATTCACCATGTTGCCATTATCATGTTACCTACCAGCATCAGTTGTGTCGCTTCACAAATCCTCTCCCATGGCCTCTTAGGATAGTAAAGTGTCCATCGTATGCACACTTCAGAATTTCACTGGAAGTAATAGGTCATCCGGGTACTTAATTCATAGTATTATGAATTCACACTACTTTTGTCACATAATGAATTGAAATATTGAATTTCCAGGTTAACTAGTAGTAGTGTACTGTACATTTTCCAACATGTATTGCAGCTTTTCTTTCCGTTTTGTCTTTAGCTGATTTCCCTGCTAACATGTATCCTTGTGTTCGCTAAAGCTTGAGGGTGAGTTCCGAGCTTTTCGTGACGATATCCAGGCACAATTAGCAGAGCAGAAGCGGCTCCTGGAGCAGCAGTGCTCTGAGCTAGACAAGAAGGATACAGAGATCGCTGACATGAAGGAGACCATCTTTGAGCTGGAGGATGAAGTCGAGCAGCATCGGGCTGTCAAGCTTCATGACAACCTCATAATTTCCGACCTGGAGAGTAAGTCACATGACAGAATGGTTTCCATGGCTAATGGTCACTAATGTATACAATTATATTTAATTGTCATATATATGTTTTTTATAATTACCATATATTTATCAACAATATTGTGCCGAATACTTCTACTGTATATAGCTACGGCCCATTGACACCAAAGACGATAACGAAGATGTAATTCTAAAAATCGTTAAATATAAAAGAATAGAAGAGTCCACACCACAACTATAACGATAATCACTTTTAGAACGATTTTTTTCCAATGAGCAATTAAAACATTGACCAATCAAAATTCAAGCAACAGGCGACAAAATTGCAGCGCGCCATTAAAATAAACGATCATATTGTGCGTTGGTAATATATCGATATACAGTGTGTGGGGTAACGCATTACAAGTAACGTGAGTTACATAATCGGATTACTTTTTTCAAGTAACTAGTAAAGTAACGCATTGCTTGTAAATTTACAACAAAATATCAAGTTACTTTTTCAAATAGGTAACTCAAGTTACTTTGTGTACCCTCTCCTGTCCCCATGTTGAGAGAAATCGTCAATACACTTTATGTATTTAATATCACTTTATTAACCAATGTCTTTGCTGCTGACCTTCAATGGTCCAATTCAATCATACTAAAAGCAAAAAATATTCTTCTGCGATCCAGAATTGTAGCACAGCTGAACGGTTTGTTTGAGCTGCACCATCTATTGTACAGAGGCTTATTCATTTCACTTTTAGTATTCAATTCACTTTACATTTGCCAAAAATATAACTTTTTTTGTTATTAAAAAACAAACAAACAAGCAAGCCCAGCCCAGATAAGAAAAAGTAACACAAAAGTAATGCAATGCTAGCCTGACAAGCCAGACCCACGTCAAGATGTTGGGTCTGGGAACACACCATTGGCAGGGATAAACGGTTGTCTTTCAAATTCCCTCTGCACGCAATAGGATAGCGCTACAACCAACCAGAGCAATGAAGAAGGTGAAGCAGAGCTAGTTGATAGATTAAACTTTTGCCGTATCCGGTCGGCAAAACTCAGAACACATCTTCCTTTCTTAAGAATGACTTCAGTGCCGTTCTTTGTTGTTTTCTTAAAGAAAAGCTTAACTCAAGTCTTCCAGAGTCGCAGCCAAAGCCGATTGGAAAGGCCACTGTTCGCCAGCATGCAGAACCGCCGCAACTCTGCCATCATTATGTTAAGCCCGCCCACCAACTCTATACACGATGCGATTGGCCTGACCAGAGTTTGGTTTTTCCAGCTTGCAAGTCAACAGAGAGTTGCTAGACGCCCTGGCTGAAAATTATTTTTGCTGCCGCTAGGGTACATCTAGATTTCTATCCTAATGTAACGCATTACTTTCCATGAAAAGTAACACAATTCGTTTTTTTTTAGGGAGTAAGGCAGTATTGTAATGCATTACTTTTAAAACTAACTTTCCCCAACTCTGTCGATATAGTTATCATTCTTGGTGTGAACGGACCTTTAGACTGAAGTAAAAAATCTATGTGAGAGTAGTTCATTGTATTATGCATTCTATCTATAAATATATCAAATGTGCATAGTGTAAGATAAAGTAAAGAATTGTACAGAAAACATTTTTCTATGTATGTAACAAACACATTTGTCTGGTGGTGTTGACCAGATGCCCACAGTTTTGTTTTCATTATTTTGTAGTTATGCAGGCTGTCCACATAGAGGCGGCATCGAGCTATCTGAGTATGCAATACAGACATTGTCTTTACTTAACATGTTTAGCTTTCAGTTTCATTTTAATAGAATGATTGTTTTACTGTATGTATTACCAAAAGAAATGCAAAAGATAACATAATTGTATAAAAATAAAATTAGGCATTTGAATAAAATAAACTTTCAGCAACACATTAATGAACATTTAACTTTCCTTATAAATCTGTATTTATTTCTGCCACCCCCCCTCAGATTCCATCAAAAAGCTTCATGATCAGAAATATGATATGGAGAAGGAGATTAAGATTCTTCACCGTAAATTGCGGGTAAATTTTCCCTTTTTATGTGCTGTGTTTGCACTGTGTATCAGGGTTCTTATAGTAATTGTAATCTTAAAGATGGTTTGAAATTAGTACTACCATCTTTGTGACCTTTCAAGCTAGAAATAATCTCCATTATTCTCCAATTGAATTTCATTGACACCTGTCACTCACAGGAGGAATCAGCCGAGTGGCGTCAGTTCCAAGCTGATCTGCAAACGGCCGTTGTCATCGCCAACGACATCAAGTCAGAAGCTCAGGAGGAGATTGGAGACCTGCGGCGGCGCCTACAGGAAGCTCAGGAGAAAAATGAGAAGATGAACAAAGAGCTGGATGAACTAAAGAGCATGAAGTAAGAGAATATGTAGTGTAGATTTACAGTGTAAATGTGTTGTGACTACAGGCATATTGACACTCAGACACGGGTGTGATTTATGTTTGTATGTGCAAATATTTGCATATGCAGGATATCCGAGTGTCAGTGTGTGTCTTGTTTTACAGGCAGGAAGAGGAGCGTGGTCGTGTGTATAATTATATGAATGCCGTGGAGAGAGACCTGGCTGCGCTGAGGCAGGGGATGGGCCTTAGTCGACGTTCTTCCACTTCCTCTGAACCATCACCCACCGTCAAAACACTCATAAAGAGCTTCGACAACGCCTCGCAAGGTTCACAAACACATGCAGATTTATGCAGATACATGCTCATATTTGGAGTGGTGTGACCAATTGTTTATGAATCTAGGTTGGTAGCCAAACGGTTGTGGGTTGTTCGGACCTCACAAGGGCGATTGCACTTGGACGTGTACTGCAGGTCGCTTTTTTTATACTAGATATACTAGATGAAGGGCTGCTCAATATATGCTCAATATATATATATATATATATATATATATATATATATATATATATATATATATATATCGAAATAAAATCGATATTGCAATATGGTATAGTGCGATTGTCAGTGGTTTCAGAGTAAAGCGTGGTGTTTACATACCTGATGTCATGAGCTGCATGCCTGTAAATGAACACAGTGCTGCATTTCTCTTCATTTTTATTTGGCGGTTAATAAGTCAAGTCAAGTCACCAACATAGATTGCTTCAAAGCAGCTTTACAGTGATGATAGGAAATTTAATTTTGTTTTAGATGAAAAGCTAAAGTAAGTTTTTGATCGATTAATTTTTGTTGTAAACTGATTTCAAAATGTAAAAACACATGTAAAAAAATATATATTGCACAAAATGAAAACGATAATGTAAATTTTTATTATAAGTGTGAATCAAAAATTAAAAGTGCATAAAAAAAATCAATAAAAAAAACAAGCATGATCTCTTAAATGTCTTAGTATGTGTTTTGGTCATAATTTTGACTTTTCAAAAAATCTTATTTAAGCTTTTTATCTAATAATTAGGACTTAATCATAATTTAGATTTTTAAGTCATACTTTTGATTTTAAATCTAATTTTTTTTTTTATCTCAGAATTTTTACTGTTCAACTCACAATGACTTAGCATGTCATATTTTTTACTTTTTATCTAATAATTATGACATAGCATGTCATATTTTTGACTTTTTATCTCACTATAATGACTTTTAAAATCATATTTTTGACTTTTTATCTAATAATGAGGACATCTAAAATCATATTTTCAACATTTTATCTTATAATTATGACATAGCATGTCGTATTTTCTACTTTTTATCTCACTATAATGACTTTTAAAATCATATTTTTGACTTTTTATCTAATAATGAGGACATCTAAAATCATATTTTCAACATTTTATCTCTTAATTATGACTTTATGATAATTGAAATGAGCTGATCAGTAATATAGTTGAATATTTAGTGTCCCCAACTGAGCAAGCCAAAACCCAGAGGTGACGGTGGCAAATGGAGAAAAAAAAATATTGGGAGAAACCAGGCTCAGTCGGGGTGTCAGTTAATATAAGCCTTCTGAAGCGAAGCAATGGGTTTTTGTAAGAAAAATATACATTTTTAACATGTTATAAAGTAAAATATCTAGCTTCCGGTGGACCACCTTCCGTATTTTTTTTTTATATAACTCAGAACATTTTCACAAATAACTACAAGAAAACGGCATGTAACACATTGAATGAAATTTGGAGGTAGAAAGACTGAAATAGCATAGTAAAAGTAAGATGTACTCCGGTTTTTATCTAGAACTCAAAAAATATTTGTATTAAAGGGAAGCTTTTTCAAAATCATTCAGCCCTAAAAGGATTTTGCCATTCAAAAAAGGCTCTGAAGGCTTTTTAATTATGGACCCACTTTATATTAGGTGGCCTTAACTACTATGTACTAACATTTTAATGAATCATTTGATACAATGTAAAAACGTGTGTACACAATAAGTGCATTGTACTTACATTTTAAAAATTAGCTGCATGTAATTACATTTGTAATTAATTTCTGTAGTTACATTTATAATTACACACTTGACACTTCCCTTACACCTAACCCTACCCTTAAACTTACTCATACCACCACACCTGTCCATAATTTTACCCGTATCCCACCTCTATATCAGCAATAGTGTTTTGCAATACAATATGTACACAGTAATTACATTGCAGTTATTTTTGATGTAAGTACATAGTAGTTAAGGCCACCTAATATAAAGTGGGACCAAAATGATTTATATTTTTTTATGCAGACGTACTCTAGAATGATGCTTTCCAAATTGTTAGTGTTGTTTCCAGTATCGTGCAGCCCTACTAGCATGCAAATATATGAAACCTTACATATTTACTTTTACAAGTGGCATGAACTCTGTGTCCGTTTGTCCATCCGTCTCGCTGTACAGGTCCGGTTCCAGCCAGTCCAGTTACTGCTGCTGTTGCTGCTGTTGCTGTTGCTGCTGCCGCTGCTATTTCCAGAACCCCCCTCAGTCCCAGTCCGATCAAAACCCCTCCAGCTGCTGCTGTCTCTCCTATACAGGTATAAGCAATCAGTATTAACGAATGGATGGATAGTCGTTAATAATTTATATCAGGTTCTGAATATACACTCACCTAAAGGATTATTAGGAACACCATACTAATAGTATGTTTGACCCCCTTTCGCCTTCAGAACTGCCTTAATTCTACGTGGCATTGATTCAACAAGGTGCTGAAAGCATTTTTTAGAAATGCTGGCCCATATTGATAGGATAGCATCTTTCAGTTGATGGAGATTTGTGGGATGCACATCCAGGGCACGAAGCTCCCGTTCCACCACATCCCAAAGATGCTCTATTGGGTTGAGATCTGGTGACTGTGGGGGCCATTTTAGTACAGTGAACTCATTGTCATGTTCAAGAAACCAATTTGAAATGATTCAAGCTTTGTGACATGGTGCATTATCCTGCTGGAAGTAGCCATCAGAGGATGGGTACATGGTGGTCATAAAGGGATGGACATGGTCAGAAACAATGCTCAGGTAGGCCGTGGCATTTAAACGATGCCCAATTGGCACTAAGGGGCCTAAAGTGTGCCAAGAAAACATCCCCCACACCATTACACCACCACCACCAGCCTGCACAGTGGTAACAAGGCATGATGGATCCATGTTCTCATTCTGTTTACGCCAAATTCTGACTCTACCATCTGAATGTCTCAACAGAAATCGAGACTCATCAGACCAGGCAACATTTTTCCAGCCTTCAACTGTCCAATTTTGGTGAGCTCGTGCAAATTGTAGCCTCTTTTTCCTATTTGTAGTGGAGATGAGTGGTACCCGGTGGGGTCTTCTGCTGTTGTAGCCCATCCGCCTCAAGGTTGTGCGTGTTGTGGCTTCACAAATGCTTTGCTGCATACCTCGATTGTAACGAGTGGTTATTTCAGTCAAAGTTGCTCTTCTATCAGCTTGAATCAGTCAGCCCATTCTCCTCTGACCTCTAGCATCAACAAGGCATTTTCGCCCACAGGACTGTCGCATACTGGATGTTTTTCCCTTTTCACACCATTCTTTGTAAACCCTAGAAATGGTTGTGCGTGAAAATCCCAGTAACTGAACAATTATACTCAGAAATACTCAGACCGGCCCGTCTGGCACAAACAACCATGCTACGCTCAAAATTGCTTAAATCACCTTTCTTCCCCATTCTGACATTCAGTTTGGAGTTCAGGAGATTGTCTTGACCAGGACCACACCCCTAAATGCATTGAAGCAACTGTCATGTGATTGGTTGATTAGATAATTGCATTAATGAGAAATTGAACAGGTGTTCCTAATAATCCTTTAGGTGAGTGTATTACAATAGTGTATCACAATAAAGTTATTTTTTGCTGGCTATTCAACTCCCAACTTACATAATTATTTAATAATGTCTTTTTTTTGTTTCATCATCAGTGTAAAAACATTATTTAACCATCACTTAAAAACAAAATGTAACAGTTACACTACCATTCAAACTTTTGGGTCAGTAATATTTTATATTTTAGAAAGAAGTCTCTTTTGCTCACCAAGGCTGCATCTATTTGATAAAAAATACAGTAAAACAGTAATATTATGAAATGTTATTGAAATTTAAAATAACCGTTTTCTATTTAAATATTTTTAAATGTAATTTATTTAATTATTTTAAGCATCATTACTCCAGTTTTCAGTATTAGATCCTTCAGAAATCATTCTAATGCTGATTTGCTGCCCAAGTAACATTTCTTCTTATTATCAGCTTCTTTGAAATAGAAACATTTATTACATTATACATGTCTTTACTGTTACTTTTGTTATCAATTAAATGCATCTTTCCTGAATAAAAGTCTTAATGTCTCTAAAAAAAATCTTGCTGATCCCAAACCTTTGTGTAATAGCCTCATGTTAAATGTAAACTGACTTTGCCATGGGATAGATGGTTCCGTGTTTGATAGATGCATTAGGACGGATCTCTGATCACTTTAGCAGATGTCTGGATTCTTCTTTCTGGGGATTTTCTGACCTAACACCCCTGTCTGTCAGATGAGATCTCCAGACCTGGTGTGTGTGCGGAGCTGGAGTAGGGCTTTCCTTCTTTTTCTCTCCAGCCGTCTTCTACGGATGTCCTTTGACGCGTCGCTCGTTTTGAATAGGACATAGAAGTCTCCTCAAAATGTGCCAAAACAGGATGTTTTTGTAAGGACAGAAACAAATCTGACAGTTTGACGTACTTTGAGTGTGAAAAGTCTGAGGCACAGAGATTTTTGTTTGGGTATTTGTAGTGAATTTGAGTTTCAGAACATGATGTTCTGTGGACATGAAATCACACGGCTTGAGGCGAAGGTTCAGATTTGAACATCCAATTTTAGTTAAAACAGTAGAAAAAAGTCCCTGAAGCAGGATTGTTTGGTGTGGGATATTTGACTCCAATGAAAATTCACCAATGAAAATTCACCATTTCTGACAGGAATGCAAGTGAGGTTGTGAGGCATAGAATAGAGTACATTCAATGGATTGTACTGCTGTTTAACAACATACTGATTGTTCAAAAGGTTGTGAGTTAATTTATGTAATCTAGGACCTTCAATATTGCGTCTAACCTGACTAAGGTCTATCACCCACAGGATCATGGTAGCATAATGGCGGACGAGTTTTGTTCGACAAGCTCAACTTGTAAACTTGTGGCTTTAGAATTAAATTATAACGATGTTCAAGTTCAGGGAAGGAGTTGGCGGGAACTTTTAATCCCCAAAATAAACAAAATCAACCAAAACAAGTGCCAGCCCCTCACGGGCGACTGCTGCATATAAACATAATAAAACTAGTGGTGGGCATAGATATTTTTTTTTTATCTAGATTAATCTCACTGTAATCTTGGAATTAATCTAGATTAAAATGGCTTATTTGAATTCTGCCTAAGGCATTCACAATATGTGTGCTCGTAAGTGATCGATCTTTTTGTAGTTTGAATAATAAATAACTTCTGTCCCTTTAAGACCTGACGCACGCATGGATCCCACTGTTCCTGTGAGCTGGTTATGACTGTTTTACGTTACTTAAAACCATAGGTTAAGACATTTTTGAGTGTATTTGACCATTAATAAGCTGGAAAAAGGAGCTAATTTTTGCACTTGTATGTCAGAGGCGGCTTTATTACGGTGTGTGTGTGTGCGCTTCAGATGCGAGCGCGAAATCTACGGGAATTAGTAGAATTAACGTCATGTGCAACCCCGTGCGAAATTCAGACCGGTCACACCAATACTAACACGCTGTCATGAGGAAAAATCCAAACAGAATACCCGTTCGCAATGTTCAGAGGATTAAACGGACTGAATGAGAGGCGGCGGGTCCTATTTCGTCTTCCACTGTCGTCGCTCCTCCTTTTGGTTCTCACTCATTTAGGTGTCACTCATTTAACATTTGCACCCGTCCTTATTCACGCCACAGAAATATTTTATTTTCAATTTCACATTTTAAATTAAGCTTTGCAGGTTGTTGTATAGTTCATTATCGATTATATTGTGTAGACAATATGAAAATATCTCCCATTAAATGATCAGATAGGGAATTCAATATTTACTTTGAACCTATTTACTTTTCTGAAGGTAAAGAGTGTCAAAATGATTATGCCAGCATTCATTCTTTTTCTCTGTTGACTGCCAGCAGCCACCGGCAGAAATAATACTGGCACTAGAAAAATTGTTGTAACAAACATCCCTGTCCTAAAGGATCAGAATGAGAGATGTAACTTGCATAAGGTTTTTGAAATTGTCAACTATATTACACAAAACTATAATGTTCTTCCTGCAGACAGCCTATATTTTCTTGCTTGAGCATGATTGTATTTGTGAAATTGTTATTTGGCACGAGAAAAAGCTTCTAGAGATCTAGAAATGGTAATTACTGACCATTTGTCTTTGACAGGACAGGACTGTTTATCCAGTTAGGCTATGAAAAATATCAGTGCTTTAAAAGCGTCAACAATTCACTCCTAACTGTGTCGATTTGTTGAGTCATTGAATTTATTAAAGTTGTGCTCTGAGCTGAGTAATATGTATTGTATTTTCAAAAAAATGATTTTGCTTGTGATATACAATCATGTACATCACAGATTTTAATACCTACAGACTGTCGTGAGACTAGACTCGCAATCCTTGTCTCATGATTTGTATTTTCAATACGGTCTGTGTTTTAAACTTTAAAAGAAGCTTTTCTGTTGTTAAGTTTAAGTTTAACTTTGTATTTTTAAATGGGTGCATACTGTCAGTGTTAATATTCTAACTAAAACTATTTAAAACCATTTGCGTTAACTTAAATAAAATATTTTTTGAATATATATATATATATATATGTATCAATAAAATATATGTTATTTGAAATAAAATATAAATATTCAATGAAAAAATGTATAAATTGACAATTTTGGATGTAAAAAGCATTTTAACATAATAAGTGCACCACAGGAAACATCATTAAACAATAAAAAACGCAGTTCATGACCCCTTTTAATGAAAGTTATTATTCATGTATATTTTTTTCTTAATTTAATGATTTTTTTTTTTTTTTATCTGCCAAGCAAAAGGTTTTGGTTGATGTTGACTTGAAGTTTCTTTCAAAATCACCCTTGTCAGCCAGTAAATAATACTGTCCAGCCCTATTGTGTCCTTATACTGTATATGTCCCTTCATTATTTTATAGAGACACACCATCAGCACAGCCAAACCTCTGTCGTCAATGCTGGACAAGAGACCGAGCTACACGGACCTGAGCATACCAGGTGGGCTGACGTTAGTCACACTGAAAAATCTAATGCCTCGATCTTTCAGTCTTCCCTCACACCGGTTTGATCTAGTTATTCAGAGGCCAACTCCGAGTTAAAGGTCATGTGTAATCGTGCTGTACGGTTTCCCTCAGGCTTAACATTTGCAGTTAATGACCAGAGAGTGTGTGCCAGACCTTGAGAAGGAAGCAGGATATTTATTTTAGAAGAGCACAAGCTTAGTCATGGCGCATTACGCCTGTTATTCTTTTTCACGATTGTATGTGTGATTTCATGTAATCCAATAGCAGACCACCTCCTCCGGACCTCACCTGTAACACGCCCCGGCTGCGGCCTCCAGAGGGTGACAAACATAGACTCGAATAAATCCATATCAGGTATGATTGGACCTTGAATACTTGTTCGGTACTAGTCAAGTACTCGACTATACAGTTATTCTAAGTTTAAAGAGATGGTTCACCTAAAAATGAAATTCTGTCATTTACTCCCCCTTATGTCTTTCCAAACCCATAAGACTGTTGTTCTTTGGAACACACGTGAAGATATTTTAAAGGGGTAGTTGATTATGATTTCACTTTTTTAACTTTAGTTAGTGCGTAATGTTGCTGTTTGAGCATAAACAACATCTGCAAAGTTACAACGCTTTTTTCAAAGCAAAAGGACATATTTTATTTTACAGAAATCGCCTTTTAAAGGGATAGTTCACCCAAAAATGAAAATTAGCCCATAATTTACTCACCCTCAATTCATCCTATGTGTATATGACATTCTTCTTTCAGACGAGTTATATTACAAAAGTCCAGGCTAATCCAAGCATTAGAATTTGATTCATAGTTGCTCTGTTTTTGAAGTCCATAAAAAGTGCATCTGTCCGTCAAATAACGTGCTCCACGCGGCTCTGGGGTGTTAATAAAGGCCTTCTGAAGCAAATCGACGCATTTGTGTAAGAAAAATATTCATATTTGAAACTTTATCAAGTAAACTTTCGGCCGACCGCCTTCCGTGGAAAAGTGTTGAATGTTGAAAGTGAAACTCAAGATGTGTACGTGACATCATGACGAGCGGACCTAGTCGCCTTAGTCTTTCGATCGGCAGGGGAACATTCAACAATTTTTCCATAAATTGAACAGGGAAGGCAGTCGGCCGAAAGTTTACTTGATAAAGTTTTAAATATGGATATTTTTCTTACACAAGCTCATCGATTCGCTTCAGAAGGCCTTTATTAACACCCCAGAGCCGCGTGGAGCACGTTATTTGATGGGCAGATGCACTTTTTATGGACTTCAAAAACAGAGCAACTATGAATCCAATTCTAATGCTTAGATTAGCCTGGACTTTTATAATATAACTCAGATTTTATTCGTCTGAAAGAAGAATGTCATATACACCTAGGATGACTTGAGGGTGAGTAAATGATGGGCTAATTTTCATTTTTGGGTGAACTAACCCTTTAAGGACTACAACAAATGGCTGGTAGGGACTACAACGAGCTTATTCACGGGTTAGTGATATCACTAACCCTAAAATGTACATAAATCCTGCCCCCGGGAAGACAAAGGGGGTGAGGCCATGTTGGGCTGCTTAAGAGAAGAGGAAGAGTTGTTGTAGTAGAGCACATTTGGGGGCGTCTGCTCAAGCTAGCAACACAAATGCAATAGCTCGTCATAAAAGCAAGATGAAAACATCTTGCAACAGTTCCCACAAGAGCGATTTATAGATTATCATGACAAAATATGCTAATCAGTTACTTGAAGATAGTAACTCCACATCAGCTACATAAATTCATCAACTAACCATTCAGAAAGGTCCTTTTGCATTCCACATGTTGTCTCTCCATCATTGTCCGACTCCGCCTGAACAGTTTCTGACCTTTTCAGTGCCTGTCTGCGTGAGGTTATCGGAGCTGCTAACACAAGCTCTTGAAACTCCGCCCTCTTCTAAAGGGACACACAAAAATGGCGCATTTTTGCTCTCCCTCAAAAAGTGACAATTTTAACATGCTATAAAAAATTATCTGTGGGGTATTTTGAGATAAAACTTCACATACACACACTCTGGGGACATCAGCGACATATTTTACATCTTGTAAATTGGGGCATTATATGACCCCTTTTAAATGAAATCTGAGAGATTTCTATCCCTACATCAAATGTTTAGTCACCCAAAACTCGGTTCAAAAGGTTCATAAAGAGATTGTAAAATAAATCCATATAAATCAAACAACTTATTCCAAGTTTTCTGAAGAGACCCGATCGCTTTAGATGATGAACATATTTAATTTGGGCTTTTATTCACATATAAACCTTAATCAGTGAACACGAGCAGAAACTGAACCGCACTTGCTTGACGCATGAGAACAAACCTCATTGGTTCTTGCAGAAGCTTATGCACGAGAACCAATGAGGTTTATTCTCAAATTTGAATGCTGTTAACATTGCTCGTTGATCAATGTTTATATGCGAATAAAAGCCTATGTGAATAAATCTCTTCTCCATATAAAGCCATCATGACTCATTAGAAGACTTGGATTAAACTGCTCGATTCATATGGGTTCATTTTATGATCTTTTTATCAACATTTTGAAGTTTTGTCAGAGTTTTGGGTGAATAGACTTTCAGTTGAATCTTTCCAATTTCATAAAAAATATCTTCATTTGCGTTCCGAAGATGAACAAAAGTCTTTTGGAATGACATGAGGGTGAGTATTTAATGACAGAATTTCCCTTTAACATCACACAGAAGCTGCAATAATTATCGTAACGTCCTTGTCAGTTTCTGGCAGAAGCAGCGAAGAGTTAAAGAGAGATTTGTCGGTGACTGACACATCAACACCATCGTCAATCATGGCATTGGGCTCGTCTTCTCCCCAGCTTTCTTTGTCTTCAAACTCCTCCTCCCCGACCGCCTCTGTCACGCCCACCACACGAGGACGTTTACGGTAAGCAGCGGACCTTCCTTGTTTGTCTGTATGCCTCCATCTCTTTTATGTTCATCTCTGCTCTGGCTCTTCTTTTGTTGACTTTCTAGAAGATTCTTACTCGCTGTCAGGTTTGCCAGATATCTCTCGGTTTCACACTCTATCTCTGTCTCTGTCTGCTCACTGCGGTGTTGACAGGTCTGTGTTTCGATAATAGATGTCACTCGTTTGCCTGTCCTGAAACCTGACCGTGGGTCCACCATGGCTTTTGAATAGGCCATTGGAGGAAGATGAATCATTCTGCACTTTCCTTTATTATCAGAGCATTTCCTTCTGGTCGCAGCATTAACTTCCTTGCTGGAAAAATCCAGCTAGAACCAACTTCTGATGGTAGCTGGTTTTACTCAAGGGCTGGCTGGTTGAAACTGGTCATTTATTCATGAAGGAAAACTATAAATGGAAAAGTAAATATTTAAGTAATAATATAATATTTTTTTATTACTATGTATATGTTATATTTTATTATTATATAGTGTCAAATGCAGTTTGCTAATTACAAAATAGTTATAAAATAATTATACCATTCAGTGCAGTGAGTTGACATTTCTGTATACCTTTCTTTCAAATTAAACCTTTATAATTGCTTCCTTCTATGACTTTATCTGTTTTTACAAAATAGAATCGTTGATCAATTTTTAAAATCATCAGAAACTTCTTAAGAAAGTTAGTCGATCTATCAGCTTGGTTAGAATTTCCTCTCAAAAAAAATGAATGATCTTTTTTTGCTATTAAAGTTGAGTCCAATACAAAGGAACTGTGCTGTTAAAGTGATTGATGTCTCTCCAGAGAGGAAAGGAAGGACCCTCTGTCTGCGTTAGCCAGGGAATATGGAGGATCCAAGAGGAACGCTCTGCTCAGGTGGTGCCAGAAGAAGACTGAGGGTTATCAGGTATGTGTTGTTTTTGAGTCACTTGTGATATTAATAGCCATGCACAATATATACTGTATTGATGACCATATCGGTATGAGCTAATTTTAGCTGCTTTTTTATTATTGGTCTGATTAGGCAAATATTAGACATACTATTATGAAAGAAATATCTGCAATTATAAGGTTGACATGAAATTAAATTATATATGCACCCCTAATAATAATATATATTGGCCTGGGTTGAAAAGACAAAACTCACACACATACAAGTGACGACCACAAATTGAAGTCCAGTGCATATACACTACCATCAAAAAGGTTTGGGGTCAGTACGATTAAAGGGATAGTTCACCCAAAAATTTGTTCACACGTTCACGAGACTGGCGTTCCGGCGTATGACGTAGGATGCTCCGGTGAGAATATGCTAGTTCTCACGAGAACCAAGGTTTGTTTTGCTCCATCCTCTACACTTCCGCATTCGTCACCGGAACTTGCGCTACACCTGCATCCTACATCATACACTGCAACGCCAGTCTCTCGTAAACGCATGTACGACAGTTAGCGGAAGTTAGAGATTACAGATTCAGATTGTAAAGTTTTAAATATGGATATTTTTCTTACTCAAACACATCACTTCGCTTCAAAAGGCCTTTATTAACCCCTCGGAGCCATGTGGAGCACCTGAACCACTTTTATGATGGATAGATGCACTTTTATGGGCTTCAAAACAGAAACAGCCATTTACTGCCATTATAATGCTTGGATTAGCCAGGATCTTTTTTTAAATAACTCAGATTGTATTCGTCTGAAAAAAAAATGTCATATACACCTAGGATGACTTGAGGGTGAGTAAATCATGGGCTAATTTTCATTTTTGGGTGAACTAACCCTTTAATACTTTTATTCAGCAAGGATGTATTAAATGTATCAAATGTAACAGTCAAGACATACATTATCACAAAAATAAATGTTTCAAATGCTGTTCTTTCTTCATGAACTTTCTATTCATAAAAGAATTCTGGAAAAGTTTCAACAAAAATATAATAAGAAATGTTTCTTGAGCAGCAAATCAGCATATTAGTATGATTTCTGAATCATTAAAATATGTACAGCCTTAGTGAACATAACAGACTTCTTTCAAAAACATTTAAAAAAAAATGATTATAAATGATAATTTACAGGTGCTTCTCAGTAACTTAGAATGTCATGGAAAAGTTCATTTATTTCAGTAATTTAATTTAAAAGGTGAAACTAATATATTATATAGACTAACTACATGCAAACTGAGATATTTCAAGCCTTTATTTGTTGTAATTTTGATGATTATGGCTTACAGCTTATGAAAACCCCAAATTCAAAATCTCAGAAAATTTGAATATTGTGAAAAGGTTCAGTATTGTAGGCTCAAAGTGTACACTCTAATCATCTTATTAATCCAAAACATCTGCAGAGGGTTCCTGAGCCTTTAAATGGTCTCTCAGTTTGGTTCAGAAGAATTCACAATCATGGGGAAGACTGCTGACCTGGCAGTTGTGCAGAAAACCATCATTGACACCCTCCACAAGTAGGGAAAGCCTTAAAAGGCAATTGCAAAAGAAGTTGGATGTTCTCAAAGTGCTGTATCAAAGCACATTAATAGAAAGTTAAGTGGAAGGGAAAAGTGTGAAAGAAAAAGGTGCACAAGCAGCAGGTAGAGGATTGTCAGGAAAAGGCCATTCAAATGTGTGGGGGAGCTTCACAAGGAGTGGACTGAGGATCGAGTTACTGCATCAAGAGCCACCGCACACAGACGGATCCTGGACATGGGCTTCAAATGTCATCAGAAGTGTCTTTCCTGGGCTAAAGAAATAAAGAACTCGTCTGTTGCTCAGTGGTCCAGTCCTCTCTTCTGATGAAAGCAAATGTTGCATCTCATTTGGAAACCAAGGTCCCAGAGTCTGGTGGAGGAATGGAGAGGCACACAGTCCAAGATGCTTGAAGTCCAGTGTGAAGTTTCCACAGTCTGTGTTGGTTTGGGTAGCCATGTCATCGGCTGGTGGTGGTCCACTGTGCTTTATTAAGTCCAGAGTCAACGCAGCCGTCAACTTGGACATTTTAGAGCACTTCATGCTTCCTTCAGCAGACAAGCTTTTATGGAGATGCTGACTTGCTGATTTTCCAGCAGGACTTGGCACCTGCCCACATTGCCAAAAAGTACCAAAACCTGGTTCAATGACCATGGGATTACTGTGCTTGATTGGCCAGCAAACTCGCCTGACCTGAACCCCATAGAGAATCTATGGGGCATCGCCAAGAGAAAGATGAGAGACATGAGACCGAACAATGCAGAAGAGCTGAAGGCCGCTATTGAAACATCCTGGTCTTCAATAACACCTCAGCAGTGCCACAGGCTGATAGCATCCATGCCATGCCGCATTGAGGCAGTATTTCATGCAAAAGGGGCCCAAACCAAGTGCTGAGTACATATTCATGATTATATTTTTCGTAGGGCCGACATTTCTGTATTTAAAATCCTTTTTTTTTTAATGGATTTCATGTAATATTCTAATTTTCTGAGATTTAGATTTTGGGGTTTTCATTTGCTGTAAGCCATAATCATCAAAATTATAACAAATAAAGGCTTGAAATATCTCACTTTGCATGCAATGAGTCTATATCACATATTAGTTTCACCTTTTAAGTTGAATTACTGAAATAAATGAACTTTTCCACGACATTCTAATTTATTGAGATGCACATGTATATACACATACAGCGGGGTCCAAAGATTTTTACTAGTAAAATAGTGAAAATGCTTCATAATGCAGTTTAAAATATACTCTTTTTTTGTTTTTGGACCTTCCTAGACATTATAGTTTTCATTTATAGCTTTGAATGTATACATGTGATCTCAACCTCATCTTGTTAAACAATAGAAATAGTTTCATTATTTCAGTATAGCTTAATTCTTAAATTCACCTTTTCACAGTTTCAGCATCCAGGTATTCTTGTTTGAGTGTTAAACAGAGCGTGACCATGCATAATGCACAAATTCATCTTCTATCGAAATGACTCTTCTGCCGTCAAGCATATCAAATGTTTACCATTCAGAGAGGGTTTTGGACCATGATGTTACCATGGTTTCCCTCAAGCCAGGAAGTGTGCTACAATTCTCCTGCTTCATGTCGCAAACAGAAAACCTCTCAGCCAATCAGAGCTTAGAATCCTTGTGGGCACAGATTTGTGATTTTGATGACCTTGTGATTTAAAGTTGTGTTTTTTAATTTTTATTTTATAGATTCTGAAATTTGCAGTTTGGATTTTTTTTTGTGTCTGTTTTATCGCCTCAGTACAAGTACAACTTTCCCCGTTTCAGTTTTGGGAGTTCTTTTGTCTTTTTGACACCACACTTCCAAAACCCACAGTCTCTGTCTCCTTTCTCTCTAAATCTTTGTCTGTCTCTCTGTAAGTGTGCGCGTGATTGATAGTAATGTCCACTAGTGGATAAAAGCCATTATTCACTGCAACTCTAATGTGTTCATTACAAGCAGCCTGGCTTCTCTTGGAGTGCACTTTTCGCAGAGAAAGCAGCGAACGGGCCTCTGTTTCTCTGTTTTCAATGTGATTAGCCTAATGCTCTCTCTCCCCTGGGCCTTCCTGTTTTTGCACACAAGACCTCTTTTCATTTGCTGCTCACTTTGAACACTGGCACACAAACAAGAGAGGACACGGGAAGGATGTCTCGATGTCTTCGTAACCCTGTCGCTTCACACGGTTCTGTTGTGCTGATGTTTAATTGGCTGCAAACAACATGGCTGGACACTGAATTGTAAGGGAGGGTTGTGGACATGATTGGCTACAATGGTGTTTAAAGGGATAGTTCACCCAAAAAAGAAAATTCTGTCATAATTTCCTTACCCTCAAGTTGTTCTAAATCTGTATGAAGTTCTTTCTTCTGCTGAACACGCACACAAAAAAAAGATATTTTGAAGAATGTAGGTAACCAAACTGTTTCTGGTCCCATCTGCTTCCATCGTTTTGTTTAGTTTTTTTCCCTGTACTATGGAAGTCAGCGGGAACCAGCAACTGTTTGGTTGCCAATATTCTTCAAAATATCTTCCTTTATGTTCATCAGAACTTGGGGTAAGTAAAAAATGACAGAATTTTCATTTCTGCAAAACCAATTACAGTTAAAGTGAAAACAAAATGGTCCTTTTTTTCTCTTTTCTCAATACATGTTCCTGGTCTTATTTTATGTATTTATGAAGTCAGTTCCTCTCAACTTCACACAGGTGTTTTTTTAGAAGAGTAACCAGGGGTATAGTTCATCACTTTTATATTTGACATACACAGATCAGGCGTAACATTATGACCTGTAAAATTGTGTTGGTCCCCCCTTTTGCTGTCAAAACTGCCATGACCCATCGAGGCATGGACCTAGACGCCTGAAGGTGTGCTGTGGTATCTGGCACCAAGATGTTAGCAGCAGATCCTTTAAGTCTTGTAAGTTGAGAACTTGTTTGTTCAACACATCCCACAGATGCTCGACTGGATTGAGATCTGAGGAATTTGGAGGTCAAGTCAACACCTCAAACTCGTTGTTGGGCTCCTCAAACTATTCCTGAACCATTTTTGCTTTGTGGCAGGGTGCATGATCCAGCTGAAAGAGTCCACAGCCACCAGGGAATACTCGCTCAAATCCTTACGCTTGCCCATTTTTCCTGCTTCTATTTACCACTTTAACTTCTATTTTACGCACGTCGCGCCTGCCTCGAGATCTCTCCGTGTTTTACAGATTCTAACACATCAACTTTGAGGACAAAATGTTCACTTGCTGCCTAATATATCCCACCCACTAACAGATGCCGAGATGAAGAGATAATCAGTGTTATTCACTTCACCTGTCAGGGGTCATAATGTTATGTCTGATCGGTGTGTATATATATATTTTGGATGGCCACTTTGACTTAAAATATATGGTAGTATAATGTAACACCTAACAAACATCTCTTTAGTAACACGTTACATTAAGGTTACATTTGTTAATGCATTAGAATGTATTTGAAATAGAAACCATTAAAGGAATAGTTCACCCAAAAATGTCATAATTTTCTTTTCTCACCCTCAAGTTGTTCCAAACCCATGGGCGTCGGAAGCAAAAAAAATTTGGGTGGGTCCTCAGAATTTTTTTTTACTGGAGTAGATGCCAATAAGTACAAATATACCACTTTGCTTGCTAAGCGAATAGTTCTGAAAGACAAAATTACGGGAATCGCCGTGTCATTGAGAGCCACAGTAGTGTAGGGGTAAAGACGTACGGCATCTAGTTTTGACAAAAGTCGACCCGCGGTTCGAATCCGCCTTTCGCCACGTTCAATCTTCTCCCTTTTCCCATCACATATCAGATCAGAAAGGCATTTATTTTCAATAAAAATTACGAAAATATTAGAAAAGTGGAAATAAAGCGTCTAACATGTGTTTAATAATAAGTGTTTATCAATTAGGGGTAGGTAAACAGACGTGCTGAATGTTAGAGACGATAAAAGTGAGTGGGTCCAATTTCATTGATCGTAAAAAGTGGGTGGGTCTTGTCCCACCCACAAACAATGGTTCCGACGCCCATGTCCAAACCTGTATACGTTTCTTTGTTCTGCTGAACACAGAAGAAGACATTTTGAAGAATATGGGGAACTACACCATTGATGGACCCCATTGGCTTCCATAGTAGGGGGGAAAATACTATGGAAGTCAATGGGGTCCATCAACTGTTTGATAACTGACATTCTTCAAAATGTATTATTTTGTGTTCAGCAGAACAAAGAAATGTCTACAGGTTTGGAACAACTTGAGGGTGAGTATATGATGACAGAATTTTCATTTTTGGGTGAACTATCACTATTAATGCCTTCTTGCTTGTTAAGTGTTTTGAATGGTAATTTTACCATTTAGTTGTATAAATGAACCTTAATTTATTGCCACCCAAAATGAATTAACCATAAACAACTTTAATAAATTTGTTTAAAATTTGATTAATAAATGTGGTAACGGTACTGTCCATTGTTCGTTGTTATCATTGTCATGATACCTAATGCAACTAACATTAATACATTTATCCTTAAGTGCCATTTCTTTTTGTGCTGTTTTTGTATTGGTATTTTTTTTTTTAATTTTAATACTATGACATTCATACACCTAGCACAGATCTCTGGATAAAAAGCAGAGCATCATTATCAGTGTGAGACCACTTTGGTGCTCCACAGACCTTGGTCTTTTCCTGTCTGTCGATCCCCTGCTGCTGTAGCCCACTCTGATGAGCTCATATCACTTCCTTCCACTCCACTCTCTATGGGTTTCCAGAAAGTCGAGCAAATGTTCTGCCAATTTACGCCATCCCTTAGCACGTTTACACTGGCCTGCCACATCTGATAAAGACTGCTACTCTTTCTTTAAAATGTAGGGTCCTTTTTGCTAAAGAACGTGGGTGATAGTGTAATCTGAAAGGGGGCTTTTGTTTCTTTTGGAAACTCTGGAATACACATCAGAAAAATCGCAACGGGTGAAAAAATATCAGTTCCAGTAAATTGCCACCATAGAGCCCCTACGTATTTCGTTCTGGATTCCAGATATAACAAACAAGTCAAAGGATAAAAATATCTGAAATAATACAAAAATTGCTTTATTGTGACTTCCTTTTTTATTGCAACTGCATTAGTTCAAAAGGTTTTAAAAAATAATAAAGGATGCATTTTTTTTTTATCAAAAATGCATTAAAAATACACCAATTGGGCATAACATTATGACCACCTTCCTAATATTGTGTTGGTCCCCCTTTTGCTGCCAAAACAGCCCTGACCCGTCGAGGTATGGACTCCACTAGACCCCTGAAGGTGTGCTGTGGTATCTGGCACCAAGATATTAGCAGCAGATCCTTTAAGTCCTGTAAGTTGCAAGGTGGGGCCTCCATTGATCAGACTTGTTTGTTCAGCACATCCCAGATGCTCGATTGGATTGAGCCATGGATTTGGAGGCCATGTCAACACCTCAAACTCGTTGTTGTGCTCCTCAAACCATTCCTGAACCATTTTCTGCAACCTTTGGTGCAGGCGCATTATCCTGCTAAAAAAAGGGTGCTAAAATGAAAGGGTGTACATGGTCTGCAGCAATGCTTAGGTAGGTGGTACGTGTCAAAGTAGCATCCACATGGATGGCAGGACCCAAGGTTTCCCAGCAGAACATTGCCCAAAGCATCATAATTTCACTAAACATTTTCATTTAGTTTCCTGAAAAATCTTTTTATTAAACATGGATCTTCAATAAAAGGGCTTATTTATGCCTACTCCGCTTCGCGTCGTGACCGCATCACCACCTCGGGTGTGCATTATTATTCTAATAATTGAACGGCCCGTCGTCAATTATTCCTTACATATATACTCATACATTTCTCTAAAATGTATGAGTATACGATGTGATGTTTAAGCTGAATTTTCAGCATCATTACTCCAGTCTTCAGTGTCACATGATTCTTCAGAAATCATTCTAATATGCTGATGATGCTCAAGAAACATTTCTTCTTATTATTATTATTATCCATTTTGAAAAGCGGCTTTTGTGGACACCGTGATTCACTTTTTTCAGAATTTTGATGAATAGAATATTCAAAAGAACAGCATAATAGAAATAAATATAATTTTTTGTAACAATTGAAAAGTCTTTACTGTCTCTTTTGATCAATTTAATGCTTCCTTGCTGAATTAAAGTATTAATTTCTTTCAAAAAAACAATCTTGTTGACTTTTGAACAGTAGTGTATAATGTGTAACACATGAGAGCTGTAGATCTGAGAAGGAGAGCATTAGTTGAACAAATGCTAACGCATTAATGAACGCAAACTCTCTTTCCCGGTCACAACAAAACCATAAATGGCTTGCAATCAGTCGAATGGCTTCTTCCGTGTATGGATTGAAGCATGTGTGAAGTATGTTGATGTAGATAAGCAGGGCTGTTGAGCAAATACTTCAGCACGGGGCGAGACTATCTGTCTGTGAATGTGTCATAAATGTGAATAAGTGGATGAATGCTGGTCTCCGTGAATGCGAATACACATTTGCCTGTGAATAAGTAGGTGAACGCTTGACTCTAAACAGTATGAAAGTTACTTTTTGTGGAAGTGCACAAGATTGCATAACAGTGTACCCAGAATACATTTCACTCCTCAAGTTAGAGGAAAAGAAGAGCTTATTGTAAACAAATGCACTATTTTTTTATTATTATTATGTATGTATTATGTAATGAAGCAAGCCTACACAGAATGTGAAATGTTTCATTCAGTTTCCAATTTCAGTGCTGACTGTTGGGAGAAAAAAATGCAAAATTTTGCTAAATAATTTTAAAGTCGGCATGAAACGGAAGTTACGATGTATATATGAGTGAAACGTAGACTGGGTAAACCCAGCCCAATCTGCCTGTGATTTGATCTCACCCTGCAGCTCAGGCTGGAAACATGTAAATTTTTCTATCCTGCGGGGACAAACTGTCTTATCCACCTGGCGCGCTATTGGCGGGTTTAACACGATGACGATAGAGAAGCGACGGATCGTTGGTCTGATCGGTTGAAGGACTGTCCAATTGCGTACAGACAGTCATTTGAACTATGCCCGTTGATCACGCCTCTTGTGCAGTAGAAAATACAGAGGAGGCTCTTCAGACTAATGTTCAATCTTTAAAGATTGAGCTTGGTCTGGTGATAGCCAGACAAAGTGAAACGGCTTATCGAACAAGAAAAGAAATTAGGGCGGGACTTGATTTTGTCCATTGGGAGTTGATTGGATGGTTGTGATTTGCTATTGCTATGATGTCATATGATTGACAGGTTGCCCCGCTCTTGCGCCAGTAAACACGTCATCAGAGAAGAGATGTTGCTGCAAGAGGATACTTGTTATGGATATTACTTGTTATGAATATTACTGGTTATGATGAAAGAGAACGATTTCATGGTGATTTTTTAAAATTGTAAAATGTGTTCATTCTCAGTAATATGGTCATATCTATGGATGAAAGCACTCTTAGAATAGGTTAAATATTTACTAAACATTAAACAAACAATGTAATACTTAAGTGTAATGTAACGAATGTAGCAAGATAAGGGTTTTTGGTCAAACGCACTTTGTTTAATCTACACACCTCCAAATAAGGGAGGTGTGTTTGACTGTATGAAAAGCAGTGTTTGCCAATGTTTCTGTAAACAATGAAAAAAGACATTATATCTGACAAGATTTACAGTCGTGGCTCTTAACTACAACCATAATGTCACAGGGACACTGAAAGATTCACTGCTTCATCAGTCCCTGTGAATTACGCACCCAATCCCCTCAGTTCATCTACTGAAATTGTAATTATTGATCTTTCTCTCCCCCCTCCACACAAACACAGAACATTGACATCACCAACTTCAGCAGCAGCTGGAATGATGGGCTCGCTTTTTGTGCCATTCTTCACACCTACCTACCGGCACATATCCCTTACCACGAGCTCAACAGCCAGGACAAGGTCTGTACGTGCACACAAATAGGGTGAAATCAGGTCATATTGTGGCCCAATTTACCTGAATTCACTCTATATGTTGTGTTCTTTTAATATCAGTTAGCATAAAAAAGTGTTTTAAAAAGATATCATTCTTAATAATTCAATTCATGTATTGACATCACTTCTTCCTGGTTGTCTTTTGCAGCGGCAAAATTTCACTTTAGCCTTCCAGGCAGCAGAAAGTGTGGGAATTAAATCAACACTGGTAAGTTTAATATGAACGTCGCAGCTAATTCAGATACGAATATTACAATGTCTCAACCATTTAAGTTTCAGGATCCTGAAAAAAAATTATAATAGTTACCACAATTGTTTCAACATTGATAATAATACATGTTTCTTGAGCAGCAAATAAGCATATTAGAACGATTTCTGAAGGATCATGTGACACTGAAGACTGGAGTAATGATGCTGAAAATTCAGCTTTGCATCACAGGAATAAATGACATTTTAAAGGGTTAGTTCACCCAAAAATGACAATTTTGTCATTTATTACTCACCTTTAAGTCGTTCCAAACCCGTAAGACCTTCATTCATCTTCGGAACACAAATTAAGATATTTATTGATGAAATCCCAGAGCTCTCTGACCCCTCCATAGACAACTATTTAATTAACACTTTCAAGGTCCGGAATGGTAGTAAAAACATTGTTAAAATAGTCCATGTGACTCCAGTGGTTCAACCTTAATTTTATGAAGCGACGAGAATACTTTTTGTGCACAAAAAAACAAACAAAAATAATGACTTCAAGCCTGTGGTTGAAGGTTGAACCACTGCAGTCACATGGGGGCAGTCATGGCCTAATGGTTAGAGAGTCGGACTTGTAACTGGAAGGTTGCGGGTTCGAGTCTCAGGTCCGGCAGGCATTGTCGGTGGGGGGAGTGAATAACCAGCGCCCTCCTCAATACCACGACTGAGGTGAGACCCTTGAGCAAGGCACCGAATCCCCAACTGCTCCCCGGGCACCGCAGCAATATGGTTCACGGTGTGTGTGTTCACTACTGTGTGTGTGCACAAATGCAGAGCACAAATTCCAAGTATGGGTCACCATACTTGGCCACACGTCACTTCACTTCACTTCACTGGACTGTTTTAACAATGTCTTGCCTTGAAAGTGTTAATTAAATTGCTGTCTATTGTGGGGTCAGAGAGCTCTCGGATTTCATCAAAAATATCTTCATTTGTGTTCCGACTCTTATTGGTTTGGTCATTTAAATTACATAAATTTTTAGGTGAACTAACTCTTTAAGCTATATTAAAATGGAAAATTCACAATATTATTGTATTGTATCTTTAAACAAACAAATGCAGCATTTATGAACACATATTTAAATGTATCTTTCTTATCAGAAGAGGCATGTTTTCTCCATGTCTCCAGGTGCTTTTTTTGTATTGTTCCTAATGAAATTATATTGTAAAAAAAAAAAAAAAAAAATCTCAGTATGCGACAAAATCAAAACTCTTTATTCAGTCAGATCTGTCTTCTTTTGTTTTGAATTCCCCTCAACATTAGTAGATGTTTTCCAATTTTGCTAAAATACTCATTACAGCTGTAAAACATTAATGCAACAAACTATAATATCACTTCCCTGATGTAAAAAAATAAACTATGAAGACTTTATAAGCCTCAAAGATCCTCCTGATTTATGGTGTTTGGATGTTTTCTTCTCATAGCCCGCTTGTTTACAGATAATTGAGTCATTCCTCACAGGAATATTATTAAAATGCATGTTATTAATTTCAGTTAATCTAAAGATGACTTTTCAAAGAAATATTACTTCCACCCTGTTATTATGCCATTTCATTAACATTCCGTTATATTCATATTCCACCCAGAATTGTTTTATCCTGTTGCAATGTTTAAAAAAAAATCGGAACCGTTTTTTTGTTTGTTTATGGTTTCAACCTGTCATGCAATCAAAAAGGCGACATATACAAAGAATTACTCCATTAAAGGGACAGTTCACCCTAAAATAAACATTCTGTCATCATTTATGCTGAGTTCACACAGCTCGATTTTAGCCCCAATTTTGACTCGCCGACAGGTTTCATAGGCAAATCGGGGCGCAAGTTACAATCACACACACTGCGTGATTGTAACTCGGCCTATGATTTCGGCCATTTGTCTGCGATTTCACAAAACCTGTCTTTGATAATTCACACTGAATTATCAAAGACTCGATCAAAGAGAATCGCAGACGCCCGTGAGATTTTTGGCATGCTATATCTGGACCTGTCGGTGATTCAAACTCCTGCTGTGTGAAATGTGTTCTGACCAAAAATGACATCAGCGATGACCAACAGCCAATGAGAGAGCAAGATACAGGGCAGCGGGAAGTTCAGGGAGGAGTTATAGACCAGAATATCAGTATTTTAATAGATATATTTACAATTCTATCAAACAGAAACAAAGCACAAACATTTGCTTGACCGGCTGCAACAGTAGCACATTGCAAAATGATTTATGTACCTCAAACTCTCTTTTGCACAGCACAACCCTTGCTCCCCGTGTCTCCCCAAACATTCCCTCCGCCATAATCTTTTTTTCTTTTTCTCCTTTCCGCTGCAAATCAGCACACAGACAATTTGGATCGCAAACTTTCATCAGGTTTGTCATTTTTAAAAACAATTCCAGTCTCGCGTGAGAACTATAAAGTGTGTTTGGTTGTGAAACGTAGTTTGCGGACGGGACAGAGCTGTCTGTGACGCTTCCTGTTTTAAAGTCATGCGGTGTGAAACCTCCTGTCGCCGATCCATCGTGCAGTGTTAACACAGCAGTGACCGAATGCTACCCCAGATAATCATGCAGTGTGAAAAGATCAGTGATTCGACGAGTTTGAAAATCATGTAGTCTGAACTCGGCATTACTCACCCTCCAAGTTGTTCCAAACCTGTATGATTTTCTTTCTTCTGCTGAACACAAAAGAAGATGCAGTATTTTGAAGAATATGGCTAACCAAACAATTGATGGGCCCCGTTGACTTCCATACTATTTTTGTTTTCATACTATGGAAGTCAGTGGGGGCCCATCAATTGTTTGGCTACCCATATTCTTCAAAATATCTTCTTTTGTCTTCAGCAGAAGAAACAAATTCATAAAGGGTGAGTAAATGATGACATAATTTTCATTTTAGGGTGCACTATCCCTAAATAGATGAGTAGTAGTATGACTTTGTTTGAAAACTGTGACCGCTATCTGTGCTGTTTGCACAACAAGCTGTGGTAAGATAATTGTGTAACATAGCACACAACACCACATAGGTTTTTCTGACCAGTTGCTCTTGCCTTCCCGTATCTGACTCACTCTCTCTGTCTGACAGGACATTGGCGAAATGGTGCACACAGAAAGACCCGACTGGCAGAGTGTCATGACCTACGTGACGGCCGTCTATAAGTATTTTGAGACCTGAGAATCTTCTTGAACAGGGCTGTATTGGCAGCTTACCTCGGTTCGCCTTCCTTTCTGTGGAATGCTACTCCCAAGATGCTACAAATTTCCTAGATGCCTCAGCTGCGCATGGAGGAAGCTTGATCGACTCACCCACACAACTTACAGTTCTCTCCCTCAGTGTGTTTCCCCAGAATCCTCTATGGCCGCAGATCCCTACTAAGCTTCTCTGAGCGCCAATGCTTTGGTAGAGGAGTGGAAGGTTAGCGGGATCATGAGCCAGCAGCTTCCTTTAAGAACAATGCAACACGGTTTATAGTGTATTGTGCCAATTGATCAACAAAAATATGTATCTCAGAATACAGTCGCCTTTGATAAATGCCTTGTTTTTTTAGTTTTGTCATAAGGATGCCCTCTTTATGCCAGTATTGGACTTAGATTATCAGTATTTATTCCAAAGAGTGATGCCACAACAGGCTTTGTCCGCAAAAAATGATGTTTTTTGTGTTTTCGATAAGCTCAAACCTGATTTATTTAGCCTTTTTTTTCCTAATGCGTAAAACAGGGTTTCTTAACATTCAACTAAGTTTTATTGCTATTATAATATTGTACTGTTTTCATACACTAAATGAAAGCTAATATAATTTAAAATGAAGCTGTTTGACCAGTGTTTTTCGACTCAATGCTCATTCCAACTGATCACTGAAAATGCTGCAAGAATTTTTTTATTTTTTTTAAAATATCAGCACAAATTAAATGCACGGCTGCTTGTTTTCTATTTTACTGGATATTTTTCCGCATTTCAATCCCTTTTTGTCTACGTACTACTAATTCTTATTTGACACATAAAGCCAGCTGGGTTCTGGAAGCTTGCTGATTCAGATTGAGTTTGTCTTATGGATGTAAAAGCACAAATGAAAAAGGCTGAATGCGTGTTCACTGAAATGAAATGTGAAATAAGACGACTACAATCCCTCCACACCGTCAGCTCATGGTTTACTCATGCATTATGTACTGTATGTCTGTCAAAGATAAGCCTCTGCACACAAAACGGAAGCCTTACATGGAAAAGGAAAAGCCAAGAGCACAATTCTTGTGTTTAGGTAAACTTGCTCTGCTGTCTTCAGTGCACTGCTGTTTATATATGCGTTTCGTTTGCCAATTTGAGACCCCTATGAAGGGATCAAGTGGGTTGCAGCAAGGTTTACGCTGCTAATGACAGCAGTTCAAAATGAATTTTACGTCAAGGGCAAGTCATGTTTGTTGCAAAACTAACTTATTCTATTTACGCTACAGAGATCCCTGTCGTGTTTTAAATGATAGATTTTGTTTATATGTGGAAATGTCATTGACACTGACACTGAATTTCCTAGAAAAGGTCAGCAGTGACGAGGAGTATTTTTGTTTGAGATGTAAGCTCTCTTTTGCTACCTAATCACATCGAGTTTGATCTGAACACACATCTTGCTGTGCTTTCCTTTAAAACTTGCCATAATTCATATTTGTATAAGTCCGGGATCGTATTCCTTGTTGATACTACGAATACCTTGTTTCACCATTAAGATTCCTAGAGCACTGTACAACTAAGGATTCCTGTTTGCAAGGTTTTGTGAGCACAAATACAGTTTGATATTTTCAAATGTGTTTTGGTTATTTGTGTGAATGGGCTTGTGTGTGGTCTTAATGACAATAAAGTCTCATACTGACTGAAATATTTGTTGTAACCAGTGTTATTGTAATCTAAAAGAATTTACTTTATTTGAAATAAAGCTGAAATTAAATAACATAAATTTCAGGTGAAAACCCTACAAATGTTGCCTCTGCCATTTACTAAAATAAAGTACTAAAAGGACAAAAAAAATATAAGCCAAAATATTAGTATAAATAATACTAAACTAACTGGTTGTAACCAGAATATCCTTTCCCAAATATCCCACATTTTTATTTAAACAGTATTGATATATTGATCTCATCTTGGTCCTTGGAGAGCCAGTCTGTCATCGGTTAACAATTATTTTTATGGCAGGCCTACATAAAATCAGTACATTTCCAGCTTGAGGTTTAACCTTTTAGATGCAAAATGTTAAATTAAAGACACCTTTGTGTAAATGAGTTTTACCTGGTATTTATTTAATAACCTGTTAGATTTAAATTAACCCAATGGCACATGAGCCTGAAACTAGTGGATGGATGGTAATCAAGATTCTTCTTCTTCTTCTTCTTCTTCTTCTTTAAGTACACCTTTTCCTGGAAGTCATGCATGGTACTTAAGGGAATGAACAGAAATGGAATAAACTATACCCTTGTCTTGTGGAAAGAAAGAATTGAGCCAGCAGAAATGGTCTATTTAAACAGCTGCACTCAAGAACTTCCTCCTACTATGAAAATAACCTTTCATTTTCACACCGATTGTGTCTGGCACTCTGAGGTAGGCTAAATGTTTATTTGTGCAGAAAGGGTTTTTGTGTATGCGTGCATAAACAAGGATATAGTAAATGGTGAGCACGGAGGTTGTGATGTGATTTACTGAAGGGCCATAAAAAGACTTTGGCTTATGTATTATATCCAAAACATTAAGAAATGTCATTGTAGTGTGTGCTGTGTGCTTTAATGAAGTCCTTGGTGGGTGGACCTCAGCCTCTGCTGATTACATACATTTATCTCCATGTGGCCCTGAGGTGAAGCAGGATGTTTCAGCTGTACGTGAGAAACCACACTACCTCAGTACCCATCACAGGTCCACACTTCCTTATCTTCACGTTCGCATTAGCCATTGTGTTGGCTGCCTACATTAAAACACACACAAACTAAACGATTTGAGCGAAATTCATCTGATAAAACATCGTTTGTAAAAAATCCAGTCTTGTGTTGCTGTATAAAAAACAATAAAAAAACAACTGTCTTCCTTTTCTTCTCATTGTAAAACAATATTATGTTCACGACGATCCCAAAATAATTTTTAAAAGTCTAAACTTTTTTTGCTCACATACACTTTTACCTAAAAAGCACCATAGTATTATAATTTATGCCAAAATACTTTAATATTACTGTTCTAAAATAGATGTAGGCTATTTATTTTTTATTTATCCATCCATTTATGGTTGTGTGTATATGCTACTATATTAAAAGCGATTTTTTGTTTAGGCTATTTTTTAATCACGCGGTTTATATGTTTATTTATGTGCTGGCTAATGCCTTTTGACTCTTCTTTGTAACTGCAGGAGCTATGATGAAAAATGACAGTATGACAGTATGATGAAGAGTGTTACCACCCACGATGGTCTTGTAGTGAGGGGAAACATCATGTTTAATGTAACCACGAAAACCAATCAGGCGTGCGTCTCTTTCTCTCAGCGCGTGAGTGTACTGTGAAAGCGCGCGCACTTGTCTGTGGCCGCCACAACTCCACGGGAGCGCTCGCTGAGGGGAAGCTACGACTCAACTTGCCTTTTTCTCGACCAAAGACGTTCAGAGTAGTTTATAAGTGTACTTTGTCAGTGTGAGGAAAACACACACTGATTTAATTTGTATCCCACGTACGTACATTCGTCAGTTTTGTGGTTGGACTTTCACAAGCGAATAGATGCCAGCGGAGAAACCTACAACTCAGGTGTACGTTACACAGAGTGAGTAACGGAACGGAAGTGTTTTTACAATATAAACAGTTTATACATGTTTTGTTGTTGTTGTTGTTGTTTTTTTGTTTTTTTTTTACTATTAATGAAAATTGATTAATTTTGATGATTTTGAATTTAGAGGTAAGTAACTGTCAGTTTATTAATCCAGACGAAGGCTGGCAACGATATTATTTCGCTCTTTTTAAACTATGAATTAATATTTTTTGAATATTGAACGTATTTGGATGATAACGTCATGCCGTGGCTAACTTTTTCCTCATTTTTTCAAAAAAATTTTTTACCATGTGACTATAGTTCTCATTACAGGATCGTGCTCTGCAAACACGTTTTATGATCTCATTTTAATTGTGAAACTACTATATTAGATTTTTTAACTTTTTTAATCGTCACGCGTCATGACCATACAATCTGATTAAAGTGACAAAAATGTAACACATTACCTTTACGATTAATATGATTCTTAATGTTTTAAAGCTAAAAAATTGAAAAGTTGTCATTTGCCAGCCACCTACACCTTTCTAATGGAATGATTTACAGATAAGTGATGTGATTTACAAGCTATAAAATATGCATTTCTTCCCTAACCATTGTTTAAAATACCGACTTCTCTGTTTATATGTGACTGATTTGTCGCAGAATTCTGCCATAAATCTATGATAATGTTTGACATTGTTTCTCTGTTGTGTAAGATGTTTCATTACTCGACTAAGTGGTATTTGTGGAATTTTTCTACTGTTATTTTAATCAACAATGTGTTTCTGACTGTACTGTATCCCACCCATCCAAATGACTTTTGATGAATTTGCATCGATACTTGCGTCTTGACTAGACTAAAATTTCTGTACAATGAGCCCATGGTTTTTAATGACAGATACACGCTTATCATAGTCCCTAAACCCTCTTATCATAATTTCCTCTCACACCGAACATGCTCGCCTAGCATCTGTTACAGTACTGAATGCTGTACAGTATTTCCGCACTTTACAGACGTGCAGATGTGAGCACACTCATCCATGGGGGACCTGGTACATTCTTTTTTGTTCAGACATCATGTGCTTAATATAATGATTCTTCATAGCGGTTTAACACGTTTCGGAAAGTACCTCGCAGGAAGCGTTTTATAGAACGGTGCTTTCTGAGGCAAAAGTTGACAAAACGCAACCCTGTGCATTGGAAACAATTTGTCATTATTTCACTTGAGAGAGTCAACAGCCATGCCAAAGTCACACTGTGCTATAAAAAGCTAATCGCAACACTAAACCCCAGAAAGAGTGACTGTGGCTTTAATCATAGCATTTTTGGGCCTGATCAAACAGACGGGAGCTAAAAGATAACAAATCTCTCTAAAAAAAAAAAAAAAAAGATATGTGGTCTACCTTGGAAGGCATGCTGCAATTACTCAATTCTTTCTAGATAGGTCTACACAAAACCGCAATAAAAGAACCAACCCAAAAGAGTGAAAGGACTGCCAGAATGATTTAATTATACACACAGACCAAAATATTTAGATGTTCTGTATTTTCAAAGCCAATATTTGAACAGTTCAGACTGAGCATTTTCAAATAATAAAGAAGTAGAGATGAAACTTTGGGGTCGATTTTCTTAAACAAATGAATACTTTTATTCAACAAGGATGCATTAAATTGATCAAAAGTGACTGTAAAGACATGTATAATGTTACGGAAATATATATATTTCAAATAAATGCTGTTGTTTTTACAGTTTCCACAAAAATATGAAGCAGCACAACTGTTTCGACACTGATAAAACTGCTTATTGAGCAGCAAATCAGCACATTTGTATGATTTCTGAAGGATCATGTGACACTGTGATGCTGACAATTCAGCTTTGCATCACAGGAATAAATTACATTTTAAAATGTATTGAAATAGAAAGCAGTTATTTTAAATTGTAATATTATTTCACAATATTATATTTTTAATCAAATAAATGCAACCTAGGTGAGAATAAGAGCCTCATTTCAAAAACACTTACAAATCTTACCGACCCCAAACTTTTGAACATTAATCAATGTTTGATTATTATATAAAATAAATGACAATTGACAATCATGACAATTTATTCATCGATGCATTTCATGTAGAAAGTCCATGGGAACATGAAAGCAGAATCACATGAATGGTACAAAAGAATACTTGTTCGCAATTCTAAGCCAATAATAGCAAAGTTCAACTGTACACATCCTAGAAACTAATGGAGGAAGTGCTGGCCGGGTCTTGTGATAAATAGCAGGCATGCACAAATATTTCATTCGTATTTGTGGAGTCTTTCTTAAAATAAAGGTTATTGTTGGATTTGGTCAGTCATCTTTTGATGGAGACCTCCTGTTTGAGAGATGGATTGCTTTTGTGACCCAGAGAGGTTGATCTTTTATTGTGTGATGTGATTGTTCTTTCTGCAGGGTAAGAAGTCCCAGTGAAGGCCTACTGGTGCTGCTTCATACAATCTAGCAGCTGTTTCCTTTAAGACTTTGAATGAAAGGCTGAAGTGAGCTGGACCTAAGGGACAGGCTGGTGAACGGGTAAACCAAGATTTATGGAGGGCTGTCTCCATTGACCCTGCAGTTACCTCAGTGAACCCCGAAGTGGCTTAGCAGCTGATTCCAGGACTCCCTATCCCCTCTTTCCCTTCAAAAAGAGAGATATTTGGTTAGATAAATGGTCGGATTGACTCATCCCCACACCTATTGCAGGAGCCGTTGAGTGGCAGAGTGAAGTCCCACTGAGCAATTATCGGGAGCACAACTATGTGTGTCCTTGAGGATGTCCTTTCACACTGGTTGATGGCACCATGTCTTCTCTCGTCTACATTGTTCTTGAGCTGCTGATTGCAGTTTTGGCCGTGGCAGGGAACGTTCTGGTGTGCTGGGCCGTCTGCCTCAACAGCAATCTCCAGAGCATCACCAACTTCTTTGTGGTATCACTGGCTGTGGCGGACATCGCAGTGGGACTCCTGGCCATTCCGTTCGCCGTCACCATCAGCTTGGGTTTTTGCAGCCATTTTCATGGATGCCTCTTCATCGCCTGCTTCGTGCTGGTCCTCACGCAAAGCTCCATCTTCAGTTTGTTGGCCATCGCTGTGGATCGATACATTGCCATCAAGATCCCATTGAGGTGAGTGAACGGTTGTGACGTGAGTTTCAGGTACAAGTTGAAGGCAAGCTTTTAGTAAGATTACTGATCACATGGTTGCTTGAAAGAACAGATTACAGAGTCGCCCCATAGCAAGAACATAGACAAAGATTCCTTTTTCACATTACCAGTACATTTACTTTATTTATTATTTATGGTAAAAATGTATCAACTTGTATTACTAACACAATTAAAAAATTTTTTTATAATAATAAAATATATGTTAACTAAAAAAAAAAAAAAAAAAAAATTCTCATTTTTATTTAGCTTAACGTCAGGAATTAAAATAACTAAAATAAAAATGAATAGAAACTAGACATTTAAATACATATTAAAAATGATATTGATGAAAAGATATATAAAAACAAAAGCTATTAAAAATGACAAAAACCCAACAAAATGACTAAAACTTTAACTAAAATTAAACTGGCAAGTAAATATAAAACCTATTCAAAATATTAATAACTTTTAAAAATGGTGGTTGAAATAAAATGCTGCGTGAGCTCAACCAATCAGCATGTTCAGCGCTCAAGTCCCACCCCCGAAAGTTCCCGAACTTTGAAAAAGTACCACCTCGCAAGCAGGGCCATTTGGAGGGGGAAATATTTACCCGGAACTATTTCCTGCGGTCGAAATATGGGCATACAGGTTTAGAATGGCATGGGAGCCATTGTCTTTGTGCATGTGTTTGTGTTAGTATTTACATGTGTATATAATAAAACATGAAGCTTATGACATCTTTATTTATGTGTTTTGCATATGTTTTGATATGAGGTATGAGGCATTTCCTCTCTCAAGATCCATTAATGTACTAAAAACATATTTCAATCAGTTGATATGAGTACAGTGGTTCAATACAATAATTACATTTCAAAACACTGCTTTATGAAGCTTCGGAGCGTTATGAATCAGAGTGTCGAATCATGATTCGGATCGCGTGTCAAACTGCTGATTCATAACGCTCCGAAGCTTCATAAAGCAGTTATTTAGGTTTTTTGCCGCACCAAAAATATTCTCGTCCCTTTATAATATTAATATTGAACCACTGTACTCACACAACTGATTTAAACATGTTTTTAGTACATTAATGGCTCTTGAGAGAGGAAATGTCATTGCTGGCTATGCAGGCCGCGTTGAGCCATTGGATTTCAAGGTCTTACGGGTGTGGGACGGCATGAGGGTGAATAATAAATTACATTATTTTCATTTTTGGGTGAACTAACCCTTTAAAGGCTCCTAGACTGAGTGACTCTCTCTGCCTTTCTCCTGATAATGACTTGATAATGGGCACAACATGAACTGTAATTCCCTCAGATACATGTAATTTCCTCTTTAATCACTCTTTATCATTACTGCAATGATTTTTGCTGTAAGTAGGGCTCAAGCAGCTTTACGCTGTTGACAAATAGTTCATAGAGTAGAGCCAAATCAATAATCAATACTCAATCTGGCACCATGTTGTAATTTAGTGACATACAAAGGAGCAACAAACAAGTCACACCCAACAGGAAGTAGAGTTGGAATTAGATTTTAAATTTAGTTTTGAGTTGTACATTTCTTTTTTTCTTTATATCTATCTTTCTTTCTTTCTATCTAAAATTTAATTTTTTTAATTTCAATTCAGTTTTGGTCTTTTTTACGTTCAAATTCGAACTGGAATTCTGCACCCTGTTTGCGACCTTAGTTCAAATACAAGAATTCAATTGTAATTCAAAAGCCATTCTCAATTAAATTCTAAATGGCACACAACCCTGGTTGCTAGATTTTGTTTTACTTGCCTAAGTCTCTAGATATGACTCAGGTCCCTACTTCAAGCCTAGGGGATTTTCAGCCGTTTTATTTTCTGTTAGGCGTAAATCATAGGTCAGATCCTTTAGAAAAATTAAAGCACACCTCTGCTCGACAAGCCACATGATTTGTGGTATCATTCATTGTATGTAGCAAAAACAGTGAGGGAGTTTTAAACTTAAGTTTGTTTGTTTTTTCAGAAGAAATAGTGTATATACATTAGAGTTATATAGAGTTATACTTGCCCTAGTATTTTTTTACTACTAATTATATTTCGGTACAATGATATAAACTTAATTTACTGAAGATGTAAAAGTAACCAGTGTAGGGCATCAAACCTGGGACATTTTGCACTCCAGTTGAACGTTGTAATGATTATTCTTAAATCCTCTGGCACAGCAGCTCTAAGCAGCACTTTTCGGAAGCTGAAAGGTGTGGGACTTTACCACCTGCCTGCATACAGGGTGTGATGAACATTTTTGCTCATGGTGTAGATTGAGCCGCCCAAAGCGTTGCAAGAGAACAGCAGTGACAGCAAAAGCCTGGGCAAGTGTTGATTACATAAGGGTCTGCCGGCTTCCAGTCTCTCTCTGGGTGTGTGAACGAGGTACCAGTAGTACTGGAGCCCTGTAAGTCCTCTGGGTTTAATGAAGCAGCCACTGTTGTTCTCGATTGGCCTGCTATAAGCCCAAGGATTTTTGGAACAATTGACATTTGACCACCGTTTCCAACTGTTGCCCTTGGCAAAGGAAACATGTAGCAGGGCTGTCTGCGTGAGCGGATGTTTGAAATGCATAGCAGCGGTGGATTTTGCACAGCTGTATATAAAGTGATGCTTATACGGTTGCTAATATGCTTCATATAATTTATTTTAGTACCAGCCAGGTTTTTCAACCAGGGGTCTGTGGGGGTCTCAATGTAGTAATGTTCTTAGTAAAACATATTCTGTTACCATGAATATTTTTTTTTTTTAATATTTGGGGCCCATGGGTAGGGGGGTTTATGGTAGGTATTAAAAAAGAATTCCAAAATCAAATGACGGATGGTTGCATTAACAGTTCCCACATGCATTATTCTGCCTAAAGAACACCTTACAGATTCAATAGCCTACTCTGACAGAATTCCCTGCTATAGGTCCCCGCAAAACCGCTATTGAATCTACAGAGTGAAACGTACAGCACTCCAACTCTCGAACGAATGAATTGAGCCGGTTCTTTTCAGCGAATCAAAAAACCAAAACAAAAAAACAACCAAACTGTGCAACCAGCCCAACTCATGAGCAAATGAGCCGGTTGTTTTTAGTGAATCAAATACATGCATCATCATAACCAGTGTAGTCTGACTCAAATCACTTTTATGAACCGGTTCTTTTCAGCGAATCAAAAAACCAAAAACAAAAACAAACAAACTGTGCAACCAGCCTAACTCATGAACAAATGAGCCGGTTCTTTTTAGTGAATCAAATGCATGCATCATAACCAGTGTAGTCTGACTCGAATCACTTTTATGACCTACAATGCGGCCAGTGTACAATCCAACTTGTGAACGAATGACTCTTGCGAGCCGGTTCTTTTTAGAAAAAGAAAAAAAAACACCAGTGTAGTCAGACTCCCAAATTAATGACTCTTCCAAGTAGTGCGACTCGCGAACAAATGACTCTTACGAGGCGTTTCTTTTTAGAATCAAAAACATACAGCACAATCAAACACATGCAACCTAAACTTACATCAGTGACATTTAAATCAGTAGTTACTGACTGGTTGTTCATATGAAGATGTGCAGTTAATGATAAATGTTGTTGTTGTTTTTTTAACTAAAATAAATGAATACAATTTAACATGTTTTTTTGTTTGTTTACCATTGTTATGTAATATTTGAAGTTGATTTATTGGATTGCATTTATGCCACCACTCAAAGTACTTAAGCTTTTAATAATCTTTTGCGGTTGAAACCCATGATTTAATCGAAACCATTTAATTCCTGTTTTCTAATTATATCACTGAAAAGATTACGTTTACAGCCTCATTCAAAAGTTGTACAAAAACAAAGCCTGTAAGTATTATTTTAAGACTAGGCACAATACAGGTGAAATATATGCCTCTTATTAACACATATCCTGGTATTTTCAACTTTGGCAGCAATTACCAGAGCTTAACACCTAAACAATAGACATTTCCCCGGAGAAAAGTCAATGCATGTTTGTGTGGATTTGGGACAAAACCATACCCTTTTCCAGCCCTGACAGTGAACAATACAAAACAATACAGCCCACTTCAGGATGGGCTTCAGGAAACATCAACATATTGTTTGAGGCAGATAGAGTTGTAATATATGACCAAACTTGGCATGCTTATCACCATAGTGCTTCATAGCATTCTTCCTTCCAAAATTGCTGTTTCATATCTGTTTTTGTTTTCTCTTGCTAAGGTACAACAGCCTTGTCACAGGCCAAAGAGCCAAAGGGATCATTGCGGTATGCTGGATACTTTCAGCGGTCATCGGCTTGACCCCCATGCTAGGCTGGAACAGTCGCGTCACCGCGGGCACCAACAGCTCCTGTCCTCAAGGTATGACGGAGTGTCTGTTCGAGAAGGTGGTCACCATGGGTTACATGGTTTACTTTAACTTTTTCGGCTGCGTCTTGACTCCGCTAATAGCTATGCTGGCCATCTACGCACGGATCTTCATGGCTGCCCGTCGCCAGCTCAGACAGATGGAGCAGAAGCTAGTGCACATGCACGGACATACCCACGGGGACGGATCCTCGTCCCGGTCCACACTGCAAAAGGAGGTCCACGCGGCCAAATCGCTGGCTATCATCGTGGGCCTTTTTGCTATTTGTTGGCTCCCGTTGCACATCATTAACTGCTTCACATTGTTCTGCCCTCAGTGTGATCGACCTCAGGACTGGGTCATGTACCTGGCCATCATACTTTCACATGCTAATTCAGTAGTGAACCCGTTTATATACGCCTACCGATTACGTGACTTCAGGCACACCTTCCGAAGGATCATCCGACAGCACTTCCTGTGGCATGATAACAGACTGGCTGTTGGTAAAAGCAACGGAGGTACGGCTGCTTCTTCTGCTGCGGTCAGTGTGATTGAGACTTCTTGTACAATGTCCAATGGCTTTGTGCTGGATCCCAATCCCATTCACGGCATGATTTCTTGCGACGAATTTAAGAAAATGCCAGCAAAAATCAGTCCAAAAACGGAATTTCAAGACTTAGGATACAGTTTAAATGGAACTTTGGAACATTCCTTTCCCGCCTGTTCGACGCCGATTTTTTCATTACACACTGGGGAGGAAGTTCCCTCCATCAGAGACCATGTTGAAATCATGACGATAAAAGACTGCAGTGCTATTACTAATGTACATGTCAGATGTCTGCTGCCCATAAGGACAAGCAACTCATCCGATCTTGCAGAAGTGTCATGACACACACTTCCATGACGGAACAAGAGTCTTTCCTCAGATAATACCCAAATGTGGCTTGTTTCGTTCTTCACGAGTTGTTGTGCTAGCGAGGGTGACTATCCAGGCCAGGGTCAGGAAAGATAAAGCTATGAGAGGATCACATAACTCATGTGGGAACCCTCACTGCATAAATTCCAGGAATTTTTACCCACGCGGGATCCAGGATCGTGCCACGCGGTCACGGAACTCTCATCTTTCTTTGCTTTTTTAGTAGGAGTATATCCAAACTGAGAACATGCACCGTCAATACACCTGCCAGAACTTCTGTAGCGCTTTAAAACATAGGGCTGCAAAAAATCGAAGTGCAGTTTTTCTGATTAAAAATTGTGATTGCGATTTTGAAAATGTGATTTTGAAAAAAGCTCCAGGTTTGCTGTGTGTGTTTATTTGTAGGACTGCACAATTTGTCCAGAAATGTTTTGATTGTTTTATAGTCATATTAATATATAATAATAATTTATCATTATTATTATTACTAAATAAAACAATAAGAAATATTTCACTGTAAAATAAAAAAAAGAAAAATTATGTAATAATAATAATAATCCCAAATGCAAGTTTTTTTTGTTTACTGTGAACTGAACCGCTCTGAGACACTGAAAACACTAGATCATTAGCTGTTAGCTTGTAAAAGAACACAGTGCCGCTCTTCACTCTGAAACATGCAGCACATATTTAAGTCATTAAATATTAAAGACTTTGCGATTTGATACTACGTGATATTTTTAATATCGATTAATCGTGCAGCCCTGTTAAAACATGACCAAACTGAATTATACTGTATTGATTGTAAGCATGTGTTAATATTTAAGGAAATGTACTAAATAAAACAAAGCTATAACCAAATTTGCTCAAATAGAGTGTTATGTCTAGTGATGTACATTGTCAGAAAAAAGGTTTTTACCGGTGTGGCACCCAGGTACAAAAAGTACAATAGCTAAAAGCTTCCTACCTTAATTACCCCTAAAGGTACATTAAATTATACATATTAGTACCTTTTTTAAAGGGTATCGCCCCATTCGGTTGTACCTTAGGGTTTTACCTTTTTTACTGAAAGTGTATAAAACCTAATGTGCTTGATTAGAATCACATGCAGACATGATACGAGTTTAAGCCATATACTGTCTGTGCAACATCACTGGACTTCTTGCTGCTCAATAAAGTGGACTTTGATTCCTATATAATAAAATGCATTTTCCAGACAATTGCAAGTATAAACTGTAATGATTCACAAATAGTATTTTAAATGAGCAATCGTCTATAATAGATTTATTTTTTTCAACACAACATAATGATTAGGGATCATAAAATTGTCAGAGGAAGTAGGAAGGTGTATAATTCTCTCTTGTGACACACACACATACAAGCACAATCTTGGACTCCTACACAGACCAGCTATGATTGTATTTACAGAGAGACTGCTGACGCCAGCGGCCGGCCTAATGCAATGGAAATCAAATGAAGGGGCATTTGATGATCCCTTAAACTGGACCATTACACTTCTCTTTTCCTCATTAAAAAGCTCTAGAGTGAGAAAGGCCTGCACTCAGGGGAGTTTACATTTTTAGGTGGTGTAGTGTGTAACGGTCCATTTATAGAAGGTGCGAGTATAGAGTGACCATTCATAAAAATGGAACAAGTGAGCTAGACTTCCCAGAATTAAATTTTTTTGAATTTAACTTTGATCAATATTGCCTCTATATTTGGCCTATGCTGAAGTATCATAGACCTGGGTAGTCAACACATTATAATTTGTTCTAAATCAGCAGACGTTATCATATTTACACACACACACACACAAACATATATACTGATACAAATCGATTAATCGCATCCAAAATAAAAGTTTGTTTACATAATTTGTGTGTACTGTGTGTAGTTATTATGTATATTTAAATACATATATTTAAGAAATATTTGCATGTATATACTGTATATATATATTATTTAAATTATACATAAATATTTTATATATAAATAAAACAAATATTTGAGCGAGTTTGACAAGGGCCAAATTGTGATGGCTAGACTACTGGGTCAGAGCATCTCCAAAACTGCAGCTCTTATGGGGTGTTTCCGGTCTGCAGTGGTCAGTATCTATCAAAAGTGATCCATGGAAGGAACAGTGGTGAACCGGCGACGGGGTCATGGGCGGCCAAGGCTCATTGATGCATGTGGGGTGTGAAGGCTGGTCTGTGCAGTTAAAGGTCCTGTTCTTCGTGATCCCATTGTTCAAACTTTAGTTAGTGTGTAATGTTGCTGTTAGAAGATAAATAATACCTGTAAAATTATAAAGCTCAAAGTTCAATGCCAAGCGAGATATTTTATTTAACAGAAGTTCCCTTTCAAAGTCTACAGCGAACGGCCGGCTTGGACTCGAACAAGGAACTCGTCAGCCCGTTTTTAGGACAGTGAAAACAGCGGTATACAGATAAGTAAATTGTGTGAAAAATACTGTGTTTTTTTACACGCGAAACATGAACACATGTTATATTGCACACTGTAAACACAATCAAAGCTTCAAAAAAACACGAAGAACGGGACCTTTAATGCTGGTTCTGATAGAAAGGTGTCAGAATACACAGTGCATCGCAGTTTGTTGCGTATGGGGCTGCATTGTCGCAGACCAGTCAGGGTGCCCATACTGACCCGTCCACCGCCGAAAGCAGCAACAGTGGGCATCAGAACTGGACCAAGCAATGAAAGAAGGTGGCCTGGTCTAATGAATCAAGTTTTCTTTTACATCATGGCTGGGTGCGTGTGTGTCGAACACTAGGGAACACATGGCACCAGGATGCACTATAAAGAATCTCAATCCAATCGAGCATCTGTGGGATGTGCTGAACAAACCAGTCCGATCCATGGAGGCCCCATCTCGCAACTTACAGGACTTAAAGGATCTGCTGCTAACATCTTGGTGCTAGATACCACAGCACACCTTCAGGGGTCTAGTGGAGTCCATGCCTCGACGGGTCAGGGCTGGTTTGGCAGCAAAAGGGGGGCCAACATATATATATATATATATATATATATACACACACACACACACACACACACACACACACACACACACACACACACACAGATCAGGCATAACATTATGACCTAATATTATGCCTGATCTGTGTGTGTGTATATATATATATTCAGTGAGGAAAATAAGTATTTGAACACCCTGCTATTTTGCAAGTTCTCCCACTTGGAAATCATGGAGGGGTCTGAAATTGTCATTGTAGGTGCATGTCCACTGTGAGAGACATAATCTTAAAAAAAAATATCCAGAAATCACAATATATGATTTTTTAACTATTTATTTGTATGATACAGCTGCAAATAAGTTTTTGAACACCTGTCTATCAGCTAGAATTCTGACCCTCAAAGACCTGTTAGTCTGCCTTTAAAATGTCCACCTCCACTCCATTTATTATCCTAAATTAGATGCACCTGTTTGAGGTCGTTAGCTGCATAAAGACACCTGTCCACCCCATACAATCAGTAAGAATCCAACTACTAACATGGCCAAGACCAAAGAGCTGTCCAAAGACACTAGAGACAAAATTGTACACCTCCACAAGGCTGGAAAGGGCTACGGGGAAATTGCCAAGCAACTTGGTGAAAAAATATCCACTGTTGGAGCAATCATTAGAAAATGGAAGATGCTAAACATGACTGTCAATCTCCCTCGGACTGGGGCTCCATGCAAGATCTCACCTCGTGGGGTCTCAATGATCCTAAGAAAGGTGAGAAATCAGCCCAGAACTACACGGGAGGAGCTGGTCAATGACCTGAAAAGAGCTGGGACCACCGTTTCCAAGGTTACTGTTGGTAATACACTAAGACGTCATGGTTTGAAATCATGCATGGCACGGAAGGTTCCCCTGCTTAAATCAGCACATGTCAAGGCCCGTCTTAAGTTTGCCAATGACCATTTGGATGATTCAGAGGAGTCATGGGAGAAAGTCATGTGGTCAGATGAGACCAAAATATAACTTTTTGGTCATAATTCCACTAAACGTGTTTGGTGGAAGAAGAATGATGAGTACCATCCCAAAAACACCATCCCTACTGTGAAGCATGGGGGTGGTAGCATCATGCTTTGGGGGTGTTTTTCTGCACATGGGACAGTGCGACTGCACTGTATTAAGGAAAGGATGACCGGGGGCCATGTATTGCGAGATTTTGGGGGGCAACCTCCTTCCCTCAGTTAGAGCATTGAAGATGGGTCGAGGCTGGGTCTTCCAACATGACAATGACCCGAAGCACACAGACAGGATAACCAAAGAGTGGCTCTGTAAGAAGCATATCAAGGTTCTGGCGTGGCCTAGCCAGTTTCCAGACCTAAACCCAATAGAGAATCTTTGGAGGGAGCTCAATCTCCGTGTTTCTCAGTGACAGGCCAGAAACCTGACTGATCTAGAGAAGATCTGTGTGGAGGAGTGGGCCAAAATCCCTCCTGCAGTGTGTGCAAACCTGGTGAAAAACTACAGGAAACGTTTGACCTCTGTAATTGCAAACAAAGGCTACTGTACCAAATATTAACATTGATTTTCTCAGGTGTTCAAATACTTATTTGCAGCTGTATCATACAAATACATAGTTAAAAAATCATACATTGTGATTTCTGGATTTTGTTTTATAGATTATGTCTCTCACAGTGGACATGCACCTACGATGACAATTTCAGACCCCTCCATGATTTCTAAGTGGGAGAACTTGCAAAATAGCAGGGTGTTCAAATACTTATTTTCCTCACTGTATATACATACAGTACATATATATTTTTTATAATAATAATAAAGTTATTGAAGCTGTGTGCATAAAAAATGTATTATTATTATTTATTTTAATGGTAACTACCCAGTTATACTAATTCTAATCATTATAACAATAAAAAGGAAAAGTTAAGAAAATGATTTCCATTCTTTTCATTCCATTTCCGTTGAGTCTGTTCATTTGCTCTATAAAGACAATGTGTCCAGCACTTGGTCAGAGTCAATCTTTTCAAATCTACTGCTTTGTTGATTCCAGCTGAGAAATGGCAGTCAGTGCAGCATTGGCATGGTTTGACTTTTGTTTTGATAGCACTATTTTTTAATGAGACAGATGTCCTTTACAAAAACGAATCTCCAGGCTTACGCAGTAATGTATCTTATTCCATCATGGATGTTTGCAGTGTAAATCAGATCGGAGTGAAGCTAACAGACTTGTCAGCATGTCACATAGATCAGTAGCAGCTGGCAGGTTCATTCTGCTGGTAAAATGAGGTTTGAAGACATTGCTGAGAGTTACTGTGTAATCAACAGACATGCCCCTGCCTATTCCACTGGCACGGTTTGTAATTGGTTGAATTTCTTTTTTTCTCCCCTCTTTCTTTTGTGGATTCGACGCAGGTGAAATTCTTCAGAATGTCAGGTTCAAGCTCATGGGGGAAGTTTCAGGTCACAAAACACTTACATTTTCCTGGTAATGTTTTTAAATAAATGCATTTTCCCCAAAGACAAAAATCTTTAGATAACAGAAATAGTTAATAAATGCCTATATGGGGAGGGGAGTTCGATTTTGCAACATTATGTGGTAAATTTAAATAAACCAAATATTTAATATTACGCACTTTGACGAACACTATTTTCAACCCTTTATTCGTTTTTACCACTTCTGGAAAACAGGAACATTCAATTAATAAACAGAATCGGCAGACGTAATAATTTACTTCCTGTCTTGACTCAATTCAGCCAATTTTGAACAAAACATGGTCTCTTGTTCTGCAGTGATTTACAGACAAAGAGGAAAAGACTACTGCTAAGAATAGACACAGAATCAGTCTATCAAGCACCAGGATGACAGAACAAATTTAGACTGTATATTGCTGCCGTGCAATTCCTGAGAGTAGAGCAATTAATCTTGATGATGTCAAAACCAGACAAATGACTTCTCCAAGCATTTTCCACTGTTTAACAATTCTGTTTTATATTGTCATATACACTGATCAGGCATTACATTTGTGTTGGCCCCCCTTTTGCTGCCAAAACAGCCCTGACCCGTCGAGGCATGGACTCCACTAGACCCCTGAAGGTGTGCTGTGGTATCTAGCACCAAGATGTTAGCAGCAGATCCTTTAAGTCCTGTAAGTTGCAAGGTGGGGCCTCCATGGATCGGACTTGTTTGTTCAACACATCCCACAGATGCTCGATTGGATTGAGATGCTTCCTATAGTGCATCCTGGTGCCATCCACGTTATGTAAAAGAAAACTTGATGAATCAGACCAGGCCACCTTCTTCCATTGCTCCGTGATCTAGTTCTGATCTAGTAGTGCCGGGGCGGCAGTGGCTCAGTGGTTCATGTAGGTTGGCTACAAACCGGAAGGTTGGTGGTTCAATCCCCGGTTCCACCTGACCAAGTGTCGAGGTGTCCATGAGCAAGACACCTAACCCCAGCTGCTCCCGACGAGCTGGATGGCGCCTTGCATGGCTTGACACTGCCGTCGGTGTGTGAATGGGTGAATGTGAGGCAATGTGTAAAGCGCTTTGGAAGGCCATTGGTCTGTTAAAAGCGCTATATAAATGCAGTCCATTTACCATTTACCATTTAGTTCTGATGCTCACGTGCCCACTGTTGGCACTTTCGGGGGTGGACGGGTCAGTATGGGCACCCTGACTGGTCTGCGACTATGCAGCCCCATACGCAACAAACTGCGATGCACTGTGTATTCTGACACCTTTCTATCAGAACCAGCATTAACTTCTTGAGCAATTTGAGCTACAGTTGTTCGTCTGTTTGATCGGACCACACGGGCTACAGGCCAGCCTTTGCTCCCCACGTGCATCAATGAGCCTTGGCCACCCATGACCCTGTCTCCGGTTCACCACTGTTCCTGTTGGACCACTTTATTGCAGACCGGGAACGTCCCACAAGAGCTGCAGTTTTGGAGATGCTCTGACCCAGTCGTCTAGCCATCACAATTTGACGCTTGTCAAACTCAAAATCCTTACACTTGCCCATTTTTCCTGCTTCTAACACATCAACTTTGAGGACAAAGGGTCCTCAATCAGCTCCCTAGTTCAGTAGACAGGGCACTGATCAGGACATAAGTCAATGGGCTGACTCCCTGATTAGTGCCCCAACTACTGAACTAGGGAGCAGATTGAGACGCACCCAAAATGTTCACTTGCTGCCTGATATATCCCACCCACTAACACGTGCCGTGATGAAGGGATAATCAGTGTTATTCACTTCACCTGACAGTGGTCATAATGTTATGCCTGATCGGTGTACCGTTTCAAACATACAAAAATAATGGTTTCAGAATAATTTATGAAATCTGTGTCAAAACTGATTTCATGGACAATAAATATCTAGTAATATTAATCATATTTTTTATAAATTATTTAAAAATTTCATTTTTAAAATAATAACATAAATGATAACCAACAAGCAGAATACATGCTGAAGAATGAAAATACCAAAGAAACACCTACTGTAACATACAGACTTCTTAAACAGTTTATTATAATTGCTAACCGTGAGTGTTTTTAATCATATTCACAATTCAATATCGCCCTCTTCTGTAAATCTGGCGTGTCTTCTGCTTGTTCACACCTTTCTTTTACTGTCTATGGTTCACACTGACCTGGATTTTACATAGTAATAGGACTTCGACTCCCAAGATGCAACAGGGTTTCAGGAAAAGGCGGGGCTTCTGCTTTCAGCTGCATTGTGGGAGCGGGAAAACGCCGCAAATACTCACGTTGTTCAGTAGTGTGGATTTCTACGAAGCCGTCGACTCAAGGTACTGTAATGCTTGATGGCAAAAACCTACTAGCCCTCTTGTAGTCTGTTGTTTGACCTTTCACTAAAATCTGCAGTCTTATTTGAGCTTTTCGATTCTTTAGAGGAGCAACGTCCATTTTAGGCATTCATTGTTTGCTTGGTTTATTCTTGCGACTCGTTTGAGATCAGTCTAGGCATTTATTGTGAATGTGTTAGTTTTGTTACATTAGTCAGTATATTAACTTTAGTAAATACCATAACTGAATTATTTTCATGACGTTCATTTTCGAGCGTGGATTGTGTCCTCCAATACGCACAGAACACGATTTCCAAACGAATGATTCTTATGAGCCGGATCTTTTTAGTGAATCGCAACAATTACGCGTTACCAGTGTAGTTCGATTGCCGAACGAATTGTTCTAATGAGTCGGTTCTTTTTAGACCTAAGAATAAGGCGGAACTGTGACACATTCTGTGATACTGTACTGCTGTCCACTAGTTATTATTTTAGTCCTGGTATTTACAGGACTTAGTTCAATTAGGGCATTTACGTAGCACTTATAAACATGCCCGAGAAAAGAAAAAAAACAGTACTGGTGTGCATCTTGAGACAAAACAATGACATTGTCTTAATTTTATGATGTCAATGCAAGTTGGTTTAAGTTAAAACAGCTTAAACATGCGTTTTATTTTGTGTCTGAGAAACCGTGGATATGTTTATTTGCTGTTAATGAACTTGTTTTTCTCCCCTAGATTAAAACATGTCTATTGGTGTTCCCATCAAAGTCCTGCATGAAGCAGAGGGTCACATCGTGACCTGTGAGACAAACACGGGTGAGGTGTACAGGGGCAAACTGATTGAAGCAGAGGATAACATGAACTGCCAGGTACTGCTGAGAATTTGTTGATCCCACAAAAATACGTTGTCTAGTCTGATAACCAAACAATTCACAACGTGTGTGTGTGAATAATGCAACTAATTGCACTTATGTTGTGTGAATCAGATGTCCAACATTACAGTGACCTACCGAGACGGCAGAGTGTCCCAGCTGGAGCAGGTGTACATTCGCGGCAGCAAAATACGCTTTCTTATTCTGCCTGACATGTTGAAAAACGCTCCTATGTTGAAGAGCATGAAAAACAAAAACCAAGGGGCAGGAGCCGGAAGAGGCAAAGCTGCGATTCTCAAAGCGCAAGGTAAGCCAAAGATCCCTAGTATGGTATTGTTGACTGCAGTTACTGGATTACATTGGTTGCAATGTCAAGTGCTCTTTAGCTACATTTTTATTTTATTTGTATGGTCCTAAATGTTTTTGTTGGAGATTTAGTACATTTTACACTGCGTACTGTTAAAGTAGTTGCATTAAAATATCAATTATATAAATGTTAAATTTAAAATATTACAATGTTTAAAGATTCACAAAAACAATGGGACTGAGCTGTGTTTGTCATCTAAGTTGCTTAACAGGTTAAGGCTTTTCATGGGAATTAGATGAAACCACTAACTGTTCATTTTTCCTGTGCAGTCGCAGCAAGGGGCCGAGGTCGAGGAGGACCAGGAGGAAGGGGAAATATTTTCCAGAAAAGACGATAATGTGAATCCTGTTTCTATCGGTGTCATTTTGTACAGTTTTATTTTTATTTTGAGAAATTGTGCGCTTTTGTAATCTGTTTTTTTTTTTTTTTTTTTTTTTTTTTTTTAAATTGGTGATCTTGTAGTTTGTTGATTTTGCAATAAAGTTTTTCCCCCACTTTTCTCATGTAATAAAGCTGTTTGATTTTATAAAATGTGTTTTATTAATTAATCAATTAGGTGAACGGCTGATTTAGCATGTCATTCCATTTATTAACAGTCAAATATCTAAACACCTCAGCACAAAGTTTTGCATTAAATTATTGCTTTAATAATTAATTACATTTTCTCATTGTTATGATTATGTAATGCTGTGTTTTTAGTATTTTAGATGCCATGGACCCCCAAGTGTAAGCATTCTCATGCGAGCGACCGCAATCCTCAAATTTATATTCAAAATTCGAAAATACGATTTTTTTTTTTTCATGTATAAGGACCCAATTTATACTATAACTGTAAAATATTAGGAAAATGTTTAGTTTCTATTGTTAAATTTACATTTATTTTCTCCTAATACTGTGCTGTTAGTGATGTATTATTTGTTATAATGAATCTTTGTAATGTTTTTTTTTTTTACTTTTAACTTTACATTTTAATTTTATTTTTTATCAAAACCCCAGCTCTAGAACACACCAGATGTGAAATTTAGACCCGTTTCAATTTCTTTTAAATACCTTTAGCAATGTCTAAAATTGAAGTTAATTTGATGAGATGTCTCGTCGCAAGAATAAGTGCCCATAGTTGTGTCCAAATGCAGTTTACACACGTTAAATGTCATTGGCTTTGAAAGTTCAGCCAGGAGCATAATAGTATTGGCTTGTAAGTTCAATAAAATGGTACTTTGGGGATTTACATGAAATTGTAAGAACTGACACTGTGTCAAAAAGTAACTGAATAAGAGCGCAGGTATTCGAGTGAAGTACAGCAATGAAGTTCAATTAATCAAGGACTAATAACCCCCTGCTTGTCAGTTCAGCTTTAGCTGCAGTTCCGTTGTGACCGCTAGATGGCGCCACTCCTCACGTTCACTCACAGCAGAAGCACCTCCGTCCCCCGCTGCCTGAACATCATACCATATCATAAACCGCTACCATTACTGCCAGCGAGCTAACAACATACCCTTCCAAAGCAGGATCTTATAAACGGCCGAGGTAAGGACATACCACTGAACTAACGATTTCTATTGTACCTCTCTATAGCGACATGCGCGAACATACGTGATAACAATCATTTTATTAATCCTCGGCTGGATTTGCCAAACATCTGTTTCGTAAGAGATGCGTTAGCCAGCTTTAGCAAAATAACCTGCTTTAAAAAAAATTTCTCCTCACGGCATCAGCTCTTCGAGACAGTGTCAGTGTTTACATGACTCTTTTACAGATATTATTCACGAAATTACGTTGCATGTCAACTGTAAATCGGGAGTGAGACTATACACATCTATATATTCACATAAAATAATATGAGAAGTTGGGTTATTCTACGAAATAGGCACATTTTCCAGTTTGATAAAGTAACATTTTGTAAGATTCTTTACATTCAGTGACTCAATTAAAGATTTAAGTGTTCATGAATTGTAACTTGTCCTTCAAGAATTCACTTCTTGAAAGGATTAGGTTTATTAATGTAATTTAAATTTTATAAAATTGCTATATTACATATATTTAGTTTTTTAATTATATATATATATATATTTAAATGTATATATTTTATATTTTAATTTATTCTAATATATAGCAAGAAGTTAGACAGGAGTGGGGACAGGCCAAAAATGACTAATGAAGGAAGACAAAATTGGCACTTGTTTTGTAGATTGGCCCAGTTACCTAAGAATTCAGCATCCTTAATTCATGTTCATCCTGCCTGTTTCAACATCTTGTGAGCTGCCTGCCTAGACAATATTTTTGGGCGTCAAAGGCATTTGAAAGGTCCACGTGTCCAAAAATGCAGTCTAGTTTGATAGCTCACAAGGTTTTGACAGCTATTGTGTGATGCTTTAATCCATATAATATAATGAAAGGAGATGCATGCATGCAAGTACAGTAGGTGTCATTTGTGCTGTATTATTAACAAATGATATTTTGTAGCCACTGATTTGTGTTTTCATGTTGCTTGGGTGTTTGGGTCTAAAATAGTTTGCTTTGTTTGGAGAGAGTGGCATAGGAAGGTCCCTGGAGGGCTTTTCCCTGTGGAATGAGCCATTCGGGTATGATCTGAAATCTAGCTTTGGATGAGCTGGTTGAAGTTGTTTATTTGTCAGGCTTCATGTGCAAAAAGTATGATTGAGGTTGCCCTAATTACTTTTCATTTCTTAGTTTATGGAACGTGATTAGATGCTACTGACAGCTAACATAATGGCAGACTTGGCCTTTTTGTTTTTAAACTCCTTCCAAATCCAATATAATCTATTATAAGAAAAATAATTTTTCAGACTCCCTCGGAATGTTGTTTCTAGTAATGCACTTGCAATAGGAGTCTATAGAGGCATGGCATTGCACTGGGATAAACGTAAAAAAAAAAAAAACATATATCATTTTGTACAGAAGTTTCAATATGAGCTGAACATTTTTGCTTTTTAAACCCTGCCAAATATTTTGCCCAATAGACCTTATTCAGAGCAGTGCCTTGACCAGTATGAAAGAGAGGCTGTGAAGACAGACTTACTGTGTTTTCAGTGGCATCCGCTGTATAAAGCTTCTAGAGCACTTATAATTTTCCACAGCTCATGTTGTCTGTATTTTTTTTTGTCTACTGCAATTTCTTGGAAGGGCTTTTTTTCAGTGTTTTGTCAGCAGAACAATCTGAAAAACACATTAAATAACAGTACAACCCACTGAAGAGATGGATGTCTATTCCTTGCAGCCTCGCTTTCATTCCCGCTAAAAATCAAAGATGGCGCTGCTGTGAAAGTTTTTGTAAAGAAATAAAATCATCTGTGGTGATCGACAGCATGTCACAGATGGTGTTGAGAGAGCATTTTGAACTCAGAACTTGTGTTTAATGTGTTAGCTATAACATGGTAGTTTACCGTTAGATCCCACTTTTTTTTAAATCTGAAATTTACGGTAAAAAAAAACTAAGAAGAAACAGATTTACAACGAAAAACCATTAAATGTGAAGTGTCACACATGGGGTATTCTGGTAATGTCTGGGAATTTACGTTTTTTCAGTCAAAATGATAACTTCCAAAAACCAGCATTTTACTGTAAAATGACATTAAATAGCCTGATAGATTTATTATAGTTTTTCAAAGTATGGACAGAGGTAGGCAGCCATCTTTAGAATTTTGTCTTTACATTTTTTAGCGGTAGCTCTGTATATTTCTATGGCATCGCTGGTGAAGTGGATTTACTTATTGTAGAGTTAACGAAAGTACTTTGTTGAAAGTTATAGATGAGTACTTTGGTTTTTCCCTGTTAAAGGGTACACTCACCTTAAGGATTATTAGGAACACCTGTTCAATTTCTCATTAATGCAATTATCTAATCAACCAATCACATGGCAGTTGCTTCAATGCATTTAGGGGTGTGGTCCTGGTCAAGACAATCTCCTGAACTCCAAACTGAATGTCAGAATGGGAAAGAAAGGTGATTTAAGCAATTTTGAGCATGGCATGGTTGTTGGTGCCAGACGGGCCGGTCTGAGTATTTCACAATCTGCTCAGTTACTGGGATTTTCACGCACAACCATTTCTAGGGTTTACAAAGAATGGTGTGAAAAGGGAAAAACATCCAGTATGCGGCAGTCCTGTGGGCGAAAATGCCTTGTTGATGCTAGAGGTCAGAGGAGAATGGGCCGACTGATTCAAGCTGATAGAAGAGCAACTTTGACTGAAATAACCACTCGTTACAACCGAGGTATGCAGCAAAGCATTTGTGAAGCCACAACACGCACAACCTTGAGGCGGATGGGCAACAGAAGACCCCACCGGGTACCACTCATCTCCACTACAAATAGGAAAAAGAGGCTACAATTTGCACAAGCTCACCAAAATTGGACAGTTGAAGACTGGAAAAATGTTGCCTGGTCTGATGAGTCTCGATTTCTGTTGAGACATTCAGATGGTAGAGTCAGAATTTGGCGTAAACAGAATGAGAACATGGATCCATCATGCCTTGTTACCACTGTGCAGGCTGGTGATGGTGGTGTAATGGTGTGGGGGATGTTTTCTTGGCACACTTTAGGCCCCTTAGTGCCAATTGGCCATTGTTTAAATGCCACGGCCTACCTGAGCATTGTTTCTGACCATGTCCATCCCTTTATGACCACCATGTACCCCTCTGATGGCTACTTCCAGCAGGGTAATGCACCATGTCACAAAGCTCGAATCATTTCAAATTGGTTTCTTGAACATGACAATGAGTTCACTGTACTAAAATGGCCCCCACAGTCACCAGATCTCAACCCAATAGAGCATCTTTGGGATGTGGTGGAACGGGAGCTTTGTGCCCTGGATGTGCATCCCACAAATCTGAATCAACTGCAAGATGCTATCCTATCAATATGGGCCAACACAGTATTAGTATGGTGTTCCTAATAATCCTTTAGGTGAGTGTATGTTTCAAGGAATGCTGCGCTCCAGATAGTCCCATATGATCAATCCTCTGTGGACCCTTCTCCCTGTGGACGCCAGTGGATCTCACCATAATAAAGACAACCAGGGAGTGGAAAGTGTGTTAAAGGAGAACTCTGGTGAATTTTTAAGTTAATCTTGATCATTATACCTTTGTGAGTACTGTCTATAGAAACAAAAACGAACCGGATTGGTGCTTGCAACACGGAGCTGTTACAGTTAATGCCCAGAGCTCCCACTCAGCTAACACGGCAGCTATGGGGGCATATACATAAAGAGTGTCTTTGTGCCTCTTATCAGACACAAAATGCAATTAAAATGTCTGTCCAACATGAACAGGGCCCTTACATGACAACGAGATGAGTTTAGCAACTTAGCCATTGTTTAAACTCACCGAGATAGTGTTTTAGACGGCAAGCTGTAGTCTCGCTGAAGTCCCGTGAGAACTCAGTTGTAGCAGGTAAAAATGTAAATAGTCCAGGGGGGAGGAGCGTCGTGTGTGTGAAGAGTGATGATCGGCTCACAAGTGAAGAAGAAATGGTTCGTAACGCTCCTTCCCCCTGGACTATTTACATTTTACCGGCTACAACTGAGTTCTCATGGGATTTCAGCGAGATTACAGCTTGCCGTCTAAAACACTATCTCGGTGAGTTTAAACAATGGCTAAATTGCTAAACTCATCTCGTTGTCATGTAAGGGCCCTGTTCATGTTGGACAGACATTTTAATTGCATTTTGTGTCTGATAAGAGGCACAAAGACACTCTTTATGTATATGCCCCCATAGCTGCCGTGTTAGCTGAGTGGGAGCTCTGGGCATTAACTGTAACAGCTCCGTGTTGCAAGCAACAATCCGGTTCGTTTTTGTTTCTATAGACAGTACTCACAAAGGTATAATGATCAAGATTAACTTAAAAATTCACCGGAGTTCTCCTTTAAACTCAGAGTCATCTGCTGTAAGGCTGCATCTGTTTGTTTCTAGGGGAAGTTTGATTTCTTCCAGGAGGTTCTCTTGGGTAAGGGCTCGAAATGAAAACGGTGGATCTTTTAATGCGTTTGATGTTGTACTTTGTAGAAGCCCTTTAATGTAGACCCTGTTTGTTATACACGTGGTCAGTGGGGATTCAGGCCCCAGGGAATGTTTGCTTTTGAGTCTCCATAACAAATGAGGTTTGTGTGTGTTTTGGAAGGTTGAGCACATGGAGGAGAAACACTTGGTTTGCAATCCATCAAAGATCGAAGTAGGTCACAGAAGATTGTGGAAACTGCTCTCAGATTAAAATAGCTCAGCCTACCATTGCAGTCAGGTCACATCTTGCCCGCATCTACCGTGCATTTACTGTTCTTGAAAAGATGGCGTGATACTCTGCATTTTTACTCTGCATTTAGACGCTCACAAGGTACTTGTAATTCTGCCTCCTGAATTTCAAAGTTGCTCGACGCTCAGACTGGATAATGGCACATCAATCCCTCAGACTTTCTGCACACTTTCATCATCCCACCATCAGCACCTGGTCTGACAAATGGGTCGGGCAAGCCTGGCCATTCTGTGCTCAGCTCTTTGTCATTGAGGTTGAGAGATGTGAGAATGGGAAGTCACAAACGGCGTTGATCTGCCCTTAAAAGGGTCTTTCTATCTTAAAATAGCTGATTCGTTTTGTTGCATGCTACTTTATTAGCCAACATCATAATAGTTTAGAAGAAAGATGACCATTAGTGCTGTGGTGGTGCCATGGCACAGTAATCATATTTTGATATGATCCTGAACGATTATCATCAGAGATAATCAATTCTACTGATGTTTTACTAATAGTCACACATTTGAACATAATCAAGCCTCTTGTACTTACCAGGGCTGCATTTATTTGATCAAAAATACTGTAAAATACTGTTTAAATAAGTGTTGTATTTTAATACATTTTATAGGTGACACTTTACAATAAGGTCTCATTTGTTAACATAGTTAACATGAACTAACAATGAACAATACATTTCTTACAGTATTTAGTAATCTTCATTAATGTTAGTTCATAAAAATCCAGCTGTTCATTTTTTTTCATGTTAGTTCACAGTGCATTAACTAATGTTAACAAATTATAATATTAATGTTGAAATTGAAATTAATATATTAACTGAGATTAATAAATTATTAAAGGTCCCGTTCTTCGTGTCTTTTTGAAGCTTTGATTGTGTTAACAGTGTGCAATATAACATGTGTTCATGTTTCACGTGTAAAAAAACACAGTATTTTTCACACAATTTACTCATCTGTATACCGCTGTTTTCACTGTCCTAAAAACGGGCTGACGAGTTCCTTGTTCTATGAAGTCCCTCCTTCAGAAATACGTAATGAGTTCTGATTGTGCCAGCGGTTCCTGTGTTGTGATTCGACAGCAGCTTAGCGCAAGTTGTACGGAAAGGTCACGCCTCTTAACGGGAGATGTATGCGGCTATGCGCTCAATGCTCTCTACAGCGTCCCTGGGAAAGCCAAACAAAGGTGATTTGACTCCGGGATGAAAATAACAGCGTCTCGACGACATGGCGACAAACACAGTCAAACGCAACACTTCCTTTTCTCCACGCGACACGTCCTCTTCTCCACGTGGGACAGCAACAAGACCACGCCCCCTTTTTTCGCGTATTCTTGTGGGCGGAGGTTAGTCTGTTCTACTGTTCTACTGACGTCATTTATGAAGGAAGTACCAGGATGTAGTCCAAGCCAGCCGTTCGCTGTAGGCTTTGAAAGGGAACTTCTGTTAAATAAAATATCTCGCTTGGCATTGAACTTTGAGCTTTATAATTTTACAGGTATTATTTATGCTCTAACAGCAACATTACACACTAACTAAAGTTTGAACAATGGGATCACGAAGAACGGGACCTTTAATGCACTGAAATAAATTAGTTTCACTGAAAAAAGATTGATCATTTAATGAAGACAGAAATGTCAAATTTTTGCAAGACAAAAGTTTTGTCGCCTATACAGAAATTGAACAAATTTACTGAAAATACAAAAATATGTCAGCAAATTAAGTAGTGGTGCTGTAAGATCCACATTTAATATCTTGTATGACTTCCATGAGCTTGAAGGACTGCATCCATGCGGTTTGGCAAGGATTCATACAATTTATTGATGAAGTCATCAGGAATAGCAAAGAAAGCAGTCTTGCATGCCTCCCAGAGTTCATCAATATTCTTTGGTTTCGTCTTCCAAGCTTCCTCTTTCATCCTACCTCACATATGCTCAATGATATTCATGTCTGGTGACTGGGCTGGCCAATCCTGGAGCATCTTGATCTTCTTCGCCTTGAGGAACTTTGATGTGGAGATGGAAGTATGCGATGGAGCACCATCCTGCTGCAGAATTTGGCCTCTTTTATGGTTGGGAATATAAGAGGTAGCTAAGATTTCTTGGTATTTTAGACTATTGATGTTGCCTTCCACCCTGCAGATCTCTCGCACACCCCCATACTGGATGTAACCCCAGACCATGATTTTTCCGCCACCAAACTTCACTGTTTTCTGGGTGAATCTCGGATCCATGCGGGTTCCAGTTGGTCTCCTGCAATATTTGCGGCGACTGTGGTGTAATTCAACAGAAGATTAATCTGAAAAATCCACCTTCTGCCACTTTTCCAGCGTCCATCCTTTTAGCAGGCTGTGGGCCTTGGCAAATGCCACACGGTTTTTCAATTGTCTTTTGTTTAGTGCTGGCTTCTGGGCACTGATTCGACCATGGAGGCCATTTCGAGACAGAATCCGACAAACTGTTCTGGTTGACACAGGGATTCAGGTGACCAGGTCTCGTGGAGCTCTGCTGCAGTGGAAAATGGGCTGGCCTTGGATTTTCGAGCCAACAAACGGTCCTCTCGAGCAGTTGTCTTGCGGGGTCTGCCTGACCTGGGCTTGTCAAAAATGTCTCCAGTCTCTTCGAATCTTTTTTTTATCCTCTGTACTTGACGCTGAGACACATTGAAGGTGTTTGCCACATCAGCAGTGGATCTGGTCTTCAGCCTCTTGATAACCAAAACTTTAGTCTCAGGGTGAATCTTAGGCATGTTTGCAGAGGTCTAGTTGCAGTTGATGTGAAGATCTAGTGTACTGGGGTTCTTTTTATATACACCTGAGACCTAATTGATCCATTATTAGTCACAGTTGAAGCTCATATGACAAGGCGACAACACTTATGTCTTTGCAAAAATTGACTCAATGGGCTTTACCAAGCTGTGAATATTAGAATACTTTTTGACAGTTTTGTTTTGCACTGAAACATTATTACAAAAGCTGTTGGGATTAAAATGAGCCATTTCTTGTAAAAAAATCTTGATTAGAAATATATTTCAGCGGCACTTCAGGTCAATTTGTACACAAGCGACAATAATTTTGTCAGGGACTGTATGTTTGTATATATATATATATATATATATATATATATATATATATATATATATATATATATATATATATATATATATATACAGGTGCTGGTCATATAAATAGAATATAATCAAAAGGTTGATTTATTTCACTAATTCCATTCAAAAAGTGAAACTTACATATTATATTCATTCATTACACGCAGACTGATATATTTCAAACGTTTATTTCTTTTAATTATTTGGATGATTATAACAGACAACTAAGGAAAATTCCAAATTCAGTATCTCAGAAAATTAGAATATTGTGAAAAGGTTCAATATTGAAGACACCTGGTGCCACACTCTAATCAGCTAATTAACTCAAAACACCTGCAAATGCCTTTAATGATCTCTCAGTCTAGTTCTGTAGGCTACACAATCATGGGGAAGACTGCTGACTTGACAGTTGTCCAAAAGACGACAATTGACACCTTGCACAAGGAGGGCAAGACACAAAAGGTCATTGCAAAATATTTCACAGAGCTCTGTGTCCAAGCACATTAATAGAGAGGCGAAGGGAAGGAAAAGATGTGGTAGAAAAAAGTGTACAAGCAATAGGGATAACCGCACCCTGGAGAGTATTGTGAAACAAAACCCATTCAAAAATGTGGGGGAGATTCACAAAGAGTGGACTGGAGTCAGTGCTTCAAGAACCTCACGCACAGACGGATGCAAGACATGGGTTTCAGCTGTCGCATTCCTTGTGTCAAGCCACTCTTGAACAACAGACAGCATCAGAAGCGTCTCGCCTGTGCTAAAGACAAAAAGGAAAAAAAAGTGGTCCAAAGTTATGTTCTCTGATGAAAGTAAATTTTGCATTTCCTTCGGAAATCATGGTCCCAGAGTCTGGCAGAAGAGAGGAGAGGCACACAATCCACATTGCTTGAGGTCCAGTGTAAAGTTTCCACAGTCAGTGATGGTTTGGGGTGCCATGTCGTCTGCTGGTGTTGGTCCACTGTGTTTTCTGAGGTCCAAGGTCAACCCAGCCGTATATCAGGAAGTTTTAGAGCACTTCATGCTTCCTACTGCTGACCAACTTTATGGAGATGCAGATTTCATTTTCCAACAGGACTTGGCACCTGCACACACTACCTGTTTTAAGGACCATGGTATCCCTGTTCTTAATTGGCCAGCAAACTCGCCTGACCTTAACCCCATAGAAAATCTATGTGGTATTGTGAAGAGGAAGATGCAATATGCCAGACCCAACAATGCAGAAGAGCTGAAGGCCACTATCAGAGCAACCTGGGCTCTCATAACACCTGAGCAGTGCTACAGACTGATCGACTCCATGCCACGCCGAATTGCTGCAGTAATTCAGACAAAAGGAGCCCCAACTAAACATTGAGTGCTGTTCATGCTCATACTTTTCATGTTCATACTTTTCAGTTGGCCAAGATTTCTAAAAATCCTTTCTTTGTATTAGTCTTAAGTAATATTCTAATTTTCTGAATTTGGGATTTTCCTTAGTTGTCTGTTATAATCATCAAAATTAAAAAAAATAAACATTTAAATTATATCAATCTGTGTGTAATGAATGAATATAATATACAAGTTTCACTTTTTGAATGGAATTAGTGAAATAAATAAACTTTTTGATGATATTCTAATTATATGACCAGCACCTGTATATAACATTTACATTTTAATTAATTGGCATTCATTAGTTATAAATTAAATAGTTATAAATTAGTTATTAAATATTCTATAAATATGCAAATATATTTTGAGCATAATTGCATTTTATAATTTAAATCTTACATTTAAGATTAAAATAGAAACTAAAATAATACATTTAATACAGAAATTAAAATAAGATCAAAATGCATAAATATAATGCCCATAATATATAACTTATTAAAAAGTTAAAAGTTTATTAATGAGCATAATGGTATTGTCTGCTTGACTGATGAATCATGATGTATGTTTTAAAAATGCTTATAACACAGGATGCTGCAAATATCATGTTGTGTGACGCTGCAATCACTTGGCTGTCACTTGTTGTCATATTGATGTCATGTAGAATTCATCATTCATTCTCCTGCTGGCAGAATCTCTCAGTAGGTGATGGATGGAGAGAGAGACTTTAAATGCTGCTTGCTTAATATAAAGGTTGACACCTCTGTTGTTTCTAAGGTGTTATGAGTGGATCTAGCATGTTGCTATTTGGCCTCTAGAGTGTTCCGGGTGATTATAAAGTGATTTAAATTAAGAGTCTACCCCCAAGTTTCTATGGTATTCTGGTCTCTGAATATGGCTTGGTCCTTCTTTCAATGTGTGATCCGAATGGAGATTTTATTATTATTAGGGGCCAAGCACCGAAGGTGCGAAGGCACCTATTGAAACCGTTCCTGTTCCTATTCTTCTTCTTCCGTTTCTTCCGCCATTGAAGTCTATGGCAGCCCATAGAACCGTATGGTAAAAAGTTGTGAAATTTGGCAAACTCACAGAGGACAGTCTGAAAAGTCACCATAGCAAATTTGGAGTCTCTAGCTCAATCCCTCTAGCGCCACCATCAGTCCAAAATTTGACTCATGTTTATGCTAATCATTTTTGAACCATAAGGACTAGAAACACAATAATTTTTTTCCTCTGATTCCTTGGTTCAAGCCGATTCGATTGTAGCGGTTTGTGCAGCGTTGTAATTTAGTGCTTTAAAAACATTAGCTGATATCTTCGAAACCGCTAGTTCAATTTAGACGAAACCAGCGTCAGAAGTTCGGAAACATAGGTGGATAGCTGTGCTGCTATGATAGCTAATGCCCAAATGTCAAAATATTGATAGTAAGGGCGTGTAAAATCCAATCAAAGTCAGGTGTCAGTCATTTTTCATGTGTTTTTTCATTTAATGTCTATAACTCCAAAACAAAACGAGATATTTTCACCAAAATTGACACAGACATGTATGGGCTCACTCCGAGGACACAAAAAAAAAGGTAGGATTGTGCCACTTGGTGGCGCTATAATAGAACAAAACATGAAATTCCCATTGACTACAATGCAGTATTATGATATAAAATGCTATACTTTACAAATGAATTGGTGTATCATTACGAAATTTGGTATCATTTGGTATGTGCCATCAGCACCATGATTTTAAGGTACTTAAAAGGTTTCAGAACAGCACCGCCATGTGGTCCATACTTATAATGAAAAGGCCTCTTGAGGCTATATCTCTGCAATGACTATATTGACACCCTGCTTTGATATATTGACACCAATCTTTGCATGTGTCATTGTTCCCTTATTCTGACCACACCACATCAATTTCGTAACTGTGCCACCTATTATTGGTTGAAAGTCATAAATCATTAAATCATTATTATTGACTGTATTTATCATTTTACAGCTATTTTGCCTAAAATCTGCATTGCTGCAGTTGATATGACATTGCCAGCCATTTTGGCATGTCTTGTCTTCTTCTTTGCGCTTGGCCCCGATAATGGCTGCTTGCAGCTATATTTATTATTATTTCCTTCTTGGAGAGGTTATTTCCTGCATGACTGACATTTTTAGTGAGAAAAGCTCGAATCCTCATTGGTGTGTTCTGATTTAGTGTGAAAATGAGTGTCAGGGACGTAATTACTTGAGAAATGGATGCGGGAGGGGTCAAAGATGAGGAATGCTGAGAAAAATATGCTTTTTTTCCCACACCGTTTTCTCGAAAGAGGGAGAGAGAACACCATCTTCCAGCTGTGTGGGTGTTTTGACAGGAGAATGCATGGAGGCCAGGGCCCCCGAGATGATATTACAGCAAAAACATAAGTAGAGATTCGATTGCAGGTGAAGAAATAACAGGGAATGAAACCGAGACAGAGAAGAAAAACTAAGCCGCATTGAATCTCTGTGAATGTGAGAAATAGAAATGAGGACGCGTGGAGGGGGTGGGCCAGCCCACACAAGTTCTCCTTTCTGAACCCCTCAGAGTAATGAATGCCTTTTTTATTGTACCTGCTTATATTTCTCTCATTCTGCGAGACCCACACCTCTCCCACACACACAGTGTCTCCAATGTTCAGAAAATCTGCTTTCCAAAGAAACTGCAGCACTTTGCATGTAAATCAAGGCCATAAGGAGAAACGGAGGCTTAGAGCAGAATGGTGATATGTAATCTTTTCGAACAGGCTTTACTTGAGTAACGTTTGAAGCATTGTATAACATATTCAGCTTATTAGCTGTATTCAGTCATTTCATTTGTACAGTATGGAAAAGACTTGTAGAAAAATGAAGGTCAAGCATATGGCATAGGTAGGGCAAAGGTTTTTGAGTCAAGTCCCATTTATGCTTTATCCTAAAATCAGCATCAGGGAAGACCTGGAAATCTTAGCATATTTTAAACTGTTGATTTTGTAGGATTGTAAAAAGTATAGAATATGAATGTATTGTCAATAGTATTAAAAAACATTCTTTTAATATGTATATAATATTGAATTATTAATTTTAATCAATATATATATATATATATATATATATATATATATATATATATATATATATATAATATATATATAATATATATATATATATTAGGGGTGTAACGGTACACAAAACTGACGGTTCGGTACGTACCTCGGTTTTGAAGTCCCGGTTCGGTATGGATTCGGTACAGCAGTTTTACAAAATTGCTTTTTATTCATTTTTATTCAACAGTGGTTTAATGAAAAAAATTGTGTCTGTCCTTAAATGAATTAAATTATAACTAAAAGTTTCTTAAAGATAATGCTGTAAACTATATAGGGAGCCCTTACTTACATATAGTTATTAAAGATTAACAACAGAGCCCAAACTATTAGCCTAAATTCAGTTGCTATTTATTTTTAGATATAATAATCAACACTCATAAGCTTCACATAAGGCAGTTTTTGCATTAACTTCTAAATCTAATTATTTTTATTCGTTGTTGAAATATAATCATTTAGTGGCTGTAATTTTCATGACAGGTTTATTTAAACATACATTAAATAAACAACATCACTAACAGGCTTAGTAGTATATAATGAATATATATAGGCTAATATAATGAATATAACGGCTAATATAGTGCATGTATTCAGTGAAAGAGTTGATTTCTCTAGTGAGCTACAGCTGTGGACACTGAATGACTTCTGAGTAAACGTGATTCTGCATGACATTGTTTACAAGCAGTTTTATTGTCTTTCCGCGGTTGAAACACAGATGGAGCGATTACACGACAGATGATACATTTCAGTAAGTTGTAATGTATCCTCTACAGACCTTAAGATGTATTCATTTATGTTTATTCTTTAGGAAGAGATGATCGCATTGACTCGCGCGCCGCGCGCTGCCGCTTTAAGTTGAACTGATACGCGTCTATCAGTCACGTCACATTAAAGAGCGTTAAAACGGTATTTATCGTTTGATTTTCGTGATAAAATGGACTGAATACTTAATAAGTTTGTGTGGGAACTCGGATTGAAGTGTGTTCCGCGCTTACAACAAGCCGACTGTTAACTGTTAAAGATTACATTCATAACCGTTCGGTACACGCGTGCACCGTACCGAAAGCCCTGTACCGAAACGGTTCAATACGAATACGTGTACCGTTACACCATATATATATATGTATGTATATGTGACCCCGGACCACAAAACCAGTCATAATGGTCCATTTTTTGGAATTGAGATTTATACATGGATGCTGAATTAATAAGCTTTCCATTGATGTATGGTTTGTTAGGATATGACTATGGCCGAGATATAACTATTTGAAAATCTGGAATCTGAGGGTGCAAAAAAATCGAAATATAGCCTTTAAAGTTGTCAAAATTAAGTCCTTAGTAATGCATATTACTACTAATAATATTTTTTTTTTTATATATTTACGGTAAGAAATTTACAAAATATCTTCATGAAACATGAATCATGATTTGATCCTAATAGAATGATTGTCACAAATATACCCATGCGATTTATGACTGGTTTTGTGGTCCATGTGGTCCATATGGGGTTGCAATATTCATAAATACTTGTATATATATCAAAGTAATAAATATTAGGGAATAAAATGGCTTATGGCTGGTAAGAGTATTGTAAAAAAAAATATTTTAGCTGTTATAAAATATATTTGCATAGAATATTTAATATTATAAATTAATACCAATTAATTAAAATGTAAATGTTACATGGAAATAATATGTAACTAGTGTAGTAAATATATGATGTATAAATTGTACATTACAAACTATAATGAAAAAAGTACAGAAAATATAATGAATTGAATGTCCTTTTGACTTGACTCTTCCTTATTTTCTCTCTGAATATAAAGTGCTCATAACGCCCATTCCCAAATTATGCTCAAAGTCAAAGACATGTTTTGGTCAAAAGCTGTGGGACATTTCTGTATGATACCTAAGATTTACCAAATCTGTTTTTCTTGCAAGGTGTTGATGGAGGGGCTACTGAGAGGTGTTTGGGAAGGACACTATGTTTCCCTGTGTCTCCTCCTGGCCCTCTTCTGATCCCCCTGCCGCTCTCGGCCATGCTCCGCCCATTCCCTCGGTACAACTGCCCAATCAGCCACTGCCTGACCTGCTGCGGAGCTGCGTTGTGCTCCCTTCCCCATCCACACGCCTGAGCCCTTGCACCATTGAGATGGATTCTATGATTGTGGTGACGGAGTACGAGCCCAGTGGTGGCTCTGGGCAGGAGGGCGGAGAGGAGGAGGAGGTGGAGGACATGGACAGCTCGGAAACGCCAGAACCAGCGTCGTCAGGTCCGGTGCCGCCCTTCCGTATGGCCTCCTGTGATCTTTTATCCCACACGGTGGGCCGCCCGGAAGCGCTCTTTCCAGAACCTCAGGAGCACAGAGGTAGACTCAGCCTCTCTGACAGGAAGCTGTCCCTACAGGAACGCTCACAGACACTTTCGTCACCCTGTGGTTCGCCAGGGCTGAACGGACGCTATATTTACCCATCGCTGCCCTACTCGCCAATCACCTCCCCTCACTCATCTCCACGCCTCCCTCGAAGACCAACCGTGGAGTCTCATCGTGTGTCCATCACAGATCTGCAGGTAGGTGGCCGAAGTTAACGCCACGCGTGTGTTTGGAAGTGTTTGAAAGTCTCTTACAAAAACAGTCTGAACAACTCAATGGCTACAACATGTCTGACAATTATGTGGACTACCTGTGGAATAATTTAGTTTGTTTTTATGTTTTTGAAAGAAGTCTTTTATGCTCTTCAGGGCTGCATTAATGTGACCAAATATACAGTAAAAACAGTAATATTGTGAAATATTATTACAAAATAAAAGAACTGTTTTCTATTTTAATATATTATAAAATGTGATGGCAAAAGCTACATTTTCAGCATCATTACTCCAGTCTTCAGTGTCGCATGATGCTTCAGAAAACATTCTAATATGCTGATTTGCTGCCCAATTATTATTATTATTGGTACTCAATTATTACTGTTAGTAATGGTTCTTATTATTATCAATGTTGAAAACAGTTTTTGCAGTTTGTGGAAATCATTTGATATTTTTTTCAGGATTATTCACTTTTGATTAATTTAATGCGTTTTTTTTGCGGAATAAAAGTAATAATTTATTTTTTTAATCTTACTTAATTGCTTGATAGTGCATTATGGTTTCCACATAATATGAAAAGAACACAACTCTTTTCAACATTGATAATAATAAATCTTTCTTGAGCAGCAAATCAGCATATTAGAATGATTTCTCATGGATCATGTGACTGTAAAGACTGTCACATGAAAAAAAAAAACTGCTTTGCCATCACAGGAATAAATTACATTTTAAAATATATTCACATAGAAAACAGTTATTTTAAATTGTAATAATATTTCACAATGTTACTGTTTTTACTGTATTTTTTAATAAATGCCTTATTAAGAGACTACTTTCAAAACATTAAAAATCTTAATAATTCCACATTTTTTACCAATAGTGTAAGATTATGTAACTGTACCACCAAAAATGAGACAATCCGATGCTGTGGCCTGAGATTTATGCTGCTTGTGTGACTGATGTTGTCTTTGAGAAGAAAATGTCCTTTTCTTCATTCTCTGCACTGGCTTCAAGTCTGCAAAGTCAAGGTTGAGAAGGTGTGTAAGGTAAGGTTACTGACAGGAGCAATTACCTTCCTGGCTTCCTCTTAATGATGCTTGTCAAGAGAAAGTTCCCCAATAGATGCTTCTGCTTTTCCATTAGGACACGAAATCAGCAAGAAATGTGTGTAGATTTGGCTTGTGTGCCTTTCTCGGCTCAAGTACTCCCTGTAGTACTTCTTGTGCTAATGCTTTTGATTCTTTTGAACCGGGAATGTTGCAAGCATCATTCTTGATGAGAGAATCAAGTTTGCGTTTTGCTGTGATCTTTGGCCACACTGGCTGAAGTAGTTGTCCTTCAATGACTAAAACCCCTTAAAAAAAGACCTCAGTGCCATTGATCAATGCAATTTGTTTGTTTATTTCTAAAGGACTGCGTGCAGCTCAACCAGTACAAGCTGAAAGATGAGATCGGAAAGGTATGTTTATTTTTCATTTATTATTTATGCATAGATCATTTCCTGCTGAGAGTCTGAGATAAATGAACGCTCTGCTGAAATAGTAATTGCGTAGTTGTTTTTATTTCAGAACAAACAGTTATCTCACATATTAGGTATAGTAAATACAAAATGCATTTCTGGAGGATCATGTGACACTGAAGACTGGAGTAATAATACTGAAAATTCAGCTTTACCATTACAGGAATAAATTCAATTTTAAAATATACTAAAGTAGAAAGCAGTCATTTAAAATAGTAATAATATTTCACAATATTACTGTATTTTAATATTGTGATTTAATATTTTGTATATTACTGTACAAATAAATGCAGCCATGGTGAGCATAAGTGACTTCTTTCAAAAGCATTCAAAATATCTTACCGATCCCCAAACTTTTGAACAGTGGTGTATGTCTAAAATGTAAATAAATAAATAAAAATAACACACAGATTGACACTATTAGCCATTCAGAATCAAGCGTTTCATAGAAACTTGTTCATGTTGTTTAAACATATAGAATAGAATAGAGAATACAGTTTGTTCAATGTTGTACACTTCAAAAATAATTTATTTTTAAACTTTTTTTATTTTATTATTTTAACATTTCTAAAACTAGGTACATTTCCATTTAGGCACAATTGCTTAAAGGGCCACTTCAGCGCTGGGAAGATGAATGTGTATTTAAAGTGTTTTATTTATGTAGTAGAAATTATTTTTGAATTTGGTGCCTTGTCTGAGAAAAGACAGCAAATGTATTTTTGTTTCATGTGGATGAAAGACAACAACTCCCAGAATGCACTTGCTTTGCTGCCCTACAAGGCCACTCCCTACACCGCCCCCAGCGTCGTTTTGATCTTCATAATAATACAATAATTTTGTTCAGTTAGAGAATAAACACTACAATTAAAAACTGAACGTGTCTTTTCAATAAAGTGTGAGTGAGCCGAACGAAAGTCACAGGACAAACACAGCAGGAGTCAGATTTCATTCAGCACGAGAGGGAAGTAGTAGCTGAGGTAAGCGCGGCTGTCATTCTCAGCGTGTGTCCAGTCTGGCGCGTTATCAGATCGCATATGGAAGCTAAACTTTCATAGGAATTCATTGAAAAGTTGAAACACTCACTTTGCTCTGCAGCGCTCCGTTATGAATACCTGAGGTCGAACCGCGAGCGCATTCCCATTCTTTGCATGAGATCTCTCCTCTATGGACGGGTTGAAAACATGCAGAACAACTCCCTCTACTGGCTGTAGTTTTTAGCCTCCAATTATCATCGGAGGAATTTTTCCAGAAATAAAATGCATAATTCTCTCGTCTCAGGGGGATATGAGGGGGGAAAGTTCCATAATTCAAATATACTACGGGGTTTCTACTGATACAAAGCTTAATGCTAAATCACTGAAGTTACCCTTTAATATATTACAATTAATTAAATTAATGTTTTTTATGAACATGCTACCATAGTAATACCATGGTTTTTAAAGTATCTTGGAATGTCATTTAATAGAATAGAATAGACAAGTACCACGTTTTAAGACAAAGTACCATGTTTTTTGGGATAAAGCATGTTATTCTTTGACGAATTCAAATGACTATGGCATGTAAATATGGTGATCATAATATATATGTATGTATGTATGTATGTATGTATGCAAAGTACCATGGTATTCCCATCTGATGCCATCATTAAACCATAGTACAAAGTACACAGTACTTTATTCTAAGGAGCATAGAGTAAGATAAAAACATGTAATAATTAATTTACTACAATATTTATAGTAATGCAGTAATACAATTTAAAGGAGCCAGTGAAGTGTTTTCACTGTTGCTGTTCCACTTAGCTTCATCTTGATACGAGGGCATGGAAAACTGTCAGTTTGGAAGGGGAGATTCCTGCTCTGCTCTCATCTCTTGTATCTGAGGGTTGGATTCCCTGCTGGAACGGCAATCTGCTCTCCCAGCTGGACCTGTGTGTGTGTGTAGGTTTGAGAGAGATAGAGTCAGAACAGAAGTGGAATTATGCCTGTCTGTGGAGTTCATCATGGCACCGGCTGTTGCCTACTGGCTCGGTTTGGTTTACATGTTCTCCATTTAATCAAATGGCACAAATGCTTGGACACTTTAGCTTCCTGTTTCCATCAGTTGCTGCATGTTACTGAGTGTGTTTGCACTGCAATTTGATCCATTTACAAGTTGTCATGACTGACACACCTTGTTTTCCTGATAAAGGGCTCCTATGGAGTTGTCAAGCTGGCGTACAATGAAGATGACAACACATACTATGTGAGTGATACAACCTGTCTCACACACACATATATATTTACACACTTCATCTCATTTTTATTTAGGAGAGTAAAGAGCTAACATCCTAGTGTTATCAGTAATCATTGAATTATGATTGCCTATTTGAGGTCTCTTTCAGCAGCCAAAAATCATCCCATAGGCACCGTCACCCCGTCACCGTTACGGGTTAGAAAATCATAATTATGATGTGCATTTAAGTAATTTGAATTGGAGTAAAATAGACATGTTTTTATATTTCATTTTCTTTTTGTATTTTAGCTCTAGTGCAACAAATAAAGAGAAAAGCATACAAATTTGGTGTGGAATTATTTTTTTATATTTCTTGTGTTGCCACAGAGAATCATGGGAAATTTAGTTTTGATGCACAAACCCATTGCCTCATAATCCAACTAACTCCTCTATTAATGTTTGTGATTAAAAAAAAGTTTGTTTGTCCTTGCTCTGATTAGTTATTATTTTTTATCCCATTTCTTTGGTGTAGTTGTAGTTCTCACACAGTGCTGGTTGTAGAATGAGGCATATGTCACCCAGCACCAGTATTGACACTGGATATCTGCTCTCACTCTCTCATTCTCACTGCTCTCCACAGGCCATGAAAGTGCTGTCCAAGAAACGACTGATGAGGCAGGCTGGGTTCCCGCGTAAGTGTCTGCTTTAAAGCAGATGGAATGCACAGCGGGGTTTATGATTGAGTGTATGTGTGAGTGTATGTGTGTGAGTTTGGGGGCGCACTTTCATCAGCTAGCAGAATGCCTAATACTTCAACCTTTCACATGTTTTCCTCTTGTCCTGGTTTAAACAGGCAGACCTCCTCCTCGTGGGGCAAGATTGGCCCCTGAGGGCCCCCCTCAGCCCAAAGGGCCTCTGGAGCGTGTTTACCAGGAGATAGCCATCCTCAAGAAGCTTGATCATCCTAATGTTGTTAAGCTTGTGGAGGTGGGTGCTTCTATTCCCAGTTTGCAGTGTTCTCACAGACTTTAGTCAGCGAAAACTGGAAGTGGAAGTTAAAAAATAATGACTGTTTTCGAACAGGTTTCCCAAACACTTTTACCATCGGACAAACAGAAAATCCACCTGTACATTTATTAAAATGGGATGGGGAAAGTATTTTAACCTTGAAAAAAATTTAAATAAATTTGACATGAATGAATTCGAGACAGTGAGGGATATATATACAGTTTGACTGTTATACACTGCCAACATTTGCTTTGTTTCCAGTAAAAATGTATAAACATTTCTTAAAACAAGATAAATAAAATATTTGAATTAGAAATCTATTAAAAGTAAGAGGAAGTAGAACTTCTAACTATTTAAAAAAAAAAAAATATATATATATATATATATATATATATATATATATATATATATATATATATATATATATATATATATATATATATATATTTACTGGAAAATTAACTAAAGGGTAATTTCACCCAAAAATGAAAATTCTGTAATTAATTACTCACGCTCATGTCGTTTTCCAAACCCGTAAAATGTTAACACGTTCATCTTCGGAACACAAATGAAGATATTTAGATGAAATCCCAGAGCTCTTTGCCCCCTCCATTGACAGTGATTTAATTACCACTTTCAAGGCTCAGAAAGGTAGAAAAAACATTGTTAAAATAGTCCATATGACTCCAGTGGTTCGACCTTAATGTTATGAAGTGACAAGGACACTTTTTGTGCGCAAAAAACGAACAAAAATAGCGACTTTATTCAACAATTTCTTCTCGTCTGTGTCAGGGTTTGGAATGACATGAGGGTGAGTAATAATTGACAGAATTTTCCTTTTTGGGTGAACTAACACTTTAATTGTACTGATTAAAGTACAGGGCAGCTTTCATTTAGTTATAAAAACACTGAAAGTAAGCCTTTCCACGGATTTGCAGTGGACAGAAAAGTTTGAAATATTTTAGATATGGCATAATGTAAGTTCTGTGCTGACTGGTTTCATTCTCTTTTTAAACAGCTTTGTTTTTTGTTTTTTTTGTGCAGGTGCTGGATGATCCAAGCGAGGACCATCTGTACATGGGTAAGTCTGGCCAGATACTCGTCCACTTGGCAGATGCTACACACTTGCGCATGCAAAATGTATTCTATTTTTCGGTGCTAAATGTATGTGAAGTCAGAGAATGTAAAGCACAACACCTTAACTCTGCTTCCTCTGTGCTTTCACAGTATTCGAGCTTGTCAAACGAGGGTGAGTAAGCACGTTATTTCTGATTGTAGCGACGGCCCATGCTGTGCTAGTGTCACTCTGCTAGAGAAACTGTGCCTCATTCCCCATGTGTTTGTAGAGCAGTGATGGAGGTTCCTACTGATAAGCCCCTGGATGAGGACCAGGCACGCTTCTACTTCCAGGACCTGCTGAGAGGAATCGAATATTGTGAGTGCGGGAATTTAGCTAATGCTTAGAGCTGCCATCAGTACTCATAATTGGTGCGAGTACATTCAGCTAAAAGGGCACGGTAACTTGATATTGGCTCTGATTAGTCTCATGAAGCCGAACTTTTAGATTTAGACTATTAGTCTTGTCCACAAAGCTTATTCTGGCCAAGGACACTTAGCAGTTTTATTGTAGTATTATTTATATACTATTATACTATATATATATATATATATAATATTTTATTTTTAATTTTTTACTTTTTGTTTTTTAAATATTTATAATAGCTTTATTTTTTATATATTCAGTTTTTTTATTTGTATCTTATAAGTTATAATAATGTATCTAAGTATAATTTGTATCTATAAGTTTTGACATTTTTGTTTAAATATTGTATAGTTTTGTTTTTATATATACTATTATAATATTTATTAATAATTTAGAATTAGCCTTTTTTATATATTCAGTTTTTTATTTTTATCCTGTTTAAGTTTTTGTCACTTTTTAAAAAATATTTCTAAAAAAGTGTTTTATACTAGTATAGCATTTATTAATATTTCAACTTAGCCTTTTTTTATTCTCATTTTTTTTAGTTTTAATCATTTTGTCATATGCTTTTGTCATTTTTACTATTTTGTTTTATATAAAAAATATAAAACTATATTTGTATATATTTATGTATATTATTTTAATTTCAGTTTTAGTCATTTTAATACTTAATCTTATTATATTTCAGTTAGTTACGAATACAAGGTTACCAATACAATTTCAAATAATAAAGTTGAAATAATATATATAATTTTTATTTCAGCTATTTCAATTATTATTATTATTATTATTATTATTATTATTTTTAAATAGTTTTTGTTAACAATAACAGCACTGCCACTTACACAGGTAGAATCCATCTGACCAACATTTAAAGTGTATCTGTGTACCAATAGCATAAAGGCCAATCAGATTGAAGTTCTTGACATTTTTATCTGAACTATGCATCAAACAGTGACTAGATGCAGTTTTTGTTGTTAGTCATCAGAATGCATTAAATAACACTCAAAAGTGATGACATCTACTCATCCTCAACAGTACATTATCAAAAAATCATCCATCGGGACATCAAGCCTTCCAACCTGCTGGTGGGAGAAGATGGCCATGTTAAGATTGCCGACTTTGGAGTCAGTAACCAGTTTGAGGGAGCGGACGCCCTGCTGACCAGCACAGTGGGAACGCCAGCATTTCTTGCCCCAGAAACCCTTTCAGAGACCCGCAAGAACTTCTCTGGAAAGGTTAAAAGCTCTTTTCTCTTAGCTAGTTGCTAGTTCTCAGTATTGCTGCCAATTTTGATTTTATCCAGTTAATATCATGTTTTTATAGGCTCTGGATGTGTGGGCAATGGGAGTCACCTTGTACTGTTTCATCTTTGGAGTGGTACGCCTTGTTTTGACCTTCGTATTTCTCATGAAATATGCAGTGTTAAAAATAACCCAACATTTAATTCAGCAAAAATGGATGTTGCCTTTGACTTTACTTCCTCTCTCCACAGTGTCCTTTTATGGATGAGCGTATTTTGAGCCTCCATCAGAAGATCAAGACCCAACCGGTGGAGCTTCCCGAGAAGTGAGTATTTCTCTTGAGCCTGAAAGACCTTCCCCATCCCACCGTTTTGACATTGATAGCATTTTTGTACCACTCAACAGCGCGGATATATCAGATGACTTAAAGGACCTTCTTTTTAAAATGCTGGACAAAAATCCCGAAACTAGAATTACCGTCCCACAAATCAAGGTCAGTATGACTCTTTTCTTCACCAAGGATGTCCCTTTCGAGTCTATCATGGGAGAAATGCATAATTTCAAAACCACTAACGGCATTACCAATAATGTTTCCTGAAAGCTAGTACTCATCTGTGATTGTTCAGAAAAACAAGCAGTTTCTCCCAAGAAACACTCTTATTAGTTGATGTTTTGATTGACCACTCACACACACACACACACACACACACACACACACACACACACACACACACACACACACACACACACACACACACACACACACACACACACACACACACACACACACACACACACACACTACCATTCAAAAGTTTGGAGTTGGTAAGATTTAAAAAAAAAAGTTTTTTAAAGAAGTCTCTTATTCTTACCAAGGTTGCATTTATTTTATCAAAAATTTGATATTGTGAAATATAATTGCAATTTAAATAATTTGTATAACAAATATTTTAATATATTTTAAAATGTAACTTATTCCATTGATGGCAAAGCTGAATTTTACTCCAGTCTTCAGTGTCACATGATCCTTCAGAAATCATTCTGATTTGCTGATTTCTTCATTTTATCAATATTGAATACACTTGTGCTGTTTAATGTTTAATAAGTCTTAAACGGATAGTTCACCCAAAAAGTAAAATGTTGTCATTATTTACTCACCCTCAAGTTGTTCCAAACCCGTATGAGTTTCTTTTTTGCTGAAAACAAAAGAAGATATTTTGAAGAATGTCGGTAACCAAAGAGTTGCCAGTAGCGATTGACTTCCATAGTGTTTTTTCCTACTATGGAAGTCAATGGCTACTGTCAACTGTCTGGTTACTGACATTCTTCAAAATATCTTCTTTTGTGTTCAACATAAAAAAGAAACTCATATGGATTTAGAACAACTTGAGGCTGAGTAAATAACGACCAAATTTTCATTTTTAGGTGAACTATCCCTTTAAGTCTTTTGTAATATTAACAATGTCTTTACTTTCATTTTTGTTTCATTTAAAATGTAATTTTGTGTACGGTAGTGTAGTTTTTTCTTATAATGTTAAATTTAGCCTCCATACTTCAATTGAACCAGAAATAAAACCCTTCCTTATTCTTAAAAGATGATTTCAAAGCACTTCCCCGTGTGAATATAGGACACTCCAGCAGCCTAGACCTAGCCTTGAGTTAATTAATGATATCAAAGCAGGATTTTTGTTCCGTTGTTGTTGTAGGTGCACCCATGGGTGACGCGACACGGAGCTGAGCCCCTCCCCCCTGAGGACGACAACTGCTGCAGCTTGATAGAAGTGACAGAAGAGGAGGTGGAAAACTCTGTCAAGCACATCCCCAGCCTGGCCACCGTGGTGAGTTTGCACACCCCTGGTGGCCTATTTAGACAAACTTAATTCTGTTTTATGAATACACATAATGCATTCAGCGCTAATAACCACATCAAATGAATAAACAGATTAATGACCCACACAGATCATTAATAGCCCAAGGTTGTTTTTGGAGTTACTTAAACTTGCTGCATGTTCTCTGCTACAGATCTTGGTTAGGACTATGTTGCGCAAGCGTTCCTTTGGAAACCCGTTTGATTGGGGCCGCAGGGAAGACAGGAGTCCCACCGCACCAGGACACATGCTATCGTAAGTCTTTCTCATTAGGGATGGGCTATAACTAGAACAGACGTCCTGAACATATACTTGGACTTCTGCAGTGCTTTCAGTTATTATTGAAAATCTTAAATGGTTTGCATAGCTGTTTTGACAGTAATTTAGTAGTTGGACCTATTAGGATAGACGTACTATATACAATGCTATGTCACTACACTAGGTTCTACTGTAATACTATAATGGTAAAGTGTAAATAGATTTTCAGGTTAAATAGAGTTTAATGTCTTTGCACAGCATTTCCACAGAAAATAATTTTGACAACTTTCTCAATTCCAACACAAACGAAAAATGTGTTTACATAACCTAAAATGTAAGCCTGGCAGGCAAAAATATTTTCATTCTCCAAGAATGCATTTAAATTGATCAAAAGTGACAGTAAAGACATTTATAATGTTACAAAATATTTCTATTTCAAATACAAAATACACCATTTCTATTCATAAAATAATTCTGGGGGGAAAAGTACCACGGTTTCCACAAAAATATGAAGCAGCACAACTGTTTTCAACATTGATGATAATGATAAGAAATTATTATCTGAATCAGCGTATTATAATGATTTCTGAAGGAATTTTATTTGGAGTAATGGATGCTGAAAATTCAGCTTTGCATCACAGGAATGAATTACATTTTAAAATAAAAATGGTTATTTTCTCTCAATTAATAAATGAATATCTTTTAAATCATACATCACAAATCATATCACATTTTGGAACCAAAGCTACATGTTAACATTAAACGTTTTTATTGTACTTTTAGTTAACTGATTAGCCCGCTAAAGCTAAAGGCTCTGTCCGAAATGGCGCACTTGATGTGGCCTTCAGTTAGCCTGGTCTTACCAGACTCTCGTATATTTCATTTGTACAGAGAGTCTGACCACTCTCCATTGACAAGCGTTTACTTCCTTGAAGGCGGGTACTCTGTTGAAGTTAAAAAACTATTGGATCTGCCAAGAGTCACTCTGGATCTGCCTAACCAATCGCTAACGTTTGGTCGCGACATATGTCACGACGTGTGCGCCGTTCGCCTTTGATTCTCACAGTGTCAGTGATAAAACCTTGTGCATTCGGATTGTTATTTATTCACAGTGGAGAGGAGAGTTTTGTGATCGGAACGCGCTGCTCTCGTGGTGCATATCTCGTGCAATCATAACATGTATATGCTGTAAATAAAATGTCATATGTTTGGTATTTTTCTAAATTTTTCAACTAAATATCCAAATAAATCTAATTATTAAACTAAATTACTGATCTAATTACTGATCTAAAGCCCACATTGTCACTGTATGATAATTGAAATTAACTGATGACATCACTGTTTTCTCCAGAATGGCTATACGGCTGAATAAAATTATGTTGCATTATTTTCCTGTTTAACACTGTAAAGCTGCTTTGAAACAATCTGCATTGTTAAAAGCGCCATATAAATAAGGTTGACTTGACTTGACTTGGTATGATAAAAATAAATGCTGCCGTAAATAACAGCCCAATTCAAATGTTTACGTTCTTTTCTTCTTTTATTTTTTGAGCGGTGATGAAATATTTTGCTCTTGTAAACACTTGCCAGCATTTAAAGAAATACAAGTCTAGAAATGCATCCAAATTATAGCGCACGCAACCGCACAGTGCTCTGCAGGGGTCTAAAAAGGGTATAAACAGTGAATTTTGAAGTGATTTATTCTTGAAAACTCAGAGATGTGGATTCGGACAGCAAAATGTGGATTTTTCTTGCGGGTGGTGGGAGACGGACGGCTTCAGCCAACTTCTTCACCACTAACGGAGCGAGCTGAAAAATACTTTTCCCGGACCACAATATCATGGCCACCAACAAAACTCAGCAGTGATTGTTCTTGCTCCGTGTACTGGAGTTTGTTTGTTCAGGGAAGAAGGAGGCGGGAACCGGCGAAGGTTTAACAACTTTTAATCAAATAATAAAAACAAAATGAAAGTAAAAGCGGCAGCCCCTCACGGACGACTGCCGCTCACAAACATAACAAAACATAAACAAAACTATTTAAAATCCAGGCCTGGTCCTCTCTCGTCCTTCACCGGTCCTTATATGCCTCCGTGCTCCCTCATGAGAGGACTCGAGACCGGTGTGTCTCATTCTCAATCACTCACACCGATCTCGCTCACTCGTCCACCTCGCCACACTCCGGCTTTAACTTCTGGACATTCGTCAGCGGTGCCAGTGCCACACACTCGCATCTTTCGGCACCGCCATTACTGAGCTACAACTCAAACTAGCGTACAACATCAACGTCATTGCTCTCAGCCACTCCCTCTGTTCGCTGATTGGACCGGTAAAAAAAATTTCGGGAGAAAACCTAAGCATATACAGTAGTCCCAGACGGAGTACTGAAGGAAAATGAAAATTGAGCGGAAGTACGTAGGAGGGCAGAGCCAGGCTAGCCTTCAATTGTGTGTATCCATAAAATCCACAACACCATAAGATGCGTTCAAAATTGCATACTGTTTCAGTATTTACTGCATTATTTGTTTTAAGTACGTTCTATATAGTTTGCATATGGCTAGTATGTATGGAATCTGGACGTAATGCATTCATCTTGTTGACACTGTCATGCTGGCCACAGCTTCAGTTGCATCACATCACTGCAACTCACAGATCCTCTCCCGTTGCCTCATGGGATGAAAGTGCCCATCGGATGCGCATATCAGAATCTCGCCAGAAGTAGAAGGTCATCCAGTTACTTTTCACCTACTGTTTTTATGAATACTATGAATTTTGATGTATGCATTTTCAGACACAGCTATAGCATAGAGTCACCCATAAGTGATTTATTTGACACATGAGCGCCCCCTGTTGCAATGCTATGCTAGGTTGATTAGTACCATAGTTGCCAAGTCCGCATATAACACGCGACTTTGGGCTTCTTTTTTGTCATGTCGTGTTAAAAAATCTCGTGTTGCGTTTTTTTTGGGGGCTTATTTTTAAAAATGTGGTTGCTTGTTAGGAAAATATGACAAGCAACTTAATTTCTTTACATTTATGGTCGCTGTTTTGTCCAATACATTGATTGACACTGTCTTCTCACAGCTAATAGCCAATCAGTGCAATAATACAAGTGCTGTAATTCGTCCTCATACATCCCACCGTTGAAATCACGTTCAACGTACCGGCATGTGTGTTATAAATGCAAGTAATGGTAGTAGTAGACGTAAATAGACGTATGTATATATGGGTCAATGACATGACGTATTTTTTGTGTCCGAATTCATTATTTTCCTAAAAAAAAAAAAAAAAAAATACATGTCACATATCATATTGATCTACAATATTTCCTTTATAAGACACTCTTTTCATTTTTTAATTAAAAGTTTTGGTGTTGTGGTGTTTCAAAGACCTAAAATGTCAGGTGGTGCGACCAGCAAATTTACATTTAAAAGTATCAATTCCCACTGCAATTGCAAAATGAAGTAAGAAATATAAATGTAAACCATTATATAATGTATACAAATAATAATAATAAAAATAATAAAACTCCTTATGGAAAATTGTTCACATAGAAAAGTGTCCGTTTATATGAATTGGACTAAAAGGGCAATACATAGAAAAGGGAAAGGGAATTTACCATGTGATATGCATTTTATAATTCATATGTATATTGTAATTGTGTATTATTTTAAATGAATATATGGTTGCACCACCTGACATTTTCTGGGTGGTAAAATCAGAAATCTTGTTTAATAATGAATTAATGCTGTTTTAAAAGCTGTAAAACCAATATGAATCAACACCATACATTTTTTTGGACATAAAAATGCATTTTAAAACTCTTTAGCTTAAAATTATAATTTTTTTATCTTACAAAAATGTATTATTTTTCTTATTTGTCATTGACCCACATACAATGCCACCAACAGGTATGTACAGAGAGGGAGGGGAGGGGAGGAGAGGCACCTAATTTAATTAAAAAATGTTTTTATAATGTATTTATCATTACAGCCTATAATAATAAATTAAAAAGTGTACTAATACTAACAGTAACTTAGGTATGGTTCGAATTTATTTTATTATAATGTGGCTATATTGCAGCGCTCCCTTAGTGCTTGCCTGCGTCCCAATGTGCATACTATCCATCCTAAATAGTATGTGACATTAGTCATTTTCAATACTATTTAGGGCAGATAGGGTGAATAGTATGCACATTGAGATGCCGAGCTTGTCTTTTTCACGGTTTGTAGTGTGTGTGTGTGTGTGTTCGCTACTCACTCACTCCTAAAATGTGTGCAATAACTCTATGGACTATGGTTTATGGACCATAATTTGCCTTCACGTCACTTTTTCTCTTTTTCCATCTCCAAACCTATTCTGTTCACAGTTGATCGGGGAATATTGCGTGCCCTTTGTTGCACTTTGATGATTTTTGTAAAATCGCATCTGTTTTTGCTGTTCAAACTCTTGAGAGGTTTCAGTTTAATATGTTGCAGGCTCATTTATTGATAAAAAATAATTGATCATAAATAATATTGATGATAATAAATAATATAATAATATTGGGCTTTTTTTGAAGCTGCTGTTGCTTATTTGAGTTGGCAACACAGCCTAGCAAAGTAATATTAGCTTTGCTAAGCTCGATACTTTACCCACATTTTTTTTGTTGTTTTTTTTAAACCCTAAGGACAAGTATCAATTATTTTCTGTGGTAATCAATGGCTTGTTTGAGTGATATTTAGCATGAAATAGTCTTTTAAGGCCTTTATTTAGTCATGTTTTCAGGAATATTTGATAGACACACTCCGATTTAAAAATTCTCACATATCCACATCTCTCCTGCCGTCTAGAAAAGGGAGAGCAGGGAGTTTGAAATACTGCCGCAATCTCGGTACCCCCAGGTAAAGCTCCGCTAGCGTGTTAGCGCTCCACCTATATCCTGTTCACTCTCCTTCACCTGTATTATATGTAGGAGATAATGGTCATGCCCATGTTGAATGATCTGCACTTAAAATGAATGATGTGGTGTTTTTTAGCATGCTTTTAAGATCAAAACGATTATCATTCAGATGGCTTAAAGAATAACAAGCTTTTCCGCTTGTGTTTCCCTACCTAATAAACTGCATTTTATGCATGTAATATCTAAAATATTCATTTTATTCCCTCCTAAAAACCTCTTGTATGTATTTAACTGTACAAGCTACGTTTAATAAGGGTACTTCAAGCATTTATATTTTGCATGTAATGTTTTAACTTAGAAATATAAGTTCATGGGGAGTTCAGGATAATGTTTTCCAGGCCCTTCTAAATATCTGCATGCCCCTCATGCATTATATCAGCAACGAAAAGAAAAGAGCATCCTGATTTGCCACCCAGCCATGGTCATTTTTGATTGGTTGACTCTGATTGGTTTGTCGGACTGGGTGCATTTGCATGTGGCGCCCTGGTACAACCCCTCGCAAAAACATGGTAGTCAGTCACTCTCATGTGCCTCCTCCTGACCCGAGCATATGACCGATGCGATGCCATGTACTCCCCCTCGCGCTGACTTAATTTCCCCACTGCCTAACAATTCTAGCCGCACTTAACAACAGTCTGCATTGCTGCAGACAGGTTGACACGCCTGGAATGTGTAACTATTTTAAACCTCCACATTTGTCTGTTTCCTAGGAAACAAGAGAGCGAGGAAGGCATGCGGAGCATGGACCTGCCCTTCGTGGGCGAGGATGAAGTTCTTTCCTGATAATTGTTGGTGTCTTTCTCGGGGGGAAATGCATCAGGATGGGGCTGTTATGGCTTCCGGAAAGGCCAGGATATGGACCTGGGGCTGGGGCATGGACGGAAGGAAGTTGTTGATGTGGAGGGTGCCCACCCGCTCATGCATGCATTTGTACAGTCCACAGCAGCATGCGCCGTATCTGTCCGCCCAGGTCTCTGCCGTCTCTCAGGACCTGTTTTCTGTGTGCGCGTGTTTCTACTCTCCGGCATGGAGACTCTTCTTTACTCCTCTACTTCAGCTAGGGGGCGCCACTGAAGGCTAAACATATGAAAACCTTTAAGAATTTACTTGAAGAAATGCACAATTTCTTTGGTTTGTCCATCAGTCATTAAGTAGAGAGACATTCTGCTTGATTTTAGTTTTGCAGATCTAAAGTGAATTTGGAAATAATCATTCAAAAATCTTCTCAAAAAACAGGTTTGACAAAATTAAGAATAAATGATATACTGTGTATAACTTATCTTAAGGCAAATAAATGAATAAATGCCCTTTCATAATTAAAATTCCTCAAATTTGCACAATATTCACCAAGTCTTTAGAAAAAAGGTATGATTTCTTAGGTTTGTCCATCACTCATCGAATGCTGCTTTATTGCAGTTTTTCAGATCTCATTAGATTATTAGAACTGAATTTGAAAATAATAACAGAAAAATAGCTCAGACTTTCATCAGATATTAATTTCAACTTGAAAATGTTCTCAACAAAAAAAATCAGGTTTGTTTGATCAAAGATAAGATAACATTTGAAAATAATGATAAAAACATAAATTAAAAAAAGTACATTTTTAAATGAGTTTTTAATAATTCCAAATTGCAGCCAGGAAATGTGTGTAAATATTGTAAGGAGACGCTTCCGGGTGTGATTTAGGGAAAATACAGAAATGTTTGTATGTGTGTGTTTCTTTATATATCAAATCACACAGCTTTGTGTTTGTATTATAATGTCTACTCTGCGCTGTAGATAACAGGACCAGACCTGAAAACTATCTGGAAATTTTCTTTTTTTTTGTAATACAACAGTCCAAAATCCAAGAGATCAGAGTATTATGCATAGCATGTTTTTGAATAGTAGTTGAATTATTTAGGGCACAAATAACATCTAGGGAATGCCACTATAGGCATTGTGACCCTTCTTCTCCTTGTATGTAACGTGACCCTTTTAATCATGAAGGTGACAGTCTCTTACTGTAATTTTGCTTCCTTTTCCTGTGTAGAATTACCAAAATGCCATGTACTGTAGTAGTGACTTCGTCATGATCAGAGTGAATTAGTTATCGCCATTTCTATATCGGATGCATACTTTAACGTTCTTGAGGAAATACAATAATTTTGTGCAATCTATGCATGACTTTTTTCACTTAAGGAATCAATGTTTGTCAGTCTGTTTTGACACAAATGTATGCCTTACATTTTCATACTCATAACTGTAGCATAGATCATCAGTACATGTGTAGAGTTTTTGGTACAGTAGATTTGTAGATAAAGTAGAATCGGGAATTTTAGATAAGCTGTAGACAGTGTAGAAATGAGTAACTTGCTTAAGCTCAGTTTTAAAGTTAGCAAAAATAGTCCAAAGCCCTGTTGAGATTTTCTCAATGTGCACTACGATCATGTATCTCCTGTGTTGATTATTTTTCTATGATTGTTTTAGCTGTAGTTTTGAAATGTCGGAGTGATGGTGCTTTTCCACCACTGAAATGTATAACATAGTTCATGCTTGTATCAGGGGAGTCTTTTCTGCACAAGTAGGTTGAATGTATGTTGTTGGTTTACCTTGTAACTAAAGTCAACTCTACCTTTTCTTTAACTTTTTCCCCCCTGCATGTCAAACTTTGCTGTGTTTTTTGTGATTTTGTTTTCTCGCTCTTTTAGAGATTTATTTTTGTGTCGATACTATTACTATGCATACGAAATCTCACATTGTGGTGCAGTTCTGGACTGGTCCTTTGTGTTTGTTCTATTGGATGTTGATTATTGAAAATTGAAGGAAACTTGTTGTAATATTGACTCAAATATGCATGTGCACCGACGAACCGAAGCTAGTTATACAATAGCACCATGATTTGCTGAGCAGATTTTGATGACCTTTAAAGGTGCTTTATGTATCTCTTTTGACCGTACTAAAACATAAAAATACCAATATGTTTGCAGAGATTTAGGAAACATTCTAAGTTAAAAAACAACAACAACAATGTTATTTTATTTTAAAATGTGCATTCCGTGTCGGAATGTCTGTTTTTGTTTTGGTCTGTGAGATCCCGCCCACTGCCAGTTTACCCAATAGTATTTTGATGCCCCAGGTTGCCATTGGCAATAAAACATTGCAAAAATATACATTAGCTGATCAACTTGCGGTGTAAGGCTTGCCATTGTTAAAGGGATAGTTCACCCAAAAATGAAAATTAGCCCATGATTTACTCACCCTTAAGTCATCGTAGGTGTGTATGACATTCTTCTTTCAGATGAATACAATGTCCTGGCTCTTCCCAGCTATATAATGGCTGTTTCTGTTTTGAAGCCCATAAAAGTGCATCTATCCGTCATAAAATTGCTCCACACGGCTTTGGGGAATTAATAAAGGCCTTCTGAAGCGAAGCAATGCGTTAATGTTCGAAAAATATCCATATTAAAACTTTACAAACTGTAATCTCTATCTTCACGAGAGACTGGCGTTCCAGCGTATGAAGTAGGACAGCGCAGAGGATGGAGCAAAACAAGCTGGAACGCCAGTCTCTCGTCAACACGCATACGACAGTTAGCAGAAGTTGGAGATTACAGTTTGTAAAGTTTTAAATATGGATATTTTTCGAACACAGACGCTTCGCTTCAGAAGACCTTTATTAAATCCGGAGCCGTGTGGAGCACTTTTATGAACTATCTATTATGAACTAAGGCTCAATCCCATTTCTACCCCTTAGCCCTTCTCTTTCCCCTTCCCCTTCGTTTTGCGCGTTCACGTGAAGGGGTAGGGGTGTCTCGATTCTTTTTTAGCTGGAGTGGTAGGGGTAAGGGGAAGGGCCAGATAGCCCTTCAAACAAAGATTTTTCAGGACCACACTTCGAACGAAGGGGTATGATGAGTTTCCCTCCACCGACTACCGTGCTGCTAGAATGTGTGTGTGTTGCCACTCGGGATCGATCACTTGCGTGTCACCTGGCTGCCGTTTCTCCGTAGCTTGCTAAACGCACTATTTGGGTGATTTGAACACATATTAATAATAGTTTAAAAATATATATCTGGTCATCCTTCACAACGCAGTCGATATTTACATCACATATCGTCTGTAAACTCTCGCGTTACCAAGGCAACGACTGACTTTACATATAACACGTATTTAAATATGAACATTATCGCAGCACCACAGTAGATAACGAAACCATATCCGTACCGGCCGGCTCAGATCAGCACGGAATGGAACGGTTAATAAACAAAGAGAACAGTTTGGTCCAATGGAAAAGCGGCTTCACCAGTATTTTCTGTATAATTCTGTATCATCTTAGGAAACTCTGGCTCATATGTTTTGAACTGAAAACGAGCGCCATTTTATTAAGTCCAAATACAGCGCAAAACTCTGTTGGGAGTGAGTAATTTGTTAAACGTGCTCGCGCCTGATTTCTGTTAGATATAGCCTACTCACTTCATTGCTGTTCATACTGGTTAAATGTCACAGGACATTATAATAAATAAAACGGGGTATGATGACGTGTAATGGTAGTAGTGGTGTCCCATTTCTTAGGGGAATATTTTCACCCCTGCGCCTTGGCACTCTGTTTCAAGGGGCAAGGGGAACAGGTAGGTGTAGGGGTAGGGGAAGGCGAAGGGGTATAAAACAGAATTGGGATTGGGCCTAACTGTGCTCGTTCCTCATTCTGGCAACCCGTGTTGAGTCTGAGGAAGAGGGGGCGGGGGAAACAACTCTCCAATATTTTGAATTTGGGCTGCAGTACCCATTTCAACCACAAGCTGTTAATATTACATACTGCACCTTTAATTAATATATTCAAGACCAGAGAAGCACTCCCCTTTGTTGAGTAAATATTTATAGAGAAAATTAATATATATATATGGAGATTTATCTTTGCACATTAGAATGTTTATCTGAATTCAAATGATGCATGCTTATTGAAAACTGTAAATGAAGAGGCCTCTGTAACCATGTTTTCTTTTTCTGTACGATCAAAACTAGGGGCAAAATTCACCGGCTGAAATCAAAGACAGCTTTTTTCAGTTTCCTATGTATAGCCACTTTCTCAAATACTGACCGTGCGAACGGTAGGCTACTTTGAATTGATTGATTGTAGAGTTGTATATTGAGGAGAATGCTGTAAATGTATATTATTAAGCTCTCAATATCGTTCCTCGCCGTATCTGCCCAGTATTTCCTGAAGGGCTAGAGTCAATGTTTGCATCCATATCACAAAAGTTGCGTTTTGAGCACTGTTGAGAGGGCTGTTTACATGTTACAAAAATGCATGCCGTCACAATCACGCAATTTCATTCAGTATGTTTTCAAAGCATGTTTGAGCTCTTTACAGCTTCCTCTGATCTCATTACTGATCATTCTATATATTGTATCCAGTTGATTATTTGAATAAATTGAAGTTGCCTTTAGTTTTGCTTTTTCTCTTTGTTCTTTTTTTACTTTTATTTTTCATTTGGGGCTCATTTTCAAAAATAAAAGAACCAGACAGTCTTCAAACAATACATAGTATATGTATACTAATAGTGTAGATTCAACGGAATAAAATGTCATCTCATGGTGTCCACAGTAGGCAAAATGCCATACAGGTTTGTAGTTTGTAAGTAAATGATGACAGAATCTCTCTCTCTCTCTCTCTCTCTCTCTCTCTCTCTCTCTCTCTCTCTCTCTCTCTCTCTCTCTCTCTCTCTCTCTCTCTCTCTCTCTCTCTCTCTCTCTCTCTTGGAAAGAAATGTTTATTTCAATGCCATTTACACATCACTAGAGGGCGTCAGAGGACAGTGGTCTCGTGACAGACAAACAACCAACTCTACCATTCTGCAAACAGAAAATATCAGTAGACTCGGAATTTATTCAGCTAACCTATGAGGATATTAAACACGAAATTGTAGAACGCAATTGCCATATTCACAGATTCGACGTCAAATTATGAAGCGTCACAAATTTGCAGGCTGAGAACAGAGAGCTCTATGCGCAGATAAGTGGAGCGTATGAGCTCGCAGGTTCCTATGGCAACTGATCAAACGCTGTGCGCGCGTTCTGTGCCTGTGAACAGCAAAACGCAGTAGCGCGCGGATCAGCGGGAATGCGCACGGAACTGCGCGCCTGGTCTGCCCGCGACGGAAGCTTTCACAATAATGTGGATTCACGCTTTGATGTACCATCAACATCCAAAGAACGTTATCGCTGGAAGGTGCCAGAAAGATTTTTGAGAGAGGCAGGTGGATTGTAAGTGGATATTTTCCTTTTTTGTAGTTAAATTACAGATGTTATTGCGGGATACCGTTTTAGTTCATGTTTAGATAACTGTGTGTTTGTTTGCTGAATGCCAGTAACTATAAGATATTTTTTATGTATATATGTAATTTTAATATTAAGTAATTCATGCATGGTACAATTTTCTTTAATACAAGGTTGCACTGTTATTCCACTTAGTTATGAGAAGCATACTAAATTATATTATTTATATAATTACAATGAAAAAAAACCCCCATAAATACATATAATATAAAATTGAATAAACTGGGGGGAAAAAAATCATTTTAGCGTTTACTGTTTCAATTTAAAACTCTTAGCTCGAAAGATGGTCTGGAACTTACACTAAGTGTCCAAATGTACAAGCAAATAATCTGTTATCTAGCCAGTTTAGCTAAGAGTTATCTAACACGCTTACTTTATCTTTTAAGTGTAGACAAGATCTAGCTGTGAAAAAAAAAAAAATTAGAATGTGACTGTAAAGCATATTTAGGTATAATTTGCGCCCCCAGTATTTCATACTTGTGTGGTCTCTCCTAGAAGCAGTCACAGGAAGCTGACCATCCCCATTCCTCATGATGCATATGAACAGCTTATTGAACCGATGGAGTAAGTATTTATAGTTTTATGTGTTAAAATACTTCCCTTCTCTTTTTTTGTAAGAAAGGACCATGCAGAACATATTTTGTCTATCTTTATGTGCGGGCTTTATGTCAACGTCTCCAATATTTCGTTTGGACTGAGATGGATATGAACCTTCTAATAGCCTGGGTTAAAATTAGTTGCAAGCTAGGTCAGAAGTTTGGACTCTATTGAAGTGGAAAATGACGGGTTTGTCTACCCGTCTGGCCGGCTGTTACTGACTGACGTTTGAAATGAACTGCAATTGGCAAATATTCAATTACAAATGCTAATGAATACAAATATACTGTCAGGTGCTGATAGATGCTGTGTTTTATGTCACTGGCTCGTATATGTGACTTTAAAAATGTTTGACCTCAAATATACTTTCTCTTTCATTTATTAGAGAGGATTTATATTATATTGTGTGACATTCGACACATTGTTTTGCAGATTATGTAGGTGTGAAGGTTTGCTGAGAGGTTAGAGAGTACGAATGGAAATGTACTGTAGGTGATAAATCAGATATTAATATCTACCGAGGTAACAGACCGCAGGGTGTCTACCCGCACTGTCAGTTTAGCACAAACAGAAACATTGCAGATGGATGAAAACTGATCAAGAACCATGTAATTTGCAGTCATGTGCAGGATGAAATCGACTTTTATGAGGTTTATGCCAAAATCTGCTGAAAAAAATCGCTCTGCTATCAGTTGCTTTACAGGAAGCAAAAAGCTAAATTATTTCCTCATAGACTTCTATTGTAAACGCATTTCTGTCCATTTTTTCGGTTTCTTTTTTACAATAAACGGACAAAATTAGTTTCTGTGCTCACATGCCACAGAAGCTGTCGAACAAGCTTAATGTTCCTGTACTTTTAAACTAAATTCAAATCAAGATGTCTATTTATGCTCAGGGTCGAGGTGCCAAACATTCCCCTGATATTATTTTTTTTATGGTTTTTGAAAGAAGTCTCTTATGCTCATTAAGGAATTTATTCCTGTGATGACAAAGCTGCATTTTCGGCATCATTACTCCAGTCTTAAAAGGTTAGTTCACCCAAAAATGAAATTTATTTGATCAACAAAACACAGTAATATTGTGAATATTATTATATTTTAAAATAATTTTTCTATTTTTTATGTATTTTAAAATGTTATTGCACCATTACTCCAGTCTTCAGTGTCACATGATGTCTATTTATGCAGGCAGGCAGTCAGTCTGTTTAAATTTCTTATTGTTGCTTGTGGGTTTTGCCAAACTAAATCTCAGACCTGAGGTCAATGACCTTTTTGACAGTTCTGTGATGCCACCCAAGAGGGGAATAGCCAGTCATGACAGCATGTCCATCAGTTAGTTCAATGTGAAAGTTGTTGGAATCACTGTTGACTTTCCCATTTGTAGTAGAAGGTCTCAATAAAAGGTTAAAGGTCATCTATGCAGGCTTAACAAAGAGAACAAGGGCATTGATTCACTATGACTGAGTTAGCTTGCTGTAGTTGGGCAGCCCGCTAATGATCTCAGGCTGTAGCTAATCTCTCTTTTTCTTGATGTAATTAGAATAAATATCCTCTGTGGAAAATCAGATGACCTTTCCCCTCACGATTTGTATATTACCGGTTGGGGTAAGAGTTAAAGAGCTGTGTTTGTTAGCTGGTATGTCCATCCGTACACATGCAAATGGAGATCAAGTGTCTTAAAACCCTCAGGTCTCGTTTTCTTTGGTGTCGGTGACTTTTCTGGACAGCCTACGATTTTCCAATAGTATCGGTTTTTAGGCCACACTTATTGATCTTGCATTTCTCTGATTTGACCTTTCCGAATTTGTTTCATCTAGTTCTCTACAGTCTTTCTTCAAGGATTTATTTCTGTGTTTCTGTCCTCTTGATGTTGATTTCTTGTCTGGTAAGACAAGCAGATAGGTGTTTTTTTTCTCATGTCAGATGCTTCAGAATATTCACAAAGTGTGGAATTTCACAGAATGGTGTCTGTGTGTGTTTGTGTGTGTGTGTTTGTATATATGGTTTATGAGGACACTTCTTAAAAAAACATACTGGCAAACCCTACGTTGTGGGGACATTGAACTTTTGGGGACATACTTTGGTCCCCATAAGGAAAACAGCTTATAGATCATACTAAATTATGTTTTTTGAAAATCTAAAAATACAGAAAGTTTTCTGTGATGGGTATAGTTAGTGGTAGGGTACTAATAAGGGGATAGAATATACAGTTTGTACAGTATAAAAGGTATGATGTCTATGGAAAGTCCCCATAAAACATGGAAACCCAACATGTGTGTGTGATTTTAATATATTTTAAAATGTAATGTATTCCTGTGATGACAAAGCTGAATTTTCAGCATCATTACTCCAGTCTTAAAGGGTTAGTTCATCCAAAAATGGGAATACTGTCATTCATTTCTCACCCTCATGTATTTCCAAACCCGTAAGACTAAGATATTTTTGATGAAATCGTGGAGCTCTCTGACCCCTCATAGACAACATTTTAATTACCATTTTTAAGGCCCAGATCTGACATTGTTAAAATAGTCCAAATGACTCCAGTGGTTCAACCTTAATTTTATGAAGCAATGAGAAGTATTTTTTGTGCGCAAAAAGCAAACAAAAATAACAATTTCTTCTCATCTGTGTCAGACTCATACGCTGTTGACTATGTGTAAACAGTGCAACGCTTCCTAGTTCTACGTCAGAACAGCGGCTTACGTTCATTTACACTACGTCAACAGTGTAGGAGTCTGACACAGATGAGAAGAAATTGTTGAATTAAGTTGAATTTTGTTTGTTGTCACTTCATAACATTAAGGTTGAACCACTGCAGTCACATGGACTGTTTTAATGATGTCTTTACTACCTTTCTGGGCATTGAAAGTGGTAATTAAATTGGTAATATCTTAATTCATGTCTTACGGGTTTGGAACGACATGAGTAATTTATGACCCTAACCTTGTCACATGATCCTTCAGAAATCGTTCTAATATGTTGATTTGATACTCAGGAAACAATTGTATCATCAATGTTGAAAACAGTTGCACTTCTTAATATTTTTTTACTGACCTCAAAATTTTAAGGTTATAGTGTATATGGCCTTATATCACTAAACTCAAATGCCTGACTTCTCTGACTTCACCTTTTCCAGTGAGCTCAACTATCCATGTCCTGCAGGGTGACCATGTTTTTTTTAACTTACGGTAATTAAAAAAAAAAAAAAAAGGAAACCGATAACCTGTGATTACACCCTGAAGACCTCTGTTTGCTGTAAAACAATCGGTTGTTGCAAAACGAATCATCTAGTTCTGAGCTGACATTAATTGATACTTGCACTTACCAACATTCCAGAGTCAGACCATTGATTTCAAGAACGTTTTCTACAGAATTTTCTACCATCAGTTTTACTCTGGTTGTGAAACTCTTGGTTCTCTAACATTTCTACACTACTCTAAAGACACATTTTCAGTATTTAGTTTCACCCAGTCATGGTGAAGTAATAAGGACAAAATGGGATTGAAACAACTAATCCTAAATACCAAAAGAAGAAGTAACTATGACTACCAGTTTGTATATTACTAACATTAAGTAAGCTACTCTGCCAAATGTTTCGCTATTCCAAGCTGTGAGACTGCACATACAGCTCTGCATAATGTTAGGAAAGAACATTTGTTTTCAACAATGTTCCTGATCACGTCCAACTTTAACAGTTGCGTCACATTTCAGTGTGGATTGTTGTGTTAACCTGTCAAAATGTAATGCAGGCCTTGCAAAGAGTTTGTTATGGAAATGCATGGAGCAGTGCCAACTATATCATTATTTTGAATAATCATTTCACATGCAGAACGCTCATTTACATATAAAGGTCCATAAATGCACAGCAGCAGAAAAGAAAGCATGTTTAATTCTAATAATCAGGGAGGCTAGAAAATGCTCATGGAAAGCTAAATTACTACTGTTTTAGCATGCAAATGTATGGCTGGAATCATTTAAACAGCCTAGAAACATCAAAAAGCATGTAATTTTTGTTACGAAGCAAAATGAATCAAATCAGATTATTTTGACTGATATAAAATAAAACTAGTTTGCAGTCTGGTTTGATGTCCATTAGCTGTACTGATATTTGACCCACATTTATAGGAGTGTCTCTGTCCGGAATGCATTTGACTACTCATCACATCCGTCCTGTATGTGTAAATTATGCATGTGCCGTCTGCATTACCAATGATGACTGAGACCTGCTTAACCCACGGGTGACTTCAGGGTTATTATCTGCCAAATCAAATCACTTGGAGACTGTTACCGATCTGAAATGACACAGCTTGTGTTTTCAGTAACCATCTGTGTGACGACACTACATTGAATATTCTAACATAATATAAAGCTTTTGGATAAATGTAGCCAAACTGTAATCTTCATTGGACTGTCATCTTTTTTTCTCACTCTTTCTCTCTCATTCACACGCTCCTGAGCTCACGTCATAGAAAGCAGAGGGGATTTGACCCAGGGAGCTTCATTTGCCAGACAGACATAAGGAAACTCAATAGATCTCTAAAGGAGAGCGTCCAAAGAGACACGTACAAGAGTTCTCGCCTTACACTGAATTATTTACTGTGGAAATTGCCTGTTTTAACCCTTCAGTTGGTTAACAGCAAAAGCCTGTGTATTTTAGTTTCTTTTTCTTCTGTGGACTTTGAAGAGTTTTGATTATCACAGTGAAAACTACCTGAATGCCATATAGGTCACGTGCCCACCAAAGTGTTTGTCATATGGTAGCATATTTTTGTTCAATTGTTTTCAAAGGAAGCGACAGCTATTTAAAATGCCAGCAGCGTGATGAGGCACTGAGCGTCTATTTCATGCTGAGTGCTGTGCTTTTGTTGTTTTTTCTTGTTGCAGAGAGTAAAAAGTTGACAATGATTTGGTGGACACCAAATGCTGATCTGATTTAGTCTGTTTCTGAATATAAGGCCTGGTTTCATAGACAGGGCTTAGATTAAGCCAGAATTAGGCCTTAGTTCAATTAGGACATTTAAAGTCCCCATGAAGTCAGTCATTTTATCAATTAAAACTAATCTTTGATCACCAAAATGACAACGTTTTTTTCCTGTGAAAAAAAATATTCATGTCTTAAAATAGCTTGAATGTTCTACACGCGTGCTTCATTTAGAATACACGGAACCATGAATATGCAAATTAACTCCGACTCACACCAGCTCAGAGACCCACTCGATCAAATTTACTCAAGTTACTGTAGTAAACGCTGCACAATAGTATCGCTCTCTACAACGCCGGACACATAACGGTAATTAAAATAGTTGGCCTTTGGCTTGAATACATTATCAAACAGCTTATCATGTGTTGCTAATGTTACACAACCCCTGTTCTGTTCTACTTAAGTGATATATATATATATATATATATATATATATATATATATATATATATATATATATATATATATATATATATATATATATACACACACACACACACACACACACACACACACACACACACACACACACACACTATACTTTCACACAAACTGAATAATTACAACAGTTTAAAAGGGGTAAATGTTCTACAAATATATTTTATTCTTCATTTTCTTTTCTGACATACTCCAATTCTTGTTAAAACACACTACACTTGCTTCTTGTGTGCATTTTGAGCACTTTTTGTGTGAAATCGTATTTATTTTGTCATCAAAAGTGTGCTTTCACTTTAATTGAGCGTCAGCAACAGCAAAAATAGGATCAGCCCCGAAACCCGCTTGGCCGCTTCACTGCTGCTCACGCGCTGCTCCTGCTCCCGGTGTGAATGCACCATTGATTAACATGGGCACCGGAAAAATACGCGCTGCTCGAAACTGGCCTGAAACCGGCCGTTAGAAACGCTTTGAAGATTGAACAACTTAGAACGTCAGTGGAGAAAGTCATGTAGTTCATCATAACATTGTGATTTTACATCATGTTCATTATGATAACCTGGGGCACGTTCAAAGCTCAAACCGGTGCGCAACGTTTTGCTACGGTTTCCGGTTGAACGTCATGTTTCCTGGAAACGGTGTGCAACAGGTTTGAGATGCGTTTTATCTCGTTTGGTGGGTGTGTCAAAAATGTCAGCCCAATCAGCAGCAACATGTATATAAAACACGCGGTATTAAAGGTCCCGTTCTTCGTGATCCCATTGTTCAAACTTTAGATGGTGTGTAATGTTGCTGTTAGAGCATAAATAATACCTGTAAAATTATAAAGCTCAAAGTTCAATGCCAAACGAGATATTTTATCTAATAGAAGTTCCCTTTCAAAGCCTACAGCGAACGGCCGGCTTGGACTACATCCTGGTACTTCCTACATAAATGACGTCAAGAGAACAGACTAACCTCCGCCCACAAGAATAGCGGAAAAAGGGGGCGTGGTCTTGTTGCTGTCCCACGTGGAGAAGAGGACATGTCGCGTGGAGAAAAGGAAGTGTTGCGTTTGAGTGTGCTTGTCGCCATGTCGTCGAGACGCTGTTATTTTCATCCCGGAGTCAAATCACCTTTGTTTGGCTTTCCCAGGGACGCTGTAGAGATCATTAAGCGCATATATATCTCCAGTTAAGAGGCGTGACCTTTCCACGTGCGCTAAGCTGCTGTCGAATCACAACACAGGAACCGTGCCACGTTCGCTAAGCTGCGGTCAAATCACAACACGGGAACCGCTGGCACAATCAGAACTCGTTACATATTTCTGAAGGAGGGACTTCATAGAACACGGAACATCAGCCCGTTTTTAGGACAGTGAAAACAGCGGTATACAGATAAGTAAATTGTGTTAAAAATACAGTTTTTTTTTACACGCGAAACATGAACACATGTTATATTGCACACTGTAAACACAATCAAAGCTTCAAAAAAACACGAAGAACGGGACCTTTAATGAGACAGCTCACACAATGGGTCCAAGTAAAGTTGTTTCCAAATGTGTCCGCTGCAGCTCAGTATGTAGGCCTATACGCAACAATTGAAGATATTAGAAGACATGATTGTCGTAAAAAAATAAAATTATACAGTATATATATCAACATGATGATGTATTTATTGATATTTTTAGCTTCATTGCAAGGCAAATTTCATATATGGTAATTAAGTGCTTTACATAAAAATGGGAAATAAAATACAAGCTATTAAAAAAGTAAGAACTAGAAATAAAATAAAATAAAATTAGAATTGATTACCAGGAGATAAAAAAAGATTCTTTAAATGGGATTGGGATGTTGTCTTTTATTCTGGATGGCAAGGGCAGTGTTTGCATGTATTTTGCAGTATTAAACGTATTTATATCGATTTCATCAGGCTCCGAAAATTCCTCAAAAAGAACACAAAGAATGGCCTTCTCAGCTGCCATAGTTGCAACTCTTGCGTCATCAGAACAGGCTGTTCAAGGCAGCACCGTTCCCGTTTAAAAGACGTTTTGCAGCGTTTTGTTGGGGCTGAACGCAGCCCTGGCTTCTCTGGAGACTCCCCTGCTTCAGAGCATAGTTAATGATATGCTAAAGCCTGCCCACTCAATGGCGTGATTAGTTACAAGGTAGTTTGTGTCCTAAGAAACACCAGCGATTTCAAACCGCGTTTTTGAGACTATCTTTGGTTCGCTTGAGTTTTAAGGAGAAAGTACTCAGCAATTAAAAAAAAAAAAGTTTGCAAAGACCCGCCCCCTTTAGTTACTGTTGCTATGTCCGACAAGCCATGGCGCTCTCACACCTCACACACGTTCTCACGTAGAGAAAATACATTGCGGAGCGAAGAGGACACTGACAACACGCCGACAGACAGGACAGAGCAGGTTACTTTTGATATGAAACAAAGTCTCAACTTTGAAATTTTAATTTTTTAAAGAAATTTAAACAATAAATACCATTTTGTGGCTCTTTATTGTGTCGTGATCGCTGTAGCGCCTCAGTTAAAGCTGCTCATGAACCGATTATCTCTTCCTTGTAGTTCATTGATAAGCATGAAATATGAACACTAAAATAAATGTTGTTTCCACCGCGGAAAGACGTCAGTACACACCGTTTTTCCAAGTTCAAGTCCACCAATGTTACTAACTCTCCTGACTGCTTTGTCGGACAAAACGGCAGATTCGGCGATGTGATTGGTCAGATTGCCTGTCAATCAAATTGCGGCGAAGGGTGAATTGTGTTGACTTATGAATTTGCACATTGTTTTACTTAAAGCATATTAAAAACACCATATAAACAACATTCAGAACTTAATTTTCACCACTGTGGGTATTTAAGTAGCTTTTACGAACATGCCTTAGAAAAAACTAAACATTACTATATCTTGAGACAAAACAGTGACACTGACATACAGTATTTTAAGATATGTCAGTGCAAGTTGCTTTTAGTTAAAACATGCATTTTAGTCTGGTACTATAGGCTTAAGCCTTGTCTGTGAAACCGGGTCAAAATGTTAACACAATGTAGTTCAAAGTTCTTGCTCTAGCCCTTGTTTTGGATGGGGAGATGGCTGAACCGCATTGAAACTTGACAATTGTACAAGCAGGATATGATGGTTGGTCGGTGTGGTATTAGTCCCGCCTCTCCTCCACTGTGATTGGACCGCTGAATAAAAAAAGGGACAGCGATGAGCGTTGTGTTTTACTAATTTTTCACAAATTACTGGCCTTAGGGAAAAAACACTTTGGTGGACACACAGAGTCTCATTTTGCTGTAGAATAAATCACTCTAAACCAAATTTTTTCAGTCTCTCTTTTCTAAGTGGATGAAGAGGTGCTGTTCACCATTTCAGTAGGAGCCCTGTAATAAGACTATTCTTTCCAAAGTAGACCTACAGATCAAGCAAGCTCTTTGCGTCACACCACATCTGAATCCATTCTACACTTGTTTGAACAGTTTGTTCTTTCCATGTCTCATTTACATGAACATACACTGAAAGAGACTCACTGGGTTGCTAAACCCCCTCAAAGACCACGTCAGTCGATCCTAGGTTCACCATTGTCATGTGCGTGTGAGAGAAGCAAGGTACGTCTGGTGAAGCAGGTTTCAAGTGTCACGCATAACGACAATGACATTCGAGGATGGCATTAGGAGTCCGAGCATCCGTGTGCATGCATGGGTTTGTACATGCGCATGCTGTACTCTTATCATACAGGATTAGTGACTTTCTTATCTTATCTCTTGTTGTGTCAGCTTTGATTGTTAGATGACCTGTTTGACTGAGTGCTATTTACTTTAGATAATTCCCTTCAGATAACAGTAATATCAAGATTTAGACCCGATGGATCTTATTACATCTTACGTACATATGCCATCATAAAGTATTATAGAACATTTTTGGAAAAATGCTTTTGCTAGTTCACACATGCAACCAAACGCGAATGCATTGCAGCAGCATTTAATATCATCCAAGCGTGAAAAAGAAACATTTCAATCAACACCTTTTGTTAGCATATGTGCACTCAACATATGCCATGTTTTTTTTTTCATAAATCATCCTTACATAGAGTATTGTGGTGGTACTGTGAAACAGTAATGGTATCAGATGGAAATACCATGGTATTTTGTTAAACAATATCAGAAAGTCTGGGCTCATTCTTACTATTTTGCAAAATGCTAATTATGGGAAATATGTAATGACTAAAATGTTAAATATATCAAAACTATCTTATATTTGACCATCTTCTTTGTCTAAATAGTAGCACACTCGCATATACACTCACCTAAATGATTATTAGGAACACCATACTAATACTGTGTTTGACCCCCTTTCGCCTTCAGAACTGCCTTAATTCTACGTGGCATTGATTCAACAAGGTGCTGAAAGCATTCTTTAGAAATGTTGGCCCATATTGATAGGATAGCATCTTGCAGTTGATGGAGATTTGTGGGATGCACATCCAGGGCACGAAGCTCCTGTTCCACCACATCCCAAAGATGCTCTATTGGGTTGAGATCTGGTGACTGTGGGGGTCATTTTAGTACAGTGAACCCATTGTCATGTTCAAGAAACCAATTTCAAATGATTCGAGCTTTGTGACATGGTGCATTATCCTGCTGGAAGTAGCCATCAGAGGATGGGTACATGGTGGTAATAAAGGGATGGACATGGTCAGAAACAATGGTCAGGTAGGCTGTGGCATTTAAACGATGCCCAATTGGCACTAAGGGGCCTAAATTGTGCCAAGAAAACATCCCCCACACCATTACACCACCACCACCAGCCTGTACAGTGGTAACAAGGCAAGATGGATCCATGTTCTCATTCTGTTTACGCCAAATTCTGACTCTACCATCTGAATGTTTCAACAGAAATCGAGACTCATCAGACCAGGCAACATTTTTCCAGTCTTGGAAAAAATTGAGCTTGTGCAAATTATAGCCTCTTTTTCCTATTTGTAGTGGAGATGAGTGGTACCCGGTGGGGTCTTCTGCTGTTGTAGCCCATCCGCCTCAAGGTTGTGCGTGTTGTGGCTTCACAAATGCTTTGCTGCATACCTCGGTTGTAACGAGTGGTTATTTCAGTCAAAGTTGCTCTTCTATCAGCTTGAATCAGTCGGCCCATTCTCCTCTGACCTCTAGCATCAACACGGCATTTTCGCCCACAGGACTGCCGCATACTGGATGTTTTTCCCTTTTCACACCATTCTTTGTAAACCCTTGAAATGGTTGTGCGTGAAAATCCCAGTAACTGAGCAGATTGTGAAATACTCAGACCGTCCCGTCTGGCACCAACAACCATGCCACGCTGAAAATTGCTTAAATCACCTTTCTTTCCCATTCTGACATTCAGTTTGGAGTTCAGGAGTGACCAGGACCACACCCCTAAATTCATTGAAGCAACTGCCATGTGATTGTTTGATTAGATAATTGCATTAATGAGAAATTGAACAGGTGTTCCTAATAATCCTTTAGGTGAGTGTATATATAAATCTACAATACTTTATCTTAAATGTTTTCATATCTAGGCCCTATGTATTGCAGCCACAATTTATAGTAATCTTAAACACTATTATTGAATGCTTACCATATTCATATACCATGTAATTTCCTTGTTACAAAAAAACCAAAAACTTTTGTATTTCCATTGTACATGTCCAAAATAAACAAACAGGCAGCTACAATTAAAAAAAAACTTGACCAAAACATGTTGATGGACTAAATTATGTATCTTGCAGTTATATTATCTCTCTTTCACTGCAGATCACTATATGTGTGGCCAGCTAGTTATCTAATTGCTGTTTATGCTGAGCTAACACTGATATTACATGGACATTACTTTCTAGTGCAGCAGCAATGTGTCATCACCTTTGTGATTATTGCAACCGATACAGAGCTTTGAATATGTAAGCAAACACATATCTAATACAGTGCGAGGGAGTGTGTTGGTGTCAGTAGCCTGGGGTCATAGGCTGGTGTGTCGGTGGCAGCTGATGGATGGAGGTTGTGGCAGGATCATCACTGAGAAACCCTGTAGGATGTTGCGTGTTGAAACCAGTAAACATGTTATTGGGCAGTTAGGACACCCAGTGCTCTGGGCACAAAAGATGACGTGCTCTCAGCCGAGCAATGATGTAATCACCAACTCAATAAAATGTCCAGACTTATTCCACACTATGCACACGTACAGTTTATATTTGCAAGCCGTGGTCTTTATAGAAGTTTGTGCTAGTGTAGCACATAAAGGCTTGCACAGTGCATGGCATTATCTACTTTATTATCTAGACATAAATAACTATAAACTTTGACTGGCCCCTTTTTATTTAGATCAGAGTCTACATTTTGACCTCATGTTGTTTATCCAGTGAGGGCATTAAAAATCTCTTAGGGGATGGTCATATCTTCTTGGCCTAAATAAAGCCAAGCCATCTTTAAAGTCACAGGTTGCATTCAAAATCGCATACTTCCCTATTATATAGTAGGTGAAAAACAGTACGTGAAAAGAGTAGTATGTCCGAATTCACAGTACTCAAACTGTAGGCAAAAAGAACCCGGATGACTTACTACTTCTGGCGAGATTCTGAAGTGTGTATACGAAGGACACTTTACTATCCCATGAGGCCATGGGAGAGGATTGGTGAATGGCAGTGAAGCGTCACAACTGAAGTCATATGATGATGGTGACAACATGGTGAATATAGTACGTCTGGATTACATTCATACTACACACATTCATACTATATAGAACATACTTTTTAGTATTTAAAAAAAAAAGTACATACTCAGAAAGTATGCGATTTTGGACGCTGCCCTATTTAAAGCAAAGTTTGCATAGCTAGAACTTTAACTATGGCCGTAAAGTTCACTTTGGTCAAATTTACAGCTTATTTAGTCCTAAAACGGCCACCTTAGATTGAAAGACTCCTGGCCAAGATCCAGAGTGACCAAGCGCAGGTTTTTTTCAAGTTGGGTAAATTTGAAATCGGATATACATCTGACAACAAAGGAGATTATGCAGGTGTGCTCAAGGGTATCTTCTTAACTTGTTTCTCAAGCAAAACTCTTTCTTGAGAATGTTTCCAAGATTTGATGTCATCGCAAACTCATCGAACTGTATAATCCTGGTACCTTGTCAATACAAATTGCATGACGTAAATTATGACTATAGTAGATAAACAAAACGTTATATTATGATATTTTTACAATTTTGGTTGATAACAATATACTGTATCTCACGATATACACATTTTTATGGAAATGTTATTAAAAAGTACTGAAAAAATAAAGAAAATGATAAATTCCAAAGTAATGGTAGACTTATATCAAAAATGATCAAACCAGTTTTTTTATTTTCAATAGTCATAAACACTGCAATAAAACAGCTAAATAAATAAATCAATTACGCGATGCAAACGCACAGTTAAACATTGGCATAACTACAAGTTTTTGTTATGAACCTGTCTTGTTAAGAACCTGCAGGTTTTGTTAAAGGAATAGTTCGCCCAAAAATGTCATAATTTACTCACCATCAAGTTGTTACAAGCCTGAATTAATTTCTATATTCTGCTGAACACAGAATAAGATATTTTGAACAATATGGGTAACCAAACAGTTGATGGACCCCATTGACTTCCATAATATTTTTTTTCATACTATGGAAATCAATGGGTTCCATCAACTGTATGGTTACCCATATTCTTCAAAATATCTTATTCTGTGTTCAGCAGAAGAAAGAAATTCATACAGGTTTGGAACAACTTGAGGGTGAGTAAATGATGAAAGAATTTTCATTTTTGGGTGAACTATCCCTTTAAGTGTGTAGTATGATAAAGATTTTTATAAAGGCTTTGCAAATATGCACATATCTCGAAAGTATTTTATATAGAACCATTTTATTATTTGAGGTTACAGCTGAGGAAAAGAAATGTAACCTGAAATATAAGTGAGTTGCGATAAACAGGTACAAAAAATATTGTGGTTTAAACCTTTTCATTGTCTGTTCTGTCATTTAAAAAAGAAAAGAAAAGTGATTTATCTGTGGATAATCCTCTGTATAGATACAGTGTTGGGCATTAGGATTGAACTCAAACAATGCTGGCTTTACTACAGAACTTACATCAGATTAAGGCTGTGTATATGATGAATTGTTGGTGTATTTTTTTTTTTTTTATGGACTTTTTATTTATTTATTTTTTATCTCCTACAAATAAATCTTGGTTGCTTTTATTGCTCTAGTTTAAAACGAAGCTTGATCTCTTTTGCTTCTGCTTTTTCTGTTGCAGATGAGATCTCTAAGATGTGTGAGGTAGATGAGACTCCAGAACCGGTCAGTCCCACGCTGCTCAGCGAGTCCACAGACACCTACTGCCAGACCGACTGCTGGCACCCACTCCGCACCACAGTCCGCAAGCTGGAATTCTGGGAAGACTTTAGCGCAGAGCTTATCGGAACCGGCTTCTTCTCTAAGGTCTACAAGGTAAGGGTTTCCAGTCAATAATGGAGGAGCAAAAACAAATGACGGTTTGGAGATGGAAAGTTTGCAAAAAATGTGCTAAAATTGCTAGAATGTCCTAAAGGCAGTGTGTGATAATGGACACAGCCGCTGATATCGAACAGCACAGAATCTGATTAGATAATCTGCCCTTTAGCGAAAGTGCACTGATTTAATCAAAGCTGTGAAGATGAGGCACATCGTGAACCCAGGTGTTCAAGATAAATGTTTTTGTTCCACCACCTGCTGCCTTTCAAGAGCAAAGGTTTTGTTCCATACCAAATTCTGTTGCCCAAATGTTAAATAATCTTCTAAGCATTATGTCTGGAAGTCACGGCCATGTTAGTCCTTACAACAGAAATGTACAGACATGACGTGTCTGTAGTCTCCCAAAAACAAGCTAGATCCTGCAGACGTTTTTTAAAGAAATACATGCTTAACGTCATGTACCGTCACCACCCAGTCAAGCTTAAATGGTTTTGAAAGCCTTCACAAACAAGAAAATAACTAGGTGATAAAAAAAAACAACTGAGGAACCGCATTTTGTTAACCACATTTAACTTTTGTTTTTTTTGTTTCGCAAAATACCCACTTCTACTCAGCCTCAAGCTGTTCCAAACTTGTTGAACACAAAATAACATATATTTTGAAGAATATGGGTAACAAAACAGTGTTACTTTAACCTCATAATTCAAATTGAAAGAAGCTTAAGGGCATTTAGTTACAAGTAGACCTCACAGTCCTGCCAAAAGGGGATTTCCTATGTGTGAAACTCTTGCTTGATATTATCTTGAGTGAAAGAAAGACTTTGGTGAGGACTAAGCTCACATCAGAGCTTTACAATAGCAGAGTGATAGAACTTATAACGTGTTTAATATCAGTGCGCAAAGAACATTAAAAACTGCCACATGCCTCCACTGTGACCATTCTCACACCACGGGCCAAGAAATGACGAATTTACATTCTATGTAAGGGACATTGTGTACTAAAGGTGACTAAAGTGTGCAGTAAAGGAATAGGATTACCTCTCAGGGGAAAATAAGAGGGATGGTCCTTTTTGTTGTGAATGTGTTTACGGAATCTAAGTGAAGGAAATCCCTTTATTCAGTATGATGTTGTTCTCTACCGCTCAGGTGATGCACAGCAGTACAAAAAAGGTGATGGTGGTGAAGATCTATAAGAATGATGTGGATCAGAACAGCATCGTGAGGGAGATCAGTCTACTTCAGAAACTCTCCCACCCGAACATAGTGAGGTGAGCCGCCTCTGCGCACGCAATTAATCACTTCCATCAATCCCACGTCGGCCTGATTCTCATATAGAGCCCACTCAGAACATGCGAAGAAAACAACTCTGACAGAGACTGTTGGCTAATAAAAACTGACTGGGTTAAAATTTCCTGACCTTGAGCAAAAGTAACCAGTGACAGGTTACAATTAAGATGATATTCTGATATTAAAAGCATCAGCCTGGGAGATTGTAATGCCTTCACACAGCGCTTGTTTTAGTTACTGAGTTTTAGTAATGTTTATCATTATTAGTACTGCTTGTAAGGGTACATGATATATCTACACCAATATTTATTCGAGATTTTTTATTCATTGGTATTCGTTGTTGGATGTTGTACCCTTTAAAGGTACAGTTCACCCCAAAAAATTAAAATTCTGTCATCATTTACTCACCCTCAAGTTGTTCCAAACCTGAATGAAAAGAAGATATTTTGAAGAGTATAGATAACCAAACAGTTGATGGACCCCATTGACTTCCGTAGTATTTTCTTCTCCATACTATCATACTATCTGAAATCAATGGGGTCCATCAACTGTTTGGTTACCCATACTCTTCAAAATGTCTTTAAAAATTTAGGGAACTCACTTGAGGGTGAGTAAATTATGACATTTTTGGGTGAACTATCCCTTTAATTGTGCCTGTTACATTCTAATATTTTAAGAGATCGATCTGTAATATTGAAGGTCATAGTTAGATCTTCAAATCTTAGCTAATCTGCAAATCTTAATAACACTGTTAAATATAATCTTTAGCAAATTTCCAAATGAATATACATTTTTCATACTGTACAATGTTGTGATGCATACATTCTTTTGTATAATGTAAAACAATGTACTTATTATTTATTTAGGCAAAATAGTATTATCGGACATTAGTTATCATTCGTAGCATGAAAATAACGCCTGACTTTTTATATCTATAATTGTTCATACTTGGGGTAAGAGTAAACATTTAACCCTTTGTATTCAGGCCATAGTATCATAGAGGCTTGGGGTGGCCTCATTTTTGACTACCCAGAAAACCCAATAGCAATTAAAAACTACTAGTACCTAGTATCTGTGTAGCAATACCCTGGTAAACACCTGTAACACCCTAGCACAGCGAGCTTTGGATAGGCACTCACATTGGGTTGAAAATGTAAAAATCTAGTTTAATTTGCACTTTTCATTTTCACAATTTCAAATTGATCTCAAGTTCATTTAAAAGGGTTTACACATATGTCTAAAGGTTGCAGGTGCTGATCGGATGATTTGTCATTCTTGTCATTGCTAATAAATGTTTTAAACGTTGCATAATTCCTCATTTCTCAGATGGATAAAGTAAATTACTCTGATCTTCTTGTTGTTAGGTATCTGGGGATCTGTGTCAAGGAAAACAAGCTGTACCCAATTCTCGAGGTGGGTGGCAACTTTCAGGATTTAGTATTCACAATTCAGTGTATCCAGTACAAGCTTTCTCAACGGGCTGCCTGGCAAATCTCATGACACAACCAGTGACTCATATCATTTTCTACAAAACAAATTTTTTTCCTGATTTAACATGCTGTAAAGTTGCGTTTTCACTGTATAAATCAGGTCAGGGTTGGGAGCGTTTTATAATCTCATGTGCTTCCCTCCTTCTCCTAGTATGTTAGCGGAGGCTGTCTGGAGGAGCTGCTGGCCAGGGATGATGTCAGCCTCTGCTGGAGGGAGAAGATTGAACTGGGCTGTGATATCAGCCGAGGAATGACCTATCTCCACTACAAGAACATCTACCACAGAGACCTCAACTCTAAGGTGTGTTGGCAGCTTTTAGGGATCAAAGTTGACATATTATGAAATATCACCTTGCAGCGTTCAACCTTGATTTGAAGGTGTGTGAACACGCCTTGCAATTATAGATAATGACAGACATTTCTAATGTCACTCAAATGAAACATGTTTAAATGAAACATTAAAGCTAAAAAAACATTGTGTTTTTTAGCTTTAATGTTCTATTAACTTGCTTGACTTGACCTGAGTCATGTTTTGGACAAAATGATTCAGTGAGACCACGTATTCCAGTGTTTAACAGGTAGATAGTACACTTTACTTGTATCCATTTCTTCCTTTCCCATATACAGTAGTATAGCTAGCTTAGGCTCACTTTTTTATCTTTTGATACTTTTTATTGCTTTTAGTTTCTGATATTAGTTATAAGATAACCAACATAATATTATCTCACATAATCTTACTTAAAGTCAAAGTAAAGATTGGCATAATTACACAGTGACCCCAACGTCTGGATGCTTAAGTCACACTTAAATCATAAGCCACACTTAAATCTATTAAAATACAATTATTTTAAATAAACATTTTTAAAAAATCTAAAGAAAGTCCCACACACTATCAATACTTGCAAAAGTACTTTGTTTGCCAAAACATTTCGGTCCCATGTCTTTGGTATATGCCTGATCAAGGTCATGGGACCGAAATGTTGGGGCAAATAAAGCAATTTTTATATTTTTGCAAGTACTGATAGTGTGCGAGACTTTCTTTTGTTTTTTAAATAAAAAATAATTGCATTGCAATAAACAATACAGGTCCTTCTCAAAAAATTACCATATTGTGATAAAGTTCATTATTTTCCATAATGTAATGATAAAAATTAAACTTTCATATATTTTAGATTCATTGCACACCAACTAAAATATTTCAGGTCTTTTATTGTTTTAATACTGATGATTTTGGCATACAGCTCATGAAAACCCAAAATTCCTATCTCAATAAATTAGCATATCATGAAAAGGTTCTCTAAACGAGCTATTAACCTAATCATCTGAATCAACTAATTACACCTGCAAAAGATTCCTGAGGCTTTTAAAATCTCCCAGCCTGGTTCATTACTCAAAACCGCAATCATGGGTAAGACTGCCGACCTGACTGCTGTCCAGAAGGCCATCATTGACACCCTCAAGCAAGAGGGTAAGACACAGAAAGAAATTTCTGAACGAATAGGCTGTTCCCAGAGTGCTGTATCAAGGCACCTCAGTGGGAAGTCTGTGGGAAGGAAAAAGTGTGGCAAAAAACGCTGCACAATGAGAAGAGGTGACCGGACCCTGAGGAAGATTGTGGAGAAGGACCGATTCCAGACCTTGGGGGACCTGCGGAAGCAGTGGACTGAGTCTGGAGTAGAAACATCCAGAGCCACCGTGCACAGGCATGTGAAGGAAATGGGCTACAGGTGCCGCATTCCCCAGGTCAAGCCACTTTTGACCCAGAAACAGCAGCAGAAGCGCCTGACCTGGGCTACAGAGAAGCAGCACTGGACTGTTGCTCAGTGGTCCAAAGTACTTTTTCCGGATGAAAGCAAATTTTGCATGTCATTCGGAAATCAAGGTGTCAGAGTCTGGAGGAAGGAAATGCCAAAATGCCTGAAGTCCAGTGTCAAGTACCCACAGTCAGTGATGGTCTGGGGTGCCATGTCAGCTGCTGGTGTTGGTCCACTGTGTTTTATCAAGGGCAGGGTCAATGCAGTTAGCTATCAGGAGATTTTGGAGCACTTCATGCTTCCATATGCTGAAAAGCTTTATGGAGATGATTTCATTGTTCAGCACGACCTGGCACCTGCTCACAGTGCCAAAACCACTGGTAAATGGTTTACTGACCATGGTATTACTGTGCTCAATTGGCCTGCCAACTCTCCTGACCTGAACCCCATAGAGAATCTGTGTTATATTGTGAAGAGAAAGTTGAGAGACGCAAGAGCCAACACTCTGGATAAGCTTAAGGCCGCTATCGAAGCATCCTGGGCCTCCATAACACCTCAGCAGTGCCACAGGCTGATTGCCTCCATGCCACGCCGCATTGAAGCAGTCATTTCTGCAAAAGCATTCCCGACCAAGTATTGAGTGCATAACTGAACATAATTATTTGAAGGTTGACTTTTTTTGTATTAAAAACAATAAAATTTGTATTTTTTGTATTTTCTTTTATTGGTCGGATGAAATATGCTAATTTATTGAGATAGGAATTTTGGGTTTTCATGAGCTGTATGCCAAAATTATCAGTATTAAAACAATAAAAGACCTGAAATATTTCAGTTGGTGTGCAATGAATCTAAAATATATGAAAGTTTAATTTTTATCATTACATTATGGAAAATAATGAATTTATCACAATATGCACATTTTTTTAGAAGGACCTGTATATCAAAGTGACATCTGCAAACTATTGCTAGACATTTTCTTAGAACTCACTCTTTTTAGCCATTTTTACAATGACCTTTTAACCAACTAAAGTAAAGTTAGTTCATTGGGAAAAGGTCTAGCATCATTTGCCTGCAGATGCCGCTTGGTTTGATATTATCTTATCTAAATTTTTCAATGAATTTAATGCACCTTAAGTGTGGTATATTTGCAAAAATATCTATTTGGCTCCTATTCACTTTTGTATTCTTTCAATTCACAGTTGAAACTATAAAAAATTGATTGGCATTTTGTAACAAATAGTTTTTCAATGTGTGAAACTCTGTGAGATTGATAATATCAACCAAAGTGAAAGGCTTTGGTTAGGTGTAAAGTCATATCTGAGATTTACTACGGTTATGGTTTCCATTTGTCCGTTATGAACACAATAGCAGAGTGACGGAACTTAGATACCAAAACACGTGACCATTCTCACACCATGGGCCAAGGTATTTCAAAAAATTTTTGTAAAGAACATTGTGTCCTAAAGGAGACGTGTGCTGTAGAGGAACAGGATCAGCCCAGGGGAAAATAAGAATGATGCTTTCTTCTGAATGTGTTTACAGAATACCATATACAGGTGCAGTGAAGGAAAAGCACATCAGGACACCATTTATGCTGAAACTCCTACTGTAAATACACTGCTGTTCAAAAGTTTGAGGGGTTTTAAAGTTTTTTGAAAGAAGTCTCTATACTCACCAAAGATGCATTGATTAAAATATTAAAAACAGTAACAAACATTGTGAAATATTATTATAAGTTTTCTTTGTTAATATATTTTAAAATGTAATTTATTCCTGTGATGACAGCTGAATTTTCCTTCAGAACTCTGAACATTTATTGTCACTTTTGATAAATTTAACGCATTCTTGCTGAATAAAAGTATTATTTTTGTTTTTAAACCTTATCGACCCCATACATTTGAATGGTAGTGTATATGACGGCGTCACTAATATTGTTTGTGAATTAGACAAAGAAACAAAAATGTGGCTTTTTGGTTAGGGATCCTGCACCTCTATAAAGTTGTGAGCAGTGAAAAGCAGTCATGGTCTTGACAGATTTAACTCAGGCAGTTGCCAGGCTGCAGTGAGCAGTGAGCACAGGACTCTGTGTTTGAACAGAGATGAGGAGGTCAGACCTTTATTATGCTAATGCTGTACCCAACATTCACCATTCCATAAACACCAGACCTGCGGCTTCCTTTCTTCTCACTCTCTCTATATAAAATGACCTGCTGACTCCTGTCAGCTTTCAAGCTTTTATCCTCTCACCCGGCTCACACGCACACAATTTTACTAAAAATTGCCATAGCCTTGTTGTTTTAAACTGTTTGATATTACATTTGAAATATCATTGATTTCAAATACTAGAATGTGAGTGGTGCATGTCCATGTTACAGTAACTTACTGACACAATGCTTGGGGTTGCTAGGGTGTTGCTACAGTATGTGCTTACTAAAGGGTTCTGAATGGTTTTATCACATTGCTATGTGGTTGCTACGGTGTTCTGGATGGTTGCTACTTGCTTGGGTCCTAGCTTACAAAAATGAACTTTTTGCCAATGTTACCTTTAAGTTATTAAAACATTATTTTCTGAATTTTCAAAACGTCCATTTTTAAATGCTTTAAAACTTTTTTCTTGTTTATGTGAACGTGAAAACATTATGAAAACATTAAGTGAATGTTAAAGGTGCAGTGTGTAATATTTATGAGGATCTATTGACAGAAATGCAATATAATATACATAACTTGTATAAAGACCTTACATAATGAACCGTTATGTTTTTATTACCTTAGAATGAGCCATTTCTATTTCCATACACCGCGTGTCCTCTTACAGTGAAGTCACCATTTTGCGCCGCCATGTTTATACAGGGAGTGCAGAATTATTAGGCAAATGAGTATTTTGACCACATCATCCTCGTTATGCATGTTGTCTTACTCCAAGCTGTATAGGCTGGAAAGCCTACTACCAATTAAGCATATTAGGTGATGTGCATCTCTGTAATGAGAAGGGGTGTGGTCTAATGACATCAACACCCTATATCAGGTGTGCATATGTATTAGGCAACTTCCTTTCCTTTGGCAAAATGGGTCAAAAGAAGGACTTGACAGGCTCAGAAAAGTCAAAAATAGTGAGATATATTGCAGAGGGATGCAGCAGTCTTAAAATAGCCAAGCTTCTGAAGCGTGATCATCGAACAATCAAGCGTTTCATTCAAAATAGTCAACAGGGTCGCAAGAAGCGTGTGGAAAAACCAAGGCGCAAAATAACTGCCCGTGAACTGAGAAAAGTCAAGCGTGCAGCTGCCAAGATGCCACTTGCCACCAGTTTGGCCATATTTCAGAGCTGCAACATCACTGGAGTGCCCAAAAGCACAAGGTGTGCAATACTCAGAGACATGGCCAAGGTAAGAAAGGCAGAAAGTCGACCACCACTGAACAAGACACACAAGCTGAAACGTCAAGACTGGGCCAAGAAATATCTCAAGACTGATTTTTCTAAGGTTTTATGGACTGATGAAATGAGAGTGAGTCTTGATGGGCCAGATGGATGGGCCCGTGGCTGGATTGGTAAAGGGCAGAGAGCTCCAGTCCGACTCAGACGCCAGCAAGGTGGAGGTGGAGTACTGGTTTGGGCTGGTATCATCAAAGATGAGCTTGTGGGGCCTTTTCGGGTTGAGGATGGAGTCAAGCTCAACTCCCAGTCCTACTGCCAATTTCTGGAAGACACCTTCTTCAAGCAGTGGTACAGGAAGAAGTCTGCATCCTTCAAGAAAAACATGATTTTCATGCAGGACAATGCTCCATCACACGCGTCCAAGTACTCCACAGCGTGGCTGGCAAGAAAGGGTATAAAAGAAGAAAATCTAATGATATGGCCTCCTTGTTCACCTGATCTGAACCCCATTGAGAACCTGTGGTCCATCATCAAATGTGCGATTTACAAGGAGGGAAAACAGTACACCTCTCTGAACAGTGTCTGGGAGGCTGTGGTTGCTGCTGCACGCAATGTTGATGGTGAACAGATCAAAACACTGACAGAATCCATGGATGGCAGGCTTTTGAGTGTCCTTGCAAAGAAAGGTGGCTATATTGGTCACTGATTTGTTTTTGTTTGGTTTTTGAATGTCAGAAATGTATATTTGTGAATGTTGAGATGTTATATTGGTTTCACTGGTAAAAATAAATAATTGAAATGGGTATAAATTTGTTTTTTGTTAAGTTGCCTAATAATTATGCACAGTAATAGTCACCTGCACACACAGATATCCCCCTAAAATAGCTAAAACTAAAAACTACTTCCAAAAATATTCAGCTTTGATATTAATTAGTTTTTTGTGTTCATTGACAACATGGTTGTTGTTTAATTATTACTGTTGTAAAATTAATCCTCAAAAATACAACTTGCCTAATAATTCTGCACTCCCTGTACAGTAGCCCTAAACAGACAAACAGCTAGCTACTCCCTGCTGTCTCAGACGACAACATCTTTGTCCTGTGTCGGCCACCGTATATAGCTTCTCAATGTGCTTCAAAAGGAAGGGGTGAGCGGTGGGCACTAGATCACTAGATGCCGCTAAAATGTACACAGCACACTTAAATTTGATAATTTTGTAAACAGTTTAGGAACATTATATAATTTGAGACAAAAACATTAGACTAACATCCAAATAAAATGTTTCAGAAAAAGTATAAATAACGTTTTTGTGCTAACTCTTTTGATAACATTATTAAAGACCACGTAATTTTGAACAAAGGTTTATTAATGTTACTAAAGGAATGTTTGTTCATAATTTTGACAGAATTTTGCCAGAATATTAGCCAAGGTTCTGAGAATGTTCCCTGTTATATGGGGCATAGCTAGGGGGTTGTTTACTAGCCCGATGTAAGGTTTTTTTGTTGTTGGCTTTTTTATCATCTACCAAGCAAAAAAACATAAATCTGATTAGTTAGAGAAGTAATAGCACACCAAACAAGCCACGTGATTTGTTCTATTTAAATCCATAGATCAAAGATTACTACTATAGTTTACTACAGATTCAGAGTGTAACCATATCTTTTATTTTTATTTTTTAAATCAAAACACAACGTGTTGCTTTTGTCATGATGGGTGCATTTCATTGAGCTAATTATATTATTATACATTTATTATTATTATTATTACTAATTATATTAATATTTTTTATCCCCTTAACCCTATGCCTAAACCTATTCCTAATCATGAACACACTCAGACACACACAACACAACCTCTCCACACCACGCAATCACCCACTACAGTGTTGTTTTCTTCCACTTTTCTGTTATCTAAGTGCATTCATTGAAGCAAAATTACCATTATCAGTGTGGGGTTGAAGCATTACTGGCTTGCTTACATAACTCAACAAGTTCAAATTTCTTCCTGGAGGTGAAGTGTGGTTGTATAGCTCCCTTTTGTATGTGGGTGTATTTAAAATACAGGGGTACTGTTACAGCCACACATGAAACCTCAGAGCATGATACCACACAGCTACATTGCTCATTCTCATTGATGTCTTATTGATGTATAGCTCTACCTGATGCTTTGTGTGAAGATGATGATGCTTGTCTAATGAAAGCCTAGCTGGATGCCTCTCTCATGTGTTTAATCTCACCATATAGCATTATGTTATTTATCAATTTGTGCATCGCACTTACTAATGTTACTGGCTCATTGACTGGAAAAAATATATACTTGTCAAAGAATGTTGACTTGACACTTTGTTTCATTGAAATAACTCAATTAAATTAATAACATTTGCTTGATTACACACATTCGCTGAATAACATGGACAAGAGAAGATTCAGTAAAACTGAAATTTTAGTGACCTAAAACTATTATTAATATGATGTATAATTAAAGGTAGGGTAGGCATTTCCAAAGCAGCTAGCAATAGCAAGCTAGCTTTGAAAGCTCCCACCATCCCTTCGGAGCGTCTCCAAAGCCACGCCTTCAAAACACATGAACGCACACAAAGTTTGTTTGAAAGTTTGACAGACAGCTTTAAATTACCTCATGTCTCAGAGCACATTACAATACTAAGGAACGTAAACAACTTACAGAGCTCTAGTTGTACCACCTGACTTCTGCAGATTGATTTCGGCGTTGATAGTGTTGACATAGAAACGCATAAATCCGGACATGAACAGCTCCAGGTAGAACATTACAGGTTGCCGTCTCCTAATTACGGTTATGACATGACGTGAACGCAGCATAAGCTCGTTGTTTTGGTTCCCTAAGACCAACTTCCTTAAGCACTTCCCCTCGTGGGAATCCCTGCCGCCATTTTGAAGTGCCTTCCACTTCGTGAAGTGGACGAGGGAAGTTTATATGGACAGACCCTCGCTCCCTTGATTTTGATGTGTACACTTCAGGCAGCTTCATATACCCAAATCACGTTTAATTTACCCCACCACAAACAACTCTATATTTTAATTATTTTTAAAAACATTTAAAACAACCCAAACACACCTATATACATATAGAATCCTGCATTAAACAATTTCGTTAAAGAAAAAAATAAATAATAAATCAACTCCATAGTGGATTCACAGTGATCAAGGGCTTAGGACGTTCCAGTTCAGCCCATTGCAAAAGGTTCAGCAAGTAGTGAGCACTCATGCAACGTAAGCAATGACGCACATCCGAGTGAACTAGACGGAGGGAAGTTAGCAAGTGAAGGGCATAATAAAAATGAACTGGAACACAGCAGATGACTGCTGTTTGTTTACAGCGCTCAGTGACTGTGGGTGCGTCTCAATCAGCTCCCTAGTTCAGTAGTTAGGGCACTGATCAGGGGGTCAGCCCATTGACTTTTGTCCTGATCAGTGCCCTGACTACTTGTGTCTACAACGTGCTGATAACTTTTACTATTTAGACCACTTCTATTATTGATTGCTATCAGAATGTGAATAGAGTTTCAACCAGTATAACAAAAAAGTGTTTATAAAACAAATTGCCCACCCTACCTTTAATATTATGAATATAATAATGATATATTTAATTATTATTAAATTATTATGTTTTATCTTATCTATTATTATATTATATATTATATAAAATATAATTGAATTTAACAATAATTAAAATAAGAAGAATTATTATTTATTAAGGATTGTTTATAGTAATATTTAAATGAGATAAGATTTAATGCATTTAGATATTTATTATAATTATTTATGGAACATTGTTCATCATACTAATTATTGCATAATAATACATATTATTAGTCCAATCAAATGTTACAGCCATAACTTTATGTTTTAAGATAGAGGAAAACAGGAACCATAAAGTTCCACAGCTTTGAAGTCATGTGCTGGTGACACACTGTCCATCTTCCTATAGAGCAATACTGCCATCTTGTGGTATAATTTTGCAATTGTGCTTCTGTTTTGAAAAATAACAGGTCTCCCTCATTAGCCAACTCTGTTCTGCATATTGTTTTGTGTAATCTGAGATGGAAAGAAATCTTCATTATTGTTTTGTGCTTTACGAATTTTCTTCTGCGTTCTTTCCTCATACCACAGTGAAAGACGTGAGATAAAGATCTCAAACTGTGACTTATGCAACATAGCTACATGTGGAATCTGTTGTTTTTGTTGATGTAGAACTGTCTAATCCGCGTGACTTCGCGTGGCAGGGAGGCCGTGGTCACTGACTTCGGGCTGGCCAGAGAGGTGGGGGAGCTGCCCGCAAATGACCCAGACAGGAAGCTGTCTCTAGTGGGGTCGGCCTTCTGGATGGCCCCTGAAATGCTTAGAGGAGAGCCGTACGATCGCAAGGTACTGAGAACCAAATAGAATTAACTTTGAAAACAAAAGTGTAGGATAGGACATTTATGGTTGAATAGTCTTTTTCATGAAAATTAAAATAGCATTGATTTACTGACAGATTTCACATTAATCCACATAACCTTTTGCAGTGGCATCTTAATTAAAAATGTACCTTCTGATTTGATGCCAAACTTAATCAGGTCAGGGCTGAGGAACAGATTTGGAAAGTAATTTATAATGCAGTAAACTGTAAGCTGTTTCTTCCTCATTGCCAGGGATAAAGAGAGAGCCAGTGCTGGTGTTGATGTGATTAGAGACTGAACTCAACCTCTGCTGACTGACCGTTTTTCCCTGTTCAATCATAGGTTGATGTATTTTCTTTCGGGATCATGTTGTGTGAGATCTTAGCAAGAATCCCTGCTGACCCAGAGGTTCTTCCCAGGACGAAGGTAAACACTTAAAGCCATCAACCTTCTATCGCATACATTATGAAAGCAATGAAGAAAAAAAATGAAAAATGTCTTGTTTAAAATGAAAAGAAAAAAAAAGTGAAAAGTCATGTTTTGGTGGCAACATTGCAATACAATTGAAAGAAATAAAGAAATAAATGTTTACAGGTGAAGTGAATAATGCTGATAATCTCAACATGGCACCTGTTAGTGGGTGGGATACATCAACTTTGAGGACAAAATGTTCACACTTTTTGTCCTCAAAGCTGATGTGTTAGAAGCAGGAAAAATGGGCAAGCGAGTTTGACAAGGGCCAAATTGTGATGGCTAGACTACCGGGTCAGAGCATCTCCAAAACTGCAGCTCTTGTGGGGTGTTCCCAGTCTGCAGTGGTCAGTATCTATCAAAAGTGCTCCAAGGAAGGAACAGTGATTGTAGACTTGGAATTTGCCTCTTTCCCCCGTAGTTTAATTCACGGGACCAGACACCAGTTGCTTTGTCAAGCGATTTCTTTATTTTAAATAATTGTTGTTATTATTGTCATCCATAGGAGGAAGATAGTTCTGGAGGGGTGTTATAACGCAGCTTCACTGCTGTCCTCCAGTTCTCTCTCCCTGTCTTCCGAACAAAAGCTTATGCTTTTATGCACCCCCAAAACATCTGGTTTCCATTAACTGAATGTACACATATGCATTGAAACTTACACATACACATTCATGCTATTTCACCGTGTGCACACATGGAACCCCATAGTCCAAAACTAACTCTCCCATGCTCTCTCACATACATGTAATTAAGCATACAATGATTATAAATGATTATGAATGATAATAAAAATAACAATACAGATACAAAATATTAACAAATTATGAGTATTAATGAAAAGTAACATTGACTAGTAAAATTTGGTCTACAGTGATGAACCGGCGACAGGGTCATTGATGCGCGTGGGAAGGGAAGGCTGGCCGTGTGGACATAATGTTATGCCTGATCGATCACATATATATACAGTGAGGAAAATAAGTATTTGAACACCCTGCTATTTTGCAAGTTCTCTCACTTGGAAATCATGGAGGGGTCTGAAATTGTCATCGTAGGTGCATGTCCACTGTGAGAGACAATCTAAAAAAAAAAAATCCAGAAATCACAATATATGATTTTTTAACTATTTATTTGTATGATACAGCTGCAAATAAGTATTTGAACACCTGTCTATCAGCTAGAATTCTGACCCTCAAAGACCTGTTAGTCTGCTTTAAAATGTCCACCTCCACTCCATTTATTATCCTAAATTAGATACACCTGTTTGAGGTCGTTAGCTGCATAAAGACACCTGTCAGTAAGATACCCCATACAATCAGTAAGAATCCAACTACTAACATGGCCAAGACCAAAGAGCTGTCCAAAGACACTAGAGACAAAATTGTACACCTCCACAAGGCTGGAAAGGGCTACAGGGAAATTGCCAAGCAGCTTGGTGAAAAAAGGTCCACTGTTGGAGCAATCATTAGAAAATGGAAGAAACTAAACATGACTGTCAATCTCCCTCGGACTGGGGCTCCATGCAAGATCTCACTTCGTGGGGTCTCAATGATCCTAAGAAAGGTGAGAAATCAGCCCAGAACTACACGGGAGGAGCTGGTCAATGACCTGAAAAGAGCTGGGACCACAGTTTCCAAGGTTACTATTGGTAATACACTAAGACGTCATGGTTTGAAATCATGCATGGCACGGAAGGTTCCCCTGCTTAAACCAGCACATGTCAAGGCCAGTCTTAAGTTTGCCAATGACCATTTGGATGATCCAGAGGAGTCATGGGAGAAAGTCATGAGGTCAGATGAGACCAAAATAGAACTTTTTGGTCATAATTCCACTAAACGTGTTTGGAGGAAGAAGAATTATGAGTACCATCCCAAGAACACCATCCCTACTGTGAAGCATGGGGGTGGTAGCCACATGCTTTGGGGGTATTTTCTGCACATGGGACAGGGTGACTGCACTGTATTAAGGAGAGGATGAAGGGGGCCATGTATTGCAAGATTTTGGGGAACAACCTCCTTCCCTCAGTTAGAGCATTGAAGATGAGTCGAGGCTGGGTCTTCCAACATGACAATGACCCGAAGCACACAGCCAGGATAACCAAGGAGTGGCTCTGTAAGAAGCATATCAAGGTTCTGGCGTGGCCTAGCCATTCTCCAGACCTAAACCCAATAGAGAATCTTTGGAGGGAGCTCAAACTCCGTGTTTCTCAGTGACAGGCCAGAAACCTGACTGATCTAGAGAAGATCTGTGTGGAGGAGTGGGCCAAAATCCCTCCTGCAGTGTGTGCAAACCTGGTGAAAAACTACAGGAAACGTTTGACCTCTGTAATTGCAAACAAAGGCTACTGTACCAAATATTAACATTGATTTTCTCAGGTGTTCAAATACTTATTTGCAGCCGTATCATTCAAATAAATAATTAAAAAATCATACATTGTGATTCCTGGATTTGTTTTTTTTAGATTATGTCTCTCACAGTGGACATGCACCTACGATGACAATTTCAGACCCCTCCATGATTTCTAAGTGGGAGAACTTGCAAAATAGCAGGGTGTTCAAATACTTATTTTCCTCACTGTATATATATATATATATATTATACAGTGAGGAAAATAAGTATTTGAATATATATTAGTCATTTATAATATATAAATATATATAAATGTTTGTAGTTGTAATTTTTATTGATGTCAGAATACTAAAAAACAGCTAATAACAATACTATTAAACCATTTTAATAAATGAAACATTAGTGGAACAAACGGTCACTGCTCCCAGCTTAATGTTTTATTTCAATTTTATTACATGTTTAGTACTTTAATAATGGATAATGCAAACATTATTAAAAATTTAAAAAATATATATGTTTAGTAGATATGTTGTATCCATATCCACTGCATTCATATCCATCCCACTGCCATACAGTGTTGCTTCTGGGGAAAAAATAAATAAATTTAAGCAATTCCTCATAACATACAAATAATTTATGACTATAAATATTTTAAAATGAAGTTTAAGACATGGATATATTTTTGATGCATGAAAAATCTGTAGAAAATGCTTTTATAAGGTCGTTCTCCAGATCACAAACATATGTCATTTAAATAGATTTTTGACCATAAATGTATTTGTTCATTTGTGTAAACACAACTCTTAAGAGAGGCTTATGTCGCATGAATGAATATGGTTCTCTTCTCTGTACTGGGGATGAAAGGAAGGTCAGACAAAGTATTTGCCCTCTGGTGTACAGCAGTGGTCATTTACGCTTCATTAATGCTGATGGACAACCGATGATGTCTGGAGGGGAGAGAACAGATAGATCTGATCTTGGTCAAGGGAACCATCGCATGGACATTTAGATTCTTTAGTATGGATTTATTCATTGCGTTCTTCTATCAGATCAAGGATAATGATGTTCTGGTTAATCTTTTTTTCCATTGTAGTTATTAATATATGTATGAGGCTAAAGACATATGGTTATGGTGTATATACAATAGTTTGGAATGATTACGATTTTTATGTTTTTGAAATAAGTCTTTTATGTTTACCATGCAGCCTTTTACTGCTTTTTACATCAAATAAATGCATCCTTGGTGAGCAATTTAAAAAACATTTAACATTGCACTGACATCAACTATATATACACTGCATAATGTTTATAACGACCAATTTATAATTAGAGTTCTCTGGTGAAATAAAGGTTGTTAGTAAAGTTTGCCTTGACCTTAATTTATGACTGAGAAACAGTCATAAAAAGTTAGATTGTATGGTGTGTCAATTTTCTGATGAAATATAGTTTGTTTGTAAAGTGTTTCTTACAATTTTCTGGTGAAATATAATTTGTTTGTAAAGCTTGTCTTGCAATTTTCTGGTGAAATATAGTTTGTTAAATAAAGTGTAACTTTTTCTCTTGAGATACAGTTTTTTATATTTCTGACGAGATGCATTTTGTTGGGAAAGTTTCAATTTTCTAACAAGATATAGTTTGTTTGTTAAGTGTTTCTTACAGTTTTTTGCTCAGATAGTTTGTAAAGTTTGTCTTGCAATCTTCTGGTAAAGTATAGTTTATTAAGTTTGTCTTGCAATCCTCTGGTAAAATATAGTTTGTAAAGTTTGTCTTACAATCTTCTGGTAAAATATTGTTTGTTTGTAAAGTTTGTCTTGCAATATTCTGGTGAAATATAGTTTGTAAAGTTTGTCTTGCAATCTTGTGTAAAGTTTATCTTGCAATCTTCTGGTAAAATGAAGTTTGTAAAGTTTGTCTTCCAATCTTCTGGTGAAATATAGTTTGTAAAGTTTGTCTTGCAATCTTGTGTAAAGTTTGTCTTGCAATCTTCTGGTTAAATTTAGTTTGTAAAGTGTTTCTTTCAATATTCTGGCAAAATATAGTTTGTTTGTAAAGTTTGTCTTGCAATCCTCTGGTAAAATATAGTTTGTTTGTAAAGTTTGCCTTTCAATCTTCTGGTAAAATATAGTTTGTTTGTAAAGTTTGTCTTGCAATCTTCTGGCAAAATATAGTTTGTAAAGTGTTTCTTACAATCTTCTGGTAAAATATAATATGTAAATTTTGTCTTGCAATTTTATAATAACACATAGTTTGTAAAGTTTGCTTGCAGTCTTTTTGTGAAATATAGTTTGTACATTTTGTCTTGCAATAGTTTGTAAAGTTTGTCTTGCAATAGTTTGTAAAGTTTGTCTTGTAATCTTTTGGTAAAATATAGTTTGTTTGTAAAGTTTGTCTTTCAATCTTCTGGTGAAATATAGTTTGTAAAGTTTGTCTTGCAATCTTGTGTAAAGTTTGTCTTGCAATCTTCTGGTAAAATGAAGTTTGTAAAGTTTGTCTTGCAATCTTCTGGTAAAATTTAGTTTGTAAAGTGTTTCTTACAATCTTCTGGCAAAAAATAGTTTGTTTGTAAAGTTTGTCTTGCAATCCTCTGGTAAAATATAGTTTGTAAAGTGTTTCTTTCAATCTTCTGGTGAAATATAGTTTGTAAAATTTGTCTTGCAATCTTGTGTAAAGTTTGTCTTGCAATCATCTGGTTAAATTTAGTTTGTAAAGTATTTCTTACAATCTTCTGGTAAAATATAGTTTGTTTGTAAAGTTTGTCTTGCAATCTTCTGGTAAAATATAGTTTGTTTGAAAAGTTTGTCTTGCAATCTTCTTGTAAAATATAATATGTAAAGTTTGTCTTGCAATCTTATAATAACACATAGTTTGTCAAGTTTGCTTTCAGTCTTTTTGTGAAATATAGTTTGTACATTTTGTCTTGCAATAGTTTGTAAAGTTTGTCTTGCAATCTTTTGGTAAAATATTGTTTGTAAAGTGTTTCTTACAATCTTCTGGTGAAATCTAGTTTGTTGGAAAAGTTTTCCCTACAATTTTCTGGTAAGATAGACTCCTCTGATGACACCACATCTTTTAGTATGGAACATGTCCATGTTCTTTCAAAGGAAAGAGTGAAAAGAAAATTGACATCATTATGTGATCTGTTCACAGGACTATGGGCTAGATGTGGAATCATTCAGAGAACTGGTGCATGGCTGCCCAGAGCGGGTTCTGGAGCTGTCGGCCAGCTGTTGCCAGGTATGAAGTGATGTGTTTAATATGGCGTGACTGTGAATAGCAATAACCTGCCAAGTGAGAGATTTCACCTTCATCATTCACAATGTGACAGCCCAAATCAGCTGGTTAACTATTTTGAAGATGCATATATGTAACAGATTCAATGAAATACAAAAGTTTCTTTCTTCCTGTTTCTTTCTTTCTCTCAGATGGATGCTTTCCGAAGACCTTCCTTCTCTGAGCTGCTGGATGAGCTGGAGGACATCACCGAGACCCTAGAGCCACCAGACAACAACCTAACCACAGGGTGATCTTCACAAATCCCTCCTAACAAACCCCTGGACTGAAGGATTTAAGGGACTGTAGCTGTAATGCAAAAGAGCCTGCAGCAGTGGTCCGTGACTGGCACTCTGTTCTCCCAAGAGTAGAACATACAGGGGAATGTCTGGTAATTGAGGACAAAACCACTCAACTGAATGTTCACTCAATAACCAGTTCCGGACGCCCTGCCTGCAACATGACACAGAACGATTGCGAGAGTCCATTTGAGAGGCTGAATTTGACCTTTTCTGTTTTTATTTCAGAAAGTAATATGATTCATTAAGGACCAACTTGTCAACTTTTCTTTTTGAAAAGACCAAATTCACAATTGACCAATCCGTTGATTCCTTGATTGGAGGTTTCAGGAAAATACAATACAAGCTTACTTTTTTTGTAGTAAAATGAGTTAAAACAAAGTATATAGCAACGGTTACACAAACCTGGAACAAACCAAACTAGAGAAATGATTGAGGTGTGCTACTGTAGATTTAATTTCACCTCTTGCCTTTATTGTTTAAAAAAAAAATAGCATATCCCATCAGTACATTCACACTACCAAGTAATTGCACAGTTGCTCATTTGACATGCACTGTTGATGTCACCCATTTTTTTGCCTTGTTGTACGTGTCACTCATTTCCCCAGTGTTAACATCTGTAAGATTGATGGAGCTCTAAAATGTCCAATTAAATCTCTCCAAAATGTGTTTGTAGAACATGCACAAAGATCCATTGTTTACTCATAAATACAAAATGTATTTCTGAATAAAAATTCTGTTCATTTAGGTGTAAGAGCTGAACAATCATACAGTAACAGTACAGAGCTGTTTGTTAATGTACTTTAGAAAGGGCTGTGGATCATTATTTTCTCAGGTCACACAGGGGCTTTAAATATGTGAATATTCTCATATTAGCGGCGTCTTTTACTTTGTCCTTGATAGATATGTTTGTATATCCCTTTAACTAGTGTTTCTAATACTGAAGCTATTTTGTTTACTGAATCTAATTGAGCAGTTTGTATTATTCCTGACTATATTTGTGTACATGGTGTTTGGTAACATTCAAATATGGGTTGTTATATTTCTTGTTTATTAGCTACACCAATAAAAGCATATTGATTCGTTTTTTAAATCTTTTGACATTTATGAAAACAAGATCCATCAAAAATCAATATGTCCTTATTAAACTCATTTAGACCACATAAAAATGTCTACTTAAATCAAATAACAAGTACGTACTTGAACATGTTAAAAACTGGTCTGATTTGTGTGGTGCTGTGAATGGAGCATTGCTTATTTTTGTCATTAGTATTCAGGTGCAGTTCTGGGGTTCTGTTGGTTTCTCCATTACTGCCCTGTACTCTCCTCTGTAATTGAGGTGACTTGAAGGCCATGGATTTACCGTTCTGACAATTGCGTGTGCTCGAAAGTTCGATCCTCGCTGGGCCAAATCCTGTAAGAGACATGGCTTGGGTGATGTTAATTTATGATCAGGGAAAATCCATTTGGAGGCCACCAGCGGTGTGAAATGAGAGCGCTTGGTGGTAAACAGCACATATGATTTGTGACGGAAGCGTTTACAGCCAGAGGAATACTCAACAGGGCTTCCTCTGCGAGGGTGACGGTAAGTGGGTGTCATTTCTGCTGGGAAATATGTTCCTATGGCGGTTGTAAATGACCCTGGTGTAAATGAATGTGGCAAATATACTGATGCAGGCCTCATTATATGGGAAATGCAATCAGTGTCTCTCAGTACAAGGCTGTCATTCAAGTGATTCATTGAATCACATCCTGAGCACACTTTTATTACACTAAGACATTTAAAAATAATATCAAAACAATACACTGATAAAAATGTGAAGGCTGCACGTGTAGGGGAGAGCGGGTTGTAACGCACATGGTTTTTAAAACTTTCCACACATGCCAGGATGACGAAACTTAGCGTATTTAATAGCTGCCATATCAACACTATTTAGAGAAAATTGCGCCAAAATTAAAACATCTTTGGAAGATGGGGTGTATTTAATATGTGCATTAAAGCAGGACTAGGTAACTTTTCAAACCTTCATAATATATTTTCAAGACTCATTGACTGATACATCGACTTACAATAGGTTGAATGGCACGTCTGCCATAGCCTGACGGGGTCTGTATCCTTTTTAATCAAACTTTTAAACTTCGGGTAGTAACCCGAGAAAAAAAAGAACTACAAAATTCGACTGCTTTACGGCATCTACGTCACTTCCACCATCACCCCCACTTCCTTAAAGGGTGAGTTCACCCAAAAATGAAAATTATGTCATTAATTACTCACCCTCATGTCGTTCCACACCCGTAAGACCTCCGTTCATCTTCGGAACACAAATGAAGATATTTTTGTTGAAAGCTGATGGCTGAGAAAGGCCTCAGCAAGCCCTCCATAGGGATTCAGTACATTTACACTCACAAGACCCATAAAAGGCACTAAAAACGTCATTACAAAGTCCATCTCACTACAGTGGCTCTACAATAATTTTACAAAGCGACGACAATAGTTTTTGTGCGCAAAAAAAAATCAAAATAACGACTTTATTCAACACGAACTTTGGCCTCTGCCGTGAACTCACGAAGCACCATGACGCATGCGCGAGAATATTACGCAGATCCGGCGTTCGGACACATAACCCAGAAGCAAGGAGGAGATGTGTTTACAAGCAGAGGAAGACGCGCCGTATCTAAGCTGTTGAATTCTACATTGATCGTGCTTTAGGTCTCGGCGTAGTGATCAAAATGGGACTAAAGTGTGCATTTCATGGATTCCCGAATGCCGGCGTTACGTCATATTCTCGTGCATGCGTCAGGTCAACAAATGCACGTGCGATGCATCCCCTGATGCAGGATGACAGAGTTTACGACAGTAGTAGAGGACAATACTGTTTCTCAACTGTAGGGGGACCCCGAGAGCAAAACCTACCTAGTGCTGCTTTAAGGTTGACCCTGAAGACTTGCCATAGTTAGCTTGTGTATCTTCCGCACGTCATATAAAAAGTTGAGTCTGTAATGCCCTCATGTTGTTTTTCATGTGTTAACCAGTCCTCAATGATAAAGTAGTAAAAACGCGTGCCTTGCCTCGTTATTGAAGTACACCACAGAAGATATCACGAAACATTTATTTAACCCTAGCAAAAGTACATTTCTTAAGTTTATTTTTCATCTCTGTTTTTTGTGTTTATTTAAAATAAGACAACGCAGATATTATTTTAATCTTATATCTGCTATTTAACAGTTGAGTTCGTCCTTTAATGCTGATCTAACCAGAAGAAGACACGAGCCGGGACTTAAATCCCAGTTGAGCAGGCGGGGCATGTTGTCACACTGCGTTACAATGAACTACGCTATATCTATTCTATACTTTTATGAATTCTATTGAGAAACCATGAGAAAAAATGTGAATAAAGACTTTGAGTCAATGTTCAGAAGTTATTAATTATGTTTTTAAGTATGCTGTAAATTAAAAAAAAGTATATTTTCAAAGATTACAAAATGCCATTATTTTATTTTAAACAGCATTAATTGTATTTTATTGACAAAATATTTTAGTTTGTCTTGGATATTTTTTGATCATATCAGATAACATTTTATGCTGTCATTTTGGTCATGTTACAATGTGCCCCTCACATGTTACAATGTACCCCACCTGGGGCATGTTGTCACATTTCACTTCCATTCTTTCAGGGTCAATCAAAAAAAAAGTATACACTATATTAATGAAACAAAACCACACAATTGTACTAGATGTGTGCAGTTAATGTGAGGAAAAATAAATACTCCGAACCACAAGTGGATTTACACAAACTGAGAAAGTCAAAAAGCGTTAGGTTGTGCCGGCCCGCTCTCCCCTAATATATAAAAAATGATTCTAATCAATTTTGTTGTCAAGCATAATTATCTTAATCATCATCAAACAGGGACGACATACAGTATTTTTATAGGCCAAAACCCAGAAACCCAGAAATGGGTTTTTGGTTAAATGCCTGAAATAAGGTCTGTGGTTAACAGAACCTCTAGATATTTTTATGGCTTATTCTACAACATGAAATAAATCAGTAAAACGCTTGCGATTATTTGTTAAGCTTTTAGTTGTCACTGAACTGGTAAACTCATCATTTTGTTGGTGCCAGACGGGCCGGTCTGAGTATTTTACAATCTGCTCAATTACTGGGATTTTCACGCACAACCATTTCTAGGGTTTACAAAGAATGGTGTGAAAAGGGAAAAACATCCAGTATGCGGCAGTCCTGTGGGCGAAATGCCTTGTTGATGCTAGAGGTCAGAGGAGAATGGGCCGACTGATTCAAGCTGATAGAAGAGCAACTTTGACTGAAATAACCACTCGTTACAACCGAGGTATGCAGCAAAGCATTTGTGAAGCCACAACACGCACAACCTTGAGGCGGATGGGCTACAACAGCAGAAGACCCCACCGGGTACCACTCATCTCCACTACAAATAGGAAAAAGAGGCTACAATTTGCACGAGCTCACCAAAATTGGACAGTTGAAGACTGGAAAAATGTTACTTGGTCTGATGAGTCTCGATTTCTGTTGAGACATTCAGATGGTAGAGTCAGAATTTGGCGTAAACAGAATGAGAACATGGATCCATCATGCCTTGTTACCACTGTGCAGGCTGGTGGTGGTGGTGTAATGTGTGGGGGATGTTTTCTTGGCACATTTTAGGCCCCTTAGTGCCAATTGGGCATCGTTTAAATGCCACGGCCTACCTGAGCATTGTTTCTGACCACCATGTACCCATCCTCTGATGGCTACTTCCAGCAGGATAATGCACCATGTCATAAAGCTTGATTCATTTCAAATTGGTTTCTTGAACATGACAATGAGTTCACTGTACTAAAATGGCCCCCACAGTCACCAGATCTCAACCCAATAGAGCATCTTTGGGATGTGGTGGAACGGGAGCTTCGTGCCCTGGATGTGCATCCCACAAATCGCCATCAACTGCAAGATGCTATCCTTTCAATATGGGCCAACATGTCTAAAGAATGCTTTCAGCACCTTGTTGAATCAATGCCACGTAGAATTAAGGCAGTTCTGAAGGCGAAAGGGGGTCAAACACAGTATTAATATGGTGTTCCTAATAATCCTTTAGGTGAGTGTATATGCTATGGCATTTGAATATGGCCATCATTTAATATCATGGAATGCTGCTCATCAAATGACCATAGTACTGTTACAGTACTTTTACAGTACAGTGTAAGAATATGATGCTTTTGATGATGATTTTTTTCTCTCTCTCCTTGACGCTGGTATCATCTCAAGATGCTATAGAACATCTGCACAATTTTCACCCAAAGGATCATGTAAAGATCATCAGGTACTGTATATGCTTCATTTAGTAGGTAAGAATCTGTGAATGTACTGTATACTTGCAGGTTGGCCTTCACAAGCACTGCACACATTTAAGTATAAGTTGCTCTGGGGTAAAGAACATGGGGTTTAAGAGTCAGCAAAATCATTTCATTCTCTCTGGTCAGCATGTTTCAGGCAGAAAGAGTAATGGCCTTTGCATACATAGAAAGGTGAAACGTGGAGTCACTGTGGAATTCACTGTGCACACATCAAAATGGAATCTGTCATTATTTTGTGGATGCAGGCAACTATGTTTGTTATCTTGTGCCATTTGCTAATATAGGTAATGTCTAGCCTAAATGACATACATTGCAATGCTAAGAGCTTTTAGAAAACGCCACGGTTGTGGGAACAGGCATCAAATTCTCAGCTCGCTCGCCAAGAAAGTGACATTAAAAGCTCTTGTTCAAGGGCGCATGTGAGGTACGTTGAACCCAGTGGCACATGTGGGGTTCAGATCCTTGAGTCAGCACAAGATTTGCTGATTCCAGTGGAGGTTTGTATCCAGACGCCATGTTTAATTGTTTACTCAGAGAACAGGTGCATCAACAAACAGATCCAAACTCTAAAATGAAGGATTATCGTCAGCACTCTACAACTGCAGGTGCAAAGCTGTGTTGTGTAACTGTTGTTTTCAGATATTCTTTTCCCTCGTGTTCAATCATTCCTATTCTGGTCTGACTCAGCAAAAGGACAGAACAAAGAAGAAAAGGATAAATGTGGTTCCAAGAAAAAGGCTTGTAATATTTTGCGCTGACGTAATTTCACACAATAATAGTATTGTTTTATTATCCATTAACCCTTTTGTTAAAGCTGCTGTCCTTAACTTTTTTTGTGTTCAAGATTTACAAAAATTATATAATGAGAATATACAACATGAATCCATTTTCCAAACCATGTTTTTGTCTTACCCTGAATCATTATGGTGCACTTCTAATAAGTGTTTATATTGGGACTATTTCAGACCGGTCTGGTAGGAACCGCTGCGGAGGAGCACAGTCCCTGTGTGACTCGCCATAGACATAAACAGAGAGAAGTAGCTCCAGCTGCAATGTTCTTCCACAAGATGCATGCAGTTCTGTTTATTAACCACTAGAGCACAAAAAGTTATGGACTACAGCTTTAATTTTCACACATTAAAGGAACATTTTGCCCCAAAATGAAAATGGTCATTGTTAAAGCAGGGTTGCCAACTCTCACGCATTTGGCGTGAGACACATGCTTTCAGGCTCTGTCTCACGGTCTCACTCTGCCCAACTTAATCCCACACCAAATTGCCATTTTTAAAAAAAAAATTTAAGTTTTAATGCGAAATTCAAACAATAAATAGCGCTAATGTGGCATAATGTTAAAGGGTTAGTTCACCCAAAAATTAAGATTCTGTCATTAATTACTTACCCTCATGTCGTTTGAAACCCGTAAGACCTCCGTTCATTTCCGGAACACAAATGAAGATATTTTAGTTGAAATCCGATGGCTCAGAAAGGCCTCCATTGGCACAATGTACTTTACACTCTCAAGACCCATAAAAGGTACTAAAGACCGTCGTTACAAAGTCCATCTCACTACAGTGGTTCTACAATAACTTTATGAATCGACGAGAATAGTTTTTGTGAAGAAAAACCTAAATAACGACTTAAATAGTGATGACCGATTTCAAAAGCTTCGAAGCGTTATGAATCAGCGAGTCGAATCATGATTCGGATCGCGTGTCAAACCGCCAAACTGCTGAAATCACGTGACTCTGGCGATCCAAACTGCTAAATCGACTCACTGATTCATAACGCTGGCATGAAACGGAATTTTTTTTCCCAATTGTGATGTATTCAAGAGTACAGAGCCCTTAAAGGAACAATGGTGAAGGGGAAAAAAATATGAGATGGCAGGGAAAGATATTTGGCAAATGCTTTTGCGTTCCCCAAGAAACGTCTCGGTTATGGATGTAACCCTCGTTCCCTGAGAAGGGAACGGAGACGTATGTTAGTGACTAACGAATGGGGGTTTCGCTTAGAAGCCTATCATCTTCGAGCATATAGAAAACGCCCAATGGCGTGCCAATGCCATGGGGCATGCGGAATTTGCATACGTAACTCCGCCTCACCGCGTGAGTATATAAGGAAGTACGTGGCAATATCGCATTATGTTACCTGCTTGAGGAGCCAAGACTGAACTCCTGCGTTCCAGGTAGCACAGCTGATGTGGCAACGGAACATACGTCTCCGTTCCCTCCTCAGGGAACGAGGGTTACATCCGTAACCGAGACGTTCCCTTTCGTTCAGTCACTACGACGTACGTTAGTGACTAACGAATGGGGGTTCCAATATAATCCCGCCACTCAGCTGTCTTCCAGTGCCCTGCGTAAGTGTGAGTTCCCTGTCGTAAGACTAATACGGACGAAGGACTCACGCTTAACACAGGAATACCAAGTTACACTGGGAAGCATATCCCACTGAGGGAATGCCAAGATGCCTGCCCGTAGGGAGGACTTAAGAGTACACATATGACCCGCTAAGGACTGCATATGGAAAAACTCTAGGGTACCAGCCTCAGGTGGAATTTTTAACGCTAGGGGTGGCAGGGACTTGCCAAGGGAAAGACACCTGCTCGCTAAGGAGGCTTAATGTAGAAATACACGTGTGGGGGTCGCCGGAGGGGAACCATGCACACGGGGCACCTGGCCGGACACGAGGGTCTGGGCTCGAAACGTGTTCGCTCGGCGTCCCGCATATCGGTCAGGGTGAGCCATAGGTGTCGCTCCTGGACCACATTTGTGGACATCACCACATTTGTGGACATGACCCAGGGAGTGCGCGGTCACCTTCGTCGCCCAGAGAGCGAGGTCAGTGGTGGCACGCAACTCATTGCTGAGTCCTGGATCAGCTCCTCCCTCATGCATGTCGCACTTGGCCTGGTAGGCCTGAAGAGTTGCCATGGCATGCAGCGAAGCGGCGGCCTGCCCCGCAGCTCTATAGGTCTTCGCCACCAGGGACGACGAAAACCTACAGGCCTTGGAGGGGTGCTTAGGATCACTGCGCCAGGTCGAAGCACTCTGCGGACACAGTTGCATCGCAAACAGAGCGTTCGACCAGGGGGACCCCAGTGTACCCTTTAGCCACGGCTCCATCAAGGGTGGAGAAGGCGGAAGAGCTCGCCAAACGGTCGTGGGAAGACAAAGGGTTCTTCCAGGACCGCGCAATCTCTTCATGTACCTCGGGGAAGAAAGGGATTGGAGGAGTGGCCGAACGGGTGTCTGGACGCTCCCCCAAAAACCAATCATCCAACCGCGAACGCTCAGGTCGGGGCGGAGAGTTCCACTCCAACCAAGCGCTGCGGCAGCCCAAGATAGCATGGCTGTCAATTCCGGGTCCGACTCGGGCAATGCTACAACGCCCGAAGGCGGCAGCACAGCCGAATCATCATTCTCTGGGGAACATTTGCGAGAGTACAGAGCTCCTAAGGGGACTTGTTGGTGGAAAAAATATGAAATGGGAGGAAAAATAATAAGCCAATACTTTTGCCACTTTAAGTTCGGCTGCAAAATGTCCGCTTTCTTCTGAGAAACTTTGCGTTCCCTCGCAAAAACTTTTGCATTCACTTGCAAAACTTTTGTGTTCTTTGCGAGAAAAACGCAAAGTAAACATTTTGTAAGCGAACTCAGTTTCTCAGGGAAATGCAAAACATTTACGAGAGAACAGAAAAAGCATAATAATTTTCCTCCCATCTCATTTTTTTCCTTCACCATCACGTCCCTTTACTTGTACAAGTGAAACGGCTTCTCGAACAAGAAAAAAAAAAGTAGGACGGAACTTGATTTTGTCAATCAGGAATTGTTTGTATCGTTGTATCGTTTGTCCTGCTCATCATAGTAAAGTCATCATAGAAGAGAAGAGGTGTCGCTGCAAGTAATTTTGACTAAAGATTAAAAGGACACATGAATTAAAAAAATATATATATATTATGTGAAAATACTGAAATATTCCATAAAAAAGATTTCCTGGTCAGCCTAATTTTGTTCAAAACTAAACCCAGTAGTATAGAATGACAAATTATTTGTGCTCATATTGTTTATCAACTAAACAACTACCCTAGTTATTAGTTGACAAAAATATGAGCACAATCATAAAATAATGATCATTTTAACTATAAAAAACTATTAATCTCACCAGAGCCTATATGTGACCTTGAAATATGTCACATATAGATTGAAATATTTTCAACATTTTTATTAAAATAATGAGAAAATCAAATTAAATGCTACTGCAGGGAAAGATTTGTGACGCGTTTTCTCTCAATGTGTTGTACTCACACTGTCCTCTGGGTGGCATTACAGTCGAGCCTTCCGTCAGATGGATTATTACTGACCAGGGCAGCTCTCAGATCTATATAAGAGAAAATAATAGATACAGGACGGTCTCATCTAGGTTAGTGGATGATGGAAGTGAAAACATATATTACCACTAGTGTCACAGCCGAAGGTTTCCTGGCTCATATGGCTGTATGGATTGATGTTCTCTGCGCAAGGCCGGTCTGTCCACTGCATCATTCTCAAGGCTCATATGTGCTTTCACATAAACGCAGACCTATCCACACAACTGTACATTAATGTAAACTTTTTCTTATTGTAAAGGCTAGTTGTCACAGTTTACTTCAGGGAATATTACTCATACTATATTTCTTTATTGTATGTATCTTTAAAGTCTTGGCATTGACTCAAACAGTGAACCTGATTTCACCAAGTAGCTACAACATATTCCAACGTCTTTGTTGATCCTGGAACAATATTCAAATCAACCAGTCATATTTGAGGGACAAGATTACAGTTTATCTAAAGTTTAGGCTTACAACCAGGGTTCTACATCAGCTTTCTTCAACTATCATTTCCCTTTGATTTTAGGGATACGTTATGGGTAAGGTTAGGTTTAGGGGGGATATGGTTAGTACTAACCATTCTAGTACTACATTCTCTTCTAGGATCAATAAAATATGTTGACCCAGGAGCATGTCTTATTTGGCACAATTAGACACACATTATACATTATCTTTATGTTTCTGACTGAATTTTCAATTTTGGGTGAACTACCTTTAAATTTTACAATTATGAACCGCTAAACATTGCAACTATGTTTTCTGCCTAAGAAAAAAATGTTTTAGACTTAATTCACAAAACGTTGTGACATTTCTTGAAAACTTTCCATTTTATATAATTATATATAGGCTACGGAACTTTCTAAAATGCTATGAGAACCTAATTCATTTAGCTTCTTCTGTTTTTGATGCTCAATAGAACACTTTTGAGCTTAGCCTCATTAGAAATAATAAGTGTATTACACATCAATAAAACCACCTAAGCAAGTTAAACCACAGGTGCTCATTTAGGTAAATTAATAAAGTAGATAAAGAGGGAGAGAGGAGAGTTCACTGATCCAAACCTCTCTCGCTGTCTGCTGCCATGCATGAAAGCCAACAGACACACAGTATAAATTAATCTCTGCAGCTCAAGCCTGGAGGGCTGCGAGACGCACGTTGTGTGACAAGCCATCACCGTCCTCCCTCCTCAGCGCAGCCTTGAGCTCCGCAGGTTCAGTAGATCACGGCCCCATCTTCTCATGATTGCTCCTGTCCAGATGGCCTTCATGGTGCACTGTATATCTAATTTTGAATAAACAGAAAATATTTTCTTTCTGAGAAAACGTCTCGGTTACGTATGTAACCCTCGTTCCCTGAAGGACGGAACGGAGACGTACGTCGGAACTGACTGATGAATTGGGATCTGTTTCAGAGACCAATCTACTTCGAGTGTATAGAAACGAGCCAATGAACATTGGCATGCGGTTCACGCATTCCACGCGCCACCCCGCGTTGCGGGTATACATACGGAAGTGGAAGTACCGCATATCGTTTTCAACTGAGGAGGAGCCTAGCCTACACACACGTTCCACAAGCATACGGGTGCAGGCCTAGTGTCAGACGGTCCGCAACATCTGACACCACCGGGGTGACGGAGGACTCACAGGGTTAGCCGTTTCCGGGGAACTCAACTGGAGCAAATAGACACACGTATCCGGCCCAGAGGGCGGGAGTGGCGTTGCAAGCCGACACTAGAACGGGTACTTAGCGCTACTGGCCACTGGGGGCGAGGATGCGGGAAGATACCGGCTCTACACGGAGGCTATAAAATCTAGCGAACGTGTTAGGTGTCACCCAGCCCGCAGCTCTACATATATCTGTCAGCGAGGCACCTTGAGCCAGCGCCCAGGATGAAGCTATGCTCCTAGTGGAGTGTGCTCGCACCCCGAACGGGCAAGGTACGTCTTGGGACTGGTAAGCCAAGATGATGGCATCCACTATCCAGTGGGCCAACCTCTGCTTGGAGACAGCCTTTTCCTTCTGCTGACCTCCGTAACAGACGAAGAGCTGCTGTGAGGATCTGAAGCTCTGAGTCCGGTCAACGTAAGTGCGGAGAGCGCTGACGGGACATAACAAAACTAGGGCTGGGTCTGCCTCCTCCGAAGACAGGGCTTACAGGTTCACCACCTGGTCCCGAAAGGGAGTGGTAGGAACCTTGGGCACATATCCAGGCCGGGGTCTCAGGACAACGTGAGAGTTGGCCGGTCCAAATTCTAGGCACGATTTGTCGACCGAAAGTGCATGCAGGTCCCCTACCCTCTTGATTGAAGCCAATGCAGTTAGGAGGACTGTCTTCATGGACAGGATTTTTAGCTCAACTGACTGCAACGGCTCAAATGGAGGACCCTGGAGTGCTCTAAGCACCAGGGCTAAATCCCAAGAGGGTACCGAGGTTGAACAAGGAGGATTCAGTCTCCTCGCACCTCTGAGGAACCTGACGATTAAGTTGTGCTTACCTAAGGATTTACCGTCTACTGCATCGTGATACGGCATTCAATGGCATACGCTATTGCTGCGACGTACACTTTGAGGGTGTAGGGAGAAAGCCTTCGCGCCAACCCATCCTGCAGGAAGGAAAGCACAACATTAATCGAACACTTCCGGGGGTCTTCCCGGCGGGAAGAGTACCACTAGACGAACGGGTTCCACTTCAGGAAATAGAGGCGCCTGGTAGAGGGGGCTCTAGCTGAAGCGATTGTGTCTACCACTGCTTGTGGCAGGCCACCTAGAACCTCCGCGTCCCGTCCAGGTACCAGACATGGAGATTCCAGAGGTCTGGACGCGGGTGCCATAGAGTGCCCCGCCCCTGAGAAAGAAGGTCCTTCCTCAGGGGGATCAGCCAGGGAGGGGCTGTCACGAGGCGTGTAAGTTCTGGGAACCAGGTCCAGTTGGGCCAGTAGGGCGCAACTAACAAGACCTGCTCCTTGTCCTCCCAGACCTTGCACAGTGTCTGTGCTAGAAGGCTCACTGGGGGAAACGCATATTTGCGTAGGTCCCGGGGCCAACTGTGCGCCAGTGCATCTGTGCCTAAGGTACCTCCTGTCAGGGAGTAGTACCACTGGCAATGGGTAGACTCCGGGGAAGCGAACAGGTCTACCTGTGCAACTCCAAAGTGGTCCCATATCAGCTGGACGCTCCGGGGGTGGAGTCACCATTCGCCCGGAGGTGTCGACTGCCGAGAGAGCCTGTCGGCTGTCTGGTTCAGCGCACCTGGGATGTGAATGGCACGAAGTGACCTCACAAACTTCTGACTCCACAGGAGGAGATGGCGGGCGAGCCGGAGCATGCAACGGGAGCGTAGACCACCCTGTCGGTTGATGTACGCACCGCCGCAGTGCTGTACGAACGGACCAGTACGTGCTTGCCCCGAAGCGGTTTCTTGAACCGAGCCAGGGCAAGATGTACCGCCACTAACTCTAGGCAATTGATATGCCAACGCAGTTGGGGCCCCGTCCACAGACCCAAAACTGCGTGCCCGTTGTACGTGGCCCCCCAGCCCGTGGATGAGGCATCCGTGAAGACCACAGCATGCCTGGACACCTGTTCTAAGGACACTCCAGCCCGGAGAAACGAGGGGTCTGACCACGGGTTGAAGGTTTGGCGACAGTAAGGAGTAACTGAGACCCGGTACTGACCACGCTGCCACGCCCATCTCGAGACTCGTCCGTGTAACCAGCATTGAAGCGGTCTCATATGAAGCAATCTGAGCTGCGTTACCGCGGCTGCAGATGCCATATGCCCCAAGAGCCTCTGAAAGAATTTCAGTGGGACCGCTGTCCTGCCTTTGAACGTATTCAAGCAGTTCAACACTGACCGGACGCGCTCTGGAGTGAGGCGCGCAGTCCGGCTGACCGAATCCAGCTCCATACTGAGATAAGAGATCCTCTGCGTGGGGCAGAGTTTGCTCTTTTCTCGGTTGACCTGAAGTCCCAACAGGCTGAGGTGACTGAGCACCATGTCCCTGTGTTCGCACAACTGATCCCGAGACTGAGCCAGAATGAGCCAGTCGTCGAGATAGTTGAATAACCGAACGCCGCGTTTTCTGAGCGGAATAATGGCTGCCTCGACGACTTTCGTGAAGACACGAGGTGACGGGGACAGCCCGAAGGGCAAGACTTTGTACTGATATGCCCTCCCCTCGAACGCAAAGCACAGGAACGGTCTGTGTCGAGGAAGGATAGAGACATGAAAGTACGCGTCCTTCAGGTCGATCGCTGCAAACCAATCTTGGGGACAGATGCACTGGAAAATGCGTTTCTGCGTTAACATTTTGAACGGGAGCTTGTGCAGGGCCCGATTCAAAATGCGTAGGTCCAAGATTGGTCTTAACCCACCCCCTTTCTTGGGTACAATGAAGTAGGGGCTGTAGAACCCCGACCTCATATCGGCAGGAGGGACCGGCTCGATCGTGCCCTTCGCCAGCAGGACATCGATCTTGGACCGCAAGACATGGGCATCGCTGCTCCACACTGAGGTGAAAAGGATGCCCCTGTACTTGGGAGGCCGGCATGCGAATTGAATTGCATAGCCGAGTCTGATGGTACGGATGAGCCAGCGTGACAGTCTTGGGAGGCCAAGCCAGGCAATGAGCAGATGGAGGTGCGGCCGGCGACTGGGTGGAGGCAGCAGCGGGTCGCCGGGGCAGGATGTTCTTGATAGCCTCCGTCTGCTTCTGGGCCACTGAGAACTGCTGGGTGAAGTTCTCGATGGCGTCACCGAAGAGGCCGGCCTGACAGACAGGGGCGTTGAGGAACCGCACTTTGTCGGCCTCACGCATATCTGCCAGGTTCAGCCATAGGTGGCGTTCCTGGACCACAAGTGTGGACATCGTCCAACCCAGGGTGCGTGCGGTGACTTTCGTCGCCCGGAGGGCGAGGTCCGTTGCGGTACGCAGTTCCTGCATAACCCCTGGATCGGAACTACCCTCGTGCAGTTCCTTGAGCGCTTTGGCCTGGTAGACCTGCAGGAGCGCCATGGCATGCAAAGATGACGCAGCTTCCCCGCAGGCTGTGTAGGCTCTGCCCGTTAGACCGAACGAGAACCTACACACCCGGGAGGGGAGACGTGGGTGACCCCGCCAGTCGGTAGCGGTCTTAGGACACAGTTGCATCGCTACCGACCGCTCCACTGGGGGGACCTCCACGTAACCCTTAGCCGCGCCACCATCGAGGGTAGTGAGGACGGAGGAGTCAGTTGATCGTGCACGGGCGCTGTAGGGCGCCGTCCACGACTTTGTGAGCTCCTGATGCACTTCCGGAAGGAATGGTTCTCGGACGGGGCGCTGAGAACCAGCACGGTCCGTCCCGAGATACCAATCGTCCAGCCGCGAGGTTCGGGACACGGTGGAGGGTTCCACTCGAGCCCGACACTTGCGGCGGCCCGGGAAAGCATAGCCGTGAGCTCTGGATCAGACTCGGACAACGCTACCACACCCGAAGGGGGCAACGCAGCCGGATCCTCATCTCCAGAGTCCATTAGCTTGTCCCCTGATGCAGCTATCGATATAATGTCCTCAGTCGGAACCCCGAAAGAAATTCTTAGTTGCAGTTCCGAGCAACATAGCAGTTATGACATGACATGTACAACATTTAAAGCAGCATCAGATTACACATCTGATGCGCCCCCAATTACTCACAGCATAGTAAACTCTACAATAACAATAAATAATTTACACAATGTGAGTGTAGTTCTCACAGCTTTAAACAATATACACATACTTACAATATACATATACTTTAAACAATATACACTAAACATACATTAAAGGTCCCATGGCATGACATTTTCATTTTATGAGGTTTTTCAACATTAATATGAGTTCCCCTAGCCTGAATATTGTCCCCAAGTGGATAGAAATGTTGATCGGTGTAAACCCGAGTTCTGGCTGTCTCTCTCTGCCTTTGAGAAAATGACAGGCCAGACGAGCCAATCCTGAAGTCTCCTGTTTTGACGTCCAAGCAGGAACGGTTACCTCCCTTTCCTCCGCCCAGAGAATCTGGCACACCCATGCAAACGCTCGAGAGATCATTCCTTGTGAACGAGTGAATGCTGGCAGTTTCTCAGTGTTTGGATGTACAAATGAAAACAAAAGTCGTTTTTCAGTTCCTTCTGATCTGTGATCAGTAATTTCTGATGTGTAGCTAATCATTTATTATTCGTGCACACAATGCGGCTTCTCTCTCTCCAGACAGAACGGTGTTTTCGTGTTTTCTATCTTGTGAGTCAGTGTTTTTGTACGTCCTCGTCGCGTCTACCGGTTCTAAAATGTGCATACAGTCTTTTCTGTTTAACATCAGCAGTCACATCTTTAGAGATAAACCTCACACACGCCGAAGCTCGGGCTGCACTGGCCGTTGGCCTTCAACATCCCCGACCCCCAGTACTGCATCTGGCCCACAGCGGAGGCACCAAACGCGGCGTGAGATTAAGCAGAAGGGGGGTAAGCGTGAGCATATTCGGGCTAGCCAGCCTAGCCCCACAATAAACTGGATTACATTCGATTACTGCTGTTGTGTCTTTGTTTGCGCTGTGTACTCAACGCGTGTCACTGACGCTTTTATTTTATTTTAAAAATAATGCTATTATCAACACTTACTTTTAACTCGTTCATCTCGACAGCTGTAATGGTACTTTGCATGTGTTACAAAGTTGGTAATAATGATGAAGACGGACTCGGTGTGACTGGGACTCGTGTTTATTCAGAACTCTCAGATACAAACACAATAAACTCGCGCTGACTGACAGCGCTCTCATAACTCAGTAGGTACTATAAATAACTTTGTTAGCGATCGCTGAGCTCCGTCTCTGGTACGTTAGTGATGTCCGGTTCGCGAACGATCTTTCTTTTGAACCTGTTCTTTTTAGTGAACCGAATCAGTTCACCAAATCGGACTGAATCGTTCTAAATGGTTCGCGTCTCCAGTCAGCGCTGATCCATAATTTACTAAAGTTACTAACTTTCTGACATGAGTGACAGTCCCTCCGACTAGAAATAGACTAATAACCTATGCTGTAACTACAACAGTTCAGACATGCTGAGAACTGATGTGAAGTGAACTCAGGTCCATCCGTCTCTCTGGCAGCTGCTCGTGCCTCGTAGACCAAGTTAAACCACGCCCCCTCCGCTCATTTAAAATACAAAGATGTCAGCCAATCACAACAGTGGGCGTTTTTACTGAAGTCTCACAGCAGACACGCCTCTTGAAGCAGGGCATTCAGCCACAGGGCAAACAGCAGTATTGAAAAAATGCCTTTTATTTCTAAATTATGACATTTTATGATGTAAAAGTCATACTAACAATATAAGTACACCTCAGGAAACATTATAAAATAATAGAAAAATGCCATGCCATGGGACCTTTAACAGTATACATTTGTCACATGTCTGTCCTGTCTTGTGGAGCACATGTGGTGTGTTGTTGTTTTGGGCTGTGCTCAGGTCTTTGTCTGATCCCTCCCCCTTGTTATCTGATTAGTGTTTGATTTCTTCCACCTGTTCCCTCCTGATTTCTTCCCCTTTATATAGTTCCCTTGTGTTCTCAGTCCTTGTGCTTACGTTGTGATGTCTGGCCTTCGTCTCCCCTCCCTGTGATCCGCTCCCTGTCTTTTGGTATGTTGTTTATTATGTTATGTTTTCCCCCTTGTGGGTTTTTTGGTTTGTGTTTATGTTTATTTTTAGAATAAATTCATGTTTTTCCCCTGCATTTGAGTCCTCACCTCAGTTTCCTTCAGACGATCGTGACAGAACGTAAGCACCACTATGAGGACTCAGCAGAGAAGGAAGTCACAGCAAGCAACTCCCTCTTTTGTCTCCTGTCCCCTCTGGGACCGCATAGTCCAGTTCAGTTCCCTGAGCACTATGCGGCAAGAGGGGACAGAGATGAGAGAGTTTTCACAGGAGTTCAAGAGGGCGGCTAAGGGACTGGGATATTGTGATGAGTCTCTTAAGGAGCTCTTTAATTATGCCCTCGATGAACCATTCGATTGGGTCATAATGAGAGCGCTGGAGGGGACCACATTCGAGGAGGCGGTGGATTATTTCACTGGCCAGAGGCAGAGGACCCCTCCCCTGAGTCCAGTTGCTCCCTTTCCGGTGGCCCCTGTTTCGGTAGACTCAGTTCCAGTGGTTCCGAAACGACGGAGGAGGAGAAAGGTTCCCTCCATCCCGGTGCCGGTGGTCCGTGTTCCAGAGCCAGAGTCGGTTCCTGAGCCGGAGCCAGAGTCGGTTCCTGAGCCGGAGCCAGAGTCGGTTCCTGAGCCGGAGCCAGAGTCGGTTCCTGAGCCGGAGCCAGAGTCGGTTCCTGAGCCGGAGCCAGAGTCGGTTCCTGAGCCGGAGCCAGAGTCGGTTCCTGAGCCGGAGCCAGAGTCGGTTCCTGAGCCGGAGCCAGAGTCGGTTCCTGAGCCGGAGCCAGAGTCTGTTCCTGAGCCGGAGCCAGTGTCTGTTCCTGAGCCGGAGCCAGTGTCTGTTCCTGAGCCGGAGCCAGTGTCTGTTCCTGAGCCGGAGCCAGTGTCTGTTCCTGAGCCGGAGCCAGTGTCTGTTCCTGAGCCGGAGCCAGTGTCTGTTCCTGAGCCGGAGCCAGTGTCTGTTCCTGAGCCGGAGCCAGTGTCTGTTCCTGAGCCGGAGCCAGTGTCTGTTCCTGAGCCGGAGCCAGTGTCTGTTCCTGAGCCGGAGCCAGTGTCTGTTCCTGAGCCGGAGCCGGAGGCACCTGTTCCTGAGCCCTCAGTGACCGAGACACTGGCCATTATGGCCACAGCCATGTGGTGTGTGTGGGCTACGCACACACTTGGACCGGTGGTGTCTGTTCCTGTTCCAGAGCCTGAGCCGGTGGTGTCTGTTCCAGTGCCTGAGCCGGTGGTGTCTGTTCCAGGGCCTGAGCCGGTGGTGTCTGTTCCAGGGCCTGAGCCGGTGGTGTCTGTTCCAGGGCCTGAGCCGGTGGTGTCTGTTCCAGTGCCTGAGCCGGTGGTGTCTGTTCCAGTGCCTGAGCCGGTGGTGTCTGTTCCAGGGCCTGAGCCGGTGGTGTCTGTTCCAGGGCCTGAGCCGGTGGTGTCTGTTCCAGTGCCTGAGCCGGTGTCGGTTCCAGGGCCGCCCTGGCCGCCTGAACTCCGCGGGCCGCCCTGGCCGCCTGAACTCTGCGGGCCGCCTGAACTCTGCGGGCCGCCTGAACTCTGCGGGCCGCCCTGGCCGCCTGAACTCTGCGGGCCGCCCTGGCCGCCTGAACTCTGCGGGCCGCCCTGGCCGCCTGAACTCTGCGGGCCGCCCTGGCCGCCTGAACTCTGCGGGCCGCCCTGGCCGCCTGAACTCTGCGGGCCGCCCTGGCCGCCTGAACTCTGCGGGCCAACATCCAAGTTCCCCCTTCCCTTCCTGGTCTGTTTCTTCCTTCCCTTCCTGGTCTGTTTCCCCCTTCCCGCCCTGGTCTGTCCCGCCCTGGTCTGTCCCGCCCTGGTCTGTCCCTCCCGTCCCGCCCTGGTCCGTCCCTCCCGTCCCGCCCTGGTTCGTCCCTCCCGTCCCGCCCTGGTTCGTCCCTCCCGCCCCGGTCCGTCCCGCCCGGTCCGTCCCTCCCGCCCCGCCCTGGTCCGTTCCTCCGGCCCTGCCCTGTTCCTCCCTGGTTTGTCCTCCCGGTCCCGCCCTTTTCTTGTGGAGCGTCTGGTAGCCGCTCCTTAAGGAGGGGGTAATGTCACATGTCTGTCCTGTCTTGTGGAGCACATGTGGTGTGTTGTTGTTTTGGGCTGTGCTCAGGTCTTTGTCTGATCCCTCCCCCTTGTTATCTGATTAGTGTTTGATTTCTTCCACCTGTTCCCTCCTGATTTCTTCCCCTTTATATAGTTCCCTTGTGTTCTCAGTCCTTGTGCTTACGTTGTGATGTCTGGCCTTCGTCTCCCCTCCCTGTGATCCGCTCCCTGTCTTTTGGTATGTTGTTTATTATGTTATGTTTTCCCCCTTGTGGGTTTTTTGGTTTGTGTTTATGTTTATTTTTAGAATAAATTCATGTTTTTCCCCTGCATTTGAGTCCTCACCTCAGTTTCCTTCAGACGATCGTGACAACATTAAGCTATAATAATAATAATATACAATGTACAGTATACATTATTATTCACAGTAGAGATCCATTATGTACAATAGGTGCTATATGATAAATTATAAATAATAAATGATACATAAATGTGTATATAGTGTGTGTGTATCTACAGTGGGTTGTGCTGAGATATTCTGTCAGTGTGTGTTATGATCCTGATGGATCAAGAGTTAAGGAGTCTAATTGCTTGTGGGAAGAAGCTGTTCTGGAGTCGGCTGGTGCGTGTTCTGATACTGCGGTACCGTCTGCCTGATGGCAGCAGTGAGAGCAGCCCATGGTTCGGGTGGCTAGAGTCTCTGATGATCCTCTGAGCTCTCTTCACACACCGCCTGGCGTAAATGTCCTGGAGGGAGGGAAGCTCACCTCCGATGATGCAGCTGGCCGTGCGCACTACCCTTTGCAGGGCTTTGCGGTTGCGGGCGGTACTGTTGCCGTACCAGGTGGTGATGCAGCCAGTCAGCAGGCTCTCTATGGTGCTGCTGTAGAAGCGTGTGAGGATGTGGCGGTTCATTCCAAACCTCCTCAGCCGTCACAGGAAGAAAAGGCGCTGATGAGCCTTCTTCACAACGGCCTCGGTGTGGACGGACCATGAGAGTTCCTCTATGATGTGGACACCGAGGAACTTGAAGCTGCTGACTCTCTCCACCGGTGCTCCATTGATGGTGATGGGGCGGTGTTCTCTCTCATTCCTCCTGAAGTCGACCACCATGCACCTCCTCTCTGTAGGCCGTTTCATCATTGTCAGTAATGAGACCTACCACCGTCATATCGTCAGCAAACTTGATGATGGTGTTGGAGCTGTGGATTGCCACACAGTCATGTGTGTACAAGGAGTACAGGAGTGGGCTGAGAACACAGCCCTGAGGGGCTCCAGTGTTGAGAGTCAGTGATGAGGAGATGTTACTGCCCATTCTGACCACCTGGCGTCTGTTTGACAGGAAGTCCAGGATCCAGCTGCATAACAAGCTGTTTATGCCTAGAGCCCGGAGTTTCACGTCAAGTATGGAGGGCACAATGGTGTTGAATGCTGAGCTGTAGTCTACAAACAGCATTCTCACATACGTGTTCCTCTTTTCCAGGTGGGAGAGAGCAGTGTGAATTGTAGATGAAATGGCATCATCAGTGGAGCGGTTTGTGCGGTATGCAAACTGCAGTGGGTCCAGTGAGGGGGGGAGAACAGAGCAGATGTGGTTTCTGATTATTCTCTCAAAGCATTTGCTGATGATGGGGGTCAGAGCAACAGGACGCCAGTCATTTAAGCAGAGTGTTTTTGACTGCTTAGGTACAGGCACAATGGTGGACGTTTTGAAGCATGTGGGGACCACGGACAGGGAGAGGGACAGGTTAAAGATGTCCGTGAAAACTCCAGCCAGTTGGTTTGCGCACGCTCTGATGACGCGGCCCGGAATGCCGTCTGGACCCGCGGCTTTACGGACGTTCACCCACCGGAAGGATCGGGTTACATCCGCTACAGATACGGAGAGTGAACTAACCTCTGTATCTTCAGCCACGAGCTCTCTCTCCGCGAGGGCGGTGTTAGTTCCCTCAAAGCGAGCATAGAAGGTGTTGAGCTCGTCCGGGAGAGAGGCAGTGGTGTTCACGGTGGAGTTTGTGTTCCCTTTATAGTCCGTGATGGTGTTAATTCCCCGCCACATGCTTCTGGAGTCGGTGGTGTTGAACTGTCCTTCAATCTTGTCCCTGTACTGCCGTTTTGCTGCACTGATGGTTTTCCGGAGGGCATAACTTGCTTGTTTATGCTCCTCCGCATTACCGGAGTTAAAAGTGGAGGTCCGCGCATTGAGAGCCGCGCGAACATCCCCATTTAGCCACGGCTTCTGGTTTGGGTACAGCCGTATTGTTCTGGTCGGAACAACGTCTTCTACGCACTTCCTGATGAAACACGATTGGTCCGACCAGCACTGGATGGTTCTGAGGGCGGGTGCTTCCTGTTTCAGTCTCTGCCTGTATGCGGGCAGAAGAAGAATGGAAGCGTGATCCGATTTGCCAAATGGTGGGCGCGGGAGGGACTTGTAACCATCCCGGAAGGGAGAGTAGCAGTGGTCCAGAACTCGGTTCCCTCGCGTGTTGAAGTTAACATGTTGGTGGTATTTAGGTGCAATGCGTTTGAAGTTGGCTTTGTTAAAGTCCCCGGTCACAATAAACGCAGCCTCAGGATGCACGGTTTCCTGCTCACTCACTGTCCTATACAGTTCCTTTAGTGCCCGGTCTGTGTCGGCTTGTGGGGGAATATACACAGCTGTGATGATGACCGCTGTGAATTCCCTCGGTAGCCAGAATGGTCGGCACAGAACCATGAGAAGTTCCAGATCAGGAGAACAGAAAGACTTGATAGAACGTACGTTCCTCTGATCACACCAGGATCTGTTGATCATAAAACATACACCCCCGCCTTTGCTTTTCCCTGAGAGATCTTTTTCTCTGTCCATTCGATGCACTGAGAACCCCGTGGTTTCGATGGCCGAATCTGGAATCTCAGCAGACATCCAAGTTTCTGTAAGGCAGATAATGCAGCAGTCCCTCGTCTCTCGTTGGAAAGAGATCCGCGCTCTCAGCTGGCAGAGTTTATTGTCCAGAGACTGAACATTAGCCAGTAAAATACTGGGAAGCGGGGGTCGGTTTGCGCGGCGTCTTACTCTGATGAGCACACCGGCTCTGCATCCTCTTCTCCGGCGGCGTTTGCGCGGTCGGACTGCGCAGACAAAGAGCTCCGCTGCCGTGTTTGTAAGCAGCGGGTCGTCGTTGATGAATTTAAAGTCCGGTTTTCGGTGTGCGATTGCCGAACCAATGTCCAAAAGTGTCTGTCTGTCGTACTTAGTAAGGCAGACAACATCCAAGAATGAATGATTCATCAGGGCACAGTACAACAAAGAATATTTCCAAATTGTTTGTTTTTGTAATTTTTTATCAAAACGTAGTACCTTGCTGTTTCTCTAAAATTACTTTCCTTTTCACAGAAGTCACATAGGCTGTGAAAGAGTTGTGTTCAGTGGAAAATTCATTTTAGGGAACACTATCCATTTAATGAATTAACAAAATGACATTTGTAATATTACTAATATTTTATATTTTGTAATATTAATAACATACATTTTAAAATAAATGTTAATACAAATAAATATTTTTTATGATGCAAAAGGGATGTTACCATGGCAATACCATGGTAACGCCATTGTACTTGGTGCCTAAAAATTCCTTTTAGCGGTGATATTCTCATATTTAATGCATTAATGAGGAAAACAAGTTGAGGAACAAAGGAAAGGGTCTACAAAGGATGGTTGAAACAACATTTTATTAGAAAAGAAAAGCATTAGAAACACTTTGCACCCATTCAGTGCCAGCATGGTGGAATATCTCGTATTTAAGACGCTGCGGGTCCAGCGACCGCACGAGTTTAATCTCCAGCACAATGATTCAGTTACATCGTGAAATGCACAAGACACAAATCTGCAGATGTAGATATCTCAATGACATAATCAACACCAGATATATGTTATGTACTTCATATCTACAATATCTACCTCATAAAAAACAACAGAATCATTATTCATGGGAGCATCAAAAAAAAAAAAAAAAAAAAAATTCAATTATCATCGATGGTAGACTCTCAAGTGGCACAGAGAACATTTTCATTCTCTTTACTGAATAACAGACGGTAAAGGATGTATTTTTGTTGAATATTCATACTCTTTAATTATAAAACACAATCTCATATGATGTGAAGAGGGTTGGAGTGTAATGCTCTGAAAAGCAAACCATCCATCACGTCTCTCATAAAGCTAATGAGCTCTGGTGCACCTGCGCTCCTGCTCATCTTCCTGCACAGATGAACGGGACATGGTGAAAAAGAGAAATTGTGAGAAAATTAAAGTTTATGGAGAGATTGTAAGATATGCTACTCGAGAGCATTTTGAGTGAGCTGAAAGGCCGGTCTGTAACTGCAGCCTCACTTGAAATTAATTCGGTACATCGTCGACCAGAGAACCGTTAAACTGAATTAACAAGCATATTGCATGATCACAAAGGGTTGATATATATGCACGAGATATAAAATAATACATTTTATCCCATATCTCACAATACGCCAATGGTTTTCATTTTTCTTTGTGCTCTCACTGGAAGCACCAGCTTGATTTGATCATTGTTGCCGACCAATGCAAGATTTATGCGTGTAAATATTGTACTCAAGAGGTCAAGGTTCAGTTAGTTGGCATGAGTTGGTTCAGGTTGGTTCCAGAATCCAGATGGTAGATATCATTTCATCAGAGCTAGCATGGAATGGATGATGTAGTTTAAATCACATAGCCTACTTCCGAGGGTCCTGCACAAGTGCAGTTGCGATGAATAGAAACGCTATCACACAGCTTTCTTTTTTTATAGACTTCCTTGACCGTAATGCCTAATAAAGGCTACTAAAATTGTGAATAAAAACAAATAGACATACTGTTGTCCATAAAGTCTCATAAAAATACCTTGTATGCTTGAATAAATAAATAATTTATCTAAAAAAATTACAGCACCGCTCCTTAAATATATATTTTTATACATAATTAGTTTAGGCCCAACAACAAAGGGAAAACATTAGATGGCTAAACACTGTTAAAGCTGAGGCAATCTTCTGATCTTGTAGAGTGATGACTGAAACCGCCCATTCATGCACGTCACACAATGCTGATTGAAACATATGCAGGTTCTGTTGGTTAGCTGGTTTAGAATCAACCTCTACTACCAAATTTTTAGGGGTTAGGGGTTGGGTTAGTTGACATTTGGGCGGGAGTTCTTGTCAGCCTTCGATCAACTGTCGCTGAGTCTGAGTACAAGCAAGCCGGCATTAAATGAGATTGGTAACACTTTACAATAAGGCTCAATTTATTATATAGGCCCTATAGGGCGCTATAAACTAACAAAGAACAATACAAAGTTAATCTTAATTTCTACATCTAGGCCTACTAGCATTTCATACGCATGTTTTTTGTGTGTACCTTCGTTCTCTGAATCTCATGATACGCAGATTTGAGAAATTATTAAAAGACCAAATGTAGGACAGTTTCTACACATTTTATAAATGAACCCTTTATGCCAAATAGCTTGTATTGTATTTTATATAAGTAGAAATGTCTTTAATGATTGCATAATACTGTTTCATTTCAATTTTTGCTACTGATAAAATATGTTTAGGCCTACAAACCGTTTGATTCATTATATTTAATTAAAAATGAATTCAAATTAATACAGTTTACAGGGTTGGTAATGATATCTAAAACGATTAAAATAATTTTCGTTTAGATAAAATAAAATATACATTTTAGATGAAAACTAAATTAGACATTTTGCTTTGGCAAATAACTTAAATAATACATTACAAAAACTAAAACTGGAGAAAAAAAAGAGAGAAAAAAAATTAATAATTATATATATATATATATATATGTATATATATATAATTTTAATTCAAAATGGAACCTAAAATATATAAATATCAAAGCTTATTCAAAATATTAATAAATACTACAATAATATATAAATAATACTGAAATAACACTATTTAATAAATGCGGTAAAAAGTGTTGTTTATTGTGCATATTGCATTAACTAATGTTAACAAATTGACCCTAATCATAAAGTGTTACTTGTAGATAATTCTTGAGGCTAATATGATACAAAGATCAATTTAAAGACATTGCCAAAGCTTTGTGTACAGAAGAAGCTGAGATTCTCCCATAATTAAAAGAACGCTTTGCACAAACCGCTATTACTGTCCAGCACAAGTACAAAATAAATAGCATAAATATATAATAAATTAGTAAAAAGATCAAAACATTAACATTTACATCATAGAGGAGTTACATATATTGCTACATCGACAAACAGCTTTAAAACACTATTCATTAAAAAGTAAATGAATAAATGTGCAAACATTCTTACAGGATGGGGGTTATAAGTGATACACGTGATATGACTGCCCTCCATTTGATGCATTCTGTTCATATTGGACATCCCAAGACGACATTCACTCTCACCATGAAATGTTCCCGCTAATGTGATGTTGGCGTCTGTAGAATAGTGAATGTGGATTCGCTCTTGTTCCCTCCGACATGCCAGGCTCTCTGACACCTACTGCGAGTCACAGATGGTCCCATAATGACTGGAATTGCTAGAGGATCAGTCCAATTCATTTGCAGCCTATTTTCTGGCTGGGGTGCAGCCCTTTAGGGGAAGCAGTGTGCTCATCTGACCGCAACGACCACCGGCAATGTCCCCTATGATATGACAACCCTACTTTATTCTATATCCAGACACACTCCAACTGGAAACTTTGTAGACTATTTAAAGGTTTTCTTCACTAGCTTTTGTGTATGTCCGTCATATTGGATCACTTTATGTACCTTTAAAACAAGGGCATGAATGGATAATATATCTTGATAGTACATGTACGTTGCCAAGATGTCCATTCAATGTGTACACTTCCGGTTTGACAGCAGTGTACTAAAAACAGAAACGTTTTTTGGCGTACAGATGAAAACGCTGTCAAAGTGATCCCCATTCACACGGATCCGTGAAAACTATATAAAATGCTGCATTCTGCTGCCAGGCCAGTAGTTGGCGATGTCACTTTGTAAAGAAACACTACCCGCCGATAGACTGAAGACGTACCGGTAATACACACGCGCATGAAGTCACCGTTTTCATCGTTTATATGGAGACAATAATGGTAATGTTCAAAAATTGCACTTTGAAACCCGGTTTGAAAAGTTTGCGGTTTCAGGCCCCTAAAATGCCATTGTCGTGTAAATGTGTAATTTTTTTCCATTTCCCTTACGCTGTAAAATCTAATTAGTTAGACTTACTTAAAAAAGCATGCAAACCGATTGCCTTAAAAAAAACAAGTAAAGTGAAATAGGAATAGTATTTTGTGCTAACAAATGCATAGTTAGTATAGTTCACTTACATGAAAGTTCTATTAACTAAAAAAGAACTGTAGAGAGTACTTGATAATTTACTTTAGATTTACTCTTGACTCAGGCCACATCCACACGAAGCCAGAGCTTTCCCTATCCAATCTTTTTTTCCCCCTCGTCTCAAGAAATAACAGCACGAAACCACTGAAACCGACTCAAAACGATGTAGTATACATGCCAGACCAGTATGTGGCGCTGTAATTCTGCCAGAGAAATACACTAAAAACGGAGAAGAGTTGCGGCTAGAAAGGGTACAGCAATGGTCGGTAGTGAGGCAAAATCTCACGATAAAATAACAATAAATAAATTTGCTACTTACCAGATTGTGTTTTATTAACGCCTACAACAACCCCAACCCTAAACCTAACCTACCCTTACTATAATGCAAATACGGCAATTAAATGACACCATATTGATGTGCGCATGCCCAGTGGCCATAGCTGTGTCCCTTCTAGCCTTTACCGTGTGGGGCGTTGTGTGATGACACCGTTTCACAAAATATACGGATTGGCTCTACACACGAAAACGCAAGGGTGTCGGTTTCAAATTTATCCACTCTGGGACCCGGTTTAAAAATATACCGGTTTCATGCTCCTAAAACGGCGGATCCGTCTGGACGAAACGCTGATACGATTTACGATAAAATACGATACAATTTTTACGTATACAGCTAAACGCATCTCTGTGTGGACGGGGCCTCAGTATAGCTACCATTGTTGTGTTTTGCATGCTGAATGTTGAAGTCTGTGTGATCAGCTGCAAGATATTGTTAAAAATATAGAGGGTTTGACATATAAGTGTTAGCAATAAAATTGTACAAGATCATTATACGTAATGAAGGGAAGAATTACATAGGTTGCTTTTAAAAGGCGACCTAATTTCTGACTAAATCATTAACCATAGTTAATGATTCAGTCAGAAGTTAGGTCAACTTTTAAAAGCAACCTATTTATTACTTATCCTCCTTTGAAACCCAATAACTGTGATTTCTTATTCATCACTGCATCAATAGGAAGAGAATTATATAGTTAATAAATCTTAACTTGGGTTTTCTGAGTAAACAAGGTATAGTATGTTACAAGATTTTTACAACTAAGTAAAGTTAACTAAAAAGTGTTCCCTGTTGGATTTTATAGTGCAGATCCTTAATAAATGTTTTAACGTTTAAATATGTTGCCAAGATTTTCCCTGTCAGATGCTAATTTTTTTTTGCAACATTTGTGATAAAGAATGTACCCTACATGGCCAAAAGTATGTCGACAACCCTTTCTAATGAACTTGTTTGGCCAGGCCCAAACAGATTAGTCCCGCCCTCAACTCACGCCATTGGTTGAACCAGTGTTTACACTTTTTTGGGAAATAAACCTTTTTTTAGTTGTCACCACATTAAATTATAGTAAAAGAAGGCATTTCAACATTAAACATATTTAAAACACCTCTAAATTTAAATGTGATGCATTCCAGATAATGCACATCTTGGCAAGGTAGCGTTCTAATAACATGTGCTCCTTTTCTCTCATTCTTATTTCTAAGATCACATTACCAATGTACATCATTGTAGCACACAAATACAAGATTTATGTGTGTAGATATTGTACTCAAGAGTTCAAGGTTCAGCTAGTTGGCATGACCAGGTTGGTTCCAGATGGTAGATATCATTTCATCACATTGCACAGTGTACCAACTACTTCACTTATTTCCATGGGGCAAGACCTCATTCTATCAACTAAGTTAAAAATTGCCTGAACAACACCAAAGGAGTAACCAATTAGCATTGTGGATGCGTAAAAAAGCAAGACAAGAGAAGATTCCATCATTCAACCAGCTGGAAGTTCATCATGAGTGCCTGAAGCCATCCACATCAAAGAGCCATCAGTCTGAGCAGCTTGCTAAAGAGTGTATGGCTTATTAGCTGAGTACAATAGAACATTCATAAAGATACACATGAAAATCAACTCCCGAGTTGCTCAAAACCTTTGAAAGCTACTAATGGAAGAAGAAGAATGCATAGAGTTTACACCTGCAAGCTGCCATAAAACGGTCTAAGTCGTTCTATTATCCATATATGGCCATCAAATACCATCCCGCCCCATAAGGCAATAGTGACCTTCAGAATAATGGCCCACTACACCAATGGCTTCAGACTAAATGGAGAGGAAAAAAATAAGGCTGTTTTCACACGAGCCGATGATGTGAACCCAAATCCATTTGGTTGAAACTTGGAATGAAAACACACCCAAGTCAAAAAAACAGGGGTCATATGGAGTCAAGTGTGATTCATAATTGCTCTAAAAGCAACTTTTTCGCCTCATTTGTAGATTTGAACAGATATTAACATTTTATTTAGTATTCATACACTATCATTCAGACGTTTGGGATCTGTAAGATTCCTTAATGTATTTAAAAGAAGTCTCTTATGCTCACCCAGGTTGCAGTTATTTGATCAAAAATACAGTTAAAAAGTGAAATATTACTACAATACATTTTTTTAAATTAATTTCTGTGACGCAAAGCTGAATTTTTAGCATCATTACTTTAGTCTTCAGTGTCACATGATCCTTCAGAAATCATTCTCATTTGGTGCTCAAGAATCATTTCTTATCATTAATGTTGAAAACAGTTGTGCTACTTAACATTTTTATCTTTACTGTCACTTTTGATCAATTTAAAAGCATACTTGCTGAATAAAAGTGTTCATTTATTTCAACAAAAAAAAGCTTATTGACCCTATATTAAGTACAGAAGGAAGTGTCACAAACAACTGGGCACTAAAACCGAAACATGAATAAAAAAGTGAACTAGACATCAAATTTCCTTTTTTGACAGCTTCCGCATGTACTGTGCTCATGGAGGTACACACGATGATGGCTTAAATATACTGCCATTTGGAGCCAAATATTATGTTTAAAGACTGACAGTTCCAGACCAAGCAATCAAACTGAGCGTGAAAACAGCCAAATTGTTATGAACACATTGACACAAGCGCTTATTTGAGCAGTTCTGTAACGTCTCTATGTTCCTGCTGACGCTTCAGGTGCACCTGGTGTAGATGCCTGGCTATATTGAGGTCAGAGTTTCTATTATTATATGACTGGAAGTCACAATTTCCCAGTATGGAGACTCTGTGTGATTGTGTTTTTACAATGGGTCTATATTTTCAAAGGAGGGACAGGTACTGGCATATAATGAGACGATACGCAAACGGAAAGTGATGAAAGATTCCTAAACCTCTGAAACAAGCACATATAAATATGTTGGCAGAATGCACATTCTTTCCACCTAAAACGTCCACACATCTGGATAGGGGGGAAATTAACATATTCATAAAGGCTAAAACCTGAGTTATTCAAAATAGTTCATTAGAAAGACCACAACAATAAACACTGAAAAAGTAATTTGTGTACTATTGACATTTAGATTATTTGCATGACTATAGCTACTCTATATACTCATGAGATGTATATCCTGTATGTATATCGATATATTAGTTATTTCATATATGACCATTTCTGGGTAGGTAAGTTTCAGCGCAGTTGATATTGCACTCAGGACTCTGTCATGAGCACAACTGTCTCGGGCTAGTGATCAATAGCATTCAGCGATATGTTAGTTTAAAAAAAACAGTCGACAACTTGTTTGTCAACCAGAGAAACACCCCCACTTTTCTCCATTAGAGAACAGAAACATCCACGTTCACAGATTTCTCTTGCATTTTGAACCATTTGCCATTTGTTTTTGCCCCTTGTGTGTTACCGTTCGGAGGTGGTTGAAGTCTGCAGAGACGAGCTGAAATAAACAATACTCGAGACGCAGCGATGGCAGAGAAGTGTCTGTAACCATCTCCACTCGTTTTCCTCTTCCTCCTGTTCTCCGAAATGAAAGCTGGTAGAATGGAGTTTTACAGTGGGACGTTCTGCCCGCGATGCTACAGGCTGATCCGCGAGGGGTCACAAGAGATCTTCGTAGTCGAGGAGTTTCGAGTGCTGCCGGGTTTTCCAAAGTCGAAACAGACGGAAGTCAAAGTACATCTCAATCATCTCTTTGCCTAAAGGAGAGGGGAATAGAGAGGAAGATATGATTCTGGAATACATTTGGTGAATTCAATGTGAGAATGCCTCTCTAAGATGAACAGACACTTCCACATAGATTCTTTCAGGTGGTAATTGGAAAACAGCATGCAGAGAGAGATAATATAGATAAAGAGAGATGACAGGGAACTGATTGAGAATGAAGAGAGGAAATTGAGAGTCAGTAGCCATGTTTCCATCCACCTATTTTTATGCGAATTTTGGGACGTCGCACTATATTGTGATATTGGCATCTGCAACACTGGATGGAAACTCTAAGATGTGCATACATTCTAAAAAAGTGCATACAATCTAAAAATGCGCATACAAAAACACATGCGCAATGAGTTGGATAATTTTTTTTAGATAACCCAACACGGTAAGACTTTATAATAACTACACGCTATGAAGCATTAGTTAAGCATTAGTAAATAAATGCTATAAATGATCAATTAATAATTTCTAATTAAGTATTCCATTTACAAACCAGTTATTTAGGAGTTGTCAGTGGTTCATCAGATCATTTAGAAAGTGTAAGTAAAGGATTAATGAACTATTTAAATGTACATTTATACATCTTATTATTTAGACATATAGTAATAGTTACTCTCTGTGTTAATAAATGCTTTGTTAACATGTATTTCTACTGTAATTCATGATTAATTCAGGTAGTTATAAAACACAGAGAGATACATATGTCTAAATAATAAGATGTATAAATGTACCCTTTTCTTACACTTTCTAAATGATCATATGAACCACTGACAACTCCTAAATAACTGGTTCGTAAATAATGTAATACTTAATTTAGAAATTATTAATTGATCATTTATAAAGTATGAAAATACAATTATTAAACACATTATAGATATGCTTATAAATCAAGAATAAAGCATTTATAGCTGTATTTATAAACTGCCTATTAATGCTTTATAAATGATGTATTAACTATTTACTAATGCTTAACTAATGCTTCATAGCATGTAATTATAAAGTGTAAACGAAAACGGTATTACAGAATAAACTCCCGATGCGCAATGGGACGGCATAACTGGACCAACCAGCCGACCGATCTCGTTGCACTGTTTTGGTCATTCTGAAATGCTGGAGCATAGACTGTTTTACACAACGCCCAATAGGATTTTTCCATAGGCTTTCGGATTATCGCAAAAAACAAGCTCTGCGATCAACAAAAGTTTATGATACTTGCACGTGTTGTCCATCAAGATCATTTTTCACAGATGAACACAACTTTTATGAATTTTGAAGTCTAAATGCAGTCGCCAGAAGTAAAAAGCTAAAGGTACTACACCACAGTCGCTCGATTTCAACGTCACCACCACTAAGCTTCGGACAACTCTTTCAGTTTTTATCTCAGAACATTTTCCCAGAACATTTGAGTTAGACTAGTTTATAAGAGCACAATTATGAGTACAAGCGGACTGAGTTTATCTGTTGACGTGATGACATTTAATCTCCTCGACAGACTCTGTGGTCCCATTTAGCCACTTGTTAACAACCGCCTTTTTCAAGACACGTAACAGCTTCAAAAAAAATCACGAGTGAGTTAATACTGGTGTATTTTATGTTGTAGAATATAGAGCTTGTGTTCACCACATACCTCCTTTCAGCCATTTAACCAAAACCCCACTAAAAAACCCATTGACTTTGGGACGATAGAACCGGAAGTGCTAAAATGCTAACTTTCCGCATTTTGGCCTACAAAGTGACGTCATACCTGCACCACTCTATTGGATGGAAACAGTGCTTTATTCGCAAATTTTATTTCGTTAAATTTGCAACTTTGGATGGAAACATAGCTATTGAAAGAGAGGGGTGGAGTTGCTGGCCTAGGACAGATATAAAATAAAAAAACCTGAAAAACCTGCACTTGCATTAAGTTATATACAATGAAAAGCATGCCAGTAAAGATAAGCATTAAAGACCACCCAAAAACTGAAAATCTTTCATCATACTCCCCCTCATGCCATTCCAAGCCTCGCATACAGGTATGGTACAACATGAGGGTGAGGAAATGGCCAAATAGCTATACAATAGCTTTGTATGAAAAAAATAATCGTACAAGTTTGGACTGACATGACGAATTCACATTTTTGAATAAGATGCAGTGTATGTAAATCAGTATGCCTGTATGTTTCCTCCATTAACAACTACTAGATTTCAAATCATGCAAGAAAGAGTCTGTTTGTGTGTGTTTATATGTGTGTAGGAGTGTGAACATAAGCACATTTCATTGCAGACGGTCTCACCCTGAGCGGAGAGCTCCAGCGGTGACTCAAACGTGACAGAATAAGGCCTCATCAGGTTCTTCAGTTTCTGGAACAGCTGTTGGCACATGATAAGCCAAGACATTAATAATCCCCTTTTTTTTCTCCCCCTCACACAGCTCTCTCACTCTCTCCTTCACTCGCTCTTTGACTCAAGGAGGTTAGGGATAATGGTAGTCTCTCTCTTTGTGGCCCTGGATAAATCTCACACGGAGGACTGGAAGGGCAAACAGGCGCCTTCAAAAGAAACCAGTTAAGATCTTAACATTCATGCACCGCTCCAAGAGGCTTCAGAACTCAAACGGAGATTAAAGATGAATTTACAGACAGATTTTCTCTGGCCAAATTCCGTTGGCAGATAACCCAGCATGCATTCACAAACTCACACAAGTCAGTCATCCATGTGTCAATCACAAGCACGCACGCAATTCTCAGGAACAGTGGCGCCTTTTGGGAAATGATGCATGGCAAAGGAGATTTACGTCGAACCCCGTCTCCATAGAAACGCATTTGTACATTAGGTTCCAAGGGCGGCATGAATGTGTCCTTGGAGTGTAATCTCGGGGCTCCTGTCATAAAACACTTGTCAGGCTACCAAACAGACGGAATGAGCTGAAAGTCAAGCCCGACTCTAAAGGACAGACGCAGATTCGCGTTCAAGTCACAAGTCCAACAGTTACAAATTTTCAGATCAGATGTTAATGATCACAGCAACTAGTCTGGGTGTTACATATACTCCCGTTTAAAAGTTTGGGGTTGGTAAGATAAACTCTTACACTCATCAAGGCTGCATTTATTTGATCAAATATGCAGTAAAAACAGTAATATTGCAACATACTATTACAATTTTTATATATTTTAAAATATAATGTATTCCTGTGAAGGCAAAGCTGAATTTTCAGCATCATTACTCCAGTCTTCAGTGTCACATGATCCTTCAGAAATCATTCTAATAGGCTGAATTGCAGCTCAAGCAACATTATTATTATTATCAGTGTTATTTTAGGATCATTGATATACTATTACGTTTAATTAATTTAAATTTAGTTAAAGTTTTAGTAATTTTGTTGTGTTTTTGTCATTTTTTTAAATGTCTAATTATTATTATTCATTTTTGTTTTAGTTATATTAGTTCTTCTAGTTAAACCAAAAGAAAATGAGAAATGAGGGCTTGTCAACTAGCTGAAATAAAATTTAATTTAAAAAATCTATTTCAGTTAACGTATTTTTAAAGCTGCAGTCCGTAAGTTTTGCCTCTTTGTCGCCATCTCTGTATGAAACCTGCAATTGCAGTTATTTGCAGAATTATCATTTTACGATTCATTATGAATCTAATGTTTTGAGGAGTATGTGTGGGTCATTCATCACCGCACCGGTGTGGATAGTGTACTTCGGAATCACAGATTCTACGTCTTGGAAGTATGACCAAAATAATAATTTTCACCAGAAAATGTAATCTGAACAAGCAACATATCTGCCACTTTTGTTCAGACCAACTGAGAGAAAAAAAGCATTACAATAAATTATGTTACCAATTTATTGTAATTACCAATTAAATCTACCGATTGCTTAGCTCATATCACATCAAAACCTGCAAATTATAATTATTGTCATACTTTACAGCTTACAGCATTACTATACAGCATTGCGTGACTATGCATATTTAGTGTGTATTAGCATAACCTGTAGATTTCTGTACAGTCTGTACTTTTGCTTTTGACTACGGGTGAATCTCCAGTTGTCACTGATGATTGTTGTTTGGACAATCCGCCATCAAAATGATAAATTGTATAATTCCAGCTGCTGTGAGAAAAGGATATAATGATCTGCCACCTGCAGCATCCTCACATGTGATATAGCCCACTAGCCGGTCTCCTTATGTATACAGACATGGTGTAATGACGCAAAGACGAACTGTGCCATGCTTGAATTTCCCGCAAAAACCAGTACCACTCAAATTATAACACATTATTACAAGTTTACCGTAGTGGGCTAAGGTAAGGAGATAGTTTTGAACACTGGCTGGTGATGTACTTGAAGTGTTTACAGAAACTAAGAGTGCTTTCACACCTGTCTCATTTAGTTTGGTTGAATTGTACTAGAGTTTGTTTTCCCCTTTGGTGCTGTTCGTTTGGTCAGGTGTGAAAGCAACAATCGCACTCGGGTGCGCACCAAAAGCGGACCAAACAAGCGTACCGAGACCTCCTTGAAGAGGTGGTCTCTGTACGCTTTCAAACGAAACTCTGGAGCAGTTCGTTTGTGGTGAGAACGTGATCCGACCTCGAAACTGACCCAACTGCAAAAAGTACTGATCATTTTTGGACTAAACCAGTTGCCGTAGTCAGCTGCGCTGTGCATTATGTGATGAGGAAGTGTTTGTTGACAGTTTGCACTTTAGCATGGCAGCTCGCGGACAAACTTGGAGTAGTGAGGAGGTGCGGAGCATCATAGAAATTTGGTCTGATGACCATTAGGTCCCAACTTTCAAAAACTCACAAGAACAGTGACTCTTCGCTTGAAGTGAGGAGCGATGCATAATGTATTGTTTGCATATTGTGGTGTATACAATATTTCGGCCGCTTCCATCAGCATTCACGGTGAAATAATTTTTGCTTTTCCCGAGATTTAATTGTGTCTTTGCCACGATCCACAATCGATTTTGTCTTCTAGCAATTCTAATCGATTCACAAACTTCAATAATCGATGTTCTAAGTAAGGAATAATTGACGACGGGCCGTTCAATTATTAGAACAATAATGCACACCCGAGGTGGTGATGCGGTCACGACGCGAAGCGGAGTATTACAGTTAATTGTGCGAAGTGATATGGAACTGTAATGCGGTCAAGAGCTGCCTGGAACTACGTTCGCTGTGCGTCTCCCAGAAAATAATTGCACACCTCAGAACGTTCATCAGCCAATCAGATTCAAGCATTCAACGGCCCCGTAGTATAAAGGATATTAATAACGTGCGTTTCGAAACCACGACGTCAGACTCAGCGCTCGGACAGTGTAAAGAGTGCACACCGCACAGACTTGCAAGTTGCAACAGGGAGAACTACAACAGTTCCTGTCTTAAGATAATGTATTGTTACCGGCAGACATCAAGCTTTTCTTGCGATCGTGCTGTCTGTACGTGTCAACGTAGTCTACTAGCCTACTTCAGACAGGTGCACACACGAGAAGTGTTTCATTATGGACGCTTGCGGTTGCCGTGATGAAGAACTTTAAATACACTTGCTGATAAAGCAAGTGAATGCATCGTGAGAACAAATAACTAAAATGATGGCACTGCAACAGCGCATATTACGCCAAAACCAGCTGATAATCATCTGCCTTTGATTAAATTCTTCTCAACTTGACGTTCACATAAGCTCGATCACTTTTGGGACTACAAATAGATGTGCAAACCGTACAACGTATTTTGGAGCACCCGTTTTCTTGAATGTAACATCAATACCTTACAGTATATAAGGCTATATTGTATAACAAGTATATCAGTGATCATTGTAAACAGTCTTATATTTGGGGAAGAGAAAACATATCATGAGACTGCAAAATTTCAAAGGCTATGATTTCATTAAATAAATGTGAGCTCTAATGCTTCAAAATGCTTCAGTTCAGAGCAGATTCGAAGTCAATGAATAGTGCACATTCATGCCAAGCAAATTCTTATGACCATGACAACGTTTTATTTACGGTGAATATATCGTTATATGTTGTATACAGTTGTAAGGCTGTATATTTGATCTCCTCATATGAATTGAATGAGCATCATGAAATAAGTCATAGCAATTTCAAAATAGAGTCCTATTTGGTTGCTCAATGCGTTTCTTTTTTATTTATTTATATTTTATGTGTCCGTCTAACCTTTTCTCCACCACAGCAGTGATGTTCCCTCTGCTCCCACAGGAGATCAGTTTCTCTGGCTAATTTTCTCCACTGCCACAGCAGTGCTTTTCCTTCTGCTTCCACAGGAGCTCAGTTTCTCTGGCAACATTGTCTCTACTGCCACAGCAGTGCAGTCGAATATTTCCACGCAGCGAGGAAGTGGAATGTTTCCACGCAGCGAGGAAGCGGAAAGTTCCGAGCAACAAGAAAAGCAGATAGTTCCAAGCAGTAAATCAGTGGATAGTCGTCCACGCAGTAAGACAGTGGATAGTCGTCCACACCGCAAGATAGTGGATTGTTGCCCACGCAGTAAGATGGCGGATAGTTGTCCAAGCAGTAAGATACTGGATAGTTGTCCAAGCAGTAAGATACTGGATAGTTGTCCACGCAGTAAGATACTGGATAGTTGTCCACGCAGTAAGATACTGGATAGTTGTCCACGCAGTAAGATACTGGATAGTTGTCCACGCAGTAAGATACTGGATAGTTGTCCACGCAGTAAGATACTGGATAGTTGTCCACGCAGTAAGATACTGGATAGTTGTCCAAGCAGTAAGATACTGGATAGTTGTCCAAGCAGTAAGATACTGGATAGTTGTCCACGCAGTAAGATACTGGATAGTTGTCCAAGCAGTAAGATACTGGATAGTTGTCCAAGCAGTAAGATACTGGATAGTTGTCCACGCAGTAAGATACTGGATAGTTGTCCACGCAGTAAGATACTGGATAGTTGTCCAAGCAGTAAGATACTGGATAGTTGTCCACGCAGTAAGATACTGGATAGTTGTCCACGCAGTAAGATACTGGATAGTTGTCCACGCAGTAAGATACTGGATAGTAGCACACACAGTAAGATGGTGGATAGTTGTCCAAGCAGTAAGATACTGGATAGTTGTCCACGCAGTAAGATACTGGATAGTTGTCCAAGCAGTAAGATACTGGATAGTTGTCCACGCAGTAAGATACTGGATAGTTGTCCAAGCAGTAAGATACTGGATAGTTGTCCACGCAGTAAGATACTGGATAGTTGTCCACGCAGTAAGATACTGGATAGTTGTCCACGCAGTAAGATACTGGATAGTTGTCCACGCAGTAAGATACTGGATAGTTGTCCAAGCAGTAAGATACTGGATAGTTGTGCACGCAGTAAGATACTGGATAGTTGTCCACGCAGTAAGATACTGGATAGTTGTCCACGCAGTAAGATACTGGATAGTTGTCCACGCAGTAAGATACTGGATAGTAGCACACACAGTAAGATGGTGAATAGTCTCCTCAAGCGAATAAGTTTCGACACAGCGAGAAAGTCGAAGATTTCAGCAAGGAAGTGGATCGTTTTCACAGAGCAAGAAACAGAAGTTGTTAAACACAGCAAGGAAACGGATAGTTTTTTTTCCCACAGCAAGAAAGCTGTTTAAAAAACGTACGCAGCGAGAAGTGGACAGTTTTCCACACAGTAAGGAAGCGGATAAAACCCTCTAGATTGATAGGTTCCACTAGTGGAAAGTTTCCACTTAGTAAGGAAGTGGATCGATTCATTGCAGCAAGAAAGTGGAAAGTTTCCAGGCAGCAAGGAAGGGGTAAGTCCCACAAAATCTCTAAATCAAAATCTCATATTTCTTTTTCCCATTTTTTCTTCCAGGCGGTCTCCCACGTACAAGACCACACCCTGCTCCCATCAAGAACCGTGCGATTCGTGAACTAACAGGGGCCGCCAACTGGCGACACAAGCCGCTCACGGGCCCTCCAGTTCAAACAACCAGGCCCCTTCTCTAATGCCAGCCACCAAGCTCGGCACTTCTTGGGGGGGTATTTAGCAGGCGGCTGTCCTATGCTCTTTAGCTTTTGGGGGGCTACTCTGGGTTCGGGCCTAATTCCGAGCTCGAAGCCCTCCCCCCGGACAGCACGCCAAATACGCATTGAATTACTCTCTATAAATGATATGTAAGTGCGAACTTGTGAAATTACAATAAACTGACAATTACAGGCTGTTGATGCTTAAACATAGCTCTAGATACTGGACAGGAAAGAGTTATTTTAAATTGCATAACTGAGGGAAAAAGGCTGTCAGGCATGATGGTGACAGACGGAGAGGTGTTATAGAAAAATGGAGAGATGGAGTTGATGCATGTGTGCGTCTTAAGAGATGAGAGCTGAACATGGCCCCAGAGGGACCATTTCTAAATATAATGCAGAAACTCAAGGTACAAGCATTACGTAAATACCACGAACTAGCTTCAGAACTTGACGTACCTTCTCTCCATTCGGATTGCCCAGGACATAGCAGCCCATGATGTGGATCAGGTTTGGCTCTGGATTCACTTTACTCATAAACCGGCTCAGTCGTTTCCAAAACCTGCATGAACACCACAAACACACAAGCAAATCCCTCTGATAATAGTGCTCTCATTGAAGGAATACTGTGACAGAAACAAAAGCGTGGATCTCACTAACTGGCTCATGTCTTCTTCTTTCTCGACCTTGGCAAAAGTGGCCACTTTATTCTTCAGCAGGTACAGGTGCCCTGGGCCACCCTGAGACAGGAAATGACACATTTGAAATCTTACATAACATCTAATTCAAAGAAACAGGAGAACAGTACTGCCCTCTGAACTGAGGGAGAGAATTCATGTCCAGAACACACAACCATTACACATCATCAAACCTGTATCATCAAACTGAAGAGACAGTAGTGCAGTATTATTCCAACAAACACTGCTGATTCGCTCTGGTGCACTTGCGGTCTCATTTCGTGTCATTTTGTGTGTATTTGTGGGCCTTGTTTTTCTCTTACCTGACAGAAGATCATCATGCGCCAGATCTTTGAGCCCTTTCTGTAGGCTGTTAATCTCTTTTCAATCTCCTCTGCACAGAAAACAAACACACTGTCAGGATGACCATCACTGCTAGTGACATTTACATGCATGATGTTACTCTGATTATGCAAAAGTTGACAATGTCTAAGGCCCTAAAAACATTTTTTGGGGAAAGGCCATGGCAATTTAAACAAAACCAGATCGAAACCTAGGATTCCACTATTACCCTGGTTTTACCTTAAATGTAAAAGTCAAAATCTCATGTAACCACAATTTTCTTGCATGGCTGGACTGTTGATTTTCATGCAAACCCTTAAAATAATATGATCAAGTTAAATATGGACACTTTCAAAAGTGATCTAAAGGCTTTTGGTGTTAATGTGAGTGATTTGCTGTAACATGGACTTGATTGTTCTTGTGATTTATTATTTTATGCTTGTAATAATTTTAGAGTTCTACGCTATTGATATACAGCACTTTGGTCCATTGTTATAGTTTTGAAAGTGAATATAAAATGTAAATAAAATTTGAGCTGAGTTGATTATTTTAATTATTTATTTCCTGAGGTTCACCTTTTTATTATATTATATTAATTATATTATATTTTACAACAAGGTTCCATTTGTCAACATGAACTTAGAATGAAAAACATTTAATAATCTTAGTACATTTTAATTTCAACATTTACCAATACATTATTATTATTATTATTATTATTATTATAAAATGGACCCAATCTATTTTGTTAGTTTATGATTTATTTATTTTTGCACAAACAAATGGACAAAGAAAAAATATAATTACCATAATTATTTGCATAATTATTTATGATTTATTATGTGACTTTAACACACATTGAAAACGTGATTCCTACAGATTTTAAACAGTCACTGTTGTAAAACAGTCACTAAAAAATATTGCCACTTGTCTGATCCAGAGTCATTTATCAGGAATCCAATTGTTTTTGTATTTCTCATGCTGGCTGGTGCAAAAAAATCAATACAGAACCCACCGTCATTCCACACTGAAACAATCAGGCAAGGAGTAAAGTGCTCAAATACACAAAAAGCACACATCAAACACACAACAAACAATACAGACATGAAGCTACGTACCCAGAATATCATCAAACGTGGCATGTTCATGATCCTGGAGAAAAAATAATAAAAGCAATCAATACAAGACGTTGCAGGACTAATTCGGAAGAGAAAATGTTTTTGTATTATTCTTAGGACTCTATCATACACCCGGCATTATGCGACGCTCGCGATGCAAATATTTTTTGCTAGTTTCAGCCAGTTATCATTTTCACGTCCAGTACCACGTTATTTAAATAGCAAATGCACCCGCACCCATCTGTTAGCCCATGGGTGTGCTGGTCTGAAAACGAGGTGTGTTCAGGCGCATTGTTGGCGCGCTGCTATTTTGAGGCAACTGAAAACGACAAACATCCTGCGACAAAAACCTGGTCTAAAGTCAATAGTGCAGTATTTTTTGTGTTATTTAAAGGGCGTGTTAGTAATATGCGCCTATAGGTGGGTCCACAACACGCCTACACTCTGCTTATTACACACACAGGGACGCGCAGCAGCACACAAAGATTTCTAAATGATTCAAAATAAAAGGATTCCGCTCTGGAGAAGCGTTCAGTCTTTCCGCTCGCAAATTCCGCCATGTAAATAGCGAATTCGCCATGGTGCAAGCGCAACTGGCTTTTAAAGGGAATGGGAGATGAGACTCTGATTAGTTTATTGCACGTTACGCTCAAAACACACCCATGACTCATTAAGAGACTAGGTACAACCCTTTTGGACCATGCGCCTGGCGCGCCGACCGTTTTTTCTGTCGATAACTAGCAAAAGTGGATTTGGACATGCCCTAAGTGCACCTGCGCCACACGCTTCCAACCATGTGCGCAGATAAAATAGGGCCCTTAATGTCACTAATCTCTAATTTGCACTCGTCCAGTCCAGATAACCTTACTTGCTCCTGCTTTTCTTTGTGCTGTTGAGGATGTGTTGTGATTACTATTGCGTTTGCTGTCAGTTTGGTCTTCAATTGTCTGTCTAAACCTCAGGCAACATGTCAAGCTGCATCTCATCCTATACCATGTGTTTGACTGTCTATGAAACTCTGTAACCTTAAAATTGATATCCAGTGTTTGACATAAAAATATTTGGATGATTCTTCATGTCATAGTAAGTGATGCAGAGTAAAAACAGGTTTTACTTACATAGAGTATGGGTATAATAGAAGGATCATCCTTTCGAATAATATTGGGAACATATTCTGCTTTGGGCACTTTAGATGAAATCAGCTAAAAGACACAAAATCACAGAGATAAAAATTATCAATTACGTGAGAGATTTTAATTAAATGTAAATGAAGGAATAATTCAGACAAAAACTAAAATTTCCAGATTATTTACTCATCCTAAAGCCATCCAAAATGTATATGACTTTCTTTCCTCAGCCAAAGAGAAATCAAGGTTTTGAAGGAAAACATTCCAGAATTTTACCCATCTAATGCAAGTGAATGGTGCTCAACGTAGACCATATTTGACAGTCCAATCCATACTTAGGCAGCTTCAAAGGGCTCCACATGGAGTTCGCATTTCAATGTTTTTCATTCATTATGAGACATACTGAATCTGTTGCTGTGTAAGTGAGATGAGTAAATGCATGCTCAGTTAATCTAGAACTACAATAATCATCATGTTTACACAGCGCTCACAACACCTGCACTTACTCTCAATTTCTCTCAACATGTGGACAGGAGAGCTGTGAGTCAATAAATGGGAAAACAAAGTAACTTGCATTACTTATTTGAAAAAGTAACTCGGGTATTTTGTTGTAAAGTAATGAGTTACTTTACTAGTTGAAAAAGTAATCTGATTACATAACTCACAGTAGTCTGATTACGTAACCTGTAATGCAAATGCGTGCTTTGGTCCAGCTCTACAAAGCACGTTCACAAGACGGTTGATTTTACAATAATCGCCCCATTGTTTAAAAGAGAAGTTTACATCCAGGATACACACACCATTTTTAACAAAAAAATAAAATACTAATATACAGCAAGGACCATTTGTTTTGGACAGCGCTCCTTCTCCACATTTGTACACCTGATCTAACATGAACTAACAATGAACAGTATTTGTATGAAATAATATTAACAAAGATGAATAAATACTGTAATAAATAAATACTGAATTGATTTGCAAATTATGGTGGAAATTAAGTATTTGGTCAATAACAAAAGTTAATCTTAATACTTTGTTATATACCCTTTGTTGGCAATGACAGAGGTCAAACATTTTCTGTAAGTCTCCACAAGGTTTTTACACACTGTTGCTGGTAGTTTGGCCCATTCCTCCATGCAGATCTCCTCTAGAGCAGTGATGTTTTGGGGCTGTCGCTTTTCAACTCCCTCCAAAGGTTTTCTATGGGGTTGAGATCTGGAGACTGGCTAGGCCACTCCAGCACCTTGAAGTGCTTCTTACGAAGCCACTCCTTTGTTGCCCGGGCGGTGTGTTTGGGATAATTGTCATGCTGAAAGACCCAGCCACGTTTCATCTTCAATGCCCTTGCTGATGGAAGGAGGTTTTTACTCAAAAGCTGTAGTGTGTTACTGATGCTAGCCTTTGTTACTTTGGTCCCAGCTCTCTGCAGGTCATTCACTAGGTCCCCCCACGTGGTTCTGGGATTTTTGCTCACCGTTCTTGTGATCATTTCGACCCCACGGGGTGAGATCTTGCGTGGAGCCCCAGATCGAGAGAGATTATCAGTGGTCTTGTATGTCTACCATTTTCTAATAATTGCTCCCACAGCTGATTTCTTCACACCAAGCTGCATACCTATTGCAGATTCAGTCTTCCCCGCCTGGTGCAGGTCTTCAATTTTGTTTCCGGTGTCCTTTGACAGCTCTTTGGTCTTGGCCATAGTGGAGTTTGGAGTCTGACTGTTTGAGGTTGTGGACAGGTGTCTTTTATACTGATAACGAGTTCAAACCAAATACTGACCAAATACTTATTTTCCACCATAATTTGCAAATAAATTCTTTAAAAATCAGACAATGTGACTTTCTGGATTCTTTTTTCTCATTCTGTCTCTCATAGTTGAAGTGTACCTATGATGGAAATTACAGGCCTCTCTCATCTTTTTAAGTGGGAGAACTTGCACAATTGGTGGCTGGCTAAATACTTTTTTGACCCACTGTACATCTTGGATAGCTTGGGGTGAGTAAATAAATCAGGAAATTTTCCTTATTGGGTAACTATTCCTTTAAGTTAAATTAAGTAAAAAATAAAAAATTAAATAATAATATATATATAAATAATATATATTTAAAAATAATGTACCATAATTTTAGGAGGGATGAAGTCGTCCCCCTCACATGCCAGTCTCTCCATCTCTCTCTCCTCCTCCCAGTCCATGTCTTCACATCCGCCCTCATCCGGAGTACAGCAGGTCTGCAGTTCCCCACCTGTGGCACCACACAACACAGCAGAGACAGACAGTTCAATGATGGACACAGACAAAGCAGAATGGCAAAGGGCAGAAAGGGCAGAAAGAAACAAAGAGACAAGGGAGGAATGAGAAGACGGAAATGGTGGTGGAGAGCAAGGTTGGGATAAAGAGATAATGGAACAAAGATAAGATAAATAAACAGTGAATATTTTCTACATGGACTGCAGTAAACTCTCACTCTTAGTTTTGTTTCCATGTAGTCATATTCTTATAAAAGAAAAGTTCACCCAAAAAATGTTATTCCAAACCTTTATGCCGTTATATTTTTATGTGGACATTTTTTGTTGTTGTTGTTGAGGAAATCCCAAAGAATGATAATAGTGAACACAGCTGTCAAGCTCCAAAAAACATCAAAAACCCAACAAAAAGCATCATAAAAGTAAAGGTCATGTGACATTCATATTGCTTGGCATTTCAAGTCTTCTGCAGTGTTATTTTTGTTAATTTAAATAAAATAAGACATAAATATTAGATTAAATTTTTTACAAACTTAAACAAAAAATAGAAATGTTGCTAAAACAAAATAAGTTTACGTTGAAGTACTAAAATGACTAAAACAACTGTATAAAAAAAATTTAAGTAGAAAGAAATTAAAGCCAAATAAAAATATAAAAAATACATACAAATTACTAATTAAATGCAATTAAAAAGGCAATTAAAATGAAAATTCAAAATATTGATAAATGCTATAATGGTAAATAATACTAAAATAACTCTGGTCTAAAGTGTGAACAGATAAAATTCCTTTATTTTCCACTAAAAAAAATAACAGATTGTAGGGTTTGGAATGACATGAGGGTGAGAAAATTATGACAGTATTTTCATTTTTGGTTGAACTATTCCTTTAACAGGCAAAAATGCAAGAAGATATTGTACTTTTAATGAATTTACTGTGAAGGTTTGTTGAATCCTGAATCAATGATTCAATCACTTCCTGTAAAATTGGAATCCTGAATCACTTGTTTGACTGCAGTCCATTTAAATATACAGTACACCTAACTAGAGTTACACATATAAAACTGCAAATTAGAGACAGAAGTATCAGTAGTATGAAAGAGAGTACAAGGGAGAGAAAAACTCCATTAGAAAATCAGCACCACAGAAAACCAGGCAGCTATAGAGAGAGAAAACGGACAGAGAAAAGCAAGCATACAAATATTACAACTGTAAGTCAAATGTTCGCAATCGTTCATCAGGCTCCCCGCAGACACGGGTGTAAAGAATAAATATGATGACAAAAAAAAGGTCCAAAGACAAAATACACACAAAGTTAACATGCTGACACAGAATTCTAGTGTGCACACACATACATACATACATACACACACACACACGCACACGCACACGCACACACACACACACACACACACACACACACACACACATAAACACATTCGTCTCCAGAGTCCAGACAGATGCTCCAGGCGGGACAGATACTCACAGAGAGAGAAAGACAGGAGCACATATTCGGGACAGAACCACGCTCAGAGGAAGACAGACAAACAGGATCAGCATCAAGAGCAGAGGAGGCACGTCACTGAAAGACTGTGTATGTGAGTCTACTATATGTGTGGGTTGTAGAAGTGTTCCATATGGTTTGCAATGATTTATGTACACTAACATTTACAAGTTTGGTGTCAGTAACAATGTTTTTAAGAAATAATAGCTACTTTACGCATTCAATTGATTAAAAAGTGATAGTAAAGATGTTTGCATTACAACGCATTTTTTTTATTTAAAATAAATGCAGTTTTTTGTACTTTCTACTCATCCAAAAATCATGTTTCCACCAAAATATTGAGCAACACGACCATTTTAAACATTGATAATAATAAGAAATGTTTCTTGAGCAGCAAATCAGCATATTAGAATGATTTCTGAAGGATCATGAGACTGAAGACAGGAGTAATGATGCTGAAAATTCAGCTTTGACATCCCAGTAATAAATTACATTTTAAAATATATTAAAACAGTTATATAAAATTCTAATAATATTTTTGATCAAATAAATGCAGCCTTTGTGAGCATAAGATACTTCTTTCAAAACATAAAAAAAATCGAACTGACGCCAAGCTTTTGAACGGTAGTGTAAATAAGTAATAACTGGTTCTGTCAATAGTTTTATATAGTGATCTTGACAGATGGGAATGCTAAGTATGTCAGAGTAGCAAGTAGGTGACAGTGTGTGTGTGTGTGTGTGTGTGTGTGTGTGTGTGTGTGTGTGTGTGTGTGTGTGTGTGTGTGTGTGTGTGTGTGTGTGTGTGTGTGTGTGTGTGTGTGTGTGTGTGTACAGGTGGACTCACTGTCTTTTGAGTCGTGTAGGGAGTCTTGTTTGACAGGGGTCGGATCGCTCCAGGATCGGTTGAAACTCTTCGCCCTGCGCTCTGCAAATGCTAGTGAAGTGGAGAGATGGTCACACGCACACAACGCCCCATGATCCTCACAGACTGTGGGCCGCAGAACATACAGTACACTCGTACACACCAACAACCACAACACCAGCTACACACACACATTTCTCATATGCTTCAATGTCCATTCCCTCCATTGTCCTTTGCTACATTTGAAACACACACAGAAGCAAAATTGACCAATCCTCAATCGTTGTTTTATTGGTTACAATGACACAAAACTGTCAATCATCCTCCATACAAACACACAAACATCCCTGAACTACACGTGCGCATGCTAACCTACATTCACAAAGCAATGCATCACGTGCACAAAAAAAAACAAAACAAGATACAAACACAAATGGAAGTGCAGTCAGTCATACTGAATATTCACACATAGACTCACTTTGTGCTTTCATTCTTCTGCTGCCCACCATTCTTAAATGCTTCCGGAAATTCCTAGAAAAGACAAAAAAAGAGTGAAAGAAAATAAATCAGGTCATCAAGACATTTTTTATGGATAAAAGCACAAGAAAACAAACAGCATGTGTGTGACATTTCACCAAAAACCCTTTGCTCTGCAGTAAATAAATCATATCATATCCACGCTTGAAGACGTGAAGAGATTTCCCATGGGTTATTCAAAAGAGCAAACATATTTTGAAGGCCATATTAAACCCAAGCGCTTCGCTAAATATTTGCACCACGTAGGCTGACGGAGACGCGAGCAGACGTCCTTGCTTGTGTGCACTTCTGTGCAGTATTGAACCAGCAAGTGTGTACTTTCTTTGAGCCATTTGGCATCACTCCAGCTGACTGAGAAAGCAGACGAGAAAAATGCCACTGCAGTAGAGTCTGTCCCACACCTTCGTCATGACTCTTACTCTACGCATATCCATGACAACTGTACACTTAATTATAATGGTTGAAACACTTATAAGGGGTGGACAAACATAACAGAGAAAACCACAGATGAGAACAACAACAACAACTGAGAAGACTGAGAGAGTTAGGTCAGAAACCTACTCAAATATACAGACAAATAAACATACGCAAATATACAGACGCTGATGTGAATGCTAGGCTACCATATTTCGGGCATGCTGTCCTGTTGTACATACCTGTGACGTGTTCTTGTTCTTACTGCCATGGTAGATAGTTACCTTTAAAATTTCTGTGCCATTAAAGAACCTATTAAATCAAAATGTGAGTTGTAAGCCTACATGTGTGTTAGCATTGAGGCTAGATACACTATATTGACAAAAGTATTGGGACACCCCTCCAAATCATTGAATTCAGGTGTTCCAATCACTTCCATGGCCACAGGTGTATAAAGTCAAGCACCTAGGCATGCCGACTGCTTCTACAAACATGTGTGAAAGAATGGGTCGCTCTCAGAAGCTCAGTGAATTCAAGCAGGGTACCGTGATAGGTTGCCACCTGTGCAATAAATCCATTTGTGAAATTTCCTCCCTACTAAATATTCCACGGTTGGCGGTATTATAACACAGTGGAAGCAATTGGGAACAATAGCAACTCAGCCACGAAGGGGTAGGCCACATAAAATCACAAAGTGGGGTCAGCGCATGCTGAGGTGCACAGTGTGCAGAAGTCATTAACTTTCGGCAGAATCAAAAGCTTCAGACCTCCAAACTTCGTGTGGCCTTCAGATTAGCTCAAGGACAGTGCGTAAAGAGCTTCATAGAATGGGTTTCCATGGCCGAGCAGCTGCATCCAAGCCTTACGTCACAAAGTGCAATGCAAAGCGTTGGATGCAGTGGTGTAAAGCACGCCGCCACTGGACTCTAGAGCAATGGAGACGTGTTCTCTGGAGTGACAAATCCTGCTTCTCTGTCTGGCAATCCGATGGACGAGTCTAAGTTTGCCAGGAGAACGGTACTTGCCTGACTGCATTTTGCCACATGTAAAGTTTGGTGGAGGGGGGATTATGGTGTGGGGTTGTTTTTCAGGGTTTGGGCCTGGCCCCTTAGTTCCAGTGAAAGGAACTCTTAATGCTTCAGAATACACTTCAGAAGACATTTTGGAAAATTTCATGCTCCCAACTTTTAGGGATGGCCCTTTCCTGTTCCAACATGACTGTGCACCAGTGCACAAAGCAAGGTTTTGTATATCGAGTTTGGTATGGAGGAACTTGACTGGCCTGCACAGAGTCCTGACCTCAACCCGATAGAACACCTTTGGGATGAATTAGAATGGAGACTGCGAGCCTCGTCCAAAATCAGTGCTTGACCTCCCAAATGCGCTTCTAGAAGAATGGTCAAAAATTCCCATAAACACACCCCTAAACCTTGTAGAAAGCCTTCCCAGAAGAGTTGAAGCTGTTATAGCTGCAAATGGTGGGCCAACTCCATATTAAACTCGAATTAAGAATGGGATGTCATTAAATTTAATGTGCATGTAAAGGCAGGCATCCCAAAATTTTTGGCAAAATATATGCTGGTGTATTACTAAATGTTGACAAAACATTTAAGCATTAAAAATGCACAGTCTTTCTGGATGCAGATATAAAATGGTATTGAAATGAATGGGAATGCTAATGGAAAGCTAGCTTTTTTTAGTCACACGACTGGCGCGGAGACCAGGAAGGCAAAACATCCACAGAACTGCATCACAGGCCTGTCAATTATTCATCTGTTTCAAGCCACAAATATTTGCAATCCATATACAGCACCTGCCGCAGTATTTCATTTACTAAAAAATACTACTGGCTCAATGTGCTAAGACAGTGATATTAAGATCAAATTTCAGTAAACATCTTGATAATATACTATATACAGACAAGCAGATGAGCCCAGAATATGAACGCAACATGCAGAATTGCACATTAAATGTTTTCTTTATAAAGGTTTTCTATGGGAAAACGCTTAACATGAAACTTTGCACATTGTGTTCATTATTTTGGTTCATCTACTTGCCTGTACATAGTATGTTTTATTAATTAACTGAATTTGGTCCACCAATATCACTGTGTTAATCCACATTAAGCATTTTCTTTATATGATTTTCTATGGGAAAATGATTAATATGCAAATTATGCATCATCATTAAGGTCGGTGTATACTGAAATTGGTCTTTTAATAGGTCTTAGTAGAAAATAGAAATAGACCTGGTAGAAATAACTGTCTGGCAGCAGAGAAAAGCCTTGTTTTGCCCTCCAGGTGGGAATAATTTTAACTAAATATGAGAGATCATACACAATGCATGTAATTTTGATTCAGTACTGTCCTGAATAAGATATTTTACATAAAAAATGTTTACATATAGTCCACAAGACAAAAAAACTTGCTGAATTTATTAAAATGACCCGATCAAAAGTTTATGAACCATTGATTCTCAATACTGTGTGTCGTTCCCTGGATGATCCACGGCTGTTTTTTTGTTTTGTGATGGTTGTTCACGAGTCCCTTGTTTGTCCTGAGCAGTTAAACTGCCCAATGTTCTACAGAAAAATCCTCCAGGTCCTGCACATTCTTCAGTTTTCCAGCATCTTTTGCATACCCTCTCCAGCAGGGACTGTATGATATTAAGATCCATCTTTTCACACTCATACACAACTATTAAAAAAAGGTTCAAATATTCACTGATGCTCCAGAAGGAAACACAGCGCATATCTAAAATATCTTATTCAGGACAGTACTAAATAAAAAAATAATGCATTTTGTATGATCCCTCTTATGTTGTTAAAATTATTCACATTTTCACAGATTTTGCAATGCTTTTTCTTGCAACTGTATATTCTCCTGGGACCCAGGAATAGACTTTTGTCAGTAGTGGACATTATATTTCAGTAATTTCACCAATTGACATCATACATATCACTTTAAGTCTGGGTGTCCTGTAAAGAGCACATTCAGAGCTTTTCAGAGATAAGAAATGTTAAATTCAGAAGAAATTAAATTCAGCACTCTTATAGAAAATGAAAATATTTTGTAATTACCTTTTAAATCGGACTCATTTTCAAATTGTTTGTCATAAATCACATCTCAGGAAAATGGTATGGGATTTCATTTCTAATCAAAATATGACTTTCTGTTACTAAACACGGCATTGATTTCTGTCGACTGTAGTGGACACGACTTAAAGCATGTTTATCAGGCATTTTTGGAGACACATCAAGTGAATATGGAAGTAAATTATATGTCAACATTCCTATGAAATAGCAGATATTATGAAAATGTTGCCAATTTTTACTCCCATTATTACAGTTCTTTTCTCATTACATGCTCTGTTGCACCAAGAACACATTAATATGCAAAATAGATATAGTGTATAGATGTATTGTATTGAATGGGACTACCCATTTATGGACATTTTACCCACATATTGCATAAAGTAAAATGGTATATCGATTAATTCCGTTATATATTTGAGAATCAACTTTAAACAAAGATGAAAAAAATAATTTTTAAAAATAAAACTAAAAATGTTTTTGCCTATACATGTAATTTTATGTATTTTTATTTTTATAAACAGTCCTGGTGTCCACTACAGAGGGCATAGCATAACATATTAATGAAATATATACATATTTTGTTTTTCATTTGTTTCTTATGCTCGAAACAATGTAATGACATGAAAAAATACTACATTCAAAAAACTGGACTGTATTCGTAATTACACAGAAGCATACTACAGTGGGGCAAAAAAGTATTTAGTCAGCCACCAATTGTGCAAGTTCTCCCACTTAAAAAGATGAGAGAGGCCTGTAATTTCCATCATAGGTACACTTCAACTATGAGAGACAGAATGAGAAAAACACAGAAAAGCACATTGTCTGATTTTTAAAGAATTTATTTGCAAATTATGGTGGAAAATAAGTATTTGGTCAATAACAAAAGTTAATCTCAATACTTTGTTATATACCCTTTGTTGGCAAAGAGGTCAAACGTTTTCTGTACGTCTCCACAAGGTTTTTACACACTGTGCTGGTAGTTTGGCCCATTCCTCCATGCAGATCTCCTCTAGAGCAGTGATGTTTTGTGGCTGTCGCTGGGAAACACGGATTTTCAACTCCCTCCAAAGGTTTTCTATGGGGTTGAGATCTGGAGACTGTCTAGGCCACTCCAGGACCGTGAAATGCTTCTTACGTAGCCACTCCTTCATTGCCCGGGCGGTGTGTTTGGGATCATTGTCATGCTGAAAGATCCAGCCATATTTCATCTTCAATGCCCTTGCTGATGGAAGGAGGTTTTTACGCAAAATCTCACGATACATGGCCCCATTCATTCTTTCCTTTACACGGATCAGTCGTCCTGGTCCCTTTGCAGAGAAACAGCCCTAAAGCATGATGTTTCCACCCCCATGCTTCACAGTAGGTATGGTGTTCTTTGGATGCAACTCAGCATTCTTTCTCCTCCAAACACGACAAGTTGAGTTTTTACCAAAAAGTTATATTTTGGTTTCATCTGACCATATGACATTCTCCCAATCCTCTTCTGGATCATCCAAATGCTCTCTAGCAAACTTCAGACGGGCCCGGACATGTACTGGCTTAAGCAGGGGGACGCGTCGGGCACTGCAGGATTTGATTTTGCTCAGCGTTCTTGTTATCATTTTGACCACACGGGGTGAGATCTTGCATGGAGCCCCAGATCGAGGGAGATTATCAGTGGTCTTGTATGTCTTCCATTTTGTCTTCCAACCTCTTAAACAAGACGTTACAGGTCTGTGAGAGCCAGAAATCTTGCTTTTTTGTAGGTGACCAAATACTTATTTTCCACCATCTTTAAAAATCAGACAATGTGCTTTTCTGGATTCTTTTTTCTCATTCTGTCTCTCATCTCTCATTTAAGTGGGAGAACTTGCACAATTGGTGGCTGACTAAATACTTTTCCCCCCACTGTATATACTGTCGAGAAGCAAGTTCATCATCAAAGGTGATTGTGGCGAGCAGCGAGCAGCGAGCAGCGAGCAGCGAGGTCGAGGGACCGTGAGGGCGGGACGAGGCGGCGCTCATCAGGGAGGATGAGCGCCAGCTGCACGCTGCAGCGATCTCGGGTCTCGTGGAGGAGTGAGGGAGTATAAAGGAGGAGCGACGACAGTGAGGGACGAGAGAGGGCCAGGCCTGGATTTTGTGTTGTGTTTTATTTACGTTTTGTTATGTGTCCGCTGCAGTCGTCCGTGAGGGGCTGCAGCTTTTTATTTTCATTTTGTGTTTGTTTGTATGTAGGCGGCAGTCGACCGTGAGGGGCTGCCGCCGCCATTTTATTTTGATTAAACATTTTGAATGTTGAAATGCAACATTAGATACACTGTATGTTTCTTTAGAGCAACTCATCTCCTTAATTTGTTAGCAATGAGAATTATGAGAATTCTGCTGAACGTTTATCAACTAAACAACAGCCTAAATAAGACTCGTTTACGCTCATGCACACTTATAGCACCCATTTTGGCAATCCTGAGATTGTAACGCATTCTTGCATTATGCATTTCAAACACATTTCAGAACATTTTCATCTACACGAAATCAAGCATTTGCGTACTTATTCACTTTTCTAAGCCATTTTGTCCACACTGAAAATTCCAACAAGAAAAAGTGCACTTTATACCGGTTGATGCACTTAATTAACTGAAAAAAATTAATTGTGGATGCCTTATGCACTCAACAGTCGCAGCTTTACATAGGTGGCCAGATGGGAGGGGCTATCAGACTCCGATGGATGACAAAATGACCTTTTATACCTTAAATATCAGTGCATAGTACGTCACTTGGGATATAAGTTGGGCCTTATAGTTCTTGTTCAAACATTCTTGGCAGAAATGCAATACACATGGCTAGGGCACTGGGAAGGCATATACTGATTTTCCTGTGCATTGTGTAGGAAAATTGAATTTCAGAATTTTATTGAGTCTGTATCAGGGTTTTTCACAATATGTCCTGTTTTTTTTTTACATAATTACATTGTAGATCATGACTAATTGGAAGGGAAGTTATGATGAGACAGGAAGAGTGAAGCAGACACAGGAGAGGAAGAGAGAAAAAATGCTCTGTTTACACATGTGACAGAGCTGTGCCCACCTGTGAGAGGAGGGAGATATGGAGAAGTCTCCTTTTTCTGTCCATTTTACGGCTTATTTACTCCCACGTGCATTAGAGAGAGAGAGGGAGATAGAGAGAGAGAGAGAGAGAGAGAGAGAGAGAGAGAGAAACCTCCCTCGCCCCCGCAGCTGAGGATGAGTCACAGCCTTTCTTCTCCATTGTCTCTTTGCATTCTCTTACTCTCTCTGTCCCATGTCTGCAATCACTGCTCCTCTATTAGCTCTTTAATTTCATCACCACCTCTCACACGCTGTTAAATAATTCTATTTCCTCAATCATGAATATTTTTCAAAAATGAAAAAATTCTGTCATCATTTCCTCACCCTCATGTTGTTCCAAACCCACTTTCTTTATTTTGGAGAGGCTGCTCACTGCAGAGCCAATGGGTGGAGCTTGACGCCCAGCTTTCCCTTCGCTGGATGCAATGGGTGGAGCTAGATTGTCCAACCACACCCTAATCCTGTAAACCTATCGCTCAACATAACTCCACCCATCCCAGAGAGGTGGAGCTAGACGTCATTTGGATCTGCAGTTAGCAAAACTTGCTATTTTGTGGATCATAGAAAGCAATATTTCGCTATTTAAACTAATATTAGGATTTACTGAAATACACTATGGGCCCTATCTTGCACCCAGCGCAATTGACTTTGTACACCGACGCATGTGTCATTCCTATTTTGCACCCGCGCAAAGCGCGCTTTTCCCTCCACAGAAGCACGTCGCTAAACTAGTGAATGAACTTGCGCTCCCTGGGCGGTTCAGCGCAAAAAAGGAGGCGTGTTCCGGCGCAAACAATCCCTGGTGCTATTTTGCTGTTCCATTAAACAATTGCGCCACTGACCAGAAAAAACCTAGTCTAAAGTCAGTGGCGCGTTGCGCGTTGTTCATTATGCTATTTTAAGGGCGCATGCTTGACCATAGCGTGCACAACGCGCATACACTTTGCTCATGTAGCTAATCTACACAGATGCAACAGTTATTTTTGCAAATCATAAATTGTTACACTAAAAAAATATTAACACATGAGATGACGGAAATCATTGTGGTGTGCCACGAAGATGTGAAAAAATAGGCATAAATCTAGCTTACAAATTATTCAGGCTAATTATTTATTTAACCGACGCTATTTTGGGTGGGTTTCTCCCATCCCCATACAACACAACTTCTCTGTCTTTCACTGCTCTTACAAGAACATCAGTCTCCTCGGCTGTGAACCGCTCCTGGCGTGCGCCTGGTAAATACGCCATAATAATAGCAATCCATAATGGAACTTGCGCACCTGCTTTTAAAGGGAATGTTGGATGACGCTCTGATTGGTTTATTCACGTTACGCCCAAACCACACCTATGAATAATGAAGCTACTTCAGACCAACCCATTTTAGATTTGCGCCGGGCGCAAGAGCCATTTATCCCGCCGGGAAAATAGCAACAGCGCCGAGACCCGCCCACAAAGTTACTTGCGCTTTGCGCTTTGACACTTGCGTTTCAGATCGTTAAAATAGGGCCCTATATGTACCTATTATATTATTATTATCTTGGGTGCTTTTCTACATACTCTATAATGAATGGTGACTGGAATGATCACACTTCAAAAAAACATGAAAAGCACCATAAATTTGCCATATAAAGTTGTCCTCTGGTATAAAACAGATTTAAAGAATCGGAATATAGCGAACAAGTTGTATGAATTAACTTTATAGTGTTTTCCATGGCATTTTTGAAGCTTGACATCTCCAGTCCCCATTTATAGTATGAAAAAGAGCAGCCTGGACATTGCGTTCTATGGAAGAAAGTCATACAGGTTTTGAATGACATGAGGACAAATTTCTAATTCAGATGAACAATCCCTTTAAGTGGAAGCTCAGTAGGGTCGGACTATGTGTTATCTTCTCACGTCACCTCATCTTTCAGCAATTATTCAGGTGTTTTTCCATACCACATTGTCTTTCCCCTACAGCAGCTGTGCATTGTGGGAGACATCTGGCTGGCTGCTCCAGACTGCTGTCCAATATGACCTCTCCGGCTCCCAGTTGTCCCCACCCACAGAAGCAGCTCTGATTAGGTCATTTTATTCTTGCCTTGTCTTCCACTCATTCAGATTCACACTCTCCTTTCATCTCTCTCCCTTTCATTATCTCTCTGTCCTTCCCTCATTCTCCTGAATGTATGATTGCAGTCTATCATTTGTCTCATGGGGTTGACTTTCTAGAGACGCATCACACCACCCCAGTCCAACAATACACTCCTGAATCATCCGTTACTGTGCTACTGTGACCATCTGGTCCTGTTTCAATTATCCCTGATCCTTAGAGAGGACTCTGAATGAAACATACTGGCTAAAAAACAAAGGCCAAACAATCTATAAAAAAAGCAACTATATTGATTATATAAAGATTATGCTAATAGATCAGATCAATATGCTTTATCTGTACCGTTATGCAATATGCTTTTCCCTGTGGCTTTTCAGAGGCTTAGAAATGATAAAATGTGTGTGTGGAGGGGATTATAAATCTTATCAGCATGACTCATGAATATTAATCAGGTGACGTAATGCTCATCCAGTAGTCATAACCGATTTGCTGAAAATCAGGTAACTAGCCAAATTAGGATTACCGCTTACTGATTAAATTGAATGCTGATATAACCGGTCGGCAGAAGCTGCACCAAGGCGTAGTTCGAAAAGCAAAATATAATAATACAATCCAAAACATCAATTATCACTCTAAAAAACATTTTGTACATTTATTTGCATTATAACATGTTCATTTCAATTCAAGTCCACTTGTTTTACTGAATTCATCTGAACATAGATAGTATTGGGAATGTCTATGATATCTCTTGTGGTCATGTTTACATTGGTTTGGTCATTTTCCAATAGCCCCCTATTTCTGAGGTTACAAGCAACTGCATTTTCCTCTCAACTTGCATAGTTCAGTCAACACCTCAGTTGAACAACACTAAGAAAGTTAGTTTGTGACTGCAAAACAAAAAGCAATGTTAAGGTTTGTTGTAACCGTGTAACCAATCAAATCTGACTCAACCCAATCATCTCAACCCAACCCAACCGCACAGCAAATTAGGGGCTAACCTCCCGAGGATGGATGGATGGATGGATAGATGGATGGATGGACAGACGGACGGACAGACAGATGATAGATAGATAGATAGATAGATAGATAGATAGATAGATAGATAGATAGATAGATAGATAGATAGATAGATAGATAGATAGATAGATAGATAGATAGATAGATAGATAGATAGATAGATAGATAGATAGATAGATAGATAGATAGATAGAGACATAGAAAAAGACATAGATAGATAGATATAAATCGACAGAGACATAAATAGAGACATAGAAAGAGACATAGATAGATACATAGATAGATAGAGAAATAGAAAGAGACAGAAAGAGACAGATAGATAGATAGACATAGATAGATAGAGACATAGATAGAGACATAGAAAGAGACATAGATAGATAGACATAGATAGATAAAGACATAGATAGAGACATAGATAGATAGAGACATAAATAGAGACATAAGCCCTATTCGGACAGGATTAGTTTTACATGGGGAGGTGGGGGTGAAGTAATTATTACCAGAGGTTCACAGTGATTTTAGTCCCGTCTGAATGTGCCATTTCTGTAATCATTACGGACAATGTCACTAAAGATTACGGAGACTTTTACCTTCTGTAAAAAGGTCCGGAAAAATTACCTTGGGTAAAACTAATCCTGTTCGAATAGACCCGCTGTAAAAATGTACGGTAAAATTCCATAATTTCCTGTTTAAAAGTAGTTTTTGGCGCGTTTTGCAAGCATGGAAGCGCTTGAAGAAGCACTCGTTTCGTTGTAGGTGGTGGGACCAGTCCCGCCACTGGCTGTTTTGATGCCCTAAGCGCGATCACTTTATGATGCCCGCGGTGGTGGCGTTCGCAAATTTTGCAGAGCTGACCTGCGGGAGGGTAGAGAGATCATTTTCTTGTGGTGCTCCCCGGAGCACTTGGTGCTGTAGAAAAAACCTATCCAAGTCTCCTGGTCTCTTCTTCAAACGAGTAAAAGGAAAAGTTCACAACAGTTAAGGTGCCGTGACCCGGATAGAGCTCCTGAACTCCAGAATCAAGACTGAAACTTCAAGCTCAAAGATCTGCCTACGTTCCAGACTGGAATCCAGAGCGAAACTTCCAGCTGAACAAAGATTTCCAGACTGAATTCTTTCTGTACAACAAAGGGTTGGTGAGTGTCACTCTATCCAAAAGAACCTTTAAGACCAGTACAAATTTGTTATCCTCTGCACCATCAGAGAAGAGTTATCAGACAGCTGTAGGGTTTGGTTAACTAAGTTACCTAACTAAGTTAAAAAAACCTATCCAAGTGTCCTGGTCTCTTCTTCAAACGAGGAAAAGGAAATTCACAACAGTGCCCTACGCGCAGCGCGTGGTGGTAGCGGCGGCACTGGGTGGGACAACTCTGTGGCAAACCTCCAGTATTTTCCGCATACCATTTACAGCAAAAAGAAGATCGAAAGCACTTATTAGAGGCACAACACTTCTTTTAGCTCTAGGTAAGTGTCTATTACCAACACAATCCAAACAGAATCGTTAGACTGGACCTAACAGTTTATATATATATATATATATACAGGGAGTGCAGAATTATTAGGCAAGTTGTATTTTTGAGGATTAATTTTACAACATTAATAATTAAACAACAACCATGTTGTCAATGAACACAAAAAACTCATTAATATCAAAGCTGAATATTTTTGGAAGTGGTTTTTAGTTTTAGCTATTTTAGGGGGATATCTGTGTGTGCAGGTGACTATTACTGTGCATAATTATTAGGCAACTTAACAAAAAACAAATTTATACCCATTTCAATTATTTATTTTTACCAGTGAAACCAATATAACATCTCAACATTCACAAATATACATTTCTGACATTCAAAAACCAAACAAAAACAAATCAGTGACCAATATAGCCACCTTTCTTTGCAAGGACACTCAAAAGCCTGCCATCCATGGATTCTGTCAGTGTTTTGATCTGTTCACCATCAACATTGCGTGCAGCAGCAACCACAGCCTCCCAGACACTGTTCAGAGAGGTGTACTGTTTTCCCTCCTTGTAAATCGCACATTTGATGATGGACCACAGGTTCTCAATGGGGTTCAGATCAGGTGAACAAGGAGGCCATATCATTAGATTTTCTTCTTTTATACCCTTTCTTGCCAGCCACGCTGTGGAGTACTTGGACGCGTGTGATGGAGCATTGTCCTGCATGAAAATCATGTTTTTCTTGAAGGATGCAGACTTCTTCCTGTACCACTGCTTGAAGAAGGTGTCTTCCAGAAACTGGCAGTAGGACTGGGAGTTGAGCTCGACTCCATCCTCAACCCGAAAAGGCCCCACAAGCTCATCTTTGATGATACCAGCCCAAACCAGTACTCCACCTCCACCTTGCTGGCATCTGAGTCGGACTGGAGCTCTCTGCCCTTTACCAATCCAGCCACGGGCCCATCCATCTGGCCCATCAAGACTCACTCTCATTTCATCAGTCCATAAAACCTTAGAAAAATCAGTCTTGAGATATTTCTTGGCCCAGTCTTGACGTTTCAGCTTGTGTGTCTTGTTCAGTGGTGGTCGACTTTCTGCCTTTCTTACCTTGGCCATGTCTCTGAGTATTGCACACCTTGTGCTTTTGGGCACTCCAGTGATGTTGCAGCTCTGAAATATGGCCAAACTGGTGGCAAGTGGCATCTTGGCAGCTGCACGCTTGACTTTTCTCAGTTCACGGGCAGTTATTTTGCGCCTTGGTTTTTCCACACGCTTCTTGCGACCCTGTTGACTATTTTGGATGAAACGCTTGATTGTTCGATGATCACGCTTCAGAAGCTTGGCTATTTTAAGACTGCTGCATCCCTCTGCAATATATCTCACTATTTTTGACTTTTCTGAGCCTGTCAAGTCCTTCTTTGACCCATTTTGCCAAAGGAAAGGAAGTTGCCTAATAATTATGCACACCTGATATAGGGTGTTGATGTCATTAGACCACACCCCTTCTCATTGCAGAGATGCACATCACCTAATATGCTTAATTGGTAGTAGGCTTTCCAGCCTATACAGCTTGGAGTAAGACAACATGCATAACGAGGATGATGTGGTCAAAATACTCATTTGCCTAATAATTCTGCACTCCCTGTATATATATATATATATATATATATATATATATATATATATATACACACACACACACACACATATATTGTGTGTTTGCTCACGTGAAAACAGGAAGCAACGTCATACGCACATGACGACAAGGAGGTAACGGTGGTGCGCAAAGCGAGTTACCCCTCCCCCTTCTGCTAGTTATACTGAGATGTCTTATCCCGTGCGAATTGGCCATTCATATTACAGACGTCCTGAGCTAAAATTACTTTACCCCCACCTCCCCATGTAAAACTAATCCCATCCGAATAGGGCTATATAGATAGATAGACATAGATAGATATAGACATAGATAGACATAGAAAGAGACATAGATAGATAGAGACATAGATAGACAGAGACATAGATAGACAGACAGACACTGTACTGCTGCCAAATAGGGCTGTACTGCCAAAGCTCTTTCTCTGTCTGACAGGAATAAAGGCAGCGATAAATGACAGGCCCGCAACAAAGTACCTCTGGATGACGGCAGCTGACTCCACCTCATTCTTTCTCCTCTTTCTCCGGAAAACCCTGCCAGGAGGTGACACAACTTTAATGACAGAGAGGGCAAGGCTCACTTGAGTGCGGTTAGAGATTAGAGCCATGCTCATGAAGGGGCATTGTTAGCCTGGGGTTAAGCAGGAAGAGCTCCTTCTGGGCAAATAAAGGTTCAGCTACAAGCAGAGCTTTGGATTGGATTAAAGTATAAATGAACGGGACTCTTGCCGACACAGGCTTTATTTATTGTTGATGTGTTGATAAGAGAATATCTTGATCCTTCCTGATAACATACCTAACTGCATCACCTATGGATTGAAATTCAATCCAGATACTCAATATCTCATTTATTTTAATGAAATAAAAGATGCAGTTAAGTAAATAAAAGATAAGTAAATAAATAAAAGAGTTACAACTGCAATTCACACAACTGCAATTCAACATGCAAACCATTCCAAATTGTCCCGTGGGGCACTTAACATTTCTAGATTATCAACTCAAGTCAAAAGATGATCGGCATCAGCATCTGTCAGCATTTCTAAACCATCCAAGACAACTACATCTCTGTCTCTTGCTGAGGTAATCAGAATTATCCAGACCAGCCTATCAAATGTTTCTCAGAGCTATTTCCTGAATCAAAACGCATCACTGCATTACACACCACTAAAGCAACATCATCAATCTTCCCCTCAGGTTTTCATACCAAGCGCAATGTGATTATTTTAAACATCAAGGTAAAATCATTTTACTTCAGTTTCATCATCGTGACAGCGGTGAAATGACAGTTTCCTTTGAGCTACCCTGAGAAAATTCAATAAGTGTTTGTTTCATAGACGTAAAGTGCGATTTTAAACAGGTTTGTGTTTTTCCTCACACAATTTGAAATTATAGTGTGTGGCGAGCAGCGAGGCCGAGGGGCCGTGAGGGCGGGACGAGGCGGCGCTCATCAGGGAGGATGAGCGCCAGCTGCGCGCCGCAGCGATCTCGGCTCTCGCGGAGGAGTGAGGGAGTATAAAGGAGGAGCGACGAGAGTGAGGGACGAGAGAGGACCAGGCCTGGATTTTGTGTTATGTTTTATTTACGTTTTGTTATGTGTCTGCTGCAGTCGTCCGTGAGGGGCTGCAGATTTTTATTTTCATTTTGTGTTTGTTTGTATGTAGGCGGCAGTCGACCGCGAGGGGCTGCCGCCGCCATTTTATTTTGTGTTTATTTTTGATTAAACGTTTTGAATGTCCGCCGGTTCCCGCCTCCTTCTTCCCGTACGAACACGCTTTACTACATAGTGCAATTCCAAAAAAAGTACCTCAGAGATCCTCAGAAAAATCTAATCCTGTCCAGATAGAAATGTCTGTGATTGCAGTTTTTTTCTCCTTAGCTTCCTTTCATTTATTTCAAAGACTAAATATTGTAAATAAACCTGAAGTGGTGGGACTGGAGGGATGGTGGGGCGGGCCGTGGTGCAGAAGCTAGCTTTTGACATCACACGCTGTCATTTTGTGACATTTAAAGGGTACAAAAGGGATACTCACGAAATCCTGTAGAGCAGAGAGGCGAGGCAGACATAAAGGAGAGAGAAAGATAGACAGAATGCTTAGATAACATCTACGTTTGAAGAAAGTGTGTGTGGTCATTGTGTACTTGTCGGCTCTCTGAGTCAGTTTGACAGTAAATGTCACTAAATGAATGTGTGTTAGAGGCGAGACACCTGTTGTGCCATCTGTACTTGAGGTCAGTATAGGCTTCAAACTTCAGTGTGTTTGTGTGTGTGTTCATGTTTTTCTATCCCGGTAGGGACTTCAACCTGAATGCCTAAATTGAGGTCCCCATGAGGAAACAAGCTTATAAATCATACAGAATTAGTTTTTTTGAAAATTTAGAAATGCTGAAAGTTTTGTGTGATAGGTAGGTTTAGAGGTAGGGTTAGTGTACGGGGATAGAATATACCGTTTGTACAGTATAAAAAAACATTACATCTATGGAGAGTCCCCACAAAGATAGTGAACCAGACTTGTGTGTTTGTGTGTGTAATGAAGTGAGTACTCACGCTTGCATGGTCGTGGTAGCAGTCTGAAAGCTGAACATGTTTTCTTTAGGGAACCAACTGTTATCGTCTGGTTAGAAACAGACATAGGGACCACATTAGTATGGTTGAAATGATGCATCTGAATGTATGAATTATGTCAAACTGAACAAACATATACAGTAGCCCCAAAAAGTATTTGGATTGCACGAGCCACACTCAGTTAGCCTAGAAATCTAGATGCACCCTAGCAAATGTAATTTTCAGCCAGGGCGTCTAGCAACTCTCCGTTGGCTTGCGAGCTGGAAAAGCCAAACTCTGGTCAGGCCAATCACATCGTGTATAGAGTCGGTGGGCGGGCTTAACATAATGATGGCAGAGTTGCGGCAGTTTCGCATGCTACTTGAAAACAAAGAAGCTGGCGAACAGTTTTGATTGGTCTTTCCAATCGGCTTTGGCCGCGACTCTGGAAGACTTGAGTTAAGCTTTTCTTTGATAAAAGAACAAAGAACGGCACTTAAGTCATTCTTAAAAAAGGAAGATGTGTTCGGAGTTTTGTCGACCGGATACGGCGAAAGATTAATCTATCAACTAGCTCTGCTTCACCTTCTTCGATGCTCTGGTTGGTTGTAGCGCTATCCTATTACCTGCAGAGGGAATTTGAAAGACAACCGTTTATCCCGCCCCTCGGATTGAGCCCTGTCAATGGTGTGTTCCCAGACCCAACATCTTGATGTGGGTCTGGCTTGTACAGGCTAACACTCAGTAAGAAATGTAGGAATTTCACTACACTAGACACAATATCAAAGCAAATCAGCACCCAAATTGTGCTAGCTTTACTATTCTCAGCTATTTTTGCTATTACATTTATAAATCAATTAGCACAGAAAATCAAGTTGACTTGTCCCTTTAATTAATTTTTTTTTTAAATAATAAAAATATGTTTTAAATAATAACCCCCCCCCCCCCCCCCCACCCCCCACCCCAAATAAAAAAAAAACCTGCACTTGCGATAGAAGTTAATAGTGCCAGTGAAATGTGAAGTTCAACATTTTTAACTAATCTGCAAAAACGTATTTTATTTGAGCTATAATGCCATCTAAATTGTCATTTTTGTGCTAGGTCTACTGTTCTAGACTACTGAAATTCTAGTTATTCATCAAGGATTCATCCTTGTATCTGTGGGTTGTTGGCAGTACATCAAAAGAGACATGTTGTCAGGTAAAGACATACAGTAGCAGATGACTTGTTTCTGTCTGGTTTTCAATTGTCAGACCTTATTAATGTACGCAAACAAGAAAGAGACGTTTATGTCTATCTGCTGATTCAAGGCTACTGGAAAACTACCTTCTTAACTTGATGTTGAAAGGTTCTGACTTTGCTCAGAGTTAGTATATTAACATGTAGTCTGTGATATTTAAGTACCATGGCTGTATTGAGGTATTTTCCAAAGTTGTATATAATAAAGTATTGTGAAATAATTGGCTACTATTAACTCCACTTTAGTGCCGCAATAATGCCCCGATAACCACCTTCTCTCATCTGATCTGCCTCAGCGGTCAAATAGCACTTGTCAATGTCAAAATGTCTGAGATGACCAATCAAATCAAATTACGTGGGCTTTATGTTCAATGAAGCTGCTGATGAAGAGTGTGAATTCCAGCGCAACGCTTCAGTTAACAGTCATAAAGTGTGAGATAAGATCTAAGTAGCTAAAATTAAACATTTGATAATTGACAGCTTTTAATTTCACCATTTTGAATTGAAAATATATAATTTATGCGATTCATGTAATCTAAACCCTATGTTTACTTTCTTCACTGACACAGACGAAAATGTATCAATCAAAGCTCAGCTTTGGGAAGGGAGAGATGCAGAGCAAGATAAGCAGACTGAGAGAAATAGAAGAAATAGACAGAAGGTGATGGAGATGAGAGAGGAAGAACAGGTTTTGACTGGAAGTTATGCTAGTGCCCACTGACATGTTTTTAAAACTATAGTTATCATATTTTGTTTGGCCTTGAAACGCCTTAAAATGCGGGTGGCATGCCCCCAAACCTCCCTAGCAAGCTCGATTTTGGGACCTCTGAATTTATAAAACCCTGCATTCCAACATTAATTTAAGTGCAGTTTAAGTGTCCAAACACTTTTGGGACCACTGTGTGCAGATTCACCAGCAACAACACACACACATGGTCCACTCCACAGAGGGAGAGAGCACAAAAGAGACACACAGGAGAGAGGAGAGACACAGGAGAGCGGGAAAAATACAGACCACGGCACATCGAACACATCGACGCCCCCCATTGTTGGCTGAACCCCACCCCTTCCCCTCGGCCAGAGCCTCTCTCTCTTTCTCTGTCCTGCCGCTCTCCCCCTCTCACCTCGCTCCAGCCCAGTCATGCGGTCCACACTGCACATCCGCTCTAGTGGTGGCCGGCGCTGCTTGCCTGCCTCTCGGGTGCTGCTTTCCAGGTCCAGGGAGCCCTGGCTGCGTGATGGAGCCCCGGGACAGGCTTCACATGCCAGGCCACAGTCCTTTCCCTCCCCCCAGCCACGAATGTTGTGCGCGCTGACTGAGCTCTGCAGAGGCTGGGAAAGGTGGTGGTGATGGGGTGCTGCGTGTTGGTGGTGCGACGTTCCAGCACCGGAGATGTGCTGGTGGGGGCTGGTTCCGCTGGTTCCGCCATTTCCGCCTCCGCCATGATGGTGGTTGCCGTGATGGTGGTTGCCGCTTCCGCCTCCACGGTGGCGGTGGTGCTGAATCGGAGAAGACGAGTTGGAGGACGTAGAGGCCTGGGCAAGTACTTGGGCATGACATGCCTCCCGTGCCTCTTTCAAGACCTCAAGCTCCAGGTTCTCCTTGCTTCCCCGGCTGGTTCCCAGCATGCCGCTCTCTCCAGTGATGGTATAGACACGAGCAGGCTGCAGAGCGCACTCCACACACTTCTGCTGGTCCTCCTCTGCTGAGAAGCTGCGCTCTAGGGACAGTCGGCTCTTGGAGGAAGTCGTCGGAGGTGGTGGTTCCAGGAGGCCCACGGCGGGGTTAATCAAGCTGGGATCGGCGCTGCTGGCTGGGTGCTGGAGGGTGCAGCTGTGGAAGTTGTTGTTCTGTGCACACAGGCTGTCTGGGAAATCAGAGTCGTGGCCAACGAAGGTGTCAGACAGTAAGTGATCTTCAAATCAAACATTAGGACAGATGCCGAGAGAAAGAAATAGGAACAAGTGAGAAACAGCAAGAGATGCACAGAGAAAAAGACAGATGAGGTAACACACGCTACATTAAAAAGTGGCACAGTTCCTCATGAAACATGAACGCGCCTGGAGTCTGAGAACACCACAGGCTCTAAATGGACCAGAAAAAAAGAACAGGAGAGAGAAACGGCAGAAAGAAAGAGGAATGGAGATATCTGACCTGATCCGTTGTGGTTCTCAGGATGGGTGTGAAGGTACTCTCCAAATGCACGAGCTGCTCTGAAAAAAAAAAAAAACACACACACACACACATTGGTCACTGGCAGGCCCACATTGTGAATACAGTCACAGCTGAAGGATGGTGTTAGGCACGACGTGCTGACAAGTCACAAGCAAATGACTTGGTTCTATTTATGAATCGTTCAAAAAGACCCCAAAACCAAGTACAGGATTAAATCTGTCTGATGAATCTTTCAACAAATTCTTTTTTTCTTATCAGTGCCAAACAGACTACTCTGTCGCTTTTTATCTTTCAGGCAAGTATACATCATTATAATCTGTTAAGTTTAAATTTTTTGGTTGTTGTGTACAGTCACAATAAAAACAAAATAAAGAAAACAAACATGATGCGCGATCTGCAGCCTCTCTCTCAAAGACATTCATTCAGAAAAGGAACTCTAGCTTAGTGAATACTTGTCTCGCAAACATGAGACATGTCTAAACTCATACAAACACATCTAGTGAAGTGCTATAACGTTACTTCAGCTACATCGTTTTGAGATGCGTTGAACTATAATCCTGGATTTATTCTTCTCGTGCAAAGCTGTTCATTTCTGAAAGCAATGGACTCCGCCGCTGATTGTAAGGTCAGTTTATTCTGTTAGCATCTGTGAATATTAAATGCAAAAAGACCGTTTAAATATGAATCCTGTTGCAACATTAAATGTCATACACACAAGACTATTTAGACAAGATTTATTTGGCCTGTTTTGGACAGATCATAATGTGTTTATTGTAAAAGAGCCTAGTGTCACATCAAAAAAGCTTTTATTCAAATGTCTGCTCAGATGCTATATATACACTCACCTAAAGGATTATTAGGAACACCATAATAATACTATGTTTGACCCCCTTTCGCCTTCAGAACTGCCTTAATTCTACGTCGCATTGATTCAACAAGGTGCTGAAAGCATTCTTTAGAAATGTTGGCCCATATTGATAGGATAGCATCTTGCAGTTGATGGAGATTTGTGGGATGCACATCCAGGGCACGAAGCTCCCGTTCCACCACATCCCAAAGATGCTCTATTGGGTTGAGATCTGGTGACTGTGGGGGCCATTTTAGTACAGTGAACTCATTGTCATGTTCAAGAAACCAATTTGAAATGATTCAAGCTTTGTGACATGGTGCATTATCCTGCTGGAAGTAGCCATCAGAGGATGGGTACATGGTGGTCATAAAGGGATGGACATGGTCAGAAACAATGCTCAGGTAGGCCGTGGCATTTAAACAATGCCCAATTGGCACTAAGGGGCCTAAAGTGTGCCAAGAAAACATCCTCCACACCATTACACCACCAGCAGCCTGCACAGTGGTAACAAGGCATAATGGATCCATGTTCTCATTCTGTTTACGCCAAATTCTGACTCTACCATCTGAATGTCTCAACATACATCGAGACTCATCAGACCAGGCAACATTTTTCCAGTCTTCAACTGTCCAATTTTGGTGAGCTTGTGCAAATTGTAGCCTCTTTTTCCTATTTGTAGTGGAGATGAGTGGTACCCGGTGGGGTCTTCTGCTGTTGTAGCCCATCCGCCTCAAGGTTGTGCGTGTTGTGGCTTCACAAATGCTTTGTTGCATACCTTGGTTGTAACGAGTGTTATTTTCAGTCAAAGTTGCTGAAAGATTGTATTGACCAGGACCACACTCCTAAATGCATTGAAGCAACTGCCATGTGATTGGTTGATTAGATAATGAACAGGTGTTCCTAATAATCCTTTAGGTGAGTGTATAGTACCAGTCAAATGTATTTTGCTTCATATTGATGTTTAAATATTATAGCCTAATGTTATTTTTTTTTAATTTAATATCAAAGTTTGTCAGAAATTATTCTGGAGTTTTGTTTTGTAGAAAGTGATTTTTTGTTTTGTTTTGTAGAAAGAGAATTGCTTTCTTTAAAATGAATTTAGTTTTGTATAAATTGTATCTTAATTTTAATTATTTATTATTTATTTTTTTAGCATGAGACTACTTTTAAAAACATAAAAAAATAGTACAAAAAATGTAGAAAAAATGTAAAAAAAAATGTAAAAAATTGTACAAAAAATGTAGCAAAAATGCATTTACTAGATAAGTACAATTTTCAACAAAATAAGAAGATCATTTTTTAAGTGTAGTCAAATCTTTTGATAATTTTAAATATAATAGGCCTTTGATGACTACATTCTAAATAAATTATTCTGGAGTTTTGTTTTGTAGAAAGTGAATTGCTTTCTTTAAAGTGAATTTCGTTTTGTATAAATTGTATCTTAATTTTAATTATTTTATTTTATTTTTTAGCATGAGACTACTTTCAAAAACATAAATAGTACAAAAAATGCTCTTAGTAATTTTTGTCTTGTTTCTAGTTTAAATATTTAAACATTATTAAATCAAGATGCATTTACTAGATAAGTACAATTTCAACTAAATAAGAAGAGCATTTTTTTGCTCTCTCAGTCAGGTATAAAGCTCATTCATTATGTGGGCTATTATGTTCTTTTGTCCTCTCAGGTGATACTCATTATTCATAATCATTATTCATTAGATATCACGCCTCCTCGCATACTGGCTTTGTGAAGAAAAACTGTCTTACAAATTTTAAATCAGTGTATTGTTTTATGTGAATGAGTAGGCTCAATGATTCTCACATCAGTTTGAAGCAAAAATTCAATGGAAATACACCCTGGAGTCAAAAGTCTTGTGAACACATATCTATTGTGTGTTTTGAGGCCTTAATTTTAAAACTTTTTTTTTTTTTTTTTTAAATCATGCATAAACATTTTTCTCTCAAAAATACAAGCATGTACATACATGTTGCTCACATATTATGGTAGCCCAGTTTGTGCTGAATACAGTGTAATTACACTTTTGCCATTAATATGTCAGAGCATTAGCCTGACAAGCAAGACCCACATCAAGATGTTGGGTCTGGAAACTCACCATTGACAGGGCTCAATCCGAGAGGCGAGATAAACGGTTGTCTTTCAAATTCCCTCTGCACACAATTGGATAGCGCCATGAGCGCCACAACCAACCAGAGCGAAGAAGAAGGTGAAGCCGAGCTAACGTTAGGACTTTCGCCGTATCTGGTCGGATATCTTCTTTTCTTAAGAATGACTTCAGTGCCGTTCTTTGTTCTTTTCTCAAAGAAAAGCTTAACTCCAAGTCTTCCAGAGTCACGGCTAAAGCTGATTCAGAAGACCGCTGTTCGTCAGCTTTGAGTAGCACGCAGAACCTCCGCAACTCTGCCGTGACGTGCCGTCATTATGTTAAGCCCGCCCACCGACTCTACACACGCTGTGATTGGCCTGACCAGAGTTAGTTTTTTCCAGCGCTCAGGTCTACTGAGAGTTGCTAGACTACACTCGCGGCAAAATACATTTTCTGCCGCTAGGGTGCGTCTAGATTTCTAGGCTATCAGAGCATGCCAGAGCATGTCAAAACTTCTAAAGGGCCCCAAAACAGCTCAGACTCCTAGGGGTTAACTCACTATTCAGACGGAACAGTTTTGAGCACTTGAAGGGATAGTTCACTCAAAAAAGGAGATTCTGTCAACATTTACTCACCCTCATGTTGTTCCAAACCTTTTGAAACACAAAAGAAGATATTTTGAAGAATGCTGGGAACCAAAAAGTTTTGGTGCCCATTGACTTCCATTGAGTACAAATTTGAGGGCAAAAAAATTAATACACACACAAAAAAAAAAACAGTCGACAAATCTAGTACTCAGCTCTATTTAACACATTTCACCATATGAAATCCATTCAGCAAAATTCCACAGATTTTCTCCCAAAATCAGCTTAGTCATCGGGCTACAAAACCACTAAAGCATCACACATTGTGATCCAGCATAGCATAATCCAGTGACCCTGTCAGCAGCTGATCATATTTAGCATTTGCTTTCATTACTTAAATCCTAAACTAATTGAGCCCACGAGAGAACTTCAGAGCATTAAAGTCAACTTACAAAACATGCATACAGCTGCATATCCTACATGTAAACATTATATCACAGTATTTATCATTTTATTTTTATTTAATTATAATTCTAGTCAGTTATTTTTGTGTTGAAACAATAATAATTTAGTTTTTCATAACCATGACCATGAGAGGCACTTGCTGGTTTACTTGCTGCTGTGCCTTTAAGACTTTTATGCAAATATCCTTTTCACATGTGATTGCACTTTGCTCTGCTCACATCTGGCACATTAAACTCGTTTATACAAAAGATCAAGTAAATTAGATTTCTGATGATATGGCCCCCTTTAAATACACATTTAATCCACAAATGATTATGTGAAAGCCCTTCTAGATGGACAATGGTTTCTTGTGTCGTAACTCCTCCTGCTTCCAGATCCGGCTGTCAGTTTCTCTCACATCTTTTTCAATTTAAGAAATGACAGGCCCAGTGCGGACTACTCTTAGCCTCTTAATGTCACCTGCTAAGCTGACACCAGCCTCGGGTATAAAGGGCTTTCATAAGGATATGAGTAATGCTCTGCATGCGGCAGCTGTCTGCATCGGGAGGTTTGAAAGCTGGACTCCTCAAACTTGAGAATGTTCTGCAGTGTGAAGGTTGAAATGAGGGGCAGGCATGTGGAAACGCATGTGACTGTGAAAAAGAAGGCATATGGCAGAAAGAAAGGTGGGAAAACAAGACTGGGGGAGAGGAAGGGAGAAAGAGAGAGGAGGTCGACGACGAGGAGGAAAACAGAGACAAACGCTCTGTGTAAATGTAATTGGTTGCTTTGTATTTCAGTGCCACCCACAGATTCAGATGTAGCGTTTTTATCTTTCCAGACCATGAGGAAGAATGTGGGAGAATGATGGATTTAAGGGTGAAAAAGGGACAGAGACATCGAAACAAATAGAACAAATAGAAATATGGAAGGAGGATGGGAAAACAGAAATGAGAAATAAAAATAGAAAGATAGATAATATATACATGAATTTATAATGAATTCATTTATAATGAATAGCATCTATTAAATAATCATCCGACCATCTTCCTAATTTGTGTTGGTGCCCCTTTTGCTGCCCTGACCAGGCATGGACCAGGATCGAGGCATGGACTCCACTAGACCCCTGAAGGTGTGCTGTGGTATCTGGCACCAAGATGTTAGCAGCAGATAATTTAAATTCTGTAAGTTGCGAGGTGGGGCCTCCATGGATTGGACTTGTTTGTTCAGCACATCCCACAGATGCTCGATTGGATTGAGATCTGGGGAATTTGGAAGCCAAGTCAACACCTCAAACTCGTGCTCCTGAAATCATTCTTGAACCATTTTTGCTTTTATGGCAGGGCGCATTCTCCTGCTGAAAGAGGCCACAGCCACCAGGGAATACCGTTTCCATGAAAGAGTGTACATGGTCTGCAACAATGCTTAGGTTAAGTGGCATGAGTCAAAGTAACATCCACATGGATGGCAGGTCTCAAGGTTTCCCAGCAGAACATTGCCCAAAGCATCACACTGCCTCTGCCGGCTTGCCTTCTTCCCATAGTGCATCCTGGTGCTATGTGTTCCCCAGGTAAGCGACATACACGCACTCGGCCATCCACGTTATGTGAAAGAAAATGTGATTCATCAGACCAGGCCACCTTCTTCCATTGCTCCTTGGTCCAGTTCTGATGCTTACGTGCCCACTGTTGGCACTTTCGGCGGTGGACAGGGGTCAGCATGGGCACCCTGACTGGTCTGCGGCCCCATAAGCAACAAACTGCGATGCACATTAACTTCTTGAGCAATTTGAGCTACAGTAGCTCGTCTGTTTGATCGGACCACACAGGCCAGCCTTCGCTCTCCACATGCATCAATGAGCCTTGGCCGCCCATGACCCTGTCGCCGGTTCACTACTGTTCCTTCCTTGGACCACTTTTGATAGATATTGACCACTGCAGACCGGGAACACCCCACAAGAGCTGCAGTTTTGGAGATGTTCTGACCCAGTCGTCTAGCCATCACAATTTGGCCCTTGTCAAACTCGCTCAAATCCTTACGCTTGCCCATTTTTCCTGTTTCTAACACATTAACTTTGAGGACAAAATGTTCACTTGCTGCCAAATATATCCCACCCACTAACAGGTGCCGTGATGAAGAGATAAACAGTGTTATTCACTTCACCTGTCATAACGTCATGCCTGATTGGTGTATCGGTGCATTATATTCATTATAAATTCATGACAAATATGAAAAGTGAAATAAAAAAAAATACATGACTGGTCAGTATTACTTTCCCCATTTTAAATGTCCTTTTTTGCAGTTACGAGGTCATAAAATTGCATGACAGTATAATAATAAAATACATAAAATAATAAATAATATTTTAAAAAAAATAGTATAGCTATTAGCTGCAGTTCATGTCAAATACTATAATAAAATGAATTATTTCAGTAAAATAATTTAAAATGAGTATAGCATGTCATGACTGCTTCCCAGGTCTGCATGTGTTATTACATTTAATGGAAATGATCTCCATTAGAATATGAAAACAGCTTGGATTGGCTCAAATTACAGACTCATGAATAACAGTGATGCAAATCATCAGCTCAATAACCTCAAGAGATGCTCAAAACCTCATTCATACCAGAGCATCAAAGTAAGCACTTCTTTGACATTTAATTCACAGACGGCTATAAAGAGAGTATCAGAGACAGAAAGAGCGAGAAGACGGGAACAAACTGCAAAACGAACGTCATGGCGCTTCCCACAGGGAATATTTGTCACCACTGGCCCATCGTAAACAGCAGGAATCAAAGAGACAGAAAGAGAAACACTAATTAGTTTGGGCCTGAGTATCATCAGTAACAATCGATAACACCATCTGAGAATCATGGGAAATTAATTAACCAATCAGAACAGCCGATTAAGATTTGAATAAATAATGAGGCCAGAATAACCAAAGAGACTTTGATGGTTCACTTTTTTTAATTGCATATTGATGGCTCAATAATAAACAAACAACAGCTTATTCTGTTTCACATACGGTGGCTTTGGCACTTGCAACTGTGTAATTCTCCGGGTGAGTCATTGCTTTTCGGGAAGCTGATTCAGTCTAGGAGACATGACGGATGAGTCCTTAATACGCTGCGGCTGAACCCGTTTTCGCCACACAGACAAATATTTGCAGTCACCACCACATGCATTTGTACCTTTAATGTATTTAATGAACCTGTTCTGCACAATCTATGGCCCACGCATAATCACATGCATTCCCCACGCACGGAAAAACCCACTCCGATCTCAATACAGCAACCTCCTCCACAGAAGCTGTCACACGCAGTGGGATTGTTCCACAGGGATCCCTGGTGGCTTGCAGTCGCCCTCAGCTTTCCTGACGTAACATACAACAACATGACAGCACTTTAAATTATTCAGTTTCACCATTAACAGGTCGTGTTGAACCGGCCCATTCCGTAACAAGCATCCTCCAATGCGAGAGGGTTAATTGGAGTGCCAGTTCAGTCTGAAGAGCCACGTACTTGACCTGAAGAGTAGGCGGATGCAGAAACGAGCAAGGGTAGATGGTACTTCACCTGATGGTGTATAAATAGCTAAATGACATAGTCAATGCTTAATTTGTAAATGAATAATTGCTGGATCAAAACCATATGCTAAGCATACAACTTCAGTTTTCCTGGATCATACAATGACAACTAACTTTCTGCACATCCCTAACTACAGCCTAGAGTATTATTCTGTCACGTATACAGCTATGTTGAGACAAAAAAATCATTCACTTGATCAGTGATATTCTCTCTCACCGACGACATCATTGCCTCTTTCATTAGCTATCGATTTCTGACTCATCCCGTTGCTTGAGTCTCCTGCTATTCTGATTAGTATTAGTAGAATTGTCCAGGGGGCAGTTCCATCTCCTCTGGATCTCTTTTGATCAGAAACACCATCAGCTTTACTTGCGGATATATAAAAAATGGTAGACTGTCTTTAGCCGCGTTTCAACAGCAGGAACTTCCCCCAGGAACTAGGAACTTTGGAGTGGTACTTGGCATGTTTCGACCATAGGGAACAGGGACTGAATGAAGTTCCGGGTAAAAATTGCCCCGTTTCCATCAAAATTACCTAGAACAATTTGTCCCAGGAACTTTTTTCCCCCAGACCTGTTTCTGTCTGCGTTTCCATCGTGGTCTAAAGTACATTGAAGATTAGTTCGGTGACGTAGGACTGTGCACGGCTTTCCAGTTCAGCAGGATTTCGTCCACCGCATATAAGCTTAATAAGGCCTCATTGTCTGTCCATCGGCTGTATTTTTTAAACTTCATTGTTGATTCGAATAGCAAACAACTCGCACTGCACGCAGCGCAACAGACTTTGATAAAATGGTGGTTGAAATAAAACGCTGGTTGGATTCAACTCAACCAGCATGTTCAGTGCCCAAGTAAGTCCCACCCCCGAAAGTTCCTGAACTTTGAAAAAGTACTACCTCGCGAACAGGGCCGTTTGGAGGGGGAACTCCATTTAGACCCTGGTTCCTGCGGTCAAAACACACTGAGTACCACCCAAAGTCCCTAGTTCCTGGGGAAAGTTTCAGGATTTATTAAGCTTTTATGCGGAGAACGAAATCCAAACAGAATTGGAAAGTTGCGCAAAAATTGTTCCGGGTAATTTAGTTAGAAACTGGGCTTTTTTGACATTTTGACAATATTAATATTTTTATTAGATTAAATCCTCAGGTATAGGCCTATACACTCTCTCCAAACTTTCCGCTGCTCACTGCCTGCAATATAAGCAGTAAACACCAACCAATGAGAGTGATTTTGAATGTAAGAAAGCTAATTGGTCAAAAATATATATGTTGAGGGCCAATAGCAAAACATAACCTCCAAATACATCTGCATAAACCTGTGCTTGCTCTGTCCCTCTAACACAGTCACCTATAATACAATGCAAATATAGTATGGGTAACAAAATCTGATTGGTAGCATTATTTGTCAAGACACCAAATCGTTTAAAACAACATTATTTACCGGAACAGGATCTGGGTCAAATAAAGCGCAGGACATAGTGCTTTTGTCATTACAAATGCCCGTTTTCAGCTTGCTTTACATGCACATCATTATAGTACAGCTCTTTTTTTAAACCTATAGCAAGCATAGTGCCTACATAGGCCGCTTACTATTTAGGCAGCATCCTAACTGTCATGGAATCCCATATGTAACAGATTTGGAACCGTAGTATTCAGTATACAATTACTACTGAATGAAATTTGAGCATTTAATACTGAGCTTGTCGCACAATATTACATTTTTTTTATTATATTATATTATAATTAGTGAAATATATAATAAATGTTCATCAAATTTATATTTTATTTAAATTAAAATTGACATTAAAATAAAATTCAAGGTAATTATCCATCCGCTCTGGCAAACGATATTTTTATACTGCCTTTTTTTTTCCTGTTAAGTCTTTGATTAACATCAGCTTGACGTTCCAAGCTGTGGGAATTATCATATTAATAAAATATCAGAAGAAATACAGGAAGATAAGAAGGAAGGAAGGAAGGAAGGGGAGCGAAAGAGAGGGAGGGGGAGAAAATGGGTAATGGGTAAAGTGAGAAAGAGGAAAAAAGAGAGAGAAAAAAGAAGAGCCACTAAGTGATGATGAAATAATAAAAGGAAGTCTGCATGCTTCTAGACATGTGACCGAAAATATAGGTGAGCAAGAAGAGGAAAGGCTATGTAAATGTGCGTGTGTGTGTGTGTTTGAGGTTGGAGTGTAGAAATGCATCGTGTGAGTCCAAGGGGTTGGAGAAACAGGGGTTGGTAGGGAAAAAAAAAAGTTCTGAGAGAAACATTAAACATGAAAGCGTATGAAATGCGGTGAGAGAAGATGCAGGGAACTGGTGGAATTCATAAAGACATTTACATTACATTTCTATTTCAAACAAATGCTGTTTGAAATGCTTTTGAACTATCTACTTATCAAATAATTATTAAATAAATGTATCACGGTTTCCACAAAAATATTAGACAGCACAATTCTTGACCACCTCAGCATATTAGAATGATATCTGAAGGATCATGTGACACTGAAGACTGGAGTAATGATGCTGAAAATTCAGCTTTAACATCACATGAATACTTTTTTTTTTTAAAGCTACACTGTGTGATATTTTCCCCCATCTAGCGGTGAAAGGGTATATGACCATCCGGTAAATATTCGTTTCTTTTCCTCCCAATTCCGATTTAGTTTTAACTCCTACGGTGGCCAATTTAGTCCAAGATTAACATGGCTTCCAGTTCGATCCAGCAATCCCCCTCTTCACATTCGCCATCGAGTTGTAACGCGTGTGTCCGGGTGAAAAATACGGATAGCTCACTCAACGCAACTGGAGTCGATGCAAACACGGAGGCGATTTGACATCAAACAGCCCGCACTTTATTCCCCGCGGAACCCCCCACAAGAGTCCGGCACAAACTCCACTTCCGTCCACAGCATTACCCAACAAAACAAAAATAAATGAATGTTAGCAACAGAAGACAGAAAATAATCCGCACACATGGGAGCTCGAGGCGCAGTGCACACACACACACACACACACACACACACACAGAACGCAGGCGCTCCAACCGGGGCGAACGCTCTTAAAGGGGCCATACTTCCCTCATAAACTGCTAACTATCCTACCTCACATCTGCCTTCACTTTGTTATTTGCACTACCGACTGTTTATTACAGTAACAACTGTTTACTTATGCATTTTGCACCACCATATCTTAACTGGATTATGCTCATTTGCACTGCCGACTGTATTTATAGTACCAAATGTTTACATTTGCATTTTGCACCGTACTTCTAACTGTATTATGCAACCACTTTCCACTGCACTTTTACACTTTTTTTTTCAGATAGCTCTGTCCATAATTTATTGCACTACCCTAATCCACTGCTATATTCCTCATATTAGCCTAACATATTATTGTATACCTCTATCTGTAAAATTCTGTTTATAGTAATAGCCATCTGTATATTATATTCATAGTACATATTCACCTGTAAATTCTGTTTATAGTAATAGCCATCTGTATATTTATTCACTGTACATATTCACCTGTAAATTCAGTTCTGTTTATAGTAATAACCGTCTCTCTATTTATACATATTTATATATATTCAGTACATTTCCATGTCCTGCACTTACGCAACCATTGTATATATCCTGCACTTGCTGCTATTGCACTTCTGGTTAGACCTAAACTGCATTTCGTTGCCTTGTACTTGTGTAATGACAATAAAGTTGAATCTAATCTACTATTTTCCTACTCGTTACAGAGTGTTAAAACGCGAAAGGCGAAGCTTGAATTTACGGGTATGTCCCTCTTTGGCTAATGTACTTTCAAGATGGAAGGGCAACATGGCGACCCCCATTCGAACCCCTTACCCGTATGTATTTTCAATGGCATATTATAAACTTACGAGAATACTTTATTACTTGAAAGAAGTAAATATACATTAATGAGCACATATATTTTTGAAAGAACTAAGTGTTTTTAGCTAAGAATAAACAAAAAAAGTTACACAGTGTAGCTTTAAACAGAAAACTATTTTATTTTTAAATTGTAATAATATAATAATGTATATATGTATAATGAAATTTCTTTCAAAAACATTTTAAAATCTTACCGACCCCAAACTTTTGAACAGTATTGTACATCAGTATTTTCTTTTCCCATTAAAGAAAATGCATAATTTCCCCACTGTTATGTCATTCCAAACCTGTTTTTGTCTATAAAATGAAAGCCAATGGGGTCCAAAACGACCCTTGACCCAAAGTACTTTCATAAAGGGTTGGTAACTACATCTCTAGAGCACTGCTCTTTATGTTTCTTTGCTTTCAGCAGTGTTACTCTACACAAGCAGCACATAAAAGCATGGACACAGTAGGAGAGAACCAAATCCATGACACTGTACTCACACATTTCCACACATTCGCATACACAGCAGGCATTCATGCAACTTACACACACTAGAAAATTCTAGTGACACTCAAAGACACTCTCAAACACAGCGCCGTCATAATGCAGCAGAGTAAACTACTGTACAATTGATGTTAAATGCCGTAAATGCCATGTGATTCATTTTCACAATAGGCAACAGTTTAAATTAATCACATGGCATTTATGGCATTTAACATCAGTTTAGAACTGAGTGTGCATGAGCAGGTTTCAAATTGTCCACGCCAACCAACTACAATTAAGAAGAACGCTAACAAACATCTTTCTTCAGTTATTATATTATAATTAAATATGAAATTATTTAGGTAAACTGATTGTCTAGCCTGCAACATCTTCTTTTTAAGACACATCTCAGAGGCAAACACTTCACTAGCTTTTTCCCAGAGATCATTATGCATTTAATTCAGGCAAGTCCTTATAGGTGAGTGGATAACATGCATTTAATATGAGCCTAGGGACAACCAAACAATCAAGCATTGCTCATAGCTCAGACTTGCTTCCTTGACACACTTTCCTCTGTTATAAAACGGCAGCACGTCTAATGGCAAGTTCTTGTAGTGCATGTTTGCGCTGCATAGTGGACCTGCGCTTCAGCACAGACCACAGATTAAAATGTCACCCTCCTCCCTCTTCCATGGTTTGAGAGCCGGGCTTAATGATGCCTGGAACCCTCCTTCGCCCAGAGAATACCCTCTCTTCGACTCTCACTCTACCCTCTTCTCTCTCTCTTTCTCTTGCATAAAAGCAGAGACAACAATGTCAAAGGCGTAATCGTGGAGTGTCAGAGTCATCCTGAGATCTGCATTATCTCAAACGGTCAGACTAATTACAGGACGCGGTCTTATCTCCGCTACCAGAAAATAAATAGAGCAGGAAGTGAAGGGGGGAGATGCAGCATGTATTAAATGACTTCAAGTATATAAGAAGTGGAGTACTTGCAAAGATGTACAATTAATTTGGTTAAAACTGTAAGGCAGACGATTTAATGGTTTTGCATAGTGGGAGGTATTATCTAGGATTTGTTCTTCTGGCATTTGGATTAAATTGGATTAGTTAAGTTTTACTTACTGAAAAAAGGGATAGTTCAACCAAAAACAAAGAATCTGTCATTATTTACTCACCCTCTTGTCGTTCCAAATCCGTATGCTGATATTTTTTCTGTGAAACACAAAATGAGAAATTTTGAGATAGGGATAGCTGCAGGTCATAATGGGCATGGCGAAATGTACACTGACCCCTACCTTTCAGCATGCCCATTACTCTGACCTGTAGATACCCACACTTGGAAATTTGGAATGATCACAAGATTTTTTGTGAATATTCGCTTAAATTTCAATCTGTACCTCACAGAAAACTATCAAATGGTTACAGAATACTTGAAATATAGTGCATGAGTCATATGGACTAGTGGTTTGTGTTTATGTAATTTTGTTAAAAAAATAAAAAAATAATAATAATACATTTATACAGCAAATGACCGGCTGAACAAAGTGAACTGACGTTAAGGCCAAGTATGCTACTCCGAATTTGTCCTCAGCATTTAACCCATCCAAGTTAGTGCACACACATTAGGAGCAGTGAGTACTGAACACACACACATTGCAAATCATGGACACACACACCCAGAGCAGTGGGCAGCCATTCAATGTGGCGCCCACGGAGCGATTGGGGGTTAGATGCCTTGCTCAGGGGAACATCAATCGTGGGTATTGAGGGTGGAATAAAGTGCTGTTCATTCACTCCCCCCGTCTACGTTGTCCTAATTCCTGACAGTATTGAGAATCAAACCCATGACCTTCAGGTTACAAGTCTCACTCTCTAACCTTTAGGCCACAACTGCCCCCAGAGCAGCACAACTGTTTTCAACACTGATAATAACAATAATAATAATAATAATAAATGTTTCTTGAACAACAAATCAGTATATTAGAACTAATTCTTGATTTGATTTCTTGATGTGACACTGAAGACTGGAGTAATGATGCTGAAAATTCAGCTTTGCCATCACAGGAATAAATGACTTTATAATTAATAAATAAAAATACTGTTTTACTGTATATTTGATCAAATAAATGCAGTCTTGGTGAGCTTAAGAGACTTATTGTTACATTAATGTTACAATTCAAAAAATTAAAACTTATTTTATACAATTATATATACCCAATACACAAACACACAAAAAAATACCATTTACAAAGCTGTTAACATAAATCGACAATAAACATCCTTGAGTTGCTCTGGGGTGAGTCAGATCAGACCACAACCTCAGAAAGTTACTATGACGTATTTTGAAGCAATTGATGGTAAAATTTTAGAATAAACGGTACAGCACCTAAAAACATCAACCTGCGCCCTTGACACACTCCCCACTTCTTTCTTCAAAAGTGTGTTTAACTGTTTAGAAGCAGATCTCCTTGAAGTGGTAAACGCCTCACTTCTTTCTGGGACTTTTCCAAACTCCCTTAAGTAGTTAAGCTTCTCCTGAAAAAGAGAAATCTGGATAACTCCATACTGAGCAACTACAGACCAATCTCAAATCTCCCCTTCATAGGCAAGATCATTGAAAAAGTTGTTTTCAGTCAGCGGAACAAATTCTTGAACTCAAACAGATAGTTTGACAATTTTCAATCTGGTTTCCGACCGCATCACAGCACAGAGACAGCGCTCATAAAGATAATAAATGATATTCGCCTCAATACAGATACAGGCAAAACATCAATTCTGGTACTACTCGACCTCAGTGCTGCATTCGACACTGTTGACCACAACATACTTCTTGACAGGCTAGAAAATTGGGTTGGGCTTTCCGGAATGGTCCTCAAATGGTTCAGGTCATACTTAGAAGGGAGAGGTTATTATGTGAGTATAGGTGACCATAAGTCTGAGTGGACATCCATGACATGCGGAGTCCCACAAGGGTCAATTCTTGCACCACTCCTATTCAACCTGTACATGCTCCCACTGAGCCAAATAATGAAAAATAACAAAATGGCTTACCACAGCTATGCTGACGACACCCAGATCTACTTAGCCCTATCACCTAATGACTACAGCCCCATTGACTCTCTGTGCAAATGCATTGAAGAAGTTAACAGTTGGATGTGCCAAAACTTTCTTCAGTTAAACAAAGACAAAACTGATGAAACATAAAGATGAAAAATTCTCAAGGTGAACGCAAGTCAGGAATCTGGGTGTGATTTTGGAGTCAGACCTGAGTTTCAGTTGTCATGTCAAAGCAATAACTAAATCAGCTTACTATCATCTCAAAAATATTGCAAGAATTAGATGCTTTGTTTCCAGACAAGACTTAGAGAAACTCGTTCATGCTTTTATCACCAGCACGGTGGACTATTGTAATGGTCTTCTCACCGGCCTTCCCAAAAAGACCATTAGACAGCTACAGCTCATACAGAACGCTGCTGCCAGGATCCTGAGCAGAACCAGAAAATATGACCATATCACACCAGTTTTCAGGTCTTTACACTGGCTTCCAGTTACATTTAGGATCGATTTTAAAGTACTAGTACTTGTATATAAGTCACTCAATGACCTAGGACCTCAATACATTGCAGACATGCTGATTAAATACAAACCCAACAGATCACTCATATCATCAGGATCAAGTCAATTATAAATACCAAGGGTTCACTCAAAGCAAGGAGAGTCTGCTTTTAGCTATTATGCCAGTCGCAGTTGGAACAGCTTCCTGAACAGATCAGATGTGCTCCAACAATAGCCACTTTTAAATCCAGACTCAAAACACATCTGTTTAGCTGTGCATTTACTGAATAAGCTCTGTGCTACTGTACATCCGACTGATTGCACCTTATCTTATGCTTTAACTGAATGAGCTCTGTGCTCTGTCCGAACTGCTTGCACTTTAATTGTTTCAATTTAACCCGGTTTTTATTTTTAGTGTTAATTATACTTTTTATTTATATATATTTTTTCTTTATTTTTTCTTTTCTTTTAATTCCTATTATAACTGTTATACTATATATATTTTTATTTTTATTTTATTCACTTATGAATATTTTAACTTCATTTCTGTGTAAAGCACTTTGAATTGCCACTGTGTATGAAATGTGCTATACAAATAAACTTGCCTTGCCTTAATATGAACATACAAGCTATTTTTAATGTGCTGGAAGGAGGGTGACGACAGGGTTATGGGTCTAGATCTTTGCTGGGAAACTATAAGTACGTCTGAAATGCCAGCATTCTGCAGATTTATCTGCGGCCCAAAGATCAATGAGTCAGATCTCATCAGCCAGCAGTGTGCTGAATAAAAACACTGAAAAGAGCTTCACTTCCCACTCGATATCTCAGACTAGGCTTAAAGAAAGGCAGACTCTCTTCAGATACTGCAGGCATAATAGACTATCCAGGAAGCTACCTTATAGGAAGGTCACACATAGGTCAATGATTTTCAGTGTCTGTTTTAAGTGCAACAGAGATTATGCTGCACTGGACTTGCACTGGAAGCTACAACTGACAGCAGTCTCAAGGCTGTCAAAGAGGTTAAATGCTACATTTATCATTATGAATAGCCGTTGCTCTGTCTAAGATGTCTTTACATCAGCAAAAAAACAAAAAATGATAAATAAATAAACCTTCCTACTTTCTGGCTTAATGTAAATCTTAATGTATTTTTTTCCTACCCATTGGCAAATAGTTTGTTCCTGTTTTAAAGGAACACTCCACCGTTTTTAGAAATAGGGCTTATTCAACACCTTTCCTACATTTAGATATGTGGGCAAATGCATTTTTGTCTGTGCATGCATTGTTTTAGTTTGGCAGGGTTGCCGCTAGCTTACCTTAGCATAATGAATGGAATCCCTTGTTGCCAGCTAGCATGTCCCGAGTAAAAGTGATCCAACCCCCCCCCAACTAATCCCCCCCCTCCCAAATTACTTCTTGTGGCCTGCGTATTCACAACGAGTACAAATAGCGATGCAGATTAAGACTAGGCGATTTCCTAGGCAGATATTGATTTGGGACTATATTATGGGGAAGCACAGGCGAAGCACTGTTACTTGGGCGCAGAGATATCACGCAACAGATGAAATCCCACAACTTCCGTCAACATACCGGCGTGAATAGTAGCTGGCTATTTTTCAAACAGTACATAAATGGCGATGAACATGGCTGATTTTGTGAGAGATGAAGAGGGTTACTTCTTAGACAGTCAAGATCCAGAACCATACCTCTATGAACCAGAGTTTTCAGAAGAGGAGCTACGCCTGTGTGCTTTGGAAATAGAACAACAGGAGGAGAAGGTTGCGATCGCTCAACAGCCAGAGGACATGAGGATAAGAGCCAACACAAACTGGTGGTGTGAGTGTGGTGGAAAATGTCACCCTATGCCGACTGAAATAGAGTGTCTGTGCTGTGGCGAGTGGGACAAGTTACTGCCATCGATGACCAGGCTCAACGCGTCAGATCAAGATGAGCGTGCCCGCAGTTGTGTCACAGCTACCAAGGATTTCACGGCGTTGATCCATCCTGCAGTACTCAATTACCATGTTTGCTGTAACTGTTCTCAAAATAAACAATCCAAAAGATAAGACACTCGGTGCAGGTCACGCCGGTATGTTATACTTTTCCCCCCATTTTTTGTCGGATTGCCAGCCGGTATGTTGACGGAAGTTTGGGGATTTCATGTGTTGCGTGATATCTCTGCGCCCAAGTAGCAGTGCTTCGCCTGTGCTTCGCCTGTGCTTCACCCTAATATAGTCTCTAATAGTCACCCTAATATAGTCAAGTTAATATCTGCCCTAGGAAATCGCCTAGTCTTAATCTGCATCGCTATTTGTATTCGTTGTGAATACGCAGGCCACAAGAAGTAATTAGGTGGGGGGGTTTTTTTAATCACTTTTACTCGGGACATGCTAGCTGGCAACATAGGATTCCATTCATTATGCTAAGCTAAGCTAGCGGCGACCCTGTCAAACTAAAACAATGCATGCACTGAGACAAAAATGCATTTGCCCACAAATCTAAATGTAGGAAAGATGTTGAATAAGCCCTATTTCTAAAAACGGTGGAGTGTTCCTTTAAGCACGAGCCTCACTAGTTTAAATTGTTATATTTATGTTTCAAAAATATGCCAATAGAGCAATAAAATAATAAATTCTTTAAAAACAATATAGCCTATTTTTGCTTCTTCAATGTTTTTCTGGAAAACAAGATGAACCTAGAGATTAAAAAGGGTTTTTTTTTTTTTTTTTACAGTGTAAAACTCTAAAGATTCCCAAACTAGAAATATGCATGTATTTGTCGAGATGAGATGGCGTGATAGCATAGCCAGTGACTCAGCCTCTCAGCTCATAAATCAGAGTGGATGAGCATCAAGTGGAACTCTGCAGATCACTCATGATTAGCATACAAACACTGTACAGACCAGGCTCTCCATGCTGACCCGCTGGCCCTGAAAGCATTCAGCCTAAAAATGACTCAGACAAAATAAAAAATTAAGACAAAAAGAACACAAAAAATGAAAACAAGACCAACAGGAAGAACCCATTACATAAGCCATATGAAGTGATTTTGAGTAGAAAAAAACTATTGCTACACATCTAGGGGCCATTAGTTCAAACTTGAGAAAGCCAGAGAAAACCACTACAAATGCATGATGTGGCGGAGCTGAGAAAAATGTAAGAGTAGTGCAGGTTGAGAGCAGGATACTTCCTGTTCTTTAGTGTGTCGGAGTGGGACTATTGATCCTGTGTTATTCGCAGAACATGGTCCACCTACAGATTTTGGTTTTGAACAGCTCAGTGGTCATGACCCAGTGTCTGGAGTATCAGAGACTGCTTTCACGAGGTGCAATAGTCCCCCGGACAATGACGAATCCAGGAGCTGAAAGGGATGTTCAATAGTAAGTCAGCACAAAGCGTGCATGTTATTCCAATCTGTGTTGAGAATGACTAGCTTATGACATTAAAGCCATTTCTCTGACAGGCGTCTAATCTGAAAGTGACAGGGTTTTAAATTTGGCTTCGGCTGAAATTACTCTATAGCACAACACCTCTTTCTTTGCTCAAAATCACTATAATTTACAGCCTATAATAACAGTAACAACTGCCCCAGGCCAATGACTAATTCCTTTGCAAATGAGCGGTTTCTTCCTGCAGGGCACAGGTCCCATATCTGAAGTCTGAATACTGTTAGAATACTCAAATGCAACTTGCTTTCATTTTCATTCAAGGCAGTTTTATGGCCCTTTATTTTGATAGAGCAGTGGACTCCAAGACCCTCTATTAAGTGACAACTTTTGAAGATGTTCTGATTCATGATTTCTGAAGGATCATGTGACACTGAAGAATGGAGTAACGGCTGATGAAAATTCAGCTTTGCATTACAGAAATAAATTAGATTTTAAAGTATATTAAACCATTATTTTAAATTGTAATAATATTTCATAATATTACAGTTTTTTCTGAACAGGTTTGATGAGCAAAAGAGTAAAAATAGTAATGTTTCCAAACTTTTAACCGGTACTATGAATATATATGTATTTGTCCGAATGTCATGTGCGGTCCTCCATACTATGAACAATTTGATCAAATATTATAGAGCTTGACAAAAAGTATATATACGTTTGTTTAAATGTATAACAAATTATATTCATAGTTTAAAAATTAAATGACTTTTGATTTTATTAATTGCCTAAACTTTCCCAGGTCTAGAAGGCACACTTAAAATTCCCTCATTTAGTATATCTAGGTTGTCCATCTTCATGAGAACCGTGGTTTGTAAATAAAAATGGTAGTTGTTAAAGGAGTAGGTCACTTCTGAATAAAAATGTCCTGATAATTTCCCATGTCATCCAAGATGTGAAATGAAGGTTTTTGAGGAAAACATTCCAGATTTTTTCTCCATATAGTGGACTTCAACGGGGTCCAATGGGTTGAAGGTCCAAATTCCAGTTTCAAAGGGCTCTCCATGATCCCAGACAAGGATTAAGGGTCTTATCTAGCAAAACGATTGGTCATTTTCTAAAAAAAAAAAATTTTGTTATGCGTGACGTGGTGTTAATCTGTGTACGGTTCAAAAGGTAGGTATGGTAAAAAAAATACTAATCTCATTTTCTCTTCCAACTTCAAAATCGTCTGAAATCGTTTGACTTAGTCTTTGCAAGTTCGCTGTGTTAACACTGGGGTGGTACTTCTGCCTATGTGTATGACCTTTCCAACGTGATTACATGATAATTACATGAAAATTATAATTTCGCTAGATAAGACCCTTATTCCTCGTCTGGGATCGGATAGAGCCCTTTGAAGCTGCATTGAAACTGCAATTTGGACCTTCAACCCATTGTACCCCATAAAAGAATCCTAGATTGTTTTCCTCAAAATCCTTAATTTCTTTTCGACTGAAGAAAGAAAGACATGAACAAGTTGGATGATATGGGGGTGAGAAAATTATCACAACATTGTAATTCTGAAGTGAACTAATCCTTTAAGGGAACTATGAGAAATAGGATTTCAGCTAACACCTGGATTATTAACTGTTATAGCTTATTTTATAACTTGTTTTGTCTTATTTTAAATAATCTTACGCCATCTTGTGGCCCCAGTAGAAGCGTGCTGAGGCCATCTGGTTGAGAACCACTGCCCTAGCCTAGAGAGCTAATCACCTAAGACCCTTTCACATAGAGCCTTGATCCCATAAAATTGCCATAGAAATGCTAGAATGCCTTCTGTGTGAATGCAAACACATCCAGGAATCGATCCCGGGATGGGGACCTAGTAACATTGCCGGGATCAGTCCCGGAAAGTGCCCTGTTTTGAACAAAGGGGATGACCAATGCCGTAAGGGGTGTGTCGTAGTGATAATGACGTAATGACGTAGTTATCGTGCAACTCTTTGACCGGGGGTTTTAAATGCAGATCAATGTTCACATTGCACATTAACAAAGATGAAAGTTTGTGTTCATCAAGGAACAAACAAAAAAAATGTCTGCAAACTGGAATGAAGCACAGACCAGGGAGACATTACATCATGATGTCACATGCCTTTACAGGATCTTTATGGGATGTGTGTGAACGCATGCGCACATTCCAGAAAATCACTGGCAGTGTGAATGGACCAAAATCAAACGATCCCGGGACAAATCATCAGTGTATTTTACGGAATCTCTTGTGTGAAAGGGGCTTGAGACTTTCACTAATTATTTGATCACAATTAAGATTCATATGTTCAGCATACAGAATGTAGATTACTCATGCATTAAAATTAATATTGTTAATATTGGATTACTCAATACTCTATGTATCTATTCATGCTGTTAACACGTTGTGTCTGTTTAGGATGCTGTCTACCATTCATTGATACATCGGTCATTTCTACTCAGCATGCAAAGCTGTTTGCACAAATATACCTGCCCTGCATACTGAACAGCCACTCATTCAAGCTTATGACACACACACACACACACACAAAGGAATGCCATTCCATTCATCACCTCAACCCGTGCCTGAATGCTGTACGTCTACAGCAGGATTTAGTCGACAAGGTCATTTCAATGACCTCTATCTAAAAGGAATGACAGTGCCAGAGTTTATCCGTTCGAATGCAACAATCACAATCCATTCTGCATGTGAACATTAAGGATGCAATGACTCACAGCATCCCTGAGGCACCAGGCCCAGGCGTTAGGGTGAGAAGGTGAACCGCCTGCCATCTTATGAATTATGACAGATGTGATACACATGAGAGCTAAACACACATTAGTTATGTAAGAATAGGTCTATAGGCAAGACTAGTGGTCAATCGATATTAGTTTTTTTAATGAATAATAATTTAAAAAAACATGCTGCTATGTCAAATAACATGTTGAATTAATCCTTGTGGTGACTATACCATTCTCTAGGTTGCAATAGTGCAAGTCAGACTTCCTATAATTCAGTGACACAAAAAACCCAGGCGCAGCACAAGTCAGTCACGGATGATTGACAGATCGAGTCAGTCTCGTGCATACTTGCCTGTTGCAAGCGGTGAAGGACACTGTCAATGCTTTGATCTACAGTTAAGACAGGCGAGTAGATTACTTTTTAGGCAGCCACGCAGGAAAATCCATCTTAAATGGGCAGCTGATCCAACATAGTCTAAACTGATCATTAGCATTGGCTAGACCATCTTAGACCAGCCAACAAAACATCTTAAGGTGGTCTAGCAGACTTCTGGAATAAAATGGACATTTAAAATGGATTTTGACAGCATTCTCACATATACATTTAATTATTAGAGTCAATTTAGGAAATAAACAGTGTGTAACAGTTTTTCTACACTCAAGAGAAAAATGAATTAATGAATAAATATAATAATTACATTGTGGGACCATAAAATTAAAAGGGATAGTTTTTCTTTTTTTTTAAACCAGTAGGCTATGATTTTTTTTCCTTCTCCCGCTGAACACAAAAAGATTAATTCTGAAGTGACTGGTGACTGAACATGTCAAGGATGATAGCACAAGTAGGCTACATCTCGGAGACGTCTATTTGATGTCTGTATTACATCTGCAAGATGTATTTTTTAGAGTGTTTGCTCATCTGCAATACTATTAGATGTCATATAGACATTTAGAAGACATCTTTAAGATTTAGAATGTATGTAAAAACGGCTTTTTCTAAGACGTTTATCAGATGTTTTTACACAGAACAAATCTTTAGCATACATCTTACGTACATGGGCTAGTAGCCTACAATCAATATAATATTAAATAAAATAAACAACAAACTAAATTCGCTTTAGACTGTAAATCTTCACCTGATAACTGACTCTGCGAGATGAGAGTCATAAGTAATTTAAATGATTCAATGAAAAGATTCAACACAAACGAATCTTTCACGAATCTGACATTCCGAATTCTGTCATGTACTCCGATAAAGCAAGGGCAGAAAAAAATAGGCGAAATACAAATTTACTTTCCTTCACACAACCATTATTGTATTGCTCTGGTAGACTTTTATGATACTTTTATCATGATGTTTTTATGAGGCTTGACATACCTTTACATATAAAAGACATACAGATGTTTTCCCCCCGCAAAATATATTCTGTCGTATGGGTCAGGAACAACATGAGGGAAGGTAAATAATGACAGAAACGGCGTTTGGGGTGAATTAACATTCATATTCACAAATGCACTCGTTTTCGTAACATCGATATTCAAAGTGACCCGTCTGCTCAAACAAATATCACGGCTGACCTTTCTTTTCGCACATGAATGAGAGTTAAGATCCCTGTTTTTTAACTTCAGTGGCAGTGCGCGCACACACGTACGAATGCAGAGCTGATGCTTCATGCGGTGCATGACCCAAAACGAGTTGATAATAGCACACACTCACCTAACTTTGGATGCCACCGAAGAAATCGCATCATTTCTCAGATTCTTCCTTTTGGACGCTGCAGTTCCCATGCTGGCATGGAAACAACGCTTGCAAGAAAACAGCACATTCCAAATGTCAAAGCATTGAAGAAAACGCGTGGGGGAAAAAAAAAAGGATGGAACAGGTTGCTTTTAGAATGCGGGTCCTTTGACGTTCACATGAAGGACTGTATCATAATACAAAATTTGAAGATGACGCGGGACAGAGGATGCTGCCGTCTCCTCTCGCTAGTGTCAACTAGTTAAAGAAAAAACACACGCACGAACAGGTCCCTCCCCTTCTCTCTCTCTTCATTGAAATGAGAAAGACACGATGGCTTGAAGAGTGTTTATGGTAGTGTGTGTGAAGGTCCAGGCAGGAAACCCAGTGGGACCATATATAGAGCGACCACTCCTCCTATTCCACCCACTCGTCCAGCGCTAATACCAGGTATACAGAATGAGCTGGAGTGACCGGAACACATGCATAAATACCGCATTTCTCATATGTTACCAGAATATTAATGCTTGAAGGACATCACTATAGTTCAATATTGGTGCAATACTTACCGTGCATAATGCGTATGGAATATTTCTGTCAGTCATTCTATCTATCTATCTATCTATCTATCTATCTATCTATCTATCTATCTATCTATCTATCTATCTATCTATCTATCTATCTATCTATCTATCTATCTATCTATCTATCTATCTATCTATCTATCTATCTATCTATCTATCTATCTATCTATCTATCTATCTATCTATCTATCTGTCTGTCTGTCTATTAGGATAGATAGATAGATAGATAGATAGATAGATAGATAGATAGATAGATAGATAGATAGATAGATAGATAGATAGATAGATAGATAGATAGATAGATAGATAGATAGTGTTTGTCATACAACCTAGAAAAATGCTTCATGTGCCATGGCATCTAAATTGTCTATATCGTATCCAATATTATTGTATTAGGTTACACAATATCAGGTAGAAATGGCTCATTGATCCCTCACCTCACATTTCCACATGTGCATGCATACCTTATTAGGGTTTCAGACGCATGACTGTACCATGCACACTCACACAGGCACGTGCGCACACAGGTCTGGAGCAGTGTCTTTGCTCCACACCAGCCTGTTAAAGGTCCCGTTCTTCGTGATCCCATTGTTCAAACTTTAGTTAGTGTGTAATGTTGCTGTTAGAGGATAAATAATACCTGTAAAATTATAAAGCTCAAAGTTCAATGCCAAGCGAGATATTTTATTTAACAGAAGTTCCCTTTCAAAGCCTACAGCGAACGGCTGGTTTGGACTACATCCTGGTACTTCCTTCATAAATGACGTCAGTAGAACAGTAGAACAGACTAACCCCCGCCCACAAGAATAGCGAAAAAAGGGGGCGTGGTCTTGTTGCTGTCCCACGTGGAGAAGAGGACGTGTCGCGTGGAGAAAAGGAAGTGTTGCGTTTGAGTGTGTTTGTCGCCATGTCGTCAAGACGCTGTTATTTTCATCCCGGAGTCAAATCACCTTTGTTTGGCTTTCCCAGGGACGCTGTAGAGATCATTAAGCGCGCATATATCTCCCGTTAAGAGGCGTGACATTTCCACGTGCGCTAAACTGCTGTCGAATCACAACAAAGGAACACAGGAACCGTGCCACGTTCGCTAAGCTGCGGTCAAATCACAACACGGGAACCGCTGGCACAATCAGAACTCGTTATGCATTTCTGAAGGAGGGACTTCATAGAATAGAGGAACTCATCAGCCGTTTTTAGGACAGTGAAAACACTAAATTGTGTGAAAAATACTGTTTTTTTTACACGTGGAACATGAACACGTTATATTGCACACTGTAAACACAATCAAAGCTTCAAAAAAACATGAAGAACGGGACCTTTAAATGTCTGCTGTTGCCTAACTGTAACAGACAGCCAACATGCAAATCGTCCCCCTGCTGTAGAATGGCTACAAGTTTTTAAAAACAGGGGCTTTAGTGTAGCAGCAAAATATGGATGTGACACTACACTCTAAAAAATGCTGGGTTAAAAAATAACCCAAGTTGGGTTGAAAATGGACTAACCCAGCAATTGGGTTGTTTTAACCCAGCGGTTTGCTTAAAACAATCCAATTGCTGGGTTAAAACAACCCAATCGCTGGGTTAAAACAACCCAATTGCTGGGTTAGTCCATTTTCAACCCAACTTGGGTTATTTTTAACCTAGCATTTTTTTAGAGTGTACTGTATGTAATCGGTCAAGTCATCTGAAGAGGTCACAAACCTGATTCTTTCCTTTATTCTGTGTTTCATGCTTCTGTACTAGGCAAACACGTGTGTAAAGAAACAGAAGTCAGCTGGATTGAAGAACCATATATATTACAGAGCTTCTGGGTTTTTCTGTGGCCAATGCCGTTTTTTAAAGTAAATAATCCGTAGCTCTGGGCTGCGAGTGTGCGTGGTGGGACTGCCGATGAAGGGAGGAAAAGCAGAAATGAAAATGACAAAATGCCCTTTCTTTAACACAGAACACCAAGAAGTGCAGCACTGTGTACAACATGTTCTGCCGATAAAGCAGACAGAATTTGTTAATTATCCCCACACAGACTGCAGTGGATGTTCACATCATGCACAGCTAAGCGTTACAGATTAATGATTTAGAAATTGTGTTAAAAACAATTCCCCACCTTTGCACAATAGACTTATTTTACAAATTAATAAAACTTCTCCTTTATTACTGGCAACACTGTGAAGTTTTGGCAAGAAATGTCCTCTGAAAAGACAAATGTTAAATGAAGTGTTAAAAAAAACTAATCTCCTAATGCACACACACAAAATGAGTTTGACATTGCATTTGTGCTTTTGTGTCTTATTCTTTGATGATGAAGAGGGAATGGTGAAAGCACTATATTCCTCTGGACAGGATGCCCTCACCCGTTTGTGCTCTGGACAAAGTCTAAATTTTTCTCTCGCACACACACCTGGATCATTTGGTGGGGCACTGCTGTTCCCATCACTCACCGTCTGTTCCAACACAAATACCCTAACAAGGTCAGCCAAAACACTCGCATTCCATTACTCCGCTGGCTCGTTGTGAGCCAGAGCTCCTGCCATCGCTACATCACATTTGTGTTTTGACAGTCGCTAATAATGGCATGTGAAATTTCATAAACTCCCACTGACACAAGCAAGGAGAGCCATCCTTAAAACTCGTTATTATAATTGCAACAGTGAGACCCTTATCTTTGCCGCTTTACATAATTTGAAACTTAATTTGAATAATGCAATAATTGGTAATCATGTAGGTACAACAGGCAAGTGATGTAATTCATATTATCATAGCATCTGCTCCAGCAAACGTCCTAGAGAAATAAGAGCATATTTGATGGAATTATTCCATATTCGTTCATTACATTATTTCCACATATCTTTTAAGGAATTGTAATATAAAATTGACATATGCAACACAAAACACAAATATTGACACTATTATCCCACAAAAAATACATCCTGCATTGGTTTCACAGTAAAAGTCTGCATGCAGTATTACAGCTTAAAGAAATATTCAGGTTTATTATAAATATTCAAGGTTTAATATAAGGCTATAGATGCTATTTACACTAAGTGCAAATAGTGATAGCTGCTATTTACACTAAGTTTAAATAGCAGTAGATTCTAGTGCAAGTAGCAATAGATAGTATTTACAGTAAGTGAAAATAGCAGCATTTTCTTAGCGATATGCTTACACAAAGCGATAGATTCTATTTGCAGTGCACTATATGTAAAAATGTGTGTAATAGTAATTAGATGCAATTTATACTTATAAATAGTTGCAGATATTTACACCTCATTGTTGTTGTACATTAAACGGTATGCAGTAATAACAGAGTGTAAATGATTATATTTATTAAAATTATTAAATGGATGCCACCTTATTGGGACAATAAAGCCCTCCCTACACCTACCCCTAAACGATAAACACTTCATTATTAAACACACGTTAGACACTTTATTTCCACTTTTCAAATATTTTCTTCATTTTTATTGAAAATAAATGCCTTTCCGATCTGATATGTGATGGGGGAAGGGAGTAGAGCGAGTTTGGCAAAAGGCGGATTCAAACTCGGGTCGATTTGCGTCAAAACTTTCTAACACGTGCCTTACCCCTACACTATTGCTGCTGTTGACAATCCAGCGTTTGCCGTAATTTGGTCTGGACAAACAAAACGTCAGTGGGCGGAGTTAGTGTAAATCGCCTCTGCCAACAAAGTGAGCTATTTGCACTCACAGTGTAAATAGACACAACATTGATTACAAAAAAAGTATCAACAGAAGATGTCAAAAATATGCATGTTATGATTACTTTAGTTTGGAAAAAAATGGTTTACTAACCTCCAAATTTACATCTTTGTTGCCATGACAATGTAATGCCTACAACAACCTTAAAAAAAATAGGAAAACTTTACAGCTAGGTGCACTAGCCTCAAGTACCTTCTTTCTTTTATGAAACGGTTACCACACAATGCAAATATTAAAGCCAAAAAAACATGTATCAATAAAACTTTTATCAAGTAAAATCACTAAAAGCCTTCCATCCGTTGGAAAAAAATGTCTCTGACTATGAACAGCAACAGAAGTTATATTATTACGCCATTAGTCTTTATGAGTGAGTCAGTCAGTGGAAAACTTTTATATTAAAACGACTGAAACTTGTTGTGAACATGGAGCAAGGCACGACTGACAAATGCTTTGACCAGCGCTGTCAATGTCAGGGCACAGGAAACCCCTTAAATGGTTAGTTCACCCTAAAATGAAAATTCTGTGAAAATTAATTACTCACCCTCATGTCGTTCCAAACCCATAAAACCTTTGTTTATCTTCGGAACACAAATTAAAGGGGGGTGAAACACTCAGTTTCAGTCAATTTCATGTCAATCTTGTGCCTATAGAGTAGTATTGCATCCTTCATATCTCCGAAAAATTATTGAGTTTTATTATATTTATAAAAGAATGATACGCAATTTAATGTTAGCAGTAGCAAGCGGAGCTTTTTTGCACGTCAGACTAGTGTGTGTTTACATAGAAAAACAATGGAATAGTAGCGCATTTGAATGAACGAGTCGATAGCTAACAACACAAAGACATTTGAAGCAGTTTTACTCACCGCCTGCTTCCAACCTTAATCGCTGGAACCGCTCCATCTTTCAGCATTAGACGAGCTACAAATCCGGAGTTGAACTGGGCCTTGTTTATAAAACGATCGTCGCCCAAATGCAGGGGTCCCATTAGCGCTGGATTCTTTGGGAAGCTGTACAGGGTTGTCTTGGGTTGTCCAGGACAACCAAAAACACACATCTTTGGTGACATTGTTGATTTTGTGACGTCATGTGACTGCAGCGCTATAATGGGCGTGCATTTGCTCTCTCGCTCTAATCGTGCGCACGTGCGCCCTTCCGGGAGAAGAGCCCGTACAGGGACATTCCGCTCTAGCTTACGTCAGATGGACCCATACTCGAAAAAAACTTTCCGAAACTTCTGAGAAACCGAGTATTTTTGTCACAGAAATACTCCATCAAACGTCCAACTTTTTTTTTTGTTTAGCATGGGAATCCAAGTCTTTAACAGTGTAAAAATCTCACTATGAAACAGCATTTCACCCCCTCCCCCTCCCCCTCCCCCTCCCTCCTAAGATATTTTTTGATAAAATCTGAGAGCTCTCTGACCCCTCATAGACAATAATTAACACTTTCAATGCCCAGAAAGGTAATAAAACATTGTTAAAATAGTCCATGTGACTGCAGTGGTTCAGCCTTAATTTTATGAAGTGACGAGAACACTTTTTGTGCGCAAAATACAAACAAAAATACAGACTTTATTCAACAATTTCTTCTCGTCTGTGTCAGTCTCCTACGCAGTTTACAATGGCCAGCTCCTGCGTCAGCATCACATGCATGCGTTGTGGTGTTCATGTGAACAGCATTGGCCAATGGTAAGCCGACATTCTGGCATAGCTCTGACGTAACTCGGAAGCGCTGCACTGTATTTACTACGTCAACAGCGTAACAGACTGACACAGACATGAAGAAATTGTTGAATAATTGAAATAATTTATGACAGAATTTTCATTTTTGGGTGAACTAACCCTTTAACTGTTAAAAAAGACAAGATATCGTTGCGGACATTCAAACTGATTTTTTTTAATGAACATAGGACCAACCTGAAGGAAAATGCTATATCTAAATGCAGGTAATACACTCACTCACTCTCTCTCTCTCTCTCTCTCTCTCTCTCTCTCTCTCTCTCTCTCTCTCTCTCTCTCTCTCTCTCTACATAATACAGTAAGCTTCAATGAACAATATCAATGAGAACAAACATTTGTTTACGTTGCTAAGAGTGGTTGCTAAGGGTGTTGTGTAGTGATATGCAGAACCGTTGGGTGAAGCAGTCATAGTCGTGTTTTATCGTTAATAAAACACAGCTATTGACCAATCAGAATCAAGGACTGGAACTAACCGTTTTTATAAAACTTTCAATCACCCAAAAGTTGACCCCCGTTTACTTTCATTGTAAGTGCCTCTTCTCCTTTTTTTTTGCTTCTTTTTACTTTTAAGACACCAGGGGAAGAGTTTTTAGTGGTAAGCAACATTATGAACTTGACGTCCATAAAACATTTTAGGTTTCATATGGTTGCTTGTGAACGTCCCCTCTGGAGTCGATATGCACCCTTGATGTGCACTTTTGCCGAGCCCGCACTGAAGCGAGCTCTGCAGCAGACTTCTACCTGACAGTCAAAGCAGTGTTACGTTACAAAAAAGCAGACATGTAGGAAGAACACAAGTTTTAGGGTGCTATTTGGGACAGAGCCTTATACTCACAAATTGGGCCTGCAGTAGTATGGGGAGAGACAATGAAATACTGATAAGTCTGGGTAGCAATGTAGGTCAGCTTACATTGCTTTTAGATTCCAAATTACTCCTAGCTCTGCTAGTAATGAAAAGGTAATGATGCAGGATATTTTTTGGGTGTTGTATTAAAACAAACCATTTTACTGTAAAGTAAGTGATAATTTTGTGACAGGAAAAGTCACACATACTGTATCATCCTCCAGATGACACCACTGTGAGCAGGCAGCAGCGTTAATTTATTTAGAAACCAAGGATGTACACATCATTAAACAGATAATTACAGCGCAGATCCCCCGGATACCTTTTGAGTCATACGCACACACCCCCAGACTCTCCACCTCTCCACTGAAACCTGTCACTACAGACCATCTTTAGTCACAAGAGATGACGAAAACGGAAGGACCAGAAAATGTAACATCATTCCATGGCTTTGCAAACACTTTAACGGATAATTACAACACTGGTTTAGTGTTATTCACTTTAAGTTATTTATAATCCTATTAAAAGTAATAGTTGACCCCAAAAATAAAACCTTTCGTCATTACCTGCTGCTCCTACCCTATATTATTTTCTGTAGTCCATGAAACACAAACTTAGGCAGAATGTCAAAGCTGCTTTTGTCCATTCAGTTAAAAACTGAATGATGATGTTCACTGCTCAGCTCCTAAAAAAAGCACCATAATTGGGTCGTATTATGCTTTTCCACTTTTTCAACTTTAGTTAGTGTGTAATGTTGCTGTTTGAGCATAAAAAAGATCTGCAATGTTACAAAAGATCAAAGTCCAGTCCAAAGGGAGATATTTTATTTAACAGAATCCACTTTTCAAGAACTACAAAAAAGGCTCTTGTGATGTCACAATGTTACACTATGTTGCAAAATTACTAAATATATCCCGCCCATGGAATTTACAAAAAAGGGGGCGAGGCCTGGTTGAGCTGCGCTAGAGAAGATGAAGAGTGTTGCCGCTGATTTTTCCACACTGGATAAAGTTTGTCCTAAAGCATAATGTATTTTTAACACTGTCCCTGAACATTACAAACCCAACGTTTATCTATGTGCTGCACATTTTACAGAGAACAGCCTCCAGAAACTAAGAGAGTACAATGCAGACTATGCACAAAAGCTGCTCCTGAAAGACGTAGCCGTTCCCATTTTGTCAGTACAATCCATTGTTTATGGATCACAACTTGTAAGTACGTCTTATTATTTGTAGTTGTGTTTCTATTTACAGTTCCAATTATTTTTATGTAGTTGCTATGATGTAAACAAAGGGCAAAGCTTTGCCTCCGCTAGCCTGCTAGCTAACATTTCAGTGTTGATATAGTGTTTACTGTAGCTTTTGTAAGCTCTCACTTTTTGTGAGACTGTTCACCACCACTTAGGAAAATTATCCATGATTTTGTGATCGATTACTGTTTTTATTACCATAGTTTTCTGACAAATATGATTAAATGGTGGACAACATCGTATCAATTATCTATAAGAAAATTACAAAAAAAACATACCACTCTGAAAAATCCTGTGAAATCTGTACTTGCAAAGTCATTTGTGAAAGAATGGGTCACTCTCAGGAGCTCAGTGAATTCAAGCGTGATACCATGATAGGTTGCCACCTGTGCAATAAGTCCATTTGTGAAATTTCCTCACTACTGAATATTCCACGGTCAACTGTTAGTGGTATTATAAGTGGAAGCAATTGGGAACAACAGCAACTCAGCCACGAAGTGGTAGGCCAAGTAAAATCACAGAGCGGGGTCAGCGCATGCTGAGGCACAGAGCTTTCAGCCAAATTTCTGAAGAGTCAATAGCTACAGACCTCCCTATTCGTGTGGCCTTCAGATTAGCTCAAGAACAGTGCGTAAAGAACTTCATGGAATTGGTTTCCATGGCGAGCAGCTGCATCCAAGCCTTACATCACCAAGTGCAACGCAAAGCATTGGATGCAGTAGTGTAAAGCACGCCGCCACTGGACTCTAGAGCAGTGGAGACGTGTTCTCTGGAGTGACCAATCATGCTTCTCTGTCTGGCAATCTGATGGAATTTTTTTTTTATTGTTCTCTTTCAACCATTGCAAACAGGTTAACCATTTAGATAGCTTTATCATAATACCTCAATGCCCTTTTGCTAAGTAGTGAGCCGCATGGAGAAAGCAAACAAAGAACTCTCCAGACAGCAGTACAATGACTACTTCAGAGAAGGTCAAACACTCACATTTACTAAACTCCGCCGCGCTGATTCAGACTGACAAACGAACAAAAAGCAAATCACGTAAATGCTCACATACTCCCAACACACATACCCCAGCTACAACAGCCCCATCTAGTCAATATCATCAAGATTATTACTACAGCTATGGGGATTTTTTTAATACAGGTCAGTGCAGCTAAAAGACAATCTAAATCTCAACCAAAATTGCCAATGTCATTCTCCTTGGCCACAGGGTGTGAATACGGCTTCTCTTTTGACATATCTTTGTTTCTCTTTTCTTTCAGAACACACTTATAGTGGCCCCAAAAAGTATTTGAACACTTTAGCCAAATTTAAAATCTATGACCATACCAAATGTTTCAAGTGAAGTTAGCTGCCTAAAAGAAGAAAAAAAAACCTTGCAGCATTTGTTTAATTTGGAATTTTGTATCTAAGGCAATGACATCCAAAAAAGTGACCCAAATTACTTTATGACACAAGGTCTACAAGTGCATCAATTTGAACCTGCTCTATAACTGAGACTGTGTGTCCTGACCTGACCCGCCTCGACTGATACTGTCAAATAATGATATTAATCCTTAAATCAATCTCTCTTTTAAAATTTCACAGGCTCCAACTAAAAAAATGAAGCAATATGTGTGTGAATATTAGTCCTGTCAGGCTTAGGTCAAAGTCTAACAAGTTTAATATAGGGATAGGCATGAGAAGTGACAATGATCAATTCTGAATACGAAATTTAACTACAACAATACACAAACATGCCCAAAAATGCCTCTTTTTTCAATTCCATGACTGGTTATAGTAACAGTACCCTGCAGTCAGATCCCACTACCCAGATTTGTTTCAACACTAACCCTGTTTCAAATGGCACCCTCAGCCCTCATAGTCCTCCTCCAAACCTAGACATTGTGGCAAGGACTGTAATAGTTCACTGTGAATTTTGAACTATTCTAGGACCAGCAAAAAGATGCATAAAATGACTACATTCTTGTGGACTGAGCAATGGCTACATGACCGCAACCTTCATGACAACAGCTTCCCTTAACAATGCTTTCCTCCTTTCAAAATGACTGTCTGCATTCTTCTTTTCAAAAACGGGTAGACAGGGTACAACTGAACTGCCCCACACAGTTGCCAAAGATGTCATTACCAAACATGTCCAGTATGTGTTAATCTCCACAAGCATCTGAGGCTCATGGCCTCTTCTGAACAACTCAAGCAATGTCATCAGTGCTGCAGCACCGGGACAGGCACCATTAGTGCCTACCGGATTATCCTGCCAGAGAGAGGGAGCCCTCGCACCGTACGTGAGATTCATGCCTATCAGCTCCTTGTTTCACCTTGGCACATACTGCAGTAGCTGAGCACTATAGTAGGGTGATGAACAGTGTCATGATTTGTGTGTTTGATTCACATGTGAAGTTTCGCACTGGCTACTGCCTGTATCTCACCGTGACATGAGGCTCTAGGAGAATGATGCATGTTGCATGGAGATTATTGCTTTACACTCTCTCACCCCTGCCTGCTGTTGGCTGCGACCACGTTGCCTGATTCCTGCCACGGAGGGAGGGAATTGTGAAGGAACAGCTGGGAGGGAGAGAGGGAACGATAGAACGGAGGTAGGGAGCGGTGGATACATGAAAGTATGTGGGAGACAGATGGAGAGGGGTACAGGCAAGGTGTTCAGTACTAATGTACATGTACTGTAATTGCATACAGTTTTATGAATTATGCATTCTCTGCTGTAATAATTATATGAAAAGCCAGTTAATAATAATAATAATGGGACTAATGACCATTTGGCTCATCCTCAGAAGTCCACATACTCATGGTCCGACATGGCACTACACTTTAAGCACTTAAGAGGAAGATCTAGTTGCTAGATTTGACAAGCTTGCAAGGACCATAGCAATCTTTGAAAACTATCTTAAACATTTTGAGACAACAGCAAGTAAACAAAATATCCTGAAACACAACTATATTTTGCTATGTCTGATTTGATAGTTACCCGGAGCTGAATCATGGACCAGACCAGCGTAATTACCCTGGACTGCCAGTGGCCTCCAAAACCTCAAGGCACAGATTTCCAAGACTTTCAAAATAAGGATTCCTAGCACATACACTTTCAGGACCTCCAAAAACGTGTACCTAAGGGTCTTGTGGATCAATGATCAATGTACATGTCAGTCAGAAGGGTTATTTCTTGTTAAAGTGGGACAAATAAGTTGAATTGTGGACTAGACATTATGCTGATAGAGAAAATGATCTATACAAAAATGCCTTTGACACCTATTCAATGAGTTTTAAAACTGTTCTAGAATAGTCACTTTCAGGAAAAAAAGCTTGTCTCCAGGAGCTTGTCTCTAGAAAAGGGTGTTCTGTTCTACAAAGTTAACCTCCAACACGGATTACACCTGGTATTAAGAAGCATTTTCGTCAATACAAATCAAGATTGGACTGCTCTTAGAGGGCTACCATACTGCAGAGTTTACATCCAGTCCCAATTAAAGACTCCTGAACCTGCTAATCAAATCTTCAGGATCACTGTTTACACCTGATATTAAGAAGCGTTTTTCGTCAATCCAATCACAAGTGGATGACGTAAAATACAGGTGTTAACGGGCTCTAAAATGTTGTCCACTTTCGATCACTTCCAGAGGTAGCCAAAAACGCATTGGACCGGATTGCTTTCATAGTGTAGACGCTCATGTGGTCGAATGCACTCGAACAACCACAAAATACCTACTCTCTGCCTAGTGCCTATACTGACTTAATGCGTAAACATTATGTGAAGTGTGCTACACTCAAAAAAAAAAAAAAAGGTTCTATATGGCACCTAAAATGGTTCTTCGTCGTAATCATACCCCTTTTCCACCAGAATGAACCGGGTGCTAGTTCAGAGCTAGTGCTAGTGCAAGTTCTTAGTTGGTTTGACTGACGAGCCTTCTAAGAACCGGTTTGCCTTTCCACAGGCTAGAAAGCCACCACAGAGCCAGATCTTACGTCACTGTATACGTCTCATCTTTCTCAGGAACGCTAGCGAGGCAGTGGGAAACACAAACACACCAGGCTTGTCTGAGATGCATCGGCGATCAGCGTATAATATCAAAACGCCGCAGCAGCAAATCAAAAGCATAAGGAGTCGTGTGCGCTCGCTGTACTCGTTGTCATACGGTGATCGGTCTGCATCTCAATCAAGCCTTCCATCAACAATGGCGAACGTTACAATTGATGCACATGGCTTTACGATCCTACATCGGCATCAAAACACAGTGAATCCAGCGCATTCATGCAGTTCGCCGTAATTTGTACAGACGGAGATTACAAACGAGCAGGAGCTGTTCGCTCCATTAGCTGCTATTTCAAAAATGGCAGATCTCAAGTTTGTGTTTGTCTTGTTGACCCCGCCCCCAGTGCCTGACGTAATCGGTTCTTACTTCTAGCCCAGCAATGTTTTGGTGCTACTTAAGAACCACTATTCCCAGGCTCGGAGATGGTGCTTTGGGTGTGGAAACACAAAGAACCGATTTGAAACTAGGCTCTGGCTCCGAACTAGCACCAGCACTGCCTTGGTGGAAAAGGGGTAAGTCAAAGAACCGGTGAAGCACCAAAATTGGTGCTATATAGCACTTAAAAAGGTTCCCCTATGATTTCGAGCCAAGAATCATTTTTGGTGCCATATAGAACCTTTTTTTTTTTAGAGTGTAGCCAGATGAGATTTAAACTGTCGGCTGAAGTCGACCTTAGTTTAGTTTGAAGATGAAAAACGTCTTGCAGCTATCAGTGCAAAAATGGAAGCTGCTGCTCTCCGTATGTTTTTCCGTTATCTCTGGTCACGTTCATATTTAAATTGCGTGATCTTATTTCATCTACTGGATCGAAAGATCTAAACAGGTTCATACAAGTACCCGCCCCCTTGAAGAAATCAGGGCAGAAGCAGTTAAAAGTGGACAAAAGAGGAGGATTAAAACACCAGGTGTAAACAGGAATCCCTTGTCTACTTGTCATCCGATCGACCAAATCGCATCTTAATACCAGGTTAAACACGGAGGCAGGTGTGTTAGGGTAGATTGGAGCTAAACTCTGCAGGAAGGTGGTCCACCGGAAGCAGGACTTGACATCCCTGCTCTAGAGTATCTAGAATATGTAGGCTACTCCAGAGTTGGACCTTTCTGTCCTTTGTGCCTTTTTAACTGATCTTCAGTCTGCCAACTCTGTCGTTTTACAGTTTCCCATCAGAGCTCTGGAATGAGCTGGAGCTTGTTTGTCTAAATGTGACTTTGTGAGGTGAGGTAGGGCCGGAAGATGGACATGCTGCTTCAGCCGAGCCCTGGGAGTGAATGAAAGCCTGGCAGCTCTCCCGTATGCTGACAGATGAATTATTGAGCGCTGTTTACGCACACGAGAAGCCTTGGGGTGCTCATTCAGGCTGGACGGGACTGGAGGAAAGCAAAATACGTGCCTCAGAGCAAACAGCTGGATTCACTGTGATACCTTCATTAATGATGTCATCAAGGCTTTGTCTTGCTTGTTATGCTTTTTCACATATAGAAAAAAGCCCCAGAGAGTATCTGGACACTTAAAGCACACTTACAAATAAATTACATTGAAAAATGTATTGCATTACAAACCCCTCAAGTTTGACAAACAGCTATGATGTGTTATTTTTTAAATAAATGCTATTTGGTTTGATGTTGTATCTTGTTATGTAATGCTGTGACATCCATTTTAAAGGGCAGCTTAAGTGTCCAAATGCTGTTTGGGGCCACTGTATGTGGGTATTACACACTAACAAACACACCTACAGACATCTAGGTAAGTGAACATCTCTTTCTAGTTTTCCTGCTCACACATACGCATAAAACACACAAGCTTTGATGCACACAGAGCCAGCTGGAATCACACTGTTCTTTTCATGTCCAGTTGTGTGGGTGTCTGTACTGTATGTGCAGAGGGGACTGTTCTTTTATTAAGAACAGTAGGTTGTGTCTTATGTCCCATGCAGTTTACTGAGAAAGCAAACATTGTGCATCCATGGCGATGACCCGTATCCTTGTATAGGACACCAGAGCAAGTGGAGGGAAAAGCTGCTGACAAAAGGCCATGATAAACAAAGTCCATCTGACTTCATGACTCATCTCTCAGCCAAAAGGGCAGAACTTACTCTACTACTATTTTCTTCATCCAGCCTCTCTGTTCTTTAATGAATTTGTGAAATCAGAGGAGACCATAGTGGTTTGTGACACAACAATGCTTAAAGTTATAGAACAATGCATAACTTCTAAACAAACAATTTACATGTAAAGTGGCAATAAAAGTAGGCTACTTAAAGTCCTCTATAGTTTTGAATATGAAGTGAATTAAAAGGAGACATCAACTTATAAGTTTGCTACATAGCAATGCTATGGCTACTCAAAGGTAAAAGGCTCATTGGAAAAACGTGCCTGTGTTGACATTTCTGCGAAATGATATTAGGCCTACATTTTCTTGAACGTTTCATGACACTTTCAAAGTGAAAGGTCTGTTGCGTTTGAAAATAGCACAGCACTTACACTAAAACCTAACCGATATTGTTAACCAAAGCAAACGCGAGGTAAGAATGCATTTGCTGAAGTGCAATGCTGTACCCAGTGAGCTACCAAGCCAATTTAATAAAAAAAATCTGAAAAAACACACATAAGGAGCTGGTTATGTGATGCAAAAGCCAAAGTGTTTTAAGGTCATAACATAGTATTGTGCAAGGAATGGCATGAAAATAAGTATTTATTACACACACACTCACCTAAAGGATTATTAGGAACACCATACTAATACTGTGTTTGACCCCCTTTCACCTTCAGAACTGCCTTAATTCTACATGGCATTGATTCAACAAGGTGCTGAAAGCATTCTTTAGAAATGTTGGCCCATATTGATAGGATAGCATCTTGCAGTTGATGGAGATTTGTGGGATGCACATCCAGGGCACGAAGCTGGAAGTAGCCATCAGAGGATGGGTACATGGTGGTCATAAAGGGATGGACATGGTCAGAAACAATGCTCAGGTAGGCCGTGGCATTTAAACTATGCCCAATTTGCACTAAGGGGCCTAAAGTGTGCCAAGAAAACCCCACACCATTACACCACCACCACCAGCCTGCACAGTGGTAACAAGGCATGATGGATCCATGTTCTCATTCTGTTTATGCCAAATTCTGACTCTACCATCTGAATGTCTCAGCAGAAATCGAGACTCATCAGACCAGGCAACATTTTTCCAGCCTTCAACTGTCCAATTTTGGTGAGCTTGTGCAAATTGTAGCCTCTTTTCCCTATTTGTAGTGGAGATGAGTGGTACCTGGTGGGGTCTTCTGCTGTTGTAGCCCATCCGCCTCAAGGTTGTGCGTGTTGTGGCTTCACAAATGCTTTGCTGCATACCTCGGTTGTAACGAGTGGTTATTTCAGTCAAAGTTGCTCTTCTATCAGCTTGAATCAGTCGGCCCATTCTCCTCTGACCTCTAGCATCAACAAGGCATTTTCACCCACAGGACTGCCGCATACTGGATGTTTTCCCTTTTCACACCATTCTTTGTAAACCCTAGAAATGGTTGTGCGTGAAAATCCCAGTAACTGAGCAGATTGTGAAATACTCAGACCGGCCCGTCTGGCACCAACAACCATGCCACGCTCAAAATTGCTTAAATCACCTTTCTTTCCCATTCTGACATTCAGTTTGGAGTTCAGGAGATTGTCTTGACCAGGACCACACCCCTAAATGCATTGAAGCAACTGCCATGTGATTGGTTGATTAGAAAATTGCATTAATGAGAAATTGAACAGGTGTTCCTAATAATCCTTTAAGTGAGTGTATATATTATATATATATATATATATATATATATATATATATATATATATATATATATATATATATATATATGTACGTATATGTATGTATATATATATACTGTATGTATATATATACTGTATGTATATATATATATATATATATATATATATATATACACACATATACACACACACACACCGATCAGGCATAACATTATGCCCTGACCTGTCGAGGCATAAACCCCGTTTCCACCGAAATTACCCAGAACAATTTGTACCAGGAACTTTTTTTTACAGGAACTTTTTTCCCCCCAGACCTGCTACTGTCTGCGTTTCCACTGCAATCTAAAGTACCGTGCAGATTAGGCAAACTAGTCCAGAGACGTGGGACTGTGTGCGACCGTCAGTGACTGTTCCTCCCAGTCACCGACGGACAGTAGCCATAATCATTTTTGTGCGATACTGTCTGCAACAATAACAAGTATGGAGGAGATGCAAGCAGCGCTGCTTTTGCTAGTTATGTATTGGTTTACTAAAGAGGTCATTAACAAAACGGCGGAAAAGAGACGAGCACTGATACTAAAGTGTATTCTGAAAGCTCGTAAAGCTAGATTTAAAATAAGATAACGTATGTTATTATCAGCTATTACGGACATTGACCGTGCGATTGCTGAGACAACGCGCACCATCGGACAGAAAGAGCAAGACTGATATTTACTGAACACAGAACGAACCTCGCTAAAGACTTTTAAAAATGCCGGTTGAAATAAAATAAGTCAACCAATCAGCATGTTCAGCGCCCAAGTCCCAACCCGCAAAAGTTCCTGAACTTTGAAAAACTACTACCTCGCGAGCAGGGCCGTTTGGAGGGGGAAATATTTACCCGGAACTTCATTTAGACCCCGGTTCCTGCGGTCGAAACACACCGAGTACCACCCCAAAGTTCCTAGTTCCTGGGGAAAGTTCTTGCGGTGGAAATGCGGCTATAGACTCCACTAGACCGCTGAAGGTGTGCTGTGGTATCTGGCACCAAGATGTTAGCAGCAGATCCTAATTCAGCTCTTTCCTTAAAGAAGATCTTTAAGTCCTGTAAATTGTGAGGTGGGGCCTCCATGGATTGGACTGGTTTGTTCAGCACATCACACAGATGCTCGATTGGATTGAGATCTGGGGAATTTGGAGGCCAAGTCAACACCTCAAACTCATTGTTGTGCTTCTCAAACTTTTCCTGAACAATTTTTGCTTTCAGAGGTGGACAGTAACTAAGTACATTTACTTGAGTACTGTACTTAAGTACACTTTTTGAGTATATGTACTTTCCTTGAGTAGTATTTTTTCTGGAAACTTATGACTTTTACTTCACTACATTTGAAAGAAAAATATTGTACTTTTTACTCCATTACATTTCTATCAAGGCCCTCGAAGCAGAAAGTCGTAGCCGCTTTGAAAGTCAGCGGAAGATTTGTTTTCTTCTTTAAAACGTGATTCTTTTTTTTTTTTTTGTAGCCAGCCTATCAATAATCACTCTTGTAGGATCACATGAAGTATCACAACCAAGTATTTTTTTGAACACCAATCAATTGATGGCAAAATAGAAGGCGGCAGTTCCCAGACGCAGTGTGCGCAACCATAGTCATACTTAAAAGTTAAAATTCAGAAGAGCACACGTGGATTAGTCTGAAAAAGTGCGACAACACGAAAGTGCACACAGAAAGCTGCCTCTCAGACGCCAGACCACAAGTACTGAATTTTAGTCTATTGAAAACTAAAACCTTATTATAGTCAATTAAAACTAGACTAAAACTAAAACAATTCAGATGCCTAAAATGTTATAGTCGAAAGACTGACTAAAACTAAATCCAAATTTGCTGTCAAAATTAACACTGGCATGAAGTATTATTGGTCAAATTATTTTTATAGATTTACCCGCCAAGTTGCCATAGCCTTGTGGATAGAGCGCTAACGCATAGGTAACGTTCGACAATGATATTAGTTAGCATGCAAAAGCATAGTTGGGCTAATAATGTTAACTGAAGTCCTTTCAGAAATATGTTTTTACATAATTCTGTCAAATAAACACAATGTAGAAACCTTTCTTTTCTAGTATGATTTTGACTTTGATAAGAGCTTTGTAACTTTTAAGCAAGTATTTAAATGAGTTCAAGATATGCTAGCATGTCAGATGGAGCATGACTGGCTTAAACCACCATGATGGAACAGCGTGCATTCATACAACAACAATAATAAAATAATGTGTTTACTTTTACTTTTGATACTTAAGTACTTTTAAAAGCAAGTACTTCTGTACTTTTACTTAAGTAAAAATCTATCTTTACAACTGTCACTTGTAATGGAGTAATATTTAACCAATAGTATTTTTACTTTTACTCAAGTATTGGAGTTGTGTACTGTGTCCACCTCTGTTTGCTTTGTGGCAGGGCGCATTATCCAGCTGAAAGAGGCCACGGCCACCAGGGAATACCGTTTCCATGAAAAGGTGTACATGGTCTGCAACAATGCTTAGGTTGGTGGTACGTGTCAATGTAACATCCACATGGATGGCAAGACCCAAGGTTTCCCAGCAGAACATTTCACAAAGCATCACACTGCCTCCGCCAGGCTTGCCTTCTTCCCATAGTGCATCCTGGTGCCATGTGTTCCCCAGGTAAATGACGCACACGTGGCATCCACGTGATGTAAAAGAAAACGTGATTCATCAGACCAGGCTACCTTCTTCCATTGCTCCGTGGTCCCATTGCTCCGTGCAGCCCCATACACAACAAACTGTGATGCACTGTGTATTCTGACCTCTTTCTATCAAAACCAGCATTAACTTTTTGAGCAATTTGAGCTACAGTAGCTCGTCTGTTTGATCTGACTACACAGGCCAGCCTTCACTCCCCACATGCCTTGGCCGGCCATGACCCTGTTGCCGGTTCCTTCCTTGGACCACTTTTGATACTGACCACCGGTAACACCCCACAAGAGCTGCAGCTTTGGAGATGCTCTGACCCAGTCGTCTAGCATTATAATTCGGACCTTGTCAAACTCGCTCAAATCCTTACACTTGTCCATTTTTCCTGTTTCTAACATATCAACTTTGAGGACAAAATGTTCACTTGCTGCCTAATATATCCCACCCTCTAACAGGTGCCGTGATGAAGAGATAATCAGTGTTATTCACTTCACCGGTCATAATGTTATGCCTGATTGGTATATATATATATATATATATATATATATATATATATATATATATATATATATATAATCTTCTGTGTATATATGTACACACATAAAAGAAAGCTGAAAACAAGGATTGTACAACCAACACCTTTTTTTCCTAAGTAGTCATTTAGCAGATGTTTTTTTCCCTAGGCAAATAATAGTAGGCCTACTCCCGGTAGTACTCTTATGGCATTATAAATTATAGTAATTTTATAGTACAGGAATAATTCCCCTGATTAAGTGCTTTGCTCAAGGACAGGGAGATTGTTGCTCTTATGGGAAACAAACACCTCGCTTTGCAATTGCCAGCCCTGACCTTTAGCCATTACGTTGTATCTAGTCTAGTGTAGAATAAATTAGTGGGTGAATTCATATTAACTTAAGCTCAAAAAGACATTTTCAATAGCTTTATTAGTGATATGCTGTAGCTTAGTGGTTAAAAATTTGGGCTAGCAACCAAAAGTTTGTAGGTTTCAACTCCAACAGGAGAGATTTATAAGCTATCACTGTTATGCCTTTGTGGAAGGCATTTAACCTCAGGTTAATTCAGAACAATTGCCTTTGTTGTAGGTTGCCTATGATAAAACAATAGCTAAATGTGGTTTTGAATGGTGCTTTGTTCTATGCAGTGCAATGACAACAACACCAGTTCTGCACAGTGATTGTTTCATACGCAACATACAGTATATAATTAACATGCAACAAAATCCAATGACACCATTTGTGCTGATTAGCACATAATTCACAGATAGAAGGCAACAGCCCAGACGTGACCATAGAAACCATCTAATGATTCAAAACGAAGTAGACACAAAAAAGTGCAGTCAATATAAAATGTCCAAGAACAACATGTCTAGTCTGTGACAGAACAACCTCACACATTGATTTGATCTATCTGCCTTGAGGGCCTCGGGCTCCTGACGTCACCGCCTCTCAATAAACTGGAACGAGAGATGCATCCTCAATGCTACAGACCAGCAAAAAAAAAGCTTTTTAGTGCAAACCCAGAGTAGCAGAAGATTGGAGGTAATAAATTGCTGCCTCTTTTTGAACAAGTTCAGGCATGGCACATCCACTTCAGTACGCCACAGGGAGATTGAAAGAGAAAGATCCGGCCACCGCAGAGTTAGGAAGACAATGTGATGGGAAAACCATCAGACCTCAAGAACTCTCAACCTCAAGAAATAGATAGAGGTAGAGAGAGAGAGATACAGAGACAGCAGAAACCGAAAAAGGGGAAAAAAAACAGGTGGTGGTCTTAAAGAGGTCATATATATACATAATATGGTCACACTTTAGTTTAGGGTCCAATTCTTACTATTAACTAACTTTTAATAAATTTTTACTTCAATAAACTGCTAATTACGGTAAGGAAGTTGTTAATTTTAGGTATTGGGTAGGATTAAAGGAGTCATGAATTGAAAAATTAACTTTCCTTTGAGCTTTTGATATATAAAAGGTCATGGTACACTGTAAAAAAAAAATCAGGTCTCCAATTGAACATTTTCTAGTGACCGATCACATCTAAATTTTTCAGTTAATTCACATAAATTCAATTTGGCCAACAAAAAAATTTAGATGTGATCAGTCACTAGAAAATTATCAATTGGAGACCTGATTTTTTTTTTTTTTTTACAGTGTAATATAAGAATATCCTGTAAGTTTCAGAGCTGAAAACGTCCTTGTTAGTCAAAGAAAAGCTTTTATTGACGCCAAGCAAAGCAAACAATCGATTTCAGAATATGCCACATCTTGACGTCATCGTGTGGTGAAGCACAGCCTCAACAGAAAAAGAACGCCTGATTCTGTAGCCCCGCCCACCGACGTGTGAGATCATATAGGCCTACATAGAGCTAAACCGCATCGAATTTCTAAGCAGTAAACATACCCCATAAGCTTCATTCGGATTCCAATATTATGAATGCATGGATGAACTTTGTTTTTAATGAATATCCTGCTCACGTGGGGGTTAGACATTGCGCGTCTGTGTGACAGATTGAAAATGAACATGTACATTTAAATGCATAAGTCTGTGTACACGGTAATATATAATTATATACAAGAATATATAAATATATTCACTATTTACAATACGTAGAAAAGTCTATAAAATATAAATATGTTACTTTATAGTTATACTGAGTTAATCTGTGATCAGTTTATGGGCACGATAAATTGGACGATCGATTGTTCGGGTCTGCGTCAACACTAGGGGGAGAGCTTGCAGGTTTTTTCCATTCTACATAAAGCTTCCAGTGGAGAAACTGTGCGAGTTTTGTGTGTATTAATCTTCTCCCCCTTTTCAGGGGTACAACATTTTGGAGGCACCGCTGGGATCTACTCTTCGGAGAGCAGTCGTCACATACCTGGCCGACACTTCCTGATGCAGTACATCCCCTAAAACAACCCAGCTTAACAGTGAAGAGTGGATTGAGTTCCTGCAGTAAAGGCAAGACAGAGGCAAATAACCAGAAACCTGAGGCCACAGAGATCATCAGGTGAAACACAAAGTTCAGTCAGTCTCAAGTAAGCCCCAACTCAGTGAAAAGGTCCACTCTATTGTCAAAATGGAAAAAACAGTGCTAGAGGAAATGCAAGTTGAAGTGATCGCCATGCTAAACCCACTACCCAAAGACAAGCTTCTTAGTGTTTGTGAGTTCCTGAAAATAGCAGATCAAGAGAATATTTCATCTAAATCTCGCATGTCTTTGATCTCTCATATCCTTCAACATCTCGAAGAAGACATGACAGAACTAGAAGATGGCGGCATGTCGGTACTGTTAAGCCTGAGAGATCAAATTAAAGAAGTAAATACAGTCACTGAAAAGGAGATCGCAGAAACAAGTGAAGTCACAGAAAAAGATTGATTGCAAAGGGAGTTAGATGAGCTAAAAAGTGCAAAGAAACTAAAATTGAGTGAAATTCAACAGCTGGAAGAAGTGAACGCAAAACCTAGTGTTTTCCAGCCTCAGCTTCAAATTGCTGCATACCCACAACAATTAGTGAATACCCAACACCCCAGCCCACATTGGCGCAAAGATTTCAAAATTTCTGGACAAATTGGTGACCCAGGTCAAAAAGAAAAATTAACTTTTTCAAGTTTAGCACACCAAATTGAGAACGGGTTGAGCAGAGGCTACCCAGAATGTGAGATTGTTGATGCAGTCATTCGTGCCATTTCCCCAGGCTCACAGTTAAGAAGCTATTTAGAAGGAAAATCAAACCTGACTCTACCTACCTTAAGACGAATCCTGCACTCTCACTTCCAAGAAAAAATGCAACTGAACTTTATAAGCTACTCACCTCTGAATGTCAAGGAAACAAAGAAACACCACAGAATTTCCTTATGCGTGTTCTTGACCTGCGCCAGAAAATCCTGTTTGCATCTCAAGAAGCCGAATCAGGCCTCAAATATGATCCAGCATTAGTCCAAAGCATGTTCCTACATACTGTACTCACCGGTCTCCAAAGTGACAGCATAAAAGTAGACATGCAGCCCCTACTTCTGAACCCCAAAACCACTGGTGAGGCTCTGTTGGAGAAATTAAACAGTGCTTGTGCTAATGAGGCAGAAAGACAAAAGAAAAAGAAAACCAATGTGCAGCACACAACTACGGTTGTCCATGCAGTTAAGTCCAGTGATGAAGTGACTGATAAGAAATCCAATGTGACTCAAAATGTGCCGAAATCATCTTTTGACATGTTGACCGAACTTAAAGAGCTGAGAACTGATGTAGCTTCACTAAAAACACTCAATGCTGAAATAGCTCACATCAGGGAATCGTTGCAGCAACCAGCCTTTGCCTCACCGCAATTTCCCATTCCTTCACAGAGAAATTCTGACAGAGAAGTTTTTCAGTTTCAAGTGCTGCCCTATTGGACCTCACCGGGTGCCAACCAAACAAGAGTGAACACTCAGTTTCGACCCCAGTATATGCCTCGACAATATTATGGACCGACTCCTCGCACTGCATGAAAAGTGAGATTTTCGACCCCGTAAACGCCTGTATACTCCTGGAAATCTCCCTAATTTTCGGCAGTTTTCGACAATTTACAGGCAGCGAACGTCGCGTTCGTCTGTGCCACAAATTGTCGTAAACGAACCATGACGTAGGTGGAGAGCCCCCCCCGCTGAGACACCGGGCGGAGGTGCGACGCCTCTAATTTGCATATGAATAGCAGCGAAACCAGAGAGTCAACGGCCAGACTTGAATTTACTCACTCACTATTGGCTGAAGCCACTACATTTAAAAAAGAAAAATCCCTCGTGATTGGTTGGCAGATCACTGCAAACCAATCATTATTGGTCCCCATGGCTCATTATAAATGTAAACCCCAATAATATTAATAAATATATAATTTATGTTGTAATAATTTGTTTTATATTAATGTTATTGTGCTATGAAGTATTCATACCATCAAGGAATATATGGGAAAATTATACGGACCGTGCCGTTTATTCAAAGAAAGAGCATTTATAAGCATACAGCTGTTCATTCAAAGAAAGGGCTTCATTTATAAAACACAGCTGTTTATTCAAAGAAAGAGCTTTATTGTTAAACACACAACTATGTACAGTGCAGCAGTAATGTAATGTAAAGTTCGGCGTGCTCCAGGCTGCGAGAGCGGTGGCCGCACAATCCATCCAGACACCCCGTCAACAATGCGTCTTCCTCGTCAAACATGAGTTCAATGGTCGCGGACTTCCACATGTCCACCTCATCCAGCACACTCTCGCTTCCAGCAACTGTAATACAATCCATAAAGACAATAAGCAACCTGAAAAATACTCACATTGACAAAAACCGGATCTAATATAATAAATCTTACCCTTTTTCTTCTTGATCGACTCTAAACTTCGAGCTAAACTTCGCAGTTTCCGCCTGCTATGTAAGTTCAGTGTTTGTATCTGAAGCTGCGGCGTGTCGATTCATAATACGTCTTACAGGCAGCTGGAAAACAATTACATGAGACTGGTATTAATAAAAACAGTCACGGTAAAATTAAACTAGGAATGAGAAACACATTAGAAGTTACTTACACACAATTTCGTCGTGATCAGCGGTTAAATCTGTACTCTTGGAAATCACTCCAAGCAGATAAGAGCTCACGGCTTCGTTATGAGGCGAGGATAGTCTGTGTAAACAAAATGTGCAGTTTTAAGCTCGGATCTATTAACGCACCCATTTCCTTATACAGCTGAATAAAAGCATATTCTTTAAATCGTGACGTTACATTACCCATGCTCTGAGGCAAACTGCAGGCGCTATGAACCAGAGTTGTGAAGACGAAGACAGCCTCCTGAAAATGAGTCGAAAAAGTTGGTCGCGTCCAGGAGTTGAAGACAGCGTCCTGTCATTGTTGATCACGAAAAGGAAAGCAGCAAAAAAAAAAGTTTAAAGCTCGTCTTCTACGCGTTATGGCCATGACCTCGACCTCACACGTCATTGGACTAGGACTCTACTATGGAACGCGCCCGGGGCCAAATCTCTTTATACGAAACGCGTGACTTATGACTGTTTCAACACGCACTGTTTGTCCGCGTCAACGCAGCAATTTTTTACGTGTTTCTTTTGTATGTGTAGACACGCACATTCTGGTCGTGTAACAGGCATACACACACAGTCGACGCACAGTTTTAACATGTTAAGAAGACACATTTGAACGTGTTTCTTAACGCGCACATTCTGTACATGTCGAAGTGTAATTTTTGTTTTTTTAAAGCAGACTTACCTTTAGATGTAGCCTAGGCTACATACATATTAATATAAGATATTCATTAATTGCTTAACTGACTACTGTGCTAGAGTAAAGTAGCCTAATGTTACAATGTATATTAAGTAAATGCTTAATTATACAATTATTATAATTTAGCTATATATAATTTCTAAAAGTATATATAGGCTAATTTACACAGCACATATTTATAACTGAAAACACACACACACACACAACTTTATTCACTTTCACATAATAATGTTTTTGTAATTTGGTGTTTAGTTTGTTTATACTGTTCTGTCTCTGTTTTGTTTCCAGGAACATCTGATGAGTGCTATAATAAAATGACTTCATTATATTTAAAATATGTTTTGATATACATTTTATTTATATTATTAATATTTTATTTACCCATAACGTGTCTTTAGGAAGCCATAAGTTATAGAGACAAGAATAACTTTTGCCATTTAAATGCCACATTCATTTACTGAGGACCCATACAGCCAATGATCATGTGTGAAAACACTTATACATAAATTGATCACTTAGAAATCAAAACTAAGGTTTGAGAAAGAAAGAATATGCATACAACAAAATATATTGTTTCATAGCAGCTTCAGTAACAAGTTCAAAACAAATTCTGCTGTAAACCGGCTCTAACAAACCAATATAGTGTCAATATTCAGCTCAAGTGACTTCAGTGTTGATTCAGTTCAGTTGATTTCAGTTCAACTGATTTCAGTTCAACTGTAAATTCCTCAGTTGTGCATATTTGTGTGTAGTTAGATATATGCAAAAACAACATTTTTGGAAGAGTTAAAATAGTTTTGCACAAAGTGTTGCTTTTGCAAGCGATGTCTGATGTTTTGCATGTTGTGTGTTTTGTGTGTAGAGTTACAAGAAATGGAGCCATATTTTCATAAATTGTGTGTAAGCAATGACATACAGAGTAATTAATCTACACTGTGAGCCCGGACAAGTTGAATCTACTTAAAAAATTGGAGCAAACTGGTTGCCCTAAAAATTTAGTAATGTGAACTAAAACGAGTACATTTAACTTAAATTTAAGTTAACATTTTAACTTAAACTTTAAACTTGTTTTAGTTAAAAAAAATCAGAACCTAGATAAAACTCCCCCTGCTGCTACTCTGATTTGCATTTGTGTAGCTCACAGCATGTTCATTTACATGATAAAGCCTCCCCTAGAATTAAGGGGAGGGGGGGTCATGGGGGGACAACTGCCAAGCAAGGCCCACGTCAATTTACGTCAATTTACGGCAGTTTTCGGAGTTGCCTGCAAATTGCCGTGCACAGTCGTAAACCTGAAGTTTCACGGCAATCTACAGTGCCACATACTGACGAAAATCCCACTTTTCATGCAGTGTCGTTCACAAGCAAGAAAATGCTTCAATTGTCAGCAGCAAAGAACAGAGGAACGTTGCATGCATTGTTTTCGATGTGGCAGTGGTGAGCACTTCCAAGCTGGATGCAGAATTCGTGGCATTAGGCCTTCAAGAGAGACTCCTTTAAACGGAGACCGGTTACTTCCGCGGGACAGGGAGTAACCAGATCTACTGATCAGTCCCGGAGATGTGCAGCCTGTGGAAAGACAGATAGGCAGATGAAGCAGTGTTCACAATGTAAAAAAATACTGTATTGTTCTAAGACCTGCCAAACTCACCATTGGGCTGAACATAAGCAAACTTGCATCGATGCAACAAAATCAATGTCAAACTTCTCTAGGACATTGAGTATTCACAACCCTTGCAGCACTCAGGTTAACCAGCATTCCCTGGTGACGTCATTAGTTGGGAGACAATGTCTTGTTGAATGTTACCTGCACGGCCAACGATTTCAAGCACTGTGGGACACTGGCTCTCAGGTATGTGTCATTGATGAAGTTTGGAAACAGGAGTACTTACCAGAAGTACCATGGAGGGATGTGTCTGACATTCTTGAGGCTCCAAATACGTTGAACCTTGTAGCTGCCAACGGCATTAATATACCATATAATGGGTATGTGGAAGTGACATTTAAATTATCATCACAGGCATCTCACGAAGCTGAACTTGTCATTCCTATGCTCGTAGCAAGGGGTTAAAACCTCTCTCACCCTCTCATAGGTTTCAATGTGATAGAACAAATTGTGAACACCATTGAACAAGCACAACCAAACACCGTCAATCACAAAATACTGGAGAGAACTGTGAAAACTGCATTTCCCAGCCTAAAGAGGAGCAAAGTCCAGGCATTCATTCAACTTCTGAGTGCAGAGAGCTCATGTGAATACACAGTAAAGACCACAAAAGAGCATGTTAACGTCCCCAAACGTAGTACTGTGCAGGTCTCATGCCGAGTGTATATACAGCCAGTGAAAGAGGACAGCACAATCATTTTTGAACCTGATGTGAATCACCAGTGGCCGGAGGGGCTTGAATTCACAGAAAGTCTAGTGAACCTAAAAAAGGGGGCTCCAACAAATATTACAATTGAGGTGTACAATGACACTGACCATGATGTTACTCTTATGGGCCAGACTCTGATCGGTACAGTACAGCTTGTCAAGAATGTCTTACCTGCTAGTATGTTTGAGGTGTCAGCAAACCCTACCCCTGTTGAAGTATGTCACATCCAGGCTGCGGATCACTGTCTTGACCTCACCAGCACTGATGAATGAGACCTGCCCGTCGATGTCAGTCACCTGAGTAAATACCAGAAACAGATAGTACAGCAAATGCTAAGAGAAGAATGCCATTCATTTTCTAAGTCAGACAATGACATTGGGTGCATCGGAGATTTGCAATTGAGTATCTCACTTAAGGATGAGGAGCCAGTCAGTCGCAGTTACTTGTCTGTGCCAAAACCCTTGTATCGTGAAATGAAAGAATATTTGCATGACCTCATAGCACAAGGATGGATTGAAAAATCCAACTCATCATATTCATCTCCAATCGTCTGCGTAAGGATGGCAGCCTTCGTTTATGCATTGATTATAGAGACTTAAACCGAAAGACTCACCCAGATAGACAACCGATTCCGAGAGTGCAGGACATTATGGACAGCCTTGGGGGTAATGCTTGGTTTTCATCATTAGATCAAGGGAAGGCCTACCACCAGGGGTTCATGTCAAGAGAAAGTAAGATTTCATTAAAGATTTCTCTCGCATCGCTAGCCCTTTGTACGACCTGTTAAGAATCACCCCAGAAGATAATGCCCACATGAGAGACAATCAGAGAAAGTCAAAAACAAAATGCATGAAAACTGGTGTTCCATCGAGTAAACCTATTACCTGGACTGATCAGCATCAGAACACTCTTGAGCAACTAATTGACTATCTGCTCCAGCCCCCTGTATTAGCATTCCCTGACTTTTCAGTCTTTTGTCCTGCATACAGATGCGTCAGCCAAAGGCTTGGGTGCAGTATTGTACCAGAATCAAAATGGAAAACTTTGTGTGATTGCCTACGGATCTCGTACTTTATCTGCTGCTGAGAAAAATTACCACCTACACTCAGGCAAGCTGGAATTTCTTGCTCTGAAGTGGTCAGTCACTGAAAAATTCCGTGATTACTTGTATAATGCCCCAACCGTTACCGTTTATAGTGACAACAAATCCCCTTACATATGTCCTGTCAACTGCTAAATTGAATGCTACAGGCTGCAGGTGGGTGGCTGAATTAGCAGATTTCCACTTCACAATCAGATATCGCCCTGGCCGAGAAAATATTGACGCTGATACACTATCCAGAATGCCCCTTGACATCGGAACTGTGATGAATGAGTGTTGTGAGGAGCTGTCATCAGACGTGATAGGTGCAACAATTCAGGCGGTAGAAGTTCAAGAAGGACCCAGTATTCCATGGTCAGTCTCGACAAACTGTTCTTCCATCGAAGTCTGTTCAGCAGTTCCAACCATCACCCCATTGTCTGTAAATGAGATAAGAGAAGCTCAAATCAATGACCAAGAAATTAGTCCTGTATACCAATGCAAGTTGTCTGAATTAAAACCACAAGTGAAACAGCTCAAGACATACAGCCTAAAAACAAAATGCCTTTTTCGTGAATGGAGAAAACTTACCATTGATAAGGATGGTGTCCTCTGCCGAACCACTCCCACCCGCACACAGTTGGTCCTGCCTGAGAAATTTAAAGAAACAGTCTTGCGAGAGCTTCACGATTAAATGGGCCATCAAGGTGCAGAGCGCACTCTCTCACTCATTCGTGAACGTTTCTTTTGGCCATACATGCAGGCAGACATTGAACGTTATGTCACAAAAACATGCACATGCCTAAAGCAGAAGAAGCCCTGTTATGAGACAAGAGCCCCATTAACAAACATTGTTACGACCCAGCCCTTTGAATTGATCTCAATTGATTTTCTACACTTAGACCGCTGTAAATGAGGTTTTGAGTATATTCTTGTGGTAGTAGATAATTTCACCCGATTCCCCCAAGCATACGCCACTACCTCCAAATCAGGTAAAACTGCTGCAGGTTGCATCTTTAATGATTTCGCCTTAAAATTTGGCTTCCCCTCTCGCATCCACCATGATCATGGTGGGGAGTTTGAGAATCAATTGTTTGAACAGCTCCAAAAGTACTGCGGCATCACAGGCTCAAGGACAACCCCATATCACCCTCAAGGCAATGGCCAAGCCTAGCGTTTTAATAGGACACTATTACAGATGCTCAGAACACTCACAGAAAGTCAAAAGTCTGACTGGAAAGATTCCTTGAATAAGCTGCTGTATGCTTACAATTGTACCCGCTCAGAAGTCACAGGGTTCTCTCCTTTCTACCTGTTATATGGGAGGTCTCCGAGATTGCCTGTTGACATGTTGTTTGGGTTAAATTCAGAAATGCCTTCCTGTAACCAGAGAGAGTATGTTGAAAAATGGAAACATGGAATGGAAGAGGCATATAAAATTGCCATAGAGTGTGCTAAAAAATCTGCGGACAGGAGCAAAAAGAACTTTGACAACAAAGTGAGGAGCACCACACTGCAGCCAGGTGATCGTGTCCTGGTAAAGAACTTAACACCACGAGGAGGCCCGGGAAAACTTCGCAATTTCTGGGAAGATAGCATCCATACAGTTGTGCGGCAGATGAGTGGTGAGCTTCCAATTTATGAAGTTAAGCCAGAAAGGGAAAAGGGACGATCCAGAGTTCTCCATCGCAATTTATTAATGCCTTGTGACCACTTACCTCTCGAAACTGCTCCACATCCAAAACCCAGACAGAAACGTGAGTTGACAAAGCCTCAAAGTAATGATACAGAGTCTGATGAGGGAAGCGAAGATGAAATGGACTTGCATTATGTGTCTCCACAAGTATTTCAATCAGACTTTGCTGATGAACCTGAAAACCTTGAACCGCTACTTACCTCAGAGTCCGATGAGCATCCAAATGAGGTCCTGGCACAGGTTCCTGAGTATATGTCTTCTGTGGAAAATGACCAAGAGGAACAAGAGCCAACTGCAGGGACTTACAGTGCAGAACAAGAGTTTAACTTACCTGCTGATGAAGTTCCTGCTCCCATGTCACCTGCTGAAAGTGACCAAGAGAGTCAAAGTGAGCAAACTTACCAGCTGCCTAAAAGAGAAAGATACCCACCAAGAGTACTAACCTATGATGAGCTTGGTACACCGTCTTATGATGTCAAGCAACTAAATGGAATCTTGCAAACACCACAACATAACTTACTTTACATGCCTGCACAGTGCCTGTCGACATGGTTGCCACCTGTTCAGCAATACTGCTACCAGTTGCCTTTGGTGTATACAATTCACTAAATAAGGACTATGCACAGTTAAAGTTCATACGAGACTGTACTTGAAATCTTGAATACTCTTTGCATTGTAGACTGTTACAGTCGGGCACTTAAAAAAAAAAGATGGACTGTTTTGTCTGAGGATTATTGCCTTGAACAGTTTTGAACTTTGACATTTTGAAAAACTATGGACTGTGAAAAGATTGAATAGAAAATTCTTGCACAAGAAAATGTATTTTATTTTATGCAACTTACAAAATGTACTTAGAGACCCTTTAAAGAGAATGTCGAGACAACATTTATTTTTGTAGGGGAGTGTGTGACAGATTGAAAATAGTGAATATATTTATATATTCTTGTATATAATTATATATATTCTTGTATTTAATTATATATTATATCTTGTATATAATTATATATTATATAATATAATGTATATAATTATATATAATTATATATCTTGTATATAATTATATATTAGACATGTTTATGGGCCAGTGCTCGCAAAGCCCAACGTCCCAGGGCTATGTGTTTTCCGGAATAGGCAAATGCTAGGGGCGCCACTCATCCATAGGGGAACCAAAATGTATTACTGATACTATTTTATTCATATTAATTTGAAATATTACCAAATAAAGCGCAAAAAAACTTAACTAAGTCCCCTGCATCTTCCCGGTCCGCCTCATCAATCTCTCCCGCTGAGCTTGAAGTGCGTCCGAAATATAACGCGTGATCAGTTTAGCGTTGGGAATTTGTTGTGTCGCGTCACCTCTCGCCGCATCTGATATAGACAGGATTGCTTTCATTTTTTATGGTGCTTGGCCGCTCGCTCCAGGTGTAGACACGGGGAAAGTTGCCTGATCATTTATGACGGATGGCCGAATTGTAGCGTCATAAAAAACAGAAGCCCTCTGATGCAGGCAAGATAAGGGAAACACTGCAAAAATGCTCTTCTTATTTAACAAGGAAAACAGAAAACAAGGAAAAAATTATCTAATGTCATTTTACTAGTAAATACATCTTGATTTAAGAATGTTTTGATGTTTGGACTGGACACAAGATAAGAAGAGCATTTTTTGCAGTGTAAAGACAGAGGTAAAGTGGTGTAATGAATGAACAGTTTATTTATTTGCATAGTAGTAAAATACTAATGTACGCTAATTAATTCCAGTTTGACCTTAAACTATATGCAAGCAGCTGTTCTGGGTTCTCCAGTGGCCACAGACAGTGTATTTTGTCAAAAAGAATCATATCTGTTTTTTTTAAACGCATGTAATATCACTTTTTTAATAGCCTAATGTTTTTACTCTACAGTTGTGCAGTTTTAAGGGGACATATGGATATTTTAAAATGTATTTGCCGAAATTAGTAATGCTATTTATATACAGGTTTATTTAAAATAGCAACATTTTATGTAAATTTCACATTAAATATCTAAATTTCTCAGTTTAATTCATGGTGAAAACATGAATGTGCATATTAGTGGAAGTTTGCTGCCATCTACTGGAAAACAAACACTTTTGCTAGTTCTCAATAGTTTGTGCATGAATGCCAGATGCAATTACTTGTTATTTGTGTTTAGGCTGTAATGTGGCGTAGGTGCTGTTTTTGTATAGTTTAACTATCATCAGCCTTTTAAAAAAATTAAATAATAATAATATCATGAACATAATGACGGGGTAGAATGGACTGGACATCATATAAAACAATACAAATTAAAAAACATCAATGCATTAAAAAAATAAAACAGTACCAGTGTTTCCACAACTTAGACTGAAAACATGTAGTGCTAAACCTTGATACAAGGGCACCAAGTCAAATCTTGCCTAGGGCAGCAAATTGGTCAGGGCCGGCCCTGCCAGACGGGCTACCAAAGCATAAGCCCGGTCTGCCGACGAGCTAGCTTAAATAGTGATATAACATTCCTTTCTTGATGTGCGTTGTTCACTCTCTTGACTTGATATTTGAAGGGTGCGCGTGCGTGTGTGTGTGAGTGTGTGGGTGTACGGTTCCGGGTTATATTATACTCGCACAGCAACTACTAGCTGGCCTCCGTTACACTCACCCCAAGTGTTACCCATAATATAAAAAAACACCAGGGCCCAAAAGCCCCTCTGAACACATAGTAAAAGCTTTAAATAAAGAGGTTTGACTCTCACCTCCAAACTGCCGTTTGGGAAAAACCTAGGGAAGATAAAATGGTTCTCAGCTTTTAAAGATGATTTTTTGATCTGCTGAAAATACTGCATTAAGTCTTGACTAAAATATAAGGCCCCGTTCTATCACTTTATGTTCATATCTGCACAGGAAGAGGAGGGAACATCCATAGACACATGGGACCATGATCCTGCCCAGCTTAGTGTTAGTTCCAGATAATAATGATAGCATTTTGATCTCCGTCTTCTGTTGTTTAGGAATAACTGAATCTATCCTATTTCACTGTATTGGGATTCAAAGGTCTGAGACTTGATCAAAATCCAGAAAAAAACTGTGATATTGTGAAATATTACTACAATTTAAAATAATGGTTTTCTATTTTAATATACTTTAAAATACAATTTATTTATTTAATGCAAAGCTGAATTTTCATCAGCCATTACTCCATTCTTCAGTGTCACATGATCCTTCAGAAATCATTCTAATATGCTGATTTGATACTCCTTTATCAATGTTGGAAACAGTTGTGATATTTAATATTTTTTTGGAACCTGTGATACTTTTCAGGTTTCATTGATGAATAAAAAGATAAAAAGAACAGTATATATTCAAAATAGAAATCTTCTAACAATATAAGTCTTTACAATCACTTTTTATCGATTTAACACATCCTTGCTGAATAAAAGTATTCATTTATTTTTTTTAAAGTACAGAAAAAAAAGACTGACCCCAAACTTTTGAATGGTAGTGTATATTTTTACAAAAGATTTCTATTTTAAATAAATGCTGTTTTTTAAACACTTTTTATTCATCAATGAAACATTGATAATAAATCAGCATATTAGAGTGATCATGTGACACTGAAGACTGGAGTAATGGCTGATGAAAATTCAGCTTTGCTTCACAGAAATAAATTATTTTTATTATTATTTATTATTTTTTAAAGTATATTAAAACCATTATTTTAAATTGTAATAATATTCAACATTATTACTGTATTTTCTAGACTGGTTAAACCCAGGCCGATTTACCGGCGATTTACCGCCCTGCAGCTCAGGCTGGAAACCTGTAAATTGTTCTATCCTAGCTGCAGTCCACTCTTTGTGAATCTCCCCCACAGTTTTGAATGGGTTTTGTTTCACAATCCTCTCCAGGGTGCGGTTATCCCTATTGCTTGTACACTTTTTTTCTACCACATCTTTTCCTTCCCTTTGCCTCTCTATTAATGTGCTTGGACACAGAGCTCTGTGAATAGCCAGCCTCTTTTGCGACCTTTTGTGTCTGGCCCTGCCTGTGCAAGGTGTCAATGGTCATCTTTTGGACAACTGTCAAGCTAGCAGTCTTCCCCATGATTGTGTAGCCTACAGAAATAAGCTGTGTCTCATTTCATTTAATTTTGAAGGCTGCATCCTCTGGAGGACACATCCTGTGAAGGATGCGGTATACGGAGTGTCCTTAATCAGAATTAAACGAGACGTCCTCCGTAGGACACACAGGCAGGAAGTATCACGTTGCTATGCCAACACGTTCACGTGGAGTTGCGCTCTCACACCAGTTATATGAATGAAAATTATTTATAACTTGAAAATGATTTTTTGCCTTGACAGCAAAGCACTGTTCTAAACGTTTAAAAAATAAAATATCACAACACTTGTAATCCTGTTTACCACAACTATCTATTTGAGGTATATACAGCTTAAAAACAAAAACAAGCTTTAAACTACTTAAGTTTAAACACCACATCTTCGCTTGCATGTATATCTGCCGGCGGCGCCATTTTTTCAAATACTATTTAAAAAACATGACGGTTGTTAATGGCGACGCAAAGAATTGTGGGTTATCTGAAGCAACGAAGGATACACCTCATGCACACTCCGAATTCCCGAAAAGAAGGGCGCATTTGAAGGTCGCATTCGGAGTGTCCTACTTACTTTTTTGAAATGAGACAGCCTTCAGACGCATGCAGCCTTCAAATGCGACCTCCGGAGGATGCAGCCTTCCGAAATGAGACACAGCTATAGACTGAGAGACCATTAAAGGCCTTTGCAGGTGTTTTGAGTTAATTAGCTGATTAGAGTGTGGCACCAGGTGTCTTCAATATTGAACCTTTTCACAATATTCTAATTTTCTGAGATACTGAATTTGCCATTTTCCTTAGTTGTCTGTTATAATCATCAAAATTAAAAGAAATAAACATTTGAAATATATCAGTCTGTGTGTAATGAATGAATATAATATACAAGTTTCACTTTTTGAATGGAATTAGTGAAATCATTCAACTTTTTGATGATATTCTAATTATATGACTAGCACCTGTACGTCACCCGGATCATTGGTCTGATTGGTTGAAGGACTATCCAATTGAGTCATTTGAACTATGCCCATCGATCACGCCTCTTGTGCAGTAGAAAATACAGAGCAGACTCCCCAGACTAATTTTCAATCGTAAAAGATCGAGCTTGGTCTGGTGATAGTCAGACAAGTATTTTTCTGTATTTTGATCAAATAAATGCAGGCTTGACGAGCATGAGAGACTTCTTTCAAAAACATTAAAAAATAGTAATGTTTCCAAACTTTTGATCAGTATTGTATATAATATACTGTAAATATCAGTAAAACAACATTTGAGTGAAATGTTTATTTGACAAGACATTATTATTTGATGAAGTGACGAAAAAAGGCATAATCTCAATTTCTTTATCTTGTGCCATAACTTTCCTGTTTTTAAATTGGTCAAAATCATAAAAGCATTATATCCAAACCACAAATCATTAAACTGTTCTTTCCCTGTTGTAGCCTGTACCTTTCAGTTTTGTAGTATTGTATTTGGATAAAAATGTCTGCTATGAATGCAGCAGTTTCGGGAATGACACAATAAAAGACAGATTTATCAATAAGAGTGCGAGCAATGAAGAGAGGTAGCAAAATTGCAAGGAAAAGAAATCACTGACAATTTCAGAATATTACCCAATATGTAGCCAATGTGTTTACTCACATAATCACATAAATCACTCATAATCACATCTGTCACGACTCCCACCAAGGACCCGGATTGCTTCGTTACTCCTTCTCTTACACTGCAGCTGTGGAGAAGATGAGCAAGATAGACATATGAATATTAACGTTAATGTCATGTAAATGATTGCATGAATGAATTTACACCTGTGCCAGGATTGAATTTAGCATTTCAGATTGAAACAACAGCCAAATTGATAATGAATACTTTATATCATCATAAAATGATCAGTTCAGAATTGGTTATGAAATGTGTGCTAACAATAAAGTCAGCACCATTTGTGTCTAAGAAAAGATCTGGTTTGGTATTTTTGTACTTAAAAATAGCAGTTTCCCTCATCTCACATGGTTGTGTGTGTCTGTCTGCGTTAGTGGCCACGTGTGTAATGGATCCGTTTTTAGAAGCTGCATGCACAGGGTGACGCACTTTCACAAGAGGTGAGTTCCCACCTTTCACAGCACACAAAATAGTCCCAAACCTGCAAAAAAAGAGCAACTGGCTGATTTAATCTGCAGATGCACACAGACCTGCCGCTGCTCCAACCTTTAGAGCGAGATCAATCAACTCCATCTCTCCCTTCGCCCCTGGACACACACACACCAAGACACATACACACATACAGTCGTGACTAAACACTCAGAGGAGAGCAGCAGAGACAAACAGAAGCAGAGAAAGAGAGAGGAAGAGCAGAACTCCAAATCCCTGCCTCAAACTACGGATCAGTGCAATCCCAAGGGTCTAAAAGATTTCTGAAAATACTACCATTTTTTATTAAAGCAAAAGTGTCTGCAGTTGTATTTGGTATGTCTTCCTCAATTTTTTCCTCAAAATTTCCTGTACAAAAAAGTACTGTGGTGGCCCGGTATTAGATTGCAATACTATGGTATTTTGATATATATGATACTGAATGATTACCATATTCATATAGCAAGGTAAGGCAATTCAAAGGACACCGTATTACCTTGGTGCATGTTCATAATACCATGGTATCCCAAACGAAACAAAAAATATGGTAATACCATGGTACATTGTGGTAAGTGTTGGAAGGCTGCATTTCAAGTTACTTTAAAAAACAATACATTTGTATACGTTAAGTTGTTTTTATATTAATAAAACCAAATGTACATATTTTTTTAAAGGATTTTTTTCTCGCAATTACGAGCTTACATCTTGCAATTCTGAATGTTTTTCTCATAATTGCGAGTTTGTCGCAATTCTGACTTTATAACATGCAATTTCAAGTTATAAAGTCAGAATTGTGAGACATAAACTCGCAATTCTGACCTTTTCTCAGAATTGAGAGTTTATATCTCACAATTCTGACTTTATAACTCGCAATTGCGAGAAGAAAAGTCAGGATTGTGAGTTTATATCACAAATACCTCGCAATTATTATTATTTTTTTATATTTAGAGGTGGAAACAAGCTTCCATAGGTTTAGAGGAATCCAAGGTCAAAAACACTTTCATTTCCTCATAATATAAATTGCACATCCACTCATTTTTAAAAGAGTCTGAAAATGGTTCATTTGAAGACTCGGTCTCTCTAAACCCATCCTTTCTGAGAGCCTACTCTGCTCTGATTGGTCAGACGGCCCAGCTTGTTGTGATTGGTCTACCGCTTACAGTGTGTGTCGGAAACAAAACTGAATTTCAGCTCCGGAGGCTTCCTCAGCGCTTGATACACAGTGATACGATTTCCTTCAATTGGCTTTATGCACAGCTGCACTACTTCCTGAACTTCAGCCAGCTCCTTTGTTTCCTGTCTGCCATTATTGGACAAACTGATTAATGCAGGTGTGCCTGACCTCTGTAGTCACAACAACAATAATCAGACACACCTGGATTAATCAGTTTGTCCAATAATTGCAGACAGGAAACAAAGGAGCTGGCTGAAGTTCAGGAAGTAGTGCAGCTGTGCATAAAGCCAATTCAAAGGTGAGTCTTCATCCTTTTGACGTGCAGGCAAAGTGGATTAGCAGCACTGAAAACAGCGTCTTCTCTGCATGATGACAAGTTCGACAACACAAACCAAACTCTTCCAGTCTCAGCTACAACAGTGTTTGAGGGCAGGTCAAAGTAGATGTCATTTTCTGGCACGCCTTGCAGCCAATGAAGACCATAGGCAGCCATTATGCAAATGTGTTACATTGTAACAGGCATGAAACAGGCTATTTTAAAACTCTACATAAAAGGTAAGAAAAATCATTATAGGGGCACTTTAAGTTATAGTAATTTAATTTTATGTGCTTACCATTTTTATTTCTTTCTGGGGTTTTTGTAATTATTATTTCTAAAGCTTTAATTTATTTTTATTTCAGATAACTGCCAAGGCAACATATTTTGATCTAATATGCACATTTTATTTTATTTCAGCTTATTACAGCTTTTTTCAATGATCTGAAAATGAACTAATTTTAAGTTTTAGTTAACAATAACAGCTCACTTTCCCAAAGTCAAGGAGCCTCATTCATCAAACATAAGAACACATTTCTGTGTAAATTATTTGTTGAACAATTTTCAAGAAAATTCAATGCAAACTTTTAAGCAAGAATGTTTGACAATTAACAATTTCCACAGATATTTGTAAAAACAAACCTGCAGCAATTTTTTGTTCACTTGAAGCTTTCTTCTCATCAGTGTCGACACTGGGGAGTAAGGAGACGCATTATCCTTCCTTTATTAATTATAAATTACCTAATTTAATCACAGCTCCAAGCTGCGACAGGACTGGACAGGTTCTACTCAACCCGAGAGCGCTCGAGAATGACTTGAAGCAAAAGTTGTCACTCTTAAAATAAAAGGTCATGTGACACCAACACTAATCAACTAGTCTTCAAATCAGAGGAACGACTATACGATTTTGGGCTTGTTGGTTTGATGTAAACTACAGGTCATCAAACTATGAAGATAAAAGGAACAATCACAGTTACATCAGCTTTTGATCACAAGTAATCAAAGCTATAGTAAATACAGGTGTAAATGTAGTCCAATGCGTTTGGTGATCCGATTGTCAAATGCACTTGACTTTTGTATATTATTGTAAATTATTGTAACGTCTAAAGAACGGTTCACTTGTTCAAGGTCTTTAGTTTGTCCCTAGCACAGTACATCAGGGACCCAAACAACCAAAAGTCACTGAATCAGAAAAACCAGCAGCCCTAACAAAATGAATATTAAAGATCAATAATACATTGAGATGTACAATAAATCAGACCTTGTAGTGAAAGAATACACATGAGTCCATGCAGGCAAGAAGAAAAGGGAAAATTGTTATGTCCATATAGGCCACTGCTACAAAAGAAACCTTAATGTACACTTTATTGTCAAAAGTATGTCATCGGATTTCGAGGTCTTTCAATCACTTCCATGGCTACAGGTGTATAAATTTAAAGACTGCTTCTACAAACATTTGTGAAAGAATGGGTCGCTCTCAGGAGCTCAGTGAATTCAAGCGTGATACCATAATAGGTTGCCACCTGTGCCATAAGTCCATTCTTGAAATTTCCTCACTACTAAATATTCCATGATCAACTGTTAGTGGTATTATAACAAAGTGGAAGCAATTAGGGAACAACAGCAACTCAGCCACGAAGAGAAAATCACAGAGTGGGGTCAGCGCATGCTGAGGTGCACAGTGGACAGTCGCCAACTTTCTGCAGAGTATATAGCTACAGACCTGCTCAAGAACAGTGTGTAGAGAGCTTCATGGAATGGGTTTCCATGGCGAGCAAACCTTACATCACCAAGTGCAACGCAAAGCATTGGATGCAGTGGTGTAAAGCACGCCACCACTGGACTCTAGAGCAGTGGAGACGTGTTCTCTGGAGTGACCAATCATGCTTCTCTGTTTGGCAATCTGATGGACAAATCTGGGTTTGGCGGTTGCCAGGAGAACGGAACTTGCCTGACTGCATTGTGCCAAGTTTTTGTTTTTCAGGGGTTGGGCTTGGCCCCTTAGTTCCAGTGAAAGAAACTCTTAATGCTTCAGCATACCAAGACATTTTGGAAAATGTCATGCTCCCAACTTTGTGGGAACAGTTTAGGGATGGCCCCTCCCTGTTCCAACATGACTGCGCAGCAGTGCACCAAGCAAGGTCCATAAAGACATGGATGAGCGAGTTTGATGTGAAGGCCCGATAGAACACCTTTGAGATTATTTAGAATGGAGACTGCGAGCCAGGCCTTCTCGTCCAACATCAGTGCCTGATCTCACAAATGCGCTTCTAGAAGAATGGTCAAACATTTCTATAAACACACTCCTAAACCTTGTGGAAAGCCTTCCCAGAAGAGTTGAAACAGTTATAGCTGCAAATGGTGGGCAAACTCCATATTAAACTGTACGGGTTAAGAATGGGATGTCATTACATTTAATGCGCATGTAAAGGTAGGCGTCCCAAAACTTTTGTCAATATAGTGTCATCAGTTCTCACTTTCCAACAAGCATTAATCACTGTAATTTAACTACACAGAGATGAGCAAGCAATTAATAGCAGAAATAAGAATATAAATATATGCATGACTATGGGAGAGAGATAGACTGAGCTAATAATGATATAGCACATGGCCCCAACTGCCCCATTTTAGTAACAAACAATTTTGCATACAAAGCATCCAATCTAGCAGTAAATCCCATCAGGGGTGCAAGAGCCCCTACAGTGACGCAGTTTCTAAAAGACGAAGAAAAGCCATGATATCAACAACAGGCAGAAGGCTAATCTGGAACATTCCGATTAACTGGATTTACAGAGGCAAAAACCAGGGCAGAGTGACCATGACAGTTCAGTTTAAAAGAGTCAATTAGCAACTAGTTCAGTTTCTCTGAAGGTTGATTAGGATTCTCACCAACAGCATTTATTATGCTTTCAGGAAAATCAGTGAATCTATGAAGCGTGTCATTTGTGCATCACTATATGTATCAAATTGAACCAATATATTTAAAGCTGTGGTGTATCATTTCTGTGCCAAACACTTCCCTGTCTTCTATTGGATGACAAAACCTACAGCCCCACCTCAGATTCATACATTTACATTTATATATCCAAAGCAACCTACAAATGAGCAATACAACAAGGCGATTCATCCTAACCAAAGCAATTCATCCTAATTGACAAATGAGAAATACAACAAAGTGATTAATCTAAAAGCAATTAATCCTCATGCCATTGGTTGACTCAATGTTGCTGGTCAGGAAGCTCAGACAAACAGTAGTTTTAATATAACAGAACTATGTCAAACTTGACAAACGTGACTCTTGGTATCGAGGAGCATCCACTGATCCAGCATATGCTGACACAAAGATCTGAGCGATAGGGCTGATGCTGCTGAGAGAATTCAATGTGAAAAAAAGCAGGGGAAGATTTAGGTCAAGGCAATTTTCATTCCAAGTCTGTTCCCTTCTGGGGTTAGTAAGTCAAGGCTTCAGATCCATATAAACACACGCGGGCACATGCATGCAAATGCAAACAAACATTGGTACGGCTTGAAAATAAATATACTTGTCAGAAGACAGGATGAGACCTGAAGACATGAGCGGAAACAAAGGCCCAAATAACTGCTGAACAAATACCTGCACACGCACACACACATACTGAGTTTTCAAGTTTTATGGGGACTTTCCATAGACATAATGATTTTTTATACTGTACAAACGTTTGTGATTCCTACGCTGTTTTTCTCATGGAGACTAAAAATGTCCCCACAAGGACAATGATTTTGGATGTTGCCATCTTTGTGGGTACCTTTTGTCCACATAACGTAGAGTATACCTAACCTGACTCACTCACACACACAGTTTTATGGCGACTTTCCATATTAGACATAATGATTTTTATACTGTACAAACTGTATATTATATCCCCTAAGCCTAAACCTTTTTCTAAACCTACCCATCACAGAAAACTGCATTTTTAGATTTAGATTTTAGATGTTCAAAAAACATCACAGTATGATTCATAAGCCGTTTTCCTCATGGGGACCAAAAAAATGTCCCCAACAAGGACAACGATTTTGGACTGTGAAAATTTGCATAACTCCAGATTGTCTGGCAAAAGACAATTGCTAACTGAGAAGACACTTTTCGCAGCCGACGTCCCACTGAGTGAATCAACTGAGAATGGCTCTAATTTACATGTATTTCCTTTTACTTGAAATTGATTATTCAATTCAATTCAATTCAATTCAAATTTATTTGTATAGCACTTTTCACAATACACATTGTTTCAAAGCAGCTTTACAGAAAGTGCATTTCATAGATGTACAGTAAAAATGTTAGAAAGACAATGTTAAAGAATAATGTTCGAAAAAGTTAATCAATCGTGTATTAATTTAAGCCATAACAACGCTGGCGTTGAGTCGTCTCTTCACAGGCGTGGAGTCGTCGCATCACAGGTGTTGGGGCATCCGAAGTCTCCATGAGCGGCTGGATATAAACTGGAGCTGACAAACTATTTACCTCGGGACTAGTGTATCTGATTATCTCTCCTGGGAGATCACCGAAATTTACCCAAAATCTATTGGATTTAATGTAAATTCTCACTAAATGTCTCAGTGCGAATGGTACAAAAATCTCAAAACCACGTAAGTAAGTTAATAAGAGTTTTTAGAGTTTAGAGATATTTTACTCATGACGGTGGGTGTGGCTTTTGGAGCCATTTGGTCTCTTCTTCCAATCCAGACAAATGCAAACTCGATTCCATTCCTTTGTTATCATGTATTTCCATTTGAAAGAGGTTTCGGTCTGGTCTGAGTTACTTAAAGCAATACAGCAATGAGATCGGGGCGCAATACTATTAACAAGATTGGCCCGTAACACAGAAAACGCTCTGTGTTACGTAATACTCAAAAAGTCAGGAAATCTTTCACTCTTTACGCTATTTCGGAATATTTGATGTTATGTATGAATTATCTTTGAATTGATTATGTAATTGGCATTATATATTTACCTGACTGTTAATAAAATTGTTACATTTTGATCCTTTCTGAATTACTCTGTAATAATTAACTATCTCCTTGCAACAAAAGGTTAAAACAGAATGATTAAATGTGTGACTAACTATTAAATATGAAAGAACAAACAACCAATTGGCATTCTATCCTAAATTCGACAACTATGATAAATGGAGTCAGATAAAGAATATTATAATTAAATCCATTTTGCCCAGCAGAAACACGAACATGCAACGGCCTTCAACCGCAGCTCGTTACCGTTCATTGGAGCGAGATTTTAGCGGTCTTATGTGGGGACCTTTTGTTCACATATCGTAGAGCATACCTGAACCCCCCACACACACACACACTAGGGCTGTCAAAATTGCTCAAAAATGACGTTCAAATATTCCCTCTAAAAAAAACACGAATATTCGAACTATTCGAACATCTGGTTGCGCATTTTGTCAATGACGCGCATTACGTCAATAACAGGACAAATGAATACAAAGAGACATAACTACTTGTATAGGTAGTCTATTTAAGTTTAAACATATTTGACAACGTATTACCTACACAAAAACAAGTAAATCAACTAATGACCAAGACCGCAGAGCAGACCTCACTCTCTCTCGCCCTCACGCTCTCTGCGCATAGCGGTTTAAATAAACAAACACATTTTGAGAGCTGATCAAGAGTTTTGTGCAAGCAATTTAAGGTCGCGACTCTTGTCCCAAATATAGCAGGCTTTATTCAGTGATTGAAACAAATATTAATTGAAGTTTTACAGCATATTGAATGCTCCGAGCGAGCTGTGCTGTGGTAAACATGGAACTTTTCCTTGTCATGAAACGGTAAATAATCAAACCAGTGGAAGCAGTGCATTTATCCTTTATTCATGCAATATCTCTTCAGTCAGTACAGTAGCCTACACTTTAGTAATGTTAGGGTTATGGTACCTCGGCTCCACTTAGGGTTGCCACCTTCAGTGTGGCAAAATAAGGGACACACATTCATGACACCCACTCGCCCCCCCCGTAAAGAATACGTCATGAAATGATTATTTCAACATTTACAATTTGACAGCTCAATAATAAACCATATAAGAAAACATGAGATCAAGTATGTGAACTTGCAACAGAACACATTTTATATTATTTTACATTTGATTTTATTTATTTCAAAATAACTCTTTAGTAGCCTATTTGGTGCACTTTAAAGGGATAGTTCACCCAAAATGAAAATTCTGTCATCATTTACTCGCCCTCATGATGTTCCAAACCTGTACGAGTTCTGCTGAACACAAAAGAAGATATTTTGAAGAAAGTTCAAAGTTCAGCCTGTACGCAGGCTGCTTTGGGGGCACCATTGACTTCCACATTAATCTTCCTATGTGTTCAACATAACAAAGAAATGTATAAATGTTTGGAACAACTTGAGGGTGAGCAAATGATGACAGAATTTTTTTTTTTGGGTGAACTGTCCCTTTAAGCAGTCATTCTGAACCAGTAATCACTTTTTTGAATTTAAAAAATATATATATTTTATTTTATTAATTTACTTAAATTATGACTATATTATCATGTAATTATTTGTCCCATTTTTATCTAAATATTTTTTTAAATGTCAAACTTTATATGACAGGATTATTTATTATGTATGATGACTATAGCCTAGATGAATTATAAATTAATGATAACATTTATTAGGCTATAATCTATTAATTAACCTGTCTAAAAAATAATAATTCTGTCTGCCAAGCTCTGATAATGTATGGAATATTATATTAATATATTATCCATTTAAAAAAACTATAGGCCTACCTTTAGAAGCACGGATGTGTCAGACAGTCTGAGACACTGAAATGCTTCTCATAAAGTGTGCAGTTGGCCTGAGGTTCATCGTGAGTTACTGGACAGACCCACTGATACCTTTTTGATATTCAGCTCTATATCTGGAGATCCTCTTGCGTTCAAACGGTGGACGCGACGCGAGCTCGACATGTTTTTAAAACACCTCGCAAGTTTGCAGGCACACTGGCACAGCGCATGTTCTCGAGACTCCGGCAACTAAAACACAATCACGCACAAATGAGCTCCTGTACTACTTATTGTGAAATTGATTTCTTTATATTTGCTATCAGTATTCTCCACACTGCAAAATCCGTATGTGTTTATTGAACTATGTGTGGACCTGTGTAAAAATACGGGACAAATCGCGTCCCGTATTGGTTTGATACGGGACACGTCATTTTGCTTGTAAATACGGGACGATTCCGTATTTTACGGGACGGGTGGCAACCCTAGCTCCACTGCTCGACAGAACTCCCTGAAGCCTGCCCCATCCACCACACTGATCGCTCTCATGTCCTTACAAATGAACGAAATTAATTTCTCCGTTACGGCCTCTTGTCGTGTTGCAGACAAAGAGCTTGTGGCGGGCGATGCAAAGTAAGGGTGGTCCAGTTTGCACATACAAATTAGTTGCTTATATTTACAAAATGAGCCTACAAAAGCATAAACAAGCCTGTTTAATAAAGAAAAGCTCACGAAACAAAGTGAAAACTCACGAAAGTGTTTAGTGAAATTAGGAAACATTTAAGAGATCATAAATTTAGTTGTACAAGTTAACATTACATTTCTACATACATTTTGTTCTCATGTCACAAGTAATATCAAGGTTTACTTTGATCTGTTTTACATGATTCTTTTGTAGTGTGGTTTTCGGTGAAGTGTACTAAAATAAATATCGTCACCTGTGTACATTAGCCCACTTCTTCTCTACGCTTTTTCCTGATGGTTTAAAGAACAATTACTCCGAGTCGCCCTCTGTCGCTTCAAAGAATAGCACAATGGTCAAGTATAAACTAAACGCCTCGTCCGTTTGGGGAGGAGCGCGCACAGTCAGCGGGGGCTCGCGCCATAGACAGTAAAGGCTCGCGCTGCGGAGCCAGGCGAAAGTATAAAACAAGGCTTCAGGCCGCTAGCGCGCCCACTCGCAAAGCAGACAGCCACGCCTCTACTATCGCGGGCGTTTTTTTTTCACTTTTTTTTAAAATTCGAATATTAATTTTCCCCTTCGAAATTCGTTTTTTAAAAACTATTCGAATATATATTCGAATTTAGAATATTCGTTGACAGCCCTAACACACACACACACACACACACACACACACACACACACACACACACACAAAGTATAACTCAGTCATCAGTCAGGCATTTCATTATGCTCCCCAAGCAAATTCTGAATTGCTAAAGAGAGCAACAAGAACATTTACACGGAAGAAAATTGATTTAAACATTTCCGTTCAAGTCAAAGCTTTAAATGAACCCGTCTAATGATGCACTGGCTCCAAAATTAAATGAGTTCCTTGATAATCTGGAAGCCAGGGGGAACGAAAACTTTCAGCAAATATTCACCTAAATTGCTCTTTTAGCCAGTGGCGGTTATTTTCCAGTTTTTGTTAATTCAGTTCTCGATGAGTTTGCTTGGGGTCTGAACTAACAGCATGAGATCGGTCCTACTGTTCACCATAAATGCACTGTTAATGTTCCTCCTCTTACTCCACCCAGCGTTGAAGCTTTTTATGCTTAAAACGGTCATTTACAGGAGTTCAAATATCTTTAATTAAACAAAGTCAGCAATTGTATCACACTAGTCTTGTGTTGATATGTATAATGGTAATGCTTTCAAAAAAGTGTTTATCCTGGTGCAACATCTTGCGCCATAGACTTCCTGTTTTTTTTTCCTGTGTTGACATATTTACTATGGACATTAGTTCTCTTCATTCAAAAGAAAAAAAAAGAAAAGAATCTGTCGTTCAAAATGAAAAGAAAGACTGTAAACTTTAAATGCGTTCTGATAAAAGTATTTGCTAATTGTATCTGTTGACGTTATTATTCTTCCATTTTGGAAGTCATAGAATCGCTTGTGGGAAAGTTATGAATTTTGGCACACTGATAGAAGACAGTCTGAGCTGCTACCATTGCAAATTTGGAGTCTCTAACTCAATCCCTCTAGTGGCACCACATCCAAAGTTGCACTCACATTTATGCTAATAACTTTTGAACAGTAAGGGCTAGAAACAAAATATTGTTTTCCTCTGAACGCCATGTTCCGTCATGAAAGCCATTGCTCTGATTTTCATGAAAATTGAACCAAATCATCTTTAGATCATGCCAACAAAAAGTTATGTAATTTTAGATTTGTCAAACCGTTCTCGAATAACATGCGAACGAATGTAACAAAGTGCCCACCAAAATTAACGCAAGCCTATATCTCCACAGTGCTTTAGCGTACTCTGACCAAACTGGGTGTGTTATGACAACCATGACCTGAGGCTACCTGCACAGTTCCAGCGCAGACACACCTAGTGGTCAGAAGATATTAAATTAGTATAATATTATTTTTGCCACTGAACGGTTTGCCCAAAAATCACAGCACCGCTCTTTTTAGATTTGGTGCAGCATGTCGTACTATACCCAATTTTTCCATATCAGCTATTTTAGGCGTCTTGAATTTTGTGGTAAAATGCTATATTTTACGAACGCATTGATGTATCACTACGAAACTTGGTATGTGTCTTCTGTACCAGCGGGTAAAAAGCTATAATGAGTTTTATAAAAATGCTAATAACTTTTTTTTATTAAATTAGCCTATGAAGATGATCCCTGTGGTGATGCAGAGAACATAGATACCATATTTGGCCTAACTTCCTGACCGCCAATTTGGTTGTCTTTCAAAAATCTTTAAAAAGATTTATCGTGTTCTTTGCACTTGGTCCCGATAAATGCTGTTTGCAGCTATATTTTTAATTGTAATAATATTTTACAGTATTACTGTTTTTACAGTATTTTTGTACAAAATCTATAACAGACATGGACTAAATGCTACAAAGCAGAACAAAGTCAGGCTGTCCTATGAGACCATATTTTGCAGTGTATTTCCCAGATAAAATTGTCGAATGGGAAACAAGGACAGATTAACTTTGAAAGAGGGCCTGGGATATCTAATGAAGCACAATGGCTTGTTTGTATTAAATAAATGAATAAAACCCAAACTAAATAGTTTTGCGTAAATGGTCTGTGCAGTGAGCTCAGCGCTCACACTGGAGACTCATTATCTGGGGAAATAAAAGGTCATTAGTTAACACAGAACAATCTGTTCCCCTCTCAGAAACGCTGTTCTTACTGTGGTCAGCAATCATATGCGCTCTTTTCACACTGCCTACTCAAAGTCATCAGACGGTTTTGTGGTTTTTAAGAGAGTTTGCGCTCCCATGGGGCCCGCTGATCATAGCGTAGGAGTCTGATTGTCCATGTGCGTCAGAGCAGGAGGGAGATCCGACTTCTGCGGCGCAGTGACCCATTTACCTGTTGTAACTCGAATTGCTTTTTAAAGACAGGAGATGAATGGGGACTGAGAACGAGAACAAGAGAGAGATAGAGCACCAGCCAGAAACGGCATGTCAGATTGGCAGAAAGGAAATTACAGTTAAATGTACTGCAAAGAGTTACATTTGTCCACTTCTGCGCGATCATGTTCTCTCCAAGTGCCAAAAACTGCAGTTTTGCTCTCTTTGTTTCTTGCATTCTTTGCTTTAATCTACACCAAACACTTTTTCGATCTACACAAACCTGTTGGACCATTCTTTCGCACTCACATCACATGATGATGCGCACGCATAAAAGTAGAATAGTTCAGTGACAATCTGTCAGCATTTACTCGCCCTCATTTCGTTCCACTTTATTTCTTCTATGGACCACGAAAGTGAATGAAGAATATCCAGGCCATTCTTTTCAATATAAGTGAATGAGGAGGACTGGGCATGTCAAGCTTTAAAAAGAAATATATTAAGAAAGTGGCTCTTACGTCTTCTGATTCACTGAAAGTAGTCCATGCCTCATTCACTAATATTGAAAAGAATGACCGAATCAACTCGAGAAACCAGGTCAGTCCAATTTGTAAATGAATCATTCAAACTAGGTTTGTGAAAAAAAGAAGTCGCTGTTTGGATTTAAATAGTCAAATACTATTACAACTAAAAAAGAGCCTAAGTCTGGATCATCGTTGCTGTGATTATGATGTTTCTAGCATGTTATGTGTTTGGGAACAGTTATTTTAACCCTAAAATTGATACACATCTTGATGGAAATAAATGTTGAGATATTATTTCCATCAAGAGGTGCATCAATTTTTGGTCAAGATCTTGTATTTACAATGCAAGAGTCAAGAACTCTGTAAAGTCTACTCCAGCACATCCCACAGACTCAGAGGTGCCAATTCATGTGTGAAAACTATTCTTTATGCTCCCTCCCAACCATTCGTTCACAATTGAGCCTGATGAATCTCGCTTTGCTATCCTGGAATATGGCCATGATGTGTCTTCACGGCTGTTTAAGAAATGAAAAGCTACACACTTTATCAATAGGGTTAAAAGAACCGCTCCCAAACATACTGTATAACATGCTAGAAACATAATAAATCACAGCAATAATGATCCAATCATAGACTCTTAAGTAATTGCCTATTTAATCCAAACAACAACCAGGCAGTGTAACGTTAGCTTAACCGATGCATTTGGAAAGAACTAACTAAAAAGACATACTGCTTCTCTCATGAAAGCTGCAAGGAGAGCTAGAGTGAATATGAATGACTTAAATTTCCGTCTGCTCTTCACACAAAACTGTCAGCGGCTTCAGAAGACTTGGAATATTGAGCACAAGTCACATGGAGCACTTTTATGATACTTTTATGATGGTTTTTTGTCATTTTGGAAATTGACAGTTCTCATTCGCTTTCATTACATTGAATATATTGGCCTGGATTCACCTTTTGTGATCCAAAGAAAGGAAAAATATGAGGGTAAATAAAGGATGACAGAATTGTCATTTTTAGTTGAATATTCCTTTAAGCGCTCACTTTCTCAGAGACTATGACCCATATTTCTCCTCACAAACTCATTAATTAATGGTGACGTTTCTGCCTATTCTTGGGGGACAACAAGACAGTGAAAAAACAAGGCTGGCAAAATATAAGTCTGCTCCACCGGAGCAGAAAGGTCACAGCGGCACTTCGTATGTCATTCTGACAGGAGCTAAATAACAGTAAATAAACGTCCTTACCTGCTCCTAATCACCACACGAGGAAGTCGATTCATAAACGTGGGCTACAAAACGACACCACCTAGTGGCAGATGCAGGAAGTGGCCAGCATTGCAGTTTTGCAGAGTCATTTCTGAAAGGTCATATGGCCAACAGACAGAAGGTATAGATGAATCAGAGAATATTTAATTATAATACATTACATTAATAATAATACATATTATTTCATAATAGAGAGAACTAGATTTGTATTTCCTGAAGAAAAATAACAGTGCTTCCAATGCAGCAAAATTATTTTGTTAAAATTCTGTGCAAATTAAATATATATATATTTTAATCCCAAATGCAAAAAAAAAAATACAAAAAGGTGGAGGCAAATACATTTTTTCCAGACACTTAAGACTGCATAATTAGCACACTGGCATTGTCGGTGCACTAAACCATCCCAAAGTTTTGACAGTTTATATAAAGACCAGCTTTAATGGTTTCTCTCTCCTACATCCAGACACATTCCTCACCTTTCACCCAAACTGTGCCAAATCTCATTATCTTATTAACACTTCTGCAAGCTCATATCTGCTCAGCCAGGCTGATGGACACACAGCTTCCTGGATTTCTAAAGTACTCTGTAGTGATGAGAAGAAACTTCTTTGTCTTTAGATCAGTTAGTGCAGTGGTCTCAAACTCAGGAGCCGTTTACGCGACACCGTTTTCACCTAAAAACGAAAACTTTTTATGCGTTTTGGCCGTTTATTTACATGACAATAGCGTTTTGGGGGTATGAAAACGCTGACAAAATAGGATTCAAAGTGCACATTTTTGAACGTTTTTATTGTCTCTACAAAACTACAAATTTGTGAAAATGATGTCGTCATGTGCTTATTACTTCTGGGTAGTGTTTTTTTTTTTTTTACAAAGCGACATCAGCAAAGTACTGCAACTATACATTTTCGTGGATCCGCGTGAACGGGGATCGTTTTGTCGCCTGTAGCAAAAAACGCAAAGAAAAACTTGAACAAATGTAAACGTACCCTCAGTTCCTGAGGGCCACAGCCCAGAGTTTAGCTTTCACAAGTTTCTAGTAATCCTGGCTTGCACTAAAATATATATCAAAATATGCACATTTACACCATCATATATACCATCGTAGTGGAACGGTATGTTTTCTCAAGAGAGAAATCATAGATCATATGCAAACTTACGACGCTGCGGACACGCGTCAATGTCACGTGTCTTTACGGGATGTGACAAACCAATCGCTTCGCTTCAGAAGTCCCTCCGGAGCTGTGTGGAGAAGCCTACGTTTTATGATGGACGGATACACTTTTAATGAGCTTCAAATTCTTGACCCCCATTCACTGCCATTATAAAACTTGGAAGATCCAGGACATTTTTTTTATATAACTGAGATTGTGTTAGTTTGAAAGAAGAATGTCATATACAGTGAGGAAAATAAGTATTTGAACACCCTGCTATTTTGCAAGTTCTCCCACTTAGAAATCATGGAGGGGTCTGAAATTGTCATCGTAGGTGCATGTCCACTGTGAGACACATAATCTAAATTAAAAAAAAAAAAAATCCAGAAATCACAATGTATGATTTTTAACTATTTATTTGTATGATACAGCTGAAAATAAGTATTTGAACACATGAGAAAATCAATGTTAATATTTGGTACAGTAGCCTTTGTTTGCAATTACAGAGGTCAAACGTTTCCTGTAGTTTTTCACCAGGTTTGCACACACTGCAGGAGGGATTTTGGCCCACTCCTCCACACAGATCTTCTCTAAATCGCTGAGAAACACAGAGCTTGAGCTCTCTCCAAAGATTCTCTATTGGGTTTAGGTCTGGAGACTGGCTAGGCCACACCAGAACCTTGATATGCTTCTTACAGAGCCACTCCTTGGTTATCCTGGCTGTGTGCTTCGGGTCATTGTCATGTTGGAAGACCCAGCCTCGACCCATCTTCAATGCTCTAACTGAGGGAAGGAGGTTGTTCCCCAAAATCTTGCAATACATGGCCCGGTCATCCTCTCCTTAATACAGTGCAGTCGCCCTGTCCCATGTGCAGAAAAAACCCCCCAAAGCATGATGCTACCACCCCCATGCTTCACAGTAGGGATGGTGTTCTTGGGATGGTACTCATCATTCTTCTTCCTCCAAACACGTTTAGTGGAATTATGACCAAAAAGTTATATTTTGGTCTCATCTGACCACATGACTTTCTCCCATGACTCCTCTGGATCATCCAAATGGTCATTGGCAAACTTAAGACGGGCCTTGACATGTGCTGGTTTAAGCAGGGGAACCTTCCGTGCCATGCATGATTTCAAACCATGACGTCTTAGTGTATTACCAACAGTAACCTTGGAAACGGTGGTCCCAGCTCTTTTCAGGTCATTGACCAGCTCCTCCCGTGTAGTTCTGGGCTGATTTCTCACCTTTCTTAGGATCATTGAGACCCCACGAGGTGAGATCTTGCATGGAGCCCCAGTCCGAGGGAGATTGACAGTCATGTTTAGCTTCTTCCATTTTCTAATGATTGCTCCAACAGTGGACTTTTTTTCACCAAGCTGCTTGGCAATTTCCCCGTAGCCCTTTCCAGCCTTGTGGAGGTGTACAATTTTGTCTCTAGTGTCTTTGGACAGCTCTTTGGTCTTGGCCATGTTAGTAGTTGGATTCTTACTGACTGTATGGGGTGGACAGGTGTCTTTATGCAGCTAACGACCTCAAACAGGTGCATCTAATTTAGGATAATAAATGGAGTGGAGGTGGACATTTTAAAGGCAGACTAACAGGTCTTTGAGGGTCAGAATTCTAGCTGATAGACAGGTGTTCAAATACTTATTTGCAGCTGTATCATACAAATAAATAGTTAAAAAAATCATATATTGTGATTTCTGGATTTTTTTTTTAAGATTATGTCTCTCACAGTGGACATGCACCTACGATGACAATTTCAGATCCCTCCATGATTTCCAAGTGGGAGAACTTGCAAAATAGCAGGGTGTTCAAATACTTATTTTCCTCACTGTACATCTAGGATGGATTGAGGGTGAGTAAATCATGGGGTAATTTTTGGGTGAACTACAGACATCCCAACCTGAAAAAAGTCCCAAAGGAACTATCCCTTTAATCTAAGCCCTGTCTGTGGAACCGGGCCCATAAATAATAAGCATTTGAGGAAAAATGTGACTCATATAATTAATTTAAAGCATTTATCATAAAATTTAACTGAAAGCAGATGAACAATTTAACATGCATTGAAATGTAAAACTAGAAGAAGCTAAGTTTATTTACCAAGAAATCTGCAATGGGTTTTTAACTCATTAATCAATACATTATTCTCATGGTGTTCTGGCAGACACAGGGCGTCCTTTGTAATATCCCATTTGTCTACAGCACACCTGGTGAAAAGTGGACCGCAGGTGACAAAGATACATGTTACCTGAAAGGCTGAATGAATCACCACATCTTTAAACAACAAGTCTGCTATAACAGCACTGCCATTCCAGAAAGCATTTCTCCATAACAACAACAAAGTGGAGATGCAGAACAGGTGATTGAGCCAGAAAACCTAGAGAAGAGGGGATGCAAAGTAATAAAATGGGGCTTTAAACTCAAATCCAACTACTGTATTTAGAGCCTATCCAATTCAAAAGTTTAGGGTTGGTGAAATTTTGTTGAAATGTTTTTGAAAGAAGTCTCTTATGCTCACCAAGGCTGCATTTGATAAAAATAAAATAAAAACATAGTATGTTGAAATATTACAATTTACCTTTCCATTTCAAAAATAAAAAATTCAACTGTAATTTATTCCTGTGATGGCATTACTCCAGTCTTCAGTGTCACATGATCCTTCAGAAATCATTTTAATATGCTGATTTGCTGCTCAAGAAACCACCACAGCTGAAAGTTTTTCTCAGGATTCTTTGATAAAGGTTCAAAAGAACATAATTTATTTGAAATAAAAATCTTTAGATATATAAGAAATTAATACTTTATAATAGATTTTTGAATTGTAGTAACAGCATTAATGCAACATTACAAAATGTCCAGAATTTTCATAGGATCAAATGGTTCCTTTCCTGTGAAAAAGAAAAACATGTCATATACAACTGTACAGTGCATCCGAAAGTATTCACAGCCCCTTCACTTTTTCAAAATTCTACAAACAATACCCCATAATGACAACTTGAAAGAAGTTTGTTTGGAATATTTGCAAATTTACACACAAAAAAATTATCACATAAGTATTCACAGCCTTTGCTCAATACTTTTTTGAAGCACTTTTGGCACCAATTACAGCCTCAAGTCTTTTTGAGTATGATGCTACAAGCTTGGCACACCTATTTTTTATTATCTCTCCAGAGATGTTCAATCGGGTTCTGAGTCTGGGCTCTGGCTGGGCCATTCAAGGACATTCACAGAGTTGTCCACTAGCCACTCCTTTGTTTTCTTGGCTGTGTGCTTAAGGTAGTTGTCCTGTTGCAAGACTCATGGTCTGAGAGTCCTTCAGGTGCCTTTTGGCAAACTCCAGATGGGCTGTCATGTGCCTTTTTACTGAGGAGTGGCTTCCGTCTGGACACTCTACCATACAGGACTGAATGGTGGAATGCTGCAGAGATGGTTTTTCTTCTGGAAGGTTCTCCTCTCTACACAGAGAAAAACTGGAGCTCTGTCAGAGTGACCATCGGGTTCTTGGTCACCACCCTGACTAAGGCCCTTCTCCCCCGATCGCTCCGTTTGGCCGGGCGACCAGCTCTAGGAAGAGTCCTGGTGGTTCCAAACTTCTTCCATTTATGGATGATGGAGGCCAATGTGCTCATTGGGACCTTCAATGCTGCAGAAAGTTTTCTGTACTCTTCCCCAGATCTGTGCCTCAATACAATCCTGTCTCAGAGGTCTAAAGACAATTCATTGGACTTCATGGCTTGGTTTGCGCTTTGACATACACTGTTAACTGTGGGACCTTATATAGACAGGTGTGTGCCTTTCCAAATCATGCCCAATAAACTGAATTTACCACAGGTGGACTCCAATCAAGTTGTAGAAACATCTCAAGGATAATCAGTGGAAACAGGATGCACCTGATCTCAATTTTGAGTGTCATGGCAAAGGCTGTGAATACTTATGTACAGTGATTTTTCGTTTTTTTATTTTTAATACATTTGCAAAGATTTCAAACAAACTTCTAAATAATGAATTTAATCCATTTTGGAATAAGGCTGTAACATAACAAAATGTGTTAAAAGTGAAGTGTTGTGAATGCACTGTATATACCTCATATTTTTACAAAACAGGTTCTCCAATATCTAGAAACTAGCAAACCACTTGACTGACACAACACCCAGAGCAGTTGCACACCTCATTTCATGTGATGCATAATGTTTATCATGTGCGATTTTCTCCTAGTTCTCACTTCACAAAACTCATTTGGAAGTGTTTTGTCTTCATTACGTGTCTGAGTGCATTAAATCTCACGTGCAGCGGCCTGCTGAGGCTATTTTCCTCAGAGTTGGCACTGAGCAATGATTGAAAATGGCAGAGTTTCCATTAGGCAGAAAAACTGTGGACTTGCAGCCGAATTTCATAATTCATCGTTATAATCACCGCCGGAAACACATGGCTCCTGGAGTGTAGCATACAGCAGACAGGGTAAAACGTAAGCCTCCCTACATTATGTAACATATGCAAATAAACAAATATTTCAAAAGCTTCAGCAGTCCTTGAACACTAGAACTCAAGACAAAGGCAAAATGCAGTTTATTAGAAATCAGCATTTTAAAACGTTTGCAGAATGACACCAGATTCTCTCGTCACTAGAAAACAATTGCATATTCTCGTGTTCTTTCTAACCTTTAAAACAAACCGACCCTAAACAACCAGTGTTGACAACACAAGTGCTTTCTTTGTAGCTTTAGCACAACAGATTTAAGCAAAACTATTGGCACAAAGCATTAAGATTGTTACAGAAGATTCAAACGTAATGTCAGTCATGGCAACATAATCAAAACAAACAATACCTCACACATGTATATTAATCAATACTGGCATTATTATTAGATTGTTAATACATTTTTGGACCATTTACCCATTTCCATTGTATTGTATGGCTACTATTAAAGTTAAAAGGCACTACAGGTTTCATACATCTTTTTTTCTTATAACAAAAACAAGAAATGTAAAAAAAATATTGCATTGATAGGCTTGCTTTTTTGCTTGTGTTTGATCACATGCAGCTAGAGGTATGATTAACGCATCAGACATATTCAGTTTGATACACAACGCTGGTTAGTTTAAATCGATCACTCAACAGTTCACAGATCAGGTACCCCTCAGCAAGGAGTCGTTGACCTGCATGAACAGCCAAGCTGTGGGACAAATCGACATTGTCTTTCCGGGGTTTAATTAAACAAAAATCAACATCAGCAATCTGCCCTTATAAATAGAGAACTCTACAGTCAATGTCTTTCTTTTTTTCTCCAAATCACCATTTCGCTTTTCGTTTTCTGCTACTTTTATTGACAGTAGAAAGAAACAACCGTACGCACAATCCAATCTTACTGTTTGTAAATGCAATGTTGTAGCTGATTGTCTTATTCCTGGAATTTGCTCTGTTATTGCCTAACTGGTAATTCAAGACAGACTAAAGTTGAGACTTGGCAATCAAAAGAGTTCATGGTCAGCATGAAACTTCACAAAAACACTGGGACAGTCTTGAGTTACCGCTCAGATGCAAGGACAGGTATTACTTCAACCCCATGCCATATTACCCAGTGCAACAGTAGTGAAATAGATGTTTTCTTAGGATTTTTGCACAAGAGGAGGGGGAAAAGGCTCCTCAAGGCCTGGATGTACTTGGTTGGAGTGTAACTGGAATGTGTACACAGGGCCAAACCCCAAATCATGGGAGTGTCAGTGTTTATACACTACCATGCTGACATCTGGGTCAGTGGTCAGGATGGAGGGGTTTCTGTGTGTGCACTTTTCTCGTGTGGAGGGTGGGAGGGCTGTTAGGGCTGGACGTTTGCGGTGTTTTGGAGGACACAGGCCCCATGTTTTCCACGTCTGAAGAACGCACATGCTGTCTGCGAGTCCTCTCGAATTCTTCATCCTGGGAATAAGGATCAATAAGATCAATCAATGTGTTTTTTTAAGGACTTTTTTGTTGTTGCTAATTTTTTTTCGAAGTAGTATGCACACCACCAAGGTTGCGTTTATTTCATCAACTTTTTTCTTTATATCTTAATATATTTTAAAATATAATTTATTCCTGTGACAACTGCCATTGCTCCAGTCTTCAGTGTCACATGATCCTTCAGAAATCATTCTAATGCTGATTTGGTGTTTAAGAAACACTTCTTATTATTATCAATGTTGAAAACAGTTAAATATTTTTGTGGAAACAGTGATTTTTTTTTTCTTTTTTTTTTCATTTTTGTATTTATTTATTTTTTTCTAGATTATTTGATGAACAAAGTTGAACAGATCTGCATGCATTTGGAAATAGCAATCTTTTGGACATGGAGAAAAAAACAGGTCATGTGATTGGTGATTATTGTGACATCATACGGCCACCATATTTACATCATAAGGTAAAGTAGCAGTTTGATTGTAAGGGTCAGAGAAAGGGTGGACCTTTTTCTGAGGTTCAAGAAACGAACTAAAAGTTGATCTAAAGGAAGTTAAATAACGGTGTCTTGTCCCCCTTAAGAACCACATCTATACAACTTATTTTAAGGGAGAAAAATTATCGTGTTCACTTAAGGACTGTTGGTGAAAGAAAAAGGTTGATATGAAGAACAAGATTAAATTGCTTCAAAAGTGTAGAATGTCCATTTAAATCTGTGTGTGTATGCATGACTCACAGTGTCTGCGGTCAATTCCTCCTCTGTGTGCTCACTGTAATGGTTGTAGAGCTCCATGTCTGACAGAGCGCTCTCTGCCATCTCCTCTTCATAGTCAGTGTGATAGTCAGATTCATCTGAGGGAGAGATGGCGATATTTCCGACCCATTAGCCTAATGATGTTTGTACACAAATCACACAACACTAGATGACATCCAACTAAGCAGCCAAAGAAAGATCGATAGGCTGGGCAATTATGCCAAAAAATACCTGAAACAGACTGCCAAATGTTCTCTTAGAAAGTAAATTTATAAGAGGTGCAGCATTGATTTACCATCCACATGAGCTGGTTTGACTGGCTCAATTCGTGAGACAATCTCAGCCAGATCAGTGAAGGAAGCATTGGGACATGTCACCACCTGCAGAACAACAAACTGAAGTAAGGAACGGTTTTAACACAAATTACATCTGAAGTGTCTTTTAGGTGATCTATGGCTTACACTGTTGCTTTGCGTTTTGTGGAATTCTTCCTGATGTCTGTCATTCATCATCTTTTCTACCACGCCACTCCTACACCACACGTCAAACACTGTCTTCCCATGCTGGTACCCCACCTCCTAGATGTGCACACAGTCACACACACGGCAAACCAGAACAAACCCAAACAAAAGTATAAGTGCATAAGAAAGCTTGAATATTTAGGGTGCAGAATTGAAAAAAAATAAAGGAGATAAAACTCACACTGATCTCATCGAACTTGCCGAACTCGAGTGTGCGGTATCTGTCGATGGGAGGTCTGATATATTCACAGTAGTCGCTGTTCTTAACAGATTCAAGCTGTCTCACTGAGCATACATAAGCCAGTCGGGCCTGGATCTCAGTCATGTTCAAAACCTGAAACGGTCACACACAGCTCTCAAAATTCTAAACCCACAACAAATGTATTAAAGAAACTAGATTTTAACATTTTCTGGCTTAGATGTTGCCATGACATTGCTGTGTGGTTGCTAATGTGTTCTGTGTTTTTTTTAGCTTGTTGCAATTGCTAGGGTATTCTGTGTGGTTGCTAGGACATTGATGTTTGGTTGCTAGTTAATATGGCTCAGGTTCCCCCAATAATGCAAATCTAGGACATCTTTTTGCACATCCGTATAAACTTTACACAAGTGGCAGCATCATTCATTTGATGGAGCTGGTCTTACCTGTGTACCAAAGTTTAAAGGGGTGATGAATTGAGAAATCAACTTTCCCTTGAGCCTTTGATATATAAAAGTTAATCGTGATATAAGAATATCCTGTAAGTTTCAGAGCTGAAAACGTCTTTGTTAGTTAAAGAAAAGCTTTTATAGACACCAGGCCCAGAAAACGAGAGATCTCAGAATATGTCGACCACTGACGTCATAGAATGCAGAAGCACCCCCTCAAGCCCGCCCACCGACTAAACGGGTCGCGCTACCAAGCAATAAAAAACATGCTGGTTCCAGCTCACGTGCGTAAGACATTGCGCGTTTGTCCACTTCATTTCACCGCAGAATCGATTGTAAACAAGATAGAGGTCGAGACTGGATTTGCAGACATTTTGAGATTAAAACACAATGCTGTGCCTTCAATATTGGATCCGACAGGAACGGTGCAACACTTATGTGAGTAAAACATGTTTTTTATATGTGTTAGTATTGCATTGTTACAGATCGTTTGATATCTATTGATTACATACCTTAGCACGCTTCCACAGGCTGGAGAAGGTGTTATTGGTTCATTCGTGATCAGACTCGGACTTGTAACGGCAGTGCTCGCAAAGCCCAACGTCCCAGGGCACACAGAACGGGCTATCTTAAATAGTGAAATAACATTCCTTTCTTGCTCGCGCACGTGCGTGCGTGTGTACGGTTTGCGGTTATATTCACCAAACGAGCGGGCCAAGCATTACAAAAATAGAGAGCCTCAAAACCATGGCAGAAAATAGCCTATTACATATTCATTATGATGTTTTTGAATGTAAAACCACGCGGACGTCATAAGCTGACCTCATGACCTCACGTCAAAAAGACACCTTTAATAACCGCTAACAGATGACACTTAAAGTGAGGTCACATAAGTGAAATTTTGCTGCCAAAAAGGTCCATTATCTATTGCCAATAGTGTAGTGATGCATGATGCACAGCTCAGTCATTTTCAAACCAAGCAGCTTTTCTTTTTCTGCATTCGCATGGATTGCTATTGAAATTACTGTATTTCGAAAACAACAGTAAGTGTGATTGGACCTTTACAAGTACGAGTAATAGTAATAGTCACACTTGCCTCAGAAAGCACAACTAATTAAGCAAACAATGCCTCCCTCACCTTGACTTTCTCAGCCAGTGGGTTGAGCCGTTTCCATAGCAGCCACCAGCCAGAAAGGGCGTCTCCGTAGTTGGTGAGGTTAGTTTCATCTTGGCTTCCCACATCAATGGCAATAACCACCTTGGCACCCATGGAGCGTGCCACATCCGCTGAAACGGAATCAAAAGTCAACACCCTCACCAACAATTAACCACTATCATTAAAGGCCCTGTTTAAACCTGGTACTAAGATGCGTTTTGGTCGATCGGATAACAAGTAGTGGAGGGAGACACACTCCCGTTTGGCCCTGGTATTTTAATCCGTCTCTTTTGCCACTTTCAACCACTTCTGTCCTGGTTTCTTCGAGGGGAGGGTCTATGGGTGGGTAAATATATGGACTTTTTCAGATCTTTCGATCCAATGGACAAAATAAGCTTGCATAATTTACATACATTTAAATTTTTGCTCTGACAGCCGCAAGACCTTGCCGAACGAGGCGAGTGTGTGTTAAAAATCAGGAATATATTGTGCTTTGGTACGTTTTTTGTCTTCAAACCAAACTTGGGTCTCCAGCCAAAGTTTAAATCTCGTCTGGCTACAGTGCTTCACATAATGTTTATGTATTAAGTCAGTAGGCGGAGAGTAAGAGGTCTTTAGCGGCTGTTCGAACGCATTCAACCACATGTGCGTCTACACTATGAAAGCAATCCGGTCGAATGCGTTTTCGATTAAAAATGTTTTAGACCCCATTTACACCTGTATTTAGCATCATACACTTGTGATCCGATCAACCAAAATGCATCTTAATAGTAGGTGCAAACAGGGCCAAAAAGACAAAAATTGCCAAATCCTTTAAATTTGATGAACTGCAGTAGTCTCAGCCATAGACACACGCACAGTCCATCCACGGAATGACGGATGCAAATTGCCAAAAAATGGCTAAAGTTTTATGAAAGTTATGAAATATTATTGGAGATTTTACTATTTTAGAACCCTTCCCCAGACAGATCTTTTCTGTCTAAGTGGGCGGTTCTTGGCCAGAATAAGCCACAAAGTGGTCCAGACTTTGTGCCAACAGTTAAAAGTCTGGCACTGTTTAGCTATTTTAGTAGCTATGCATCCAAAAAGAAGTGTGACTGTCATGGCATTTTGGGATTTCACTGTCAAGACTAAAGAAGTTTTACTGTGGGGAGCTAAAGTCCTACTACACACCTGGCAGGTTGTTGATGTAGCCTCCGTCCATGAGCAGGTGTCCATCTTTTGGATCACACAGTGGTGGCAAATAACCAGAAAGAGACATGCTGGAACGCACATACCTCCACAGGGAGCCTGAGATGGAGGGACAGGAAACATCAGACATTTATCCTGGTTAAGGAGAGGCTCATAAATGCAGGTGGAGTATGTGACAGTACCAACCGTCAGTGTGCACTCTCATTGTGGAGGCGGTGATGTCCGTGGTGATGTTGAAATATGGGATCCAGAGATCCTGTAAACAAGCCAAACACATTTAAGCTGCTGAATTTGGCAGATTGTGATCCCGTGTAGGATTCCTTGAGCCAAAAAGAACCAGTTTCCTACCTCTATCTGTTTGTCCTTGAAGACAGCATTAATGCTAGAGTTAAACGAAGCTCCGGAAAACATAGAAGTGATCGGGTAGGTCAGGTCCAGCACTTTCTTAAACACTGATGTCATTTCCTGCAGAGGAAGAAAGGGAAACAAAGTTAGATTTTTGGTGTCCAATTTAAGTGGCACTTTAATTAGATCCAATGGAAGAAAAATAAAGGAACAGAAATTAAAAAGAAAAAGAGAAAATAAATGCTAGTGAATAGAACAACAAAGGAAATGGAAAAAGAAAAAGAATAGGAAAAAGAAACAAAAAAGAACAGTAAAAGGGAAAGGAAATGAAAATGAGTAGGAAAACAAAAAGGGACACAAAAGGAATAGAAAAACAATAATAGGAAAGGGAAACCAAAGAACAATAGGAAAGATAACAGGAAAAGGAAAGAAAACTAAATTAATAGGAAAAGGAATAGTAATGAAGAATAGAAAGGGAATAGGAAAGAGAAAATTAGAAGAAATAATACAAGTAAATGAACAGAAAAAAAGAAAACAAGAAAGAAAAAGAAAAAACATGAAATGAATATCAAAGAAAAGGAAAAAAAGAATAAATATGAAAAGGAAAGAAAACGGGAGGGGGGGGGGGCACTGTAGTACATTTTAAGGTAGCACAAGGTTCATCTCAGGCTTTCGAGTGTTTAACATTACAGTGGTCTCTCACCATGGACCATTCTCTGGCTCTGATCTTCATCCTGCTGTAACTGCGATCCTCTGCATACAGCGCACCCATCATGGAACCAATAGAGGTGCCGCCCACCAGATCAATAGGGATTCCCGCTTCACTCAATGCTCGAATTACTCCCAACTGAGAACAACCCCTGAAGGAGGGAAGAAGGGATGAAAAGAAGAATGAGGGGGACAAATAAATCCAGTAATATGAGGCCAATCAATACATAACCTTTCACTTTGGTTCTGCTCTATCTGTCCAAACAAATGATGATGCTCAAATATGGCCAAAGAAATCGACAATGTATGAGATTGAGCAGATTGAACACTGAACACAGAATCAATCACAGATTACTACACAGAGAAATCAAGGGAGAAAACAGCAACCAACCTTCAAACACCTCCTGCCAACCACGAAAAAGACAGAATAGACAAACAGAGGTTGTCAGATAAAATTAAAATGACAAAAAGAGAGCAACAGAGGCAAGAGGTCAAACAAGGACTGAGAGGGGGTGGTAAAGGGCTTTTAAAGGAAAATGCCACAGTAGTGTCAACAAGAGTGGGAGTGTGGAAATGCATTCAAAACAGTGGAGGTGTTTTTCTTCTCTTTTACAGTTTTTTGAGTGAGTACCTGGCTCCTCCACCCCCCAGCACCAGAGCGATGGTGTTGCCTGTCAGGACACGGGCCAGGCGTGAGAAATCAGAGTGGCGATCAGCGGGTTTCTGGAACACACGCTGGTACATCTCTCTCTGAAAACACAAATGACAGGAACTTGAACCAAAGCTATACCAGAAATCCATGTTACAATCGCCAATGACTATTATGAAATCTCTCTCATATCACCTTGATCTCGAGTCAGACCTGCTCATTAATACAGCTGCCAACCCAACTCGTTGTGATGGCCACTACTGGAAACCCTTTTATTAAGAACCTAAGTTAGAACCATGTCATTTTATTGGTAACACTGTTTTGTGCCATTCACAAAACATTAAACTTGGCTACTTTCTGATCTGCTTCATAGCAGAGATTGGTTTCTGTAAAAAATTGTCAGTAATTAAAGGCACACTATGTAGTTTTTCGCCGCTAGAGGTCGCCTATTCAAAACAAAGGCATAGCTTGACACTGGGATCGAGTGCGGAATCTTGGGAGTTGTCGTCTTCACCTCACAGCCGGTGGAAAAGAATCGGGATGGGACATGGGCAGAAATCATGTTCATGGATGAGGTTATTAACGTTACTGTAGTATGAAGCAGAGCAGGGTCAAGTGCTGTGGGAGCAGAACAAGGTCACTCAAGCAGTTACTAATGAGAGACGAGCGTGACACACGGCGACAGCAGCAGAGCTTTTATTATGCCGCAGTCGCTGCTTCCACTTCTTCCGTATGTGGGGTAACGCAGTGCTGTTTTATCATATTAGATACAGTACATTTGAGTGTGTTGAAAATTATGATGTTATAACGTTCCTCTGTGCATTCGCTCCGCGGCTGGTATGAGACACTTGGTGCACACTGCAGTAAAGCTAGATCGATATTAGAATATCATATTCATAAATGCTGGATGGCTTGTGTTGCTAAATGGCATTCAATTAATTTTTCTGTCTATAAATGTATTTAAACAGTTGTTCTCTTGTCTAATAAAACATATAATAGCCTATATTAAAGCGTCTTTGGTGTTTCCATGGAAATCGAGGGTAACACGGGTATGATGTCATGATAGGCAAAGCACGGACACGCGGTCCGTGCCCTGGTTAAAATTGCTTATTTCTCTGGATTGCTTATTTTCTTGGAAACATTTGGGATACACAAGTCAACTAAATATATAACACTGTTCTAGTGGTTTTTGGACATTTTAATTTATTGTACCTGTAGTTCTATTTTGTGGTTTCTTTTCTCTTTATATTCTGAAAGAGATGAAGACTTGCCATGACAAATGTCAAATATTAAAATAGTATAATAGTATATAAAAATTATAAAAAAGTATAATGTAAATGTGGCAATCAAACAATTTTTCCCCTTTACTAAAGGGAATGCTAGGGGGTGTAGAGTAAAAATATATATCATTTTTTAAATAATTATTATTCATTTATTTAATTTAATAAAATAAAATAAAATAAAAAATATATAAAATAAAACAAATGAAAAGGGAACTCTTGCATCATTATGTTTGGGTTATGTGGCATTAAAAGCTTGAAACCCCCTGAGCTAGACCATTGCATGGCTTTCAAAATGTCAGTTGTTTCTGTGAAACCATGATGTAATAGAGTGCTATACCAATTTTGGCAGGCTCCTCTTGGAGAAGACTCTGCGGGGGCAGGACAGGTGAAGGTGTCTGGAGATCCAGCTCCGCATGTTCAGCCATTCGGCTGTTCCTTTGGGAGGAGGGCCATCCTCACGGTGCAACAACACCAGCTGTTTCTGTGCTCTTACCGCACTCCCTTCTAACATTCGTTCCAGCTAAGAGAAATAGAGACAGGCAGACAAAGAGACAGCTGAATATCATCACTTCAGGACTAGACAACACTCCGTCCAAATGCATTAAGATAATAAAATCATTTTCTTTAATGGAATGCACTGAGCGCAGAACTAATTCATAAATATAATAGAAATGTAAATGAGTCCCTAATTCAAATAGCAACACTATAGTGGCCGTCTCCTTTAAAGCTTGCAGAATATACATGATCAATAGGGATGTTGCTCCATCCCAGGCCTCTGATCCAACTTCAAACAAACAGGCCTGACTACCCAATCCCCTGGATATCTAAAACGGCTCTCCCTTCCGCACTTAAATGATGAATCTCTCGCTCTCTAGGAAAAGAACTGAGTAAGTCCTGCAGTTCAACTAGAGTTCTGTCAACATGGTTGAATACTTCCTGTGATCAGAGTAGTTCAGCATTGACTTAAAGTACAGAAGGATAAAACAGAATCCGGAGTAGGTGTGTTATGGTTCAAACTACTTAATATTATTTGGGCTCAAAGTCCAAGAGTACCTGCCATCCAGAGCAAATGATAAATGATAAGCCACGAAGGCCATTTTATTTGAGTCTGTTGAACTAAAGAGGTTTTATATTAAAGACTCTTCAGTTTCCAGTGGAAGTAGCAAAAGTGGTGCAGCTCAGAATCTTGGTACATCAAATTTACAGTAGCACCAGTTCATATAAGTGTTTTTCACTCTGATGATGTAACACCATCATACCTCTCCCACGGCTGGGTCCTGCTCTCCCAGTCCCACGATGATGATGCAATCAGCCTGTCTGATGCAGCGCTGAGTCCATGGGGTGAGTGACACATCCGTCTGATACAGGACTATGCGGTGGATGTCTTCCTGCTGACCCAGCCAACTCGACAACCTGTACTCATGCACACTGGAGTAGAGAAGACTATTTTCAGCTACTTTTCATGGTATCTGCAAATAACTTGATTTGTTCACTATATTGTAAGTTATTTCTTAAAATTTAGATAATCAAATTGTTAAACAAATAAACATGTCAAATTAGAACAAATCAAATATTCAATGTAAATAATAAGGATTCAAACAACTTCAGTTGTTAATTTATGAATCGTGTGAACAGATGCAGGGGTCCCACACCTTTGGACAAGTAAATATCTATGATGTATAAAGTGCAAAAGTGCCCGCCCACTTTTTCAGGGGCATTGGTTCCGGAAGTTTTTTTTCCATTCATTTCTCCGATAGGGATTTAAAAAAAGTCCTTGTTAAAGCGTTATAAGCCATGAACCAAACCATTCAGCTACAAGGTGACTCATAAAATGACACTTTGATTTGAAGCAAAAGTACAAAGGTACAAGACTGTGTACTTTAGCTTTAGTGATGGAAATATATATAACATATTTATATATATAAACTATTTAAAAAGGTTCAAACATTCAACTGATGCTCCAGAAGGAAACACAATGCATTAAGATCCAGGGAGTGAAAACTTTTGAACAGAATGAAGAATGAATTTTTCTTATTTTGTTTAAATATCTTCTTTTATTTCCCCATTTAGTACTGCCCTACAGAAGGTACTTGCATGTTTCCCGGAAGACAAATTAAGTACAATTTCCCCCGATCTTCAAATTCAAAAAGTTTTCACCCCCGGCTCTTAAAGGGGTCATGAACTGGCCTTTTTAAATTTTTTAAATTTTTTAAATGTTTTATTTTTTCATTCATCTTCTTCAGCTTTATCCGGGGCCGGGTCGCGGGGGCAGCAGTCTAAGCAGAGATGCCCAGACTTCCCTCTCCCTAGACACTTCCTCTAGCTCTTCCGGGGGGACACCGAGGCGTTCCAAGGCCAGCCGGGAACTCTCCACCAACCTGAAGTGGGCAAGCCACCCTTTTCCGACTGAGGACCATGGCCTCGGATTTGGAGGTGCTGATCCCCATCCCAGCCGCTTCACACTCGGCTGCAAACCGTCCCAGTGCATGCTGAAGGTCCTGGTTAGAAGCCAACACGACAACGTCGTCCACAAAGAGCAAAGACGAAACCATGTGGTTCCCAAACCTGACACCCTCCGGCCCTTGGCTGCGCCTAGAAATTCTGTCCATAAAATTGTTTTTTTAAATGTATACTGTTGTCTGAGGTCAACTAATGACGTTCGCCTGATTTTTACATTCAAAAACATCATAATGAATAAGTCATAGGCTATTTTCTGCCTTGGTTTTGAGGCTCTCTGAAAAACGCTCGGTTTTGATGGGCGTGCCGCACTGAAGACTTGGAAGCAAACGCCCACGGCTAGGATTGGATAAGATTTGCATATTTAATGAGCTTCAGCTCCCCTCAGTAAATGTGGGGATTGTTTTGAAAGCGTCTGGGAAAATCGCTCACAGGGCTCGCAAAATATCAAATAAACACAATGATTCATCTCTCATCCACCCGCGTTTGATTGGAATGTTATTTCTGTATTACTTGGCCGGCCCGATCATCAGTGAATATAACCGCGTACCGTACACACACACACACACACACACACACACACACACGAGCGCAAGAAAGGAATGTTATTTCACTATAGCCCACCAGCAGGCCGGTGATAGCCCGTCTGAAAAGCACATAGCCCGGGGACTTTGGGCTTTGCGAGCTGGCTTTAGAAGTTCAAGTCTGATCACGAATGAACCAATAACACCTTCTCCAGCCTGTGACAGCGTGCTAAGGTATGTAATCAATAGATATCAAACAACCTGTAACAATGCAATACTAACACATATAAAAAAACATGTTTTACTCACATAAGTGTTCCACCGTTCCTGTCGGATCCAATATAGAAAGCACAGCATTGTTTTAATCTCAATATGTCTGCAAATCCAGTCTCGACCTCGATCTTGTTTACAATCGATTCTGCGGTGAAATGAAGCGAACAAACGCAATGTCTTACGCACGTGAGCTGGAACCAGCATTATTGCTTGGTAGCGCGACCCGTTTAGCTCCATGAGTCGGTGGGCGGGCTTGAGGCGGTGCTTCTGCATCCTATGATGTCAGTGGTCGACATATTCTGAGATCTCTCGTTCCCTTTCAGTCGGTCACGTTCGACGTACGTCGGAACTGAACAACGAATTGGGATCTGATCTCAGAGACCAATCTACTTCGAGTGTGTTAAAAACGAGCCAATGGAGATTGGCATGCGATCCACGCATTCCACGCTCCGCCTCGCAGTGCGGCTATAAATAAGGAAGTGGAATGCTAGATCATTGCTTTCTACTTCGGAGCCGAACAGTGAATGTTTCCTGTTTCTACGAAGAGTGTAAACGATGAGTCTCGTGAGAGGAACAACTGTTGCTTCCACTGCGGGTATGACGGCACATCTCAGCGTGTGGCCGCTTCAGTGGAGATCAAAGAGTTGGTTCGCTGGGCGTTTCCGTTTTTCGTCATCTCCCTGAGTGCTTCAGCACATAGTCCTGAGCAGTTTTCCTTTCTAAAAGAGCAACACGGTTTGAACCTGCGTCTTTTTCAAGATGTCATTCAAACCATGTGTTTCTGGATGCGGTCGATGTCTGTCCCCAGTTGACGGTCACGTTCGTTGTCTCATGTGTTGGGGCGTTCAGTTTTACGGTCCAGACTCCAATACCTCGAAAGGGGTGGAGTGCCATTGCGTATCCCCCGTTCTAGTGGCCCTCCCGCTGCAAAGCAGAGGGCTGCTACTTTGGCTGATAACTTTGGTGGCGACCTGAGGGTTACTGTGAGGGCATTCCCAGCGGGTCAAATGGCTCCTCGGGCCCCTCCCCCCTCCGCTGCGCCGGTGGAGTTTCCGGAAGAGCTCGCTGGCCCCTCTCGAAGGGTTCCAGTCGTTACTTTCGGGGCTCCGGCTGAGGATATGATGTCGGTTGCAGCACCGGGGGACGAGCTAATGGGCTCTGAGGATGAAGATTCCGCTGCGCTGCCCCCTTCGGGTGTAACAGCATTGCCCGTGTGACAGCGTTGCCTGAGTCCGACCCAGAGCTCATGGCTACGCTTTCCCAGGCCCCCGCGAGTGTCGGGCTCGAGTGGAACGCTCCACCGTGTCACGAACCCTCGCGGTTGGATGATTGGTATCTCGGGACGGCCCGTGCTGGTTCTCAGCGCTCCGGCCCAGTGCCCTTCTTCCCGGAAGTGCATCAGGAGATCACGAAATCGTGGACAGCACCTTACAACGCTCGAAACAGATAGACTGACTCCACCGTCCTCACTATCCTCGATGATGGTGCGGCAAATGGTTACGTGGGAATCCCCCTAGTCGAGCGGTCTGTGGTGATGCAGCTGTGTCCCAAGACCGCTGTGGACTGGCGGAGTGCCCCGCGTCTCCCCTCCCGGGTGTGTAAGTTCTTGTCCACAATAACGGGCAAGGCTTACACCACCGGTTTCTCAACGCCCCTGTCTGTCAGGCCGGCCTCTTCGGCGACGCCATCGAGAGCTTTGCCCAGCAGTTCTCGGTGGCCCAGAAGCAGACCCGCTGCTGCCTCCACCCAGTCGTCGCCGGCAGCACCTCCGCCTGCTCGTCGCTGAGGGCGTCCCCCTGCGTCTGCTCTCCGCCCCTGCGAAACCCAAGCAGCAGCCTCCATCAGGGGAAGCAGGGTGCTGGACGTAAGGGTGGCGTCCAACCCACTCAGTGCCCAGCTAAGTCGGCAGGCAGCCGCAAGGGCAAGCGGCCCTGAGACGGGCAGCCCAGGGAGAACAAGAGCTACTCTCAGGGAGATGGTCTCCGCACCCCTCCCCCACCCCCCGGAGGAGGACCGAGGGGCCCCGACTGGAACATCTCTGCCGGAGTCCAGCGGTACCCACATTTTCAATAAAAGAGCAGTTTCCTCTCTCCCTGGGCCCCAAGAGGGCCAGGTTGGCAGTGTGCGACGCCTCCGGGCCTTGTCACTTCTTTCCTCCCCTCCCCTCACCAGGGGGCAACAGTGTGGGCACCGAGAACGCATCCACCTCGCTGCCCCACCCCGGGTATGTCTGGGACCGCTTGTGCAGTCTCTGGGGGCTTGGCTACAGCTTCCCAGACCGTCTCGCTGGCTCATCCGTACCATCAGACTCGGCTACGCTATTCAGTTCGCTCACCGGCCTCCCAAGTACAAGGGCATCCTTTTCACCTCCGTGCGAAGCAGCGATGCTCAGGTCTTGCGGACAGAGATCGAGGTCTTACTGGCGAAGGACGCGGTCGAGCCGGTTCCTCCAGCCGATATGAAGGTGGGGTTCTACAGCCCCTACTTCATTATACCCAAGAAAGGTGGTGGGTTACGGCCAATCTTGGACCTGCGTATCCTGAATCGGGCCCTGCACAAGCTCCCGTTCCGGATGCTAACGCAGAAACGCATTTTCGAATACATCCGTCCCCAAGATTGGTTCAAATCTGCAGCTGCGGTAAGGCCGCTCGGATTGCTTCATATGAGACCGCTTCAACACTGGCTTCATGGCCGAGTCCCGAGGTGGGCGTGGCAGAGCGGCCAGTACCGGGTCCCAGTGACTACTTACTGCCGCCAAACTTTCAGCCCGTGGTCCGACGCTTTGTTTCTCCGGGCCGGGGTTCCCTTAGAACAAGTGTCCAGGCATACAGTTTGCCTACCACAGCAACAGGAGCACAGAGGATGCAGTTTCCATGGCACTGTACTCTCTGTGCTCACTCATCTGGACAATAAGAACACGTATGCACGCATGCTGTTTGTTGACTTCAGCTCAGCATTCAACACTGTCATCCCAACCAAGTTAATAGCCAAACTTGGAGACCTGGGCATCAACACCTCAATGTGTAACTGGATTTTGAACTTCCTAACTGACAGACCCCAGAATGTTCGATCAGGATTCACCTGCTCCACGTCCATCACACTTAACACTGGTGTACCACAGGGCTGTGTGCTAAGTCCATTTACTCGATTCCCTCTTCACCTCCGACTGCAAACCTGTGTATGGATCTAATTCCATCGCCAAGTTTGCGGACGACACTACGGTGATTGGGCTAATCAGCAACAACGATGAGACTGCCTATAGGGAGGAGATCCAGCACCTGGCCACATGGTGCGCTGATAATAACCTGCTCCTCAACACCACCAAAACGAAGGAGCTCATCGTGGACTTCAGGAAAGAGTCAAGAGGCACACACGACACATCAATGGAATGGCTGTTGAGCGTGTCTCCAGTTTCAAGTTCCTGGGGGTCCACATCTCGGCGGACATGTCGTGGACAACCAACACCTCCAGCCTGGTCAAGAAGGCTCACCAGCGCCTTTTCTTCCTGAGGACACAGGAAGAATCAGCTCTCCTCGGCTATCTTGGTGAATTTCTATCGCTGCGCAATAGAAAGCATCCTGACCAACTGTGTCACAGTATGGTATGGGAGCTGCTCTGTTGCGGAGCGCAAGGCACTGCAGCGGGTGGTGAAAACTGCCCAGCGCATCACAGGGACTCCACTACCTGCCATCGAGCACATCCAGAGGAAACACTGTCTGCATCGAGCTCGCAGCATCCTTAAGGAGTCCTCTCACCCAGCCCACACTGTTTTCTCTCCTGCCCTCCGGCAGGCGTCTCAGGTGCCTCCGGACCAGGACCAGCAGACTAAAGAACAGTTTTTTCCCCAGAGCTGTCTCTTTATTGAACTCTAACCCTCGCTGATCCACTCCCCTCATATACTGCCAACTCTCCTACCTCACATCTGCCTTCACTTTGTTATTTGCACTACTGGAAAAACTGTTTACTTATGCATCTTGCACTACCATACCTTAACTGGATTATGCTCATTTGCACTGCCGTCTGTATTCACAGTGCCAACTGTTTACATTTGCATTTTGCACCGTACTTCCCACTGTAATATGCAATCACTTCCATTGCACTTTACACTTTTTTCGGATAGCTTCTGTCCATACTTCATTGCACTACCTTAATCCACTGCTATATTCCTCATCTTAGCCTAACATATTGTATACCTCTATCTGTAAAATTCTGTTTATAGTAATAGCCATCTGTATATTATATTATACTCATAGTATATATTCACGTGTAAATTCTGTTTATAGTAATAGCCATCTCTGTATGTGTGTGTGTATATAATATATATATATATATATATATATTCAGTACATGTCCATGTCCTGCACTTATTCATCCATTGTATATCATGCACTTATGCAACCGTTGTATATCCTGCACTTGCTGCTATTGCACTTCTGGTTAGACCTAAACTGCATTTCGTTGCCTTGTACCTGTACTTGTGTAATGACAATAAAGTTGAATCTAATTTAATCTAATCTAATCTAATACAGTGCTCTTCACGGATGCCTCCTCTACGGGCTGGGGGGCCACGTACAACAGGCATGCAGTTTCAGGTCTGTGGACGGGACCTCAATTGCATTGGCATATCAATTGCCTCGAGTTGTTAGCAGTACACTTGGCACTGCGCCGCCTCAAGGGGCCGCTATGTGGCAAGCATGTACTGGTCCATACGGACAGCACTGCGGCCGTTGTGTACATAAACCGTCAGGGTGGTCTATGCTCCCGTTGCATGTTCGCCTGCCACCTCCTCTTTTGGAGTCAGAAGCATCTGAGGTCGCTTTGTGCCATTTTTATCCCAGGTGCACTCAACCGGACAGCTGACGAGCTCTCACGGCAGCCGACACTTCCGGGAGAGTGGCTACTCCATCCCCAGGCGGTCCAGCTTATATGGGACCTCTTCGGAGCCGCAGAGGTAGACCTGTTTGCCTCTCCGGACTCGACCCATTGCCATTGGTACTATTCCCTGCCAGGGGCACCCTCAGCACGGATGCACTGGCGCACAGCTGGCCCCGGGACCTGCGCAAATATGTGTTTCCCCCAGTGAGCCTTCTTGCACAGACCCTGAGCAAGGTCAGGGAGGACGAGGAACAGGTCTTGTTAGTTGCGCCCTACTGGCCCAACCGGACCTGGTTCCCAGAACTAACTCTCCTCGCGACAACCCCTCCTTGGCCGGAGGGACCTTCTTTCTCAGGGACGGGGCACTCTATAGCACCCGTGTCCAGACCTCTGGAAACTCCATGTCTGGTCCCTGGACGGGACGCAGAGGTTCTAGGTGTTCTACCACAGGCAGTGGTGGACACCATCACTTCTGCTAGAGCACCCTCTATGAGGCACCTCTACGCTTTGAAGTGGAACCTGTTCGTTGAATGGTGCTCTTCCCACCGGGAAGACCCCCGAAGGTGTTCGGTTAGTGTCGTGCTTTCTTTCCTGCAAGATGGGCTGGAGCGAAGGCGGTCTCCCTCCACCCTCAAAGTGTACGTCGCAGCAATAGTGGCATATCACGACGCAGTCGAAGGTAAGTCCTTGGGGAAGCACAACCTAATTGTCAGGTTCCTCAGAGGTGCGAGGAGGCTAAATCCTCCTCGTCCAAACTCGTTACCCTCTTGGGACTTGGCTCTAGTGCTCAGAGCAGTTCAGAGCCCTCCCTTTGAGCCTTTGCAGTCTGTGGAGCTTAAAATCCTGTCAATGAAGTCAGTGCTTCTGACGGCATTGGCCTCCATCAAGAGGGTAGGGGACCTGCATGCACTTTCGGTCAACAAATCGTGCCTAGAATTTGGGCCGGACAAGCCCAAGGTTCCTACCACTTCCATCTGGGACCAGGTAGTGAACCTGCAAGCACTGCCTTCGGAGGAGGGAGACCCAGCCCTGGCATTATGTCATGTCCCGTCCGTGCTCTTCGCGCTTACGTTGACCGGACTCAAAGCTTTCGGACCTCAGAGCAACTCTTCGTCTGTTACAGAGGCCAGCACAAGGGAAAGGCTGTCTCCAAGCAGAGGTTAGCCCACTGGATAATAGATGCTATCGTCTTGGCTAACCAGTCCCAAGATGTGCCTTGCCTGTTCGGGTTGCAAGCACACTCAACAAGAAGTATTGCTTCCTCCTGGGCGCTGGCTCAAGGCGCCTCGCTGACAGATATATGTAGAGCTGCGGGCTGGGCGACACCTAACATGTTCGCTAGATTTTATCCGTGTAGAGCCGGTATCTTCCCGCATCCTCACCCCCAGGGGCCAGTAGCGCTTGCAACGCCACTCCCGCCCTCTGGGCCGGATACGTGCGTCTATTGTCTCCAGTTGTGTTCCCCAGAAACGGCTAACCCTGTCGAGCTCCTCCGTCACCCCTGCGGTGCCAGACGTTGCGGCCATCTGATGCCAGGCCTGCACCTGTATGCTTGTGGAACGTGTGTGTGTGTGTAGGCTGGGTTCCATATGTAGCGGTTCCCTCATGGCAACCCCATATGTGTATTCTTCCACGGTACCTGCTACCCTACTGGCTAGCCCTGTGGCTTTCCCTTGACAGAGCCCGCTCTGTCATCTCTGGGCGTGTTCTTCCCCCCCTGGAACCAGGCTGGAACCACCCCAGAGACTGCCATATGTTGCACTACCCTGCTAGGTTAGTCCTTATGTGTATTCCGCCACCAATCCTTCCACTGAAGGACGTGACTCCGCAACGTACCATCTCCCGAGACGGGCACGCTTTCCCAGTGTTATCCAATAGTCACACTGAGTGGGTCTTGCAGAAACAGCAGTGACTGACCTCCCTGTCCAGTGCGCTCAAGCAGGACACTGGAAGGGCCAGCGCCCTGGCGTTTTGGTAGGGATCCCAATTCGTCGGTCAGTTCCAACGTACGTCGAACGTGACCGACTGAAAGGGAACGTCTCGGTTACGTATGTAACCCTCGTTCCCTGAAGGAGGGAACAGAGACGTACGTCCCGTCGCCAGGTGCTGCGCTTCCGCTAGGGGGCCGAGTCACTAGTTCGGCTCCTCAGCAGAAAAAAGCAATGATCTAGCATTCCACTTCCTTATTTATACCCGCACCGCGGGGCGGAACGTGGAATGCGTGGATCGCATGCTAATCTCCATTGGCTTGTTTTTAACACACTCGAAGTAGATTGGTCTCTGAGATCAGATCCCAATTCGTCGGACAGTTCCGACGTACGTCTCCGTTCCCTCCTTCAGGGAACGAGGGTTGCATACGTAACCGAGACGTTTTCTGGGCCTGGTGTCTATAAAAGCTTTTCTTCGACTAACAAGGACGTTTTCAGCTCTGAAACTCTGAAAAACTCTGAAACGGAGACGTATGTCCCGTCGCCAGGTGCTGCGCTTCTGCTAGGGGGCCGAGTCACTAGTTCGGCTCCTCAGCAGAAAAAAGCAATGATCTAGCATTCCACTTCCTTATTTATACCCGCACCGCGGGGCGGAACGTGGAATGCGTGGATCGCATGCCAATCTCCATTGGCTTGTTTTTAACACACTCAAAGTAGATTGGTCTCTGAGATCAGATCCCAATTCGTTGGTCAGATTCTGACGTACGTCGAACGTGACCGACTGAAAGGGAACGAGGGTTGCAAACGTAACCGAGACATTTTCTGGGCCTGGTGTCTATAAAAGCTTTTCTTTGACTAACAAGCACGTTTTCAGCTCTGAAACTTACAGGATATTCTTATATCATGAACTTTTATATATCAAAGGTTCAAAGGAAAGTTGATTTCTCAATACATCTCCCCTTTAAAGGTGCAGTGTAAATTTTAGCGGCATCTAGTGGTGAGGTTGCGAATTGCAACCTGTCACCGTTCACCCCTCCCTTTCGAAACACAAGCAACGGTGGCCGACACAGGACAAAAATGATGTCATTGGAGAGAGCAGAGCATGACAAGCACCCTGTAGAGACGTTTGTCCGTTTAGAGCTACTGTAGAAACATGACGGCGCAAAATGGTGAATTCGGTGTAAGAGGACCCGCGGTGTATGTAGATAGAAATGGCTCATTCTAAGGTAATAAAAACATAACGGTTCATTATGTAAGGTCTTTATACATCACTGAAAACATAGTTATGTATATTAGATTGCATTTCTGTTAATAGATCCTCATAAATACTACACACTGCACCTTTAATGCATCGTGTTTCCTTCTGGAGTATCAGTGAATGTTTGAACATTTTTTAATAGTTGTGTTTGAGTCCCTCATCAGTGTGAAAAGATGGATCTCCAAATCACACAGTCACTGCTGGAAAGGGTTCAAATATTCAAAAGATGCTGGAAAATTGAAAAATTTGTCGGGACCTGGAGGATTTTTCTGAAGAACATTGGGCAGTTTAACTGGGACTCATGAACGACTATCACAAAACAAATATGTAAAAAAAAAAAACCCCACCAATATACAGTGAGGGAAATAAGTATTTGAACACCCTGCTATTTTGCAAGTTCTCCCACTTAGAAGTCATGGAGGGGTCTGAAATTGTCATTGTAGGTGCATAAGACGTAATCTGGAAAAAAAAAAAAATCCAGAAATTACAATGTATGATTTTTTAAAACTATTTATTTGTATGATACAGCCCCAAAATAAGTATTTAAACACCTGAGAAAATCAATGTTAATATTTGGTACAGTAGCCTTTGTTTGCAATTACAGAGGTCAAATGTTTCCTGTAGTTTTTCACCAGGTTTGCACACACTGCAGGAGGGATTCTGTCCCACTCCTCCACACAGATCTTCTCTAGATCAGTCAGATTTCTGGCCTGTCGCTGAGAACACGGAGTTTGAGCTCCCTCCAAAGATTCTCTATTGGGTTTAGGTCTGGAGACTGGCTAGGCCACGCCAGAACCTTGATATGCTTCTTACAGAGCCACTCCTTGGTTATCCGGGCTGTGTGCTTCGGGTCATTGTCATGTTGGAAGACCCAGCCTCGACCCATCTTCAATGAGGTTGTTCCCCAAAATCTCGCAATACATGGCCCCGGTCATCCTCTCCTTAATACAGTGCAGTCGCCCTGTCCCATGTGCAGAAAAAAAACCCCAAAGCATGATGCTAAGACGGGCCTTGACATGTGCTGGTTTAAGCAGGGCAACCTTCCGTGCCATGCATGATTTAAAACCATGACGTCTTAGTGTATTACCAACAGTAACCTTGGAAACGGTGGTCCCAGCTCTTTTCAGGACATTGACCAGCTCCTCCCATGTAGTTCTGGGCTGATTTCTCACCTTTCTTAGGATCACTGAGACCCCACGAGGTGAGATCTTGCATGGAGCCCCAGTCCGAGGGAGATTGACAGTCATGTTTAGCTTCTTCCATTTTCTAATGATTGCTCCAACAGTGGACCTTTTTTCACCAAGCTGCTTGGCAATTTCCCCGTAGCCCTTTCCAGCCTTGTGGAGGTGTACAATTTTGTCTCTAGTGTCTTTGGACAGCTCTTTGGTCTTGGCCATGTTAGTAGTTGGATCCTTACTGATTGTATGGGGTGGACAGGTGTCTTTATGCAGCTAACGACCTCAAACAGGTGCATCTAATTTAGGATAATAAAGGAGGTGGACATTTTAAAGGCAGACTAACAGGTCTATGAGGGTAAGAATTCTAGCTGATAGACAGGTGTTCAAATACTTATATGCAGCTGTATCATACAAAACAATAGTTCAAAAAATCATATTGTGATTTCTGGATTTTTTTTTTAGATTATGTCTCTCACAGTGGACATGCACCTACGATGACAATTTCAGACCCCTCCATGATTTCCAAGTGGGAGAACTTGCAAAATAGCAGGGTGTTCAAATACTTACTTTCCTCACTGTATTTTGAGCGCGTATGGAGATCAACCCGATTACATCAACTACGGTGTTTTATGGGAGTTGGCAGAGCTAAAGAGTCCTTTTGGCACATTTAGCTTGTTTCGACTATCTGACTGGAATTTTCTGTACAGCATCATGGGTAATGTCGTTTTTCACCACTAATTCCACTGTTTAAGTTGAAATATTGCAGTTCAAATAATGTTTTTTAAATCTTTATAACTTTTTTTATTTTCCTATGGAGAAAATAAATCACGTTTTTACTTCTGGAACCCAACTGTTGTACTCTATTACTGAATTTAAAAAAATTGTAATCAGTGAATTGTAAAATTCCTAGATAGTTCCCAGTTTTTCCTGATGAATTTTAAGGACCTATAGTAGTTCTATAAGGTTAATTGAGAAATACATCAAACTTCAATAATTTTGTGCTTTTTTGCTTTTTACTTTTTTGCTGCTAACTTTTGACAAATAGACAGTGTCACTACTGTTCAAAACTTTTTTTTTTTGAAAGAAAGAAATAAATTTATTATTTTATTCACTAAGAATTATATTGACCAAAACTGTCAGTAAAGACATTTATAATGAAAAGGAATTTGGAAACAAATCCAAGTCAAGGCACTCAATAGGATGCAAAAGTAAAAAGCCTTTATTAGTAGGGCTAAAACATTAAAACACCAACGCGTATCGGCCCATTGGCCTTCATCAGGGTGTTGGTCCATATGAAGTCTATGTTGGTCTATAAAGACATTTATAATGTTTCAAATAAATGCAGTTCTTTTTAACTTTATATTCTTCAAAGAACCCAGAATTTTATTTTTACAGTTTCCACTAAAATATTGAGAAGCAATATTTAAACTGTTTTTAACATTGATTAAAAAAAAAATTCTTGAGCACCAAATCAGCATACTAGAATGATTTTTGAAGAATTATGAGACAGTAAAAATTCAGCGTATCCATCACAGGAATAAATAATACTTTAAAATATATTTTAAAAAAAGAAGGCCGTTATTTTTAATTGTAATCATATTTCGCAATATCATTATTTTTATTATGTCATTATTTGTGTTATTGCTGATCAAAAAAATGGTCAGTAAAATTGGTCAGTTTTGGTCAGTAAAATTCTTACCCACCCAAACTTTTGAGCGGCAATGTATGACATGCACTCAAAAAAAACAACAACAATTGTAATACCATGTAAAATTTAACAAAGACATTCCTACAAAGTTTAAGTTTTTAGACTTTACATTGTCTCTTTTTTGTGAGGATGCGTGACCATTACAGTCAGGAGTCCTGTTCTAGCTACTTTGATGAATGTGTGCTGGAGTCGGATCCTTGTCTCTGTTGATCTATTGCTGTTAAACTGTCCAATAAACATGTGATGGATGAGAGTTTGTCGATAATCTTGACAGAAACCAGGCCGGTATTGGCACTTGAAAGTTTTCTAAATTAAATCTAAACAGAAAACACCCAACGCTGTCCACAACTGAGACAAACATCAGCAACAACAAGAAGAAAGGAAGATCTCATGCTGGGTTAGAGGGACAGGACTCATGCGGACTGTTTATTTATGGGGTTAATTGTGTTGTTCATTTACATATCACAAAACAGCTTTCATCTCTCTCATCAAACGACTACTTTAATGTGTAAAAAAAAAAGAAAGAAAAAAAGAGAGTGTTGTTGTTTTTCAGGCAGCTGAAACACTTGAACATCTGCATGTATTAACAATGAATTTGCATATTCTGATAGATGGAGTAGGCACACATTTATATGAAGTAATATTTCATGCCATATAAACATTGCAAGCTATTATCTAATGACAGTACCTGTCTAACGCAGCAGAGCCGAGGCGCTGTTTGATGATGTCACTAGTCAAGAGAAGAGTGGGACCTGGAAGACATAAATTTGACTCAAGCTTCCTCTCCAATTGTAAACCTTCTCGATTTAAATCTATAAAATATAGCAGTCCTCACCGATAGCTAAGAGTGCATGCTGAAGTTCCAGAGTGAACGCAGTCAGAGGAACCTCCTCTGATACCGGGAGCACAGTGACGGTGGAAAGGTTTGAGGCAGGGTTCCCCGCATCCCATTTACTGCCGGGTGTGTTTAGAGCTAGACTGCGACCTGGGCGTTAAAATGCAGAAACAAAGCAGTTATCATACATTAATGGAGTCTAGAAACCTTTGCCTTTAATGCAGAAGATGGAACACGGATTTTACACACCTGTCAAAGGCCCATTAACTTGCTGGAGGATCTTCTGTCCGAGCAGGTGAATAAGCCTTGTGACTACCTAATGAGATCAAATAGAGAGAACAAAACTGATATTATACAGACACAGAGGGGCCAGAGAAACTCTCATCATAGGCTATAAAGCAAATTCAGTGTGGCTGACATGCCTGTGGAAATTTTCTCTTGATGGAACTGAGAGCGCCCTCAGGTAGTTTAGCCAGTTCTGAGTCCCGAACAGCATGAACAGTAGTTGCTCTGTTCTGATGGGTCAGAGCTTCCACCTGCATTTACACACATACACACACACAAAACATGTTATCAAGAGAGAAACTCGTAACTTAGAGCGTAAATGGAAACAAACTAATTTAGAGGTCTTTAGAATCGCGTGGAAAGATAGTATGTCACGTTATAAAAAGGCCATAAAAGCAGCCAGGGCTGAGCATCTCCGCAAACTAATAGAAAATAATCAAAACAACCCAAGGTTTTTATTTAACACCGTGGCTAGACTAACAAATAAACAAGCATCGCATGAGCAAAATATTCCGTCACAGTTTAGTAGTAATGATTTTATGAATTTCTTCACTGAGAAAATAGAAAACATCGAAATAAAATTGTAAATGTACAATCTTTAATGATGTCTTATGATTCAACCGCAACTATCGCCCCTCAAGAACTACTACACCGCTTTACAACTATAGGACAGGAAGAGCTAAATAAACTTATCATTGCATCTAAACCAACAACATGTTTATTAGATCCAATACCCACTAAACTACTCAAATAGTTGTTACCTGTAGTGGAAGAGCCTCTTCTCAATATTATTAACTCGTCTTTATCTTTAGGTCATGTTCCAAGAATATTCAAGTTGGCAGTCATAAAACCTCTCATTAAGAAGCCACAATTAGATCATAATAACCTAGCAAATTACAGACCAATTTCAAATCTTCCATTTATGTCTAAAATACTAGAAAAAGTTGTGTACGCTCAATTGTGCTCTTTCTTGAAAGAAAATGATATCTATGAAAAATTTCAATCAGAATTCAGGCCGCATCATAGCACAGAAACTGCGCTCGTTAAAATCACAAATGATTTACTTCTAGCTTCTGACCAAGGCTGTTTCTCAATATTAGTTCTACTCGATCTTAGTGCTGCGTTCGATACTATAGATCATAAAATACTCTTAGATCGACTTCAAAATTATACTGGTGTTCAGGGACAGGCATTAAACTGGTTTAGATCGTACTTATCAGACCGCTACCATTTTGTCTGTCTAAATGGGGAAAAATCCAAGATGATGTCAGTAGACTATGGGGTGCCGCAAGGATCCGTATTAGGCCCTCTGCTATTCTCAATATATATGCTGCCACTTGGTAATATTATAAGAAAACATGGAATTAATTTCCACTGTTATGCTGATGACACTCAATTATATATTTAATCACGACCGGATGAAAACGCTAAATTATCTAAACTGACAGCGTGTGTTGAAGATATTAAATACTGGATGACGTGTAATTTTCTGCTATTAAACTCAGATAAAACGGAGGTATTGCTTATTGGTCCAAAAAACTGCCCACAAAACCTCTCACAATACAATTTTACCTTGGAAGGATGTCCTGTCACTTTATCCACTACAGTAAAAGACCTGGGTGTTATATTAGACCGCAACTTGTCATTCGAAAATCATATTTCATATATGTTACAAGAACGGCATTTTTCCACCTTAGAAACATTGCTAAGCTACGTAACATGCTATCTATTTCTGATGCAAAAAAGTTAGTTCATGCATTCATGACATCGAGATTAGATTACTGTAATGCTTTATTAGCTGGTTGTCCTGCATCCTCAATAAACAAACTACAGTTAGTCCAAAACGCAGCTGCTAGAGTTCTTACTAGGTCAAGAAAATATGATCATATAACACCAATTTTATCATCTCTACACTGGTTACCTATTAAGTTCTGTATCAATTACAAAGTATTGCTACTGACCTATAAAGCCCTAAATGGTTTAGCTCCAGTGTATCTAACGGATCTTCTATCACTCTACAATCCATCGCGCTCTTTAAGGTCACTAAACTCTAGGCTTCTGGTCATTCCTAGGATATCTAAGTCCACTAAAGGAGGGAGGGCTTTTTCACATTTGGCTCCTAAATTCTGGAATAGTCTGCCTGATATTGTTCGAGGTTCAGACTTGCTGTCCCAGTTTAAAACTAGATTAAAGACGCATCTCTTTAGCCAAGCATTCACATTATAATTACCCTTTATACTACAGTTAAATCGGAACAAAAGCATTAATATAATATTCTGAATAGCAGCTACGCTAATTATTTCCCATCTGCTTTTCTGTTGTTATCTCGGGACACTAGTCCCGAGGTAAATAGTTTGTCAGCTCCAGTTTGTATCCAGCCTCTCATGGAGACTTCGGATGCCCCAAAACCTGTGATGAGACGACTCCACGCCAGTGAAGAGTTGACTCAACGCCAGCGTTGTTATGGCCTAAATTAATACACGATTGATTAACTTTTTCGAACATTATTCTTTAACATTGTCTTTCTAACATTTTTACTGTTCATCTATGAAATGCACTTTCTGTAAAGCTGCTTTGAAACAATGTGTATTGTGAAAAGCGCTATACAAATAAATTTGAATTGAATTGAATTGAACAAAACATTGATTGACTTGGAAGCTAGCTTTGCTACAATTTACATCAGAAAGTCATCGTTTAATTGCAGATGAATTTTGCAGTTAAGACGCTGAAAATGTGAGGAACCTCAAAAACAGAAAGATAGTTGGTCCATATGACTCCAGTGTTTTTATTGTTAACTAAAACTATTAAAAATAGTTTTCGGTAAGTGAAATATTTTTTTTAAATCCAATAAAAATGGACACACTTATGTTTTATAATAATTTTGTCTGCGTTACTGTCAACTGCATAAATATTTGGAAATATTTAATATTAGGATATTTATTATTCATTACACAAAGTACACAAAATAGTTACACTTAGGACCTTAAGGACAAAGATGTTCCCATTAAAACTGCAATTTAACTATAAAATAATGCAGTCTTTATTAATAGGCTTTCATTTTGATGGCAAGACTTCAAAATAAAGAAAAAAAAAAATACCAGAACAGAAAATTACCAGATGGTGCCATTTTGTTAGGTTTGGTCAATAAAGCAAATATTCGCTTTATTCCTGTGTTCTGCTTCTGCATATTATAGAGCCAATTAGATAAATTATGCAGATATACTGTAATTGTGTGGGTGTGTTGGTATGGATGTCAGAGTGTGGTTTGTATGTGTGTATTTAAAATAAAATAAAAAATGTGTGTGTGCGTGCGTGCAATATTTGAGAGAGAAACACTCTACTGCAAATCACAAATCCACCCACTTCACCAGTGAAGCTTTGCTGGTATCTAATAGGGGAAATTTGGTACTGTGCCCAAACAAAACCTTACTGAAAGCTCATTTTTTGAGATATCAACCTCAAATTTGGAAAACAACTTTAGATGTATGATTTAGGCCTTGATTTTCCAGCAGTTTTTGAGTTCAACATGTTTTATTAAATATATATTTTATATAAAGCAATGTTCATAAATCATTTTCATAAACTTAAACCTCTATAACTTTTTGTTTCCATTTTTACTTCAACAAAAATCAACCAAGGATTAGGGCTGTAACGATTTGACCAAAAATAAAAACCTCGATTAATTGAACATTTGACCTCGATTACGATTAATGAACGATTATTTTGCTTCTTTTTTTTTGCCCTAAAGGTGGATTTTTTTTTTCTAATGAAAAAGTGCATTTCTTTGTGATTTTAAAATACTTGAAGGAAACGGTTCACTTTCAGCAGTTATTGTCTATGGAGCAGATTTCTGTTTGATTTACATCAGATACAGATAAATTAACACTGTAGGCCTACATTACATTTATTTGAATGCATTAATGAGAGAGTGATTGTGTGTGTGAATTACTCATACTGTCTCTATTCATTATGAAGCTGTGGTTTGTACTTACTTCAAAGGTATTAAAATATATGCCTATAACGGTTGAGTTTCTAAGCTACTTTAGTGACTTTACTTTAGTCACAGGACAGCGTTGATCCTGCGTTTCTGTGCTCCTCTGCGCGCGATCTTCACGTGATGTGCGAGCTTCTGTCTGACTGTTCGTTTGTCAATAAATCAGGCATTAGTTCAACATAATACACATCTGATGGTCGAAACTCGCTTTAATGTTCAAACTGACAGGGCTTAAACGACATACAAATGACAAAGCTTTGCGAGAACGCAGGTGAAAGAGGTCTGCCTTCAGGGCGTGCGCGTTGTCGCGTTTACTTGACAAACTTTGCGAGCAAGAAAGTGAAAGCGGCTTCGGGGCTTGCGCGCGCCGTCTCTCTCTGTGTGTGTGTGTGTGTGTCAGCGCGTAGGCTATAAGAACAGTAATTAACTGACCTGTATAAACTGTGTAAAACATGCAGTTACTATAGTGATTCTGGGTATCTATAAACACAGATAACCGCTCCTGCATCTCTGTGTGCCTGCAAACTGCACTTGATGTGACTGACGGGGCGGAGTCACATGAAAACCGAAATAACCGACATGGGAAAAATACGTCGGTTAGAGGTTCTGAATGTCGGTTTCGGTTATTTTTCGATTAATGGTACAGCCCTACCAAGGATCTTCTTTCAAATGAGACCAAACTTAAAGGGTACATAACACACACTCCAAAAAAACAAACTGCATTTACTCGTTCCTTAACGCTGGGTTATTTGGGAAGCTGAACAAGGTTCTCTTATCACACACTTATTTAGTGACATTGTTGATTACGTGGTCAAAAAAAAAATGCCAGCGCTGCCGACGGCTTCCATAACTTGAACGAAGCTGATGGGCGTGCTCTTGCTCTCGCTCTGGTTGATGTGCGCACACGTTCATCCAGGAGATGTTCCCATACAAGGAATTCCGCCTTTATAATGTCATACAGGGCCATACTCAAAAAAAAAATTCTGATACTGATTCAAATCCTGAAGGAGTATTTGGAAAAACTCTAGCATATGTCCAAGTCGTTTAAAAATAAATAAATAAATAAATAAATATATATATATATATATATAGGTCATGTTTAGCATGATAATCCAACTCTTTAACAGTGTAAATAAGTCAGAATGCATGAAAAAGCATTAGCCTCCCCTTTAAAGGTGCAATAAGTGATCCTGGGTGGAGTAACTTCTTGTTGACATTCGAAGTGTAGTCAAACAAAACGGAAGCTAGCTAGACCCTCCCTCCTCCTCCCCCTGCCCTCCGTGCTTCCTGAAACAGTCATGAACGCTTGCGTGCTAATGCTGCTGTGGTAACAATGGCTCAATCAACTACTTCAAGCTCATTGTTAGTAAATGAATGCAGTTTTAAATAAAAAAAAGTGCATGAGCACTAACCCCAAACCTCTACCCCCAAATCATTCTTGTCGGTTATTGGCTGGAGCACTGTTTATTATGTTCGTTGTCCAGAGTTTGTTTTTGTTGCCGTTTGTGGAGCTTGTGCTGACTACAGAGACCACGTTTTTTTACAGTGTGTTCAGGGGACAGGCAGCTAGCGGATAGTGAGGAGATGTTTGCTGTGTGTGACAAAAAAATATTTTGGCCTAAAAAACGTGTGACATCGCTTATAGCACCTTTAAGTATGTGCTCCAAAGCTTCAAATTTATATGACAGTTTTTGGACATGAACATTTTTGTCCTCTAAGGACCTCAGAGTAACTTTTTTAAATTGATGCCCAAGGGTAAAAATAATTAAATAAATAAATAAAGCTATATATAGAAACGCATAACAAAATGACCAAAGCTAAAATAAAAACTGAAAATATAAAAATAGAAGTGAATTCAAAATATGAATAAATATGATTGTAGTATTTAAATTATTCTAAAACAACACTATATGCTCATGCTTAAACACTATAGACAACACTATAGACTCATGCTTTATAATCCAAGTCTTCGGAAAGCATATAACTGCTTTCAGTGATAAACAGACTCAAATTAGTTTTTCACCAAAAAAGTAAATCATACAGGGTTCATGATTAGAGCAAAGATCAGCAGCCACAAAACTCCAATATCTAAAAATACAAATGGAGTCAATCTGTGACGTAGATTGAGACTAAATGTGGATCTTCAATCCAGGCATCACATCACTCACATCCACGGACAATGAACCTCTGTTCTCCAGGCAACGTAACCATGGTATCAACATGGACAGGTATTCTTAGCAGCATAAGCGTCACTACGGAGACGTCAGCCAGTCACAATAAAACATTATGAATAACGAGCCAGAGGGGGAGATACTGAGTTGGTTTTCTCTGATGCACACCTGATTAGGTGTGAATGTCACCAAAACTATTCTGGGAGATACTGCACATATAATAGGCCGACTTTCTATATAGTACATACACACCATTGTATAACATGGAACAGTATCTGATGATTCATCGTTGAGTCATCACAGCAAAAAATTATAAGTCATAAAAGATTACAAATCCTGGAAAACTTTGGGCAAGGTACAATCATTGGTTGCTAGCAGTTTTCAACCATTCAAAGACGTTACACTATTTGTTGTACATGTGGAAAAGCTCACCACTCCAATGAGATCTCCTCGGCCATACTCTCCAGTCAGCTCCTTTTTCCCATCCTCCTTCATGATGACGGAACGCAGGCGGCCACTGAGCACTATAAAAGTACTGTCAGACTTATCACCCTGCCTGAGAGAGAAAGAGAGAGAGAAAGGATGGGGTCGTTTATCATAGAAGATTTATGAAGTGCTGAGAAAGCTTATCTGTCTCAGCCAGAGGGGCTGAGGAGAAGAAGAAATCGCCAAGTTTATTAGATTGAAGCTCTTACTGAGAAGGCATAGGAAAACAGGAGAAAAAATATCATAACAATAGTGTGTTTTGGCTCTCCCGAGAGGAGCTCTCAGATAAACTGTTAAGTAATACATTTAATATCGGTATATAGACTTCATAGCCAAAACTGTAGAAGTCGTCTCTTATTTCCAAGGCTGAATTTATTGATAAAAAAATACAGTCAAATTATTGTGAAATTAAACATTATAACAAATCAAAATAACTCTGTTCTTCTTTAATATATTTTCAAATGTAATATTAAGTGCAGCTTAATATTTTTGTTTAAATGGTGATACATTTTTTTCAGTATGCTTTAAAGAATATACAGTTCAAAAGAATTATAAATATTTTGTAGCATTATATCTTTATTGTCACTTTTGATCAATTTAATGCATCCTTGCTGAATAAAAGTATTAATTCCTTAAAATCTTTTTTTGAAGAGTAGTTTATTATTTTTCAAAACCAAGGGTATTCCAATAAAAAAAACATGTTTGTCTTTACCTATTATAACACAATGTTTGTTTCCCCATACTAAAAATGTTTGTCTAAGGATATTGCATGATGTTGTGTAACTGGGTGTAACTGATGAAATGGTAAAAGAGTAATACCTTAATTAGAAGGTTACATTTGGCCAAGTAGTGCACTAATGGTACTTATTTACACTAATAAAGAGGTAGATATGGGTGAAAGGAGGAGAAAAAATGTCAACAGTAAATATGAGGAAATTAAGTGGACCTGTAGACAGCTCTTCCCGCCTCCACAGCCATCCAGTCAAGGGCAAAATCAATCTGTCTGACGAAAGATGACATCCTCCTTACAACTGTATGAGCCACATTCAGCACCACCGTGGGTTCAGCTCGCATGATCCTGACAACACACACACAAATAAAGGAGTGAATCAACGTGTCAGTTAAAAAAACATTAAAAACAGCAACCAGAGACTTTGTTCATTATTTGCAGAATTAACATATAACAGTAACACTTTACAATAAGGTTTCATTAGTTAACATGAACGAAGTATACTTCTACAAAATGTATTAATCTGATTTAATGTTAATTTCAACATCTACTAATACATTATTAAAATTAAAAGTTTTATAAATACTGTAACAAATGTATTGCTCATTGTTAGTTAAATGTTATTTAATACATTAACTAATGTTAACAAATGAGACCTTATTGTAGTGTTACCCATATAACTATGTATTATGGCCAATTATAAAGATGTATTTATTTATTTACATCAGCAATGGCAAAACCAACAGTACTTCAATTAAAAAAAAACAATCTTTCACATACATATAGAAGTAACACATAGAGGTAAACATTATTACTTGTGGCCAGAAAGAAATTATGATTTAATTTCTGCTAATTTCTTCTGTGCTTTCTGTACAGCAGGCATGGATGACACTGTTTTTCCATTACGGTCTATTATGATCATATAAAATTGATGGATCATATTAAATATCGGTCACACAGACCCTTTTTGTGGACCAGACTAACAGCTTGCTCCAGCGCAAACCCTCTTTTGGCATTAAAAATACTACCGCCAGGATTTACTAAAGACATGCAGTGAAAATGGGAAGGGCTATTTTTGTGGCTGACCTTATTGCATATGCATTTGTAGGTAGGGGTGTAACGGTACACGTATTCGTATTGAACCGTTTCGGTACAGGGCTTTCGGTACGGTGCACGCGTGTACCGAACGGTTATGAATGTAATCTTTAACAGTTAACAGTCGGCTTGTTGTAAGCGCGGAACACACTTCAATCCGAGTTCCCACACAAACTTATTAAGTATTCAGTCCATTTTATCACGAAATTCAAACGATAAATTCTGTTTTAACGCTCTTTAATGTGATGTGACTGATAGAGGCGTATCAGTTCAACTTAAAGCGGCAGCACGCGGCGTGCGAGTCAATGCGATCATCTCTTCTTAAAGAATAAACATAAATGAATACATCTTAAGGTCTGTAGAGGATACATTACAACTTACTGAAATGTATCATCTGTCGTGTAATCGCTCCATCTGTGTTTCAACCGCGGAAAGACAATAAAACTGCTTGTAAACAATGTCATGCAGAATCACGTTTACTCAGAAGTCATTCAGTGTCCACAGCTGTAGCTCACTAGAGAAATCAACTCTTTCACTGAATACATGCACTATATTAGCCGTTATATTCATTATATTAGCCTATATATATTCATTATATACTACTAAGCCTGTTAGTGATGTCTTGTTTATTTAATGTATGTTTAAATAAACCTGTCATGAAAATTACAGCCACTAAATGATTATATTTCAACAACGAATAAAAATGATTAGATTTAGAAGTTAATGCAAAAACTGCCTTATGTGAAGCTTATGAGTGTTGATTATTATATCTAAAAATAAATAGCAACTGAATTTAGGCTAATAGTTTGGGCTCTGTTGTTAATCTTTAATAACTATATGTAAGTAAGGGCTCCCTATATAGTTTACAGCATTATCTTAAAGAAACTTTTAGTTATAATTTAATTCATTTAAGGACAGACACAATTTTTTTCATTAAACCACTGTTGAATAAAAAATAATAAAAGCAATTTTGTAAAACTGCTGTACCGAATCCATACCGAACCGGGACTTCAAAACCGAGGTACGTACCGAACCGTCAGTTTTGTGTACCGTTACACCCCTATTTGTAGGAGTTTCCCTTTCAGACACAACATTTTAAGATTTGCGCTAGTCAATTTACTGGTATTTGAGCCATAATGTAATACAAAAAAAAAAACATGTCTTTAACCAGACGCTAATTTGCACTGCTCTTGGTATATTGCGTTGGTCATTATTGAAATGATCCAGCTGTGTCTGTGTTCTTTAATTTGCGCGTAGTCAGTATATCAATTTATTTGTTTAAAATTACAGTAAAACAGCAATACTGAGAAATTTTACTACAATTTTATATACTTTTTTTCTATTTTAATATATTCTAAAATGTAATTTATTTCTGTGATGGCAAAGCTGAATTTTCAGCATCATTACCAGTCTACAATGTCACATGACCCTTCAGAAATCAAAAAGGTTGTGAAAAAATAAAATGTGTGTAAAACAATTATTTCTTTCACAATAATAAAAACGGACCCCAAACTTTTAAATGGTAGTGTATGTTGGATTAGAATGATTGTAGAATATGGTCATGGTGTATAAAAAAAACTGACTAACATTAGAAGTGTACTGAAAACCTACTCATAGAAATGTGTTTTAGAAATGGACAGGAAACTGCAGTCACGAGGTGCCCGTACGGTGAAGATGAGTGGCTCCCCCGTTAGTACAGCCAGCTGACCCACAAGCTCTCCTGGGTGAGCCACGAAAAGACACGTGTCCTCTTCTCGATCAATCATCCGCTGGTACACATGCAATGTCCCCGAAATCACAAACTGCACACTTACTTCCTGAGGGACACACAGGCAGACACAGTCAAGCAAATCATTTGGACAGGGTAATGCATTAGAAATCCACAGAAACTACACTGTCTAGATATTCTCATTGGCTATGTTTCAAAACCTACTATGCCTACTTAGACAGCATTTTTGGGCATCATATGTCTTCTCACTTAAAAGCTCCCTTAAATGTAGGAAGTAAAATTAATCCTCTTCTAAAATAGCTACTTTTATTTGAATCCTTATGTAATTCTATGTTAATGAAATTGCCGCCCATGTAGTTAGCAGATAGTCATTCAGCTCACAGGATTTTGATTCACAGCTGTTCATATGCATTTACTGTGATGTCTGACCTGATCTCCTTGCCGAGCTACAATAGATCCAGCTTTAACTTGATGAAGCGTCACCCTGCCCTCCAGCAAACTGGGGTCCTAGACACACACAGCACCAATAAAAATATTCAACAAACACAAAAATCCATCTAAACATACATAAACCATGAACCCATATCCCACTAGTGGAGATGTATGTTGACCTGCAGCGGAATAATCCCCAGCAGGTCCTTCTTGGCGGCCTGGAATATGGCGCTCACTTTACTAGGGGGCACGTCAGAGTGTGGTGCATTGTCTGTGTAGTGAATCACAGCGGACGGAGCATGCTGCATGGTCACACTCTTCTTCAAAATGGACTGAAGAACATAAAACAAATGATCTCGATGTTTTAATATATACAGATATTTAGGATGAAAGAAACATGAGATGGAGGAAGAAAAAAAACCTTGTGAATGACAGAACTGGATGGAGGATCATCTATGGTGACTCGTGCCCGTTCATAGGCCATGTTCAGGTCATTTCCTGCCACTCCTGCACAAACCCACATAGAAACCAGATCTAGTTTGTAGAGTTCAGTACTAGAGGTCTCATTTGTGTGTAAAAGCAAGTCTGCGTGGAGTGAATAAGAGTGGACAGGCAGATGGTAGGTGAACTGATACCTGAACTCTCTACAGGCATCGAGACCGAGCGAGACCTCCGTGCAACTATGGACGTGTTTTCGTATGAACCAGCTTGCCCTCCATCTAAGTGATGAGACATTTAAATCACTCTCAAAATAGATAATAACAATATTACTGTAAATCTGTGTTTTGGTGGAAAACGTTGTGTCTCCAAGAAAACAGCCTTTAGGGCAAAAGCAAAATCTGACAAAACGCCAAAAGCATTCATTAAAAGGGATCATGGATTAAATGGTCAGATAAATAAAATGGTCAGATTTTTTTTTATGTTTTTGAAAGAAATCTTTCAAGTCTCTTTCATGCTCATCAAGACTGCATTTATTTGATCAAAAATACATTAAAAACAGTAATATTGTGAAATATTTTCTATTTTAATTTATCTTTAATATACTTTTTCAGCAGCTATTACTCCAGTCTTTAGTGTCACAGGATCCTTAAAAATCATTTTAATATACTGATTTGGTGCTCAAGAATTATATTATTATCAATGTTGAAAACGGTTGTGCTGCTTATTATTTTAGTGGAAACTGTGAGACATTTAACACTTTGTTTTCAGGATACTTTGAATAGAAAGTTCAAAAAGTACCAGCACTGTAATAAAAATATTTAGTTTATTTACTTTCACTTTTTTTATCAATTAAATGAGTCCTTGCTGAATTAATATATTACCTGTATATAATCAGTGAATATAGTGTATCTGGAAAGTATTCACAGCGCTTCACTTTTTCCACATTTTATTATGTTACAGCCTAATTCCAAAATGGATTAAATTAACTATTTTCCTCAAAATTCTACAAACAATAACCCCCTAAAGACAACGTGAAAGAAGTTTGTTTTAAATCTTTGCAAATATATTTAAAAAAAAATGGGGGGTGGGGGGAGATCACATGTACTTAAGTATTCACAACCTTTGCTCAATACTTTTTTGAAGCACCTTTGGCATCAATTACAGCCTCAAGTCTTTTTGAGTATGATGCTACAAGCTTGGCACACCTATTTTTGGGCAGTTTCTCCCATTTTTCTTTGCAGGACCTCTCAAGGTTGGATTTCCATTTTCAGATCTCTCCAGAGATGTTCAATCGGGTTCAAGTCTGGGCTCACTCAAGGACATTCACAGAGTTGTCCCGTGGCCACTCTTTTGTTATCTTGGCTGTGTGCTTAGGGTCGTTGTCCTGTTGAAAGATGAACCTTCACCCTAGTCTGAGGTCCAGAGCGCTCTGGAGCAGGTTATCATCAAGGATGTCTCTGTAAATTGCTGCAGTCATCTTTCCCTAAATCCTGACTAGTCTCCCAGTTCCTGCCACTGAAAAACATCCCTACAGCATGATGCTGCCACCACCATGGTTCACTGTAGGCATGGTAGTAGCCAGGTGATGAGCGGTGCCTGGTTTCCAACGACAGGAGCCAATGGGCAAATTTGGCCAGGATGCCGGGGTTACACCCCTTCTCTTTATCGAAGGACATCCTGGGATTTTTAATGATCACAGAGAGTCAGGAACTCGGTTTAGCGTCTTATCCGAAGGACGGTGCTTATTACAGTATAGTGTCCCCATAAAGATTTCAATCTTTGTTTCACCAGACCAGAGAATTTTGTTTCTCATGGTCTGAGAGTCCTTCAGGTGCCTTTTGGCAAACTCCAGGCGGGCTGCCATGTGGCTTTTACTGAGGAGTGGCTTCCGTCTGGCCACTCTACCATACAGGCCTGATTGGTGGAATGCTACAGAGATGGTTGTTCTTCTGGAAGGTTCTCCTCTCTCCACAGAGAAACACTGGAGCTCTGTCAGAGTGACCATCGGGTTCTTGGTCACCTCCCTGACTAAGGCCCTTCTCCCCCGATCAGATCTAGAAAGAGTCCTGGTGTTTCAAAAACTTCTTCCATTTATGGATGATGTAGGCCACTGTGCTCATTGGGACCTTCAATGCTGCAGAACTTTTTCTGTACTCTTCCCCAGATCTGTGCCTCGATTCAATCCTGTCTCAGAGGTCTAAAGACAATTCATTGGACTTCATGGCTTGGTTTGCGCTTTGACATGCACTGTTAACTGTGGGACCTTATATAGACAGGTGTGTGCCTTTCCAAATCATGCCCAATAAACTGAATTTACCACAGGTGGACTCCAATCAAGTTGTAGAAACATCTCAAGGATAATCAGTGGAAACAGGATGCACCTGATCTCAATTTTGAGTGTCATGGCAAAGGCTGTGAATACTTATGTACAGTGATTTTTCGTTTTTTACTTTTAATAAATTTGCAAATATTTCAAACTAACTTCTTTCATGTTGTCATTATGGGGTATTGTTTGTAGAATTTTGAGGAAAATAATGAATTTAATCCATTTTGGAATAAGGCTGTAACATAACAAAATGTGGAAAAAGTGAAGCGCATATATATATATATATATATATATATATATATATATATATATATATATACACACTCACCTAAAGGATTATTAGGAACACCTGTTAAATTTCTCATTAATGCAATTATCTAATCAACCAATCACATGGCAGTTGCTTCAATGCAATTAGGGGTTTGGTCCTGGTCAAGACAATCTCCTGAACTCCAAACTGAATGTCAGAATGGGAAAGAAAGGTGATTTAAGCAATTTTGAGCGTGGCATGGTTGTTGGTGCCAGACGGGCCAGTCTGAGTATTTCACAATCTGCTCAGTTACTGGGATTTTCACGCACAACCATTTCTAGGGTTTACAAAAAAAGGGAAAAGGGAAAAACATCCAGTATGCGGCAGTCCTGTGGGCGAAAATGCCTTGTTGATGCTAGAGGTCAGAGGAGAATGGGCCGACTGATTCAAGCTGATGGAAGAGCAACTTTGACTGAAATAACCACTCGTTACACATTATATATATATATATATATATATATATATATATATATATATATATATATATATATATATATTTATTAGGGGTGTAACGTAACCGTAATGTATTCGTATTGAACCGTTTCGGTACAGGGCTTTCGGTACGGTGCACACGTGTACCGAACGGTTATTAATGTAATCATGGGCGTCGGAAGCAAAAAAAATGTGGGTGGGTCCTCAGAATTTTTTTACTGGAGTAGATGCCAATACGTACAAATATACTACTTTTCTTGCTAAGCGTATAGTTCGGAAAGACTAAATTATGGGAATCGCCATATCATTAAGAGTGGCAGTAGTGTAGGGGTAAGACGCACGGCATCTAGTTTTGACACAAATCGACCCGCGGTTCGAGTCCGCCTTTCGCCGAGCTCAATCTTCTCCCTTTTCCCATCACATATCAGATCGTAAAGGCATTTATTTTCAATAAAAATGACGAAAATATTAGAAAAGTGAAAATAAAGCGTCTAACATGTGTTTAATAATAAGTGTTTATCGATTAGGGTTAGGTAAACAGACATGTGCTGAATGTTAGAGACGATAAAAGTGAGTGGGTCCAATATCATTGATCGTAAAAAGTGGGTGGGTCTTGTCCCACCCACAAACAATGGTTCCGATGCCCATGAATGTAATCTTTAACAGTTAACAGTCGGCTTGTTGTAAGCACGGAACACGATAAATGCTGTTTTAACGCTCTTCAATGTGTAGTGACTGATAGACGCGTATCAGTTCAACTTAAAGCGGCAGCGCGCGGCGCCGGAGTCAATGCGATCATCTCTTCCTAAAGAATAAAAATAAATTAATATATCTTAAGGTATGTAGAGGATACATTACAACTTACTGAAATGTATCATAATTCGTGTAATCGCTCCATCTGTGTTATATATATATATATATATATAAATCAATTCAAATTTAGATCAGTTTGCAAAAAAAACTGATTGTTTACTGATTCACTAGTTGGACTGATTCACAGAAAAGAACAAACACAAAATAATAATTCATTCATATTAAAGAAAAACAAACGTTTACCTGAGTCAGTCAAGAGCTCTCCAGAGCCCTGCAGGTGCTCGTCTTCTGATTGTGCCTGGAAGTGGGGTCGGCGGGGGACTCTGCCAGGACTCCCCTCGGTGAGCACACTGTTGACTGTGAACAGCGGCACTGCCTGTCTCTCCTACACACACACATAGTTCAGATACACTTACAAGCATCTGGCACGCATAAAACAATTTTACTGGCCTGATATAGGGATGTGACGGTGAGTAAATTTTCCCACCGGTTAATCGATGTGTGATCACACCGGTATCACCGTGGGGTGGAAGTTGGAGTTTTTCCCTCTTATCCACCTCGCTTTTAAATCGCTTATGAATGCCTGTGCTGCCTTGCGCATTTTACTTTAGTTAAAAAAAATTATCTGCAATTCAGGGGCGAAAACTGCTTGAATGGTGGGTTCATTATTATTCTTAATAAAAACACAACAAAATATGTATTATATTAAACATATAACTTTTATAAACAAGATGAATAAGCACAGCAGCCTCCTTCTCGTGGTGAGCATGAAGGTGTGTGTGTAAATTAGAAGTGCTACCTCCGGATGCTGCCACCTTCATCAGGCAAAGATTACAGATTGCCTCATCATTATTTGCAAGTTCCCTATTAGGATTGGATTTAAATCCAAAATATTGCTAAATAGGCGCTTTTACATTTCACTTGACTGACAAGACGATGGCGGAAGATTTGGTTTCAGGTTCAGAAATCTTGACTCCTGCTGCTGATCTGTGCTGCGACTCTCATTCAGCTCATGCTGAATTGAGCAGACCCGTTCAGTTTCTAATTGTAGTGTCTGTTCTCTAACTGAACTAAATTATTTGTATTACTTATAAAAAAATCTGTGCTGCGCTAGGCAAGTGATATAATCGGTGTGTGGCTGACCAACTTGTAACACAGACTATCGCAGCAAGCCTAGTCTGATGTAACAGCCATTGACTCTATGCACTATATTTCAAGTTTTCTAAAGCCATACATCAGCTTGACTGAAATCTAAGTTTTTTAAAAGGTATGAAACAAACAGGAACACAAATATGATATTTGAAATAAAAATTGTCCATTAAACCTTATTGATTTTTACACTTAAACTCATCACTTGCTGTTTTTCATCTCAAAATGACGATGAGTTTATGCTGTGTTGTCACATAACCTTGCCTGCTGACAGGGCTAAATTGTATTTATAGCCGATGGGAGAGCACTCAAATTCACAGCGCAGGCTAAAAGTACTCCTTAAATCAAAACAGAAAACAACTCCCTCGGCCTGCACGCAATGTGAGGGGAGAGGAGAGCTACGTGTGTGTAGGGTTGTGCTGTGACATGCAGTGATGGCTGATGGGAGATTTTCACCCAGAGGGTGTTAAAGTCGGTGTCCTTTAAATGAAAGCCGAGGTCTTATGATCCATGTTATTCAATCTAGCTGAGTTTTACGGCTCCAGCACAGGAGTGATTATGCCGATGGAGGTTAACGTAGCATGAAATAACGCTGAGAATGTGTGTGAGAAAGCACATATTTTAGAAGTGATAGAGAGTGCGTGTGATCCTAAAAGTAATAATGCTGAGATGTACACTCACCTAAAGGATTATTAGGAACACCATACTAATACTAATACTGTGTTTGACCCCCTTTCGCCTTCAGAACTGCCTTAATTCTATGTGGCATTGATTCAACAAGGTGCTGAAAGCATTCTTTAGAAATGTTGGCCCATATTGATAGGATAGCATCTTGCAGTTGATGGAGATTTGTGGGATGCACATCCAGGGCACGAAGCTCCTGTTCCACCACATCCCAAAGATGCTCTATTGGGTTAAGATCTGGTGACTGGGGGCCATTTTAGTACAGTGAACTCATTGTCATGTTCAAGAAACCAATTTGAAATGATTCGAGCTTTGTGACATGGTGCATTATCCTGCTGCAAGTAGCCATCAGAGGATGGGTACATGGTGGTCATAAGGGGATGGACATGGTCAAAAACAATGCTCAGGTAGGCCGTGGCATTTAAACGATGCCCAATTGGCACCAAGGGGCCTAAAGTGTGCCAAGAAAACATCCCCCACACCATTACACCACCACACAGTTGCACAGTGGTAACAAGGTATGATGGATCCATGTTCTCATTCTGTTTATGCCAAATTCTGACTCTACCATCTGAATGTCTCAACAGAAATCGAGACTCATCAGACCAGGCAACATTTTTCCAGTCTTCAACTGTCCAATTTTGGTGAGCTTGTGCAAATTGTAGCCTCTTTTTCCTATTTGTAGTGGAGATGAGTGGTACCCGGTGGGGTCTTCTGCTGTTGTAGCCCATCCGCCTCAAGGTTGTGTGTGTTGTGGCTTCACAAATGCTTTGTTGCATACCTTGGTTGTAACGAGTGGTTATTTCAGTCAAAGTTGCTCTTCTAACAGCTTGAATCAGTCGGCCCATTCTCCTCTGACCTCTAGCATCAACAAGGCATTTTCACCCACAGGACTGCCGCATACTGGATGTTTCTCCCTTCTCACACCATTCTTTGTAAACCCTAGAAATGGTTGTGCGTGAAAATCCCAGTAACTGAGCAGATTGTGAAATACTCAGACTGCCCCGTCTGGCACCAACAACCATGCCACGCTCAAAATTGCTTAAATCACCTTTCTTTCCCATTCTGACATTCAGTTTGGAGTTCAGGAGGTTGTCTTGACCAGGACCACACCCCTAAATGCATTGAAGCAACTGCCATGTGATTGGTTGATTAGATAATTGCATTAATGAGAAATTGAACAGGTGTTCCTAATAATCCTTTAGGTGAGTGTACGTGTGTAGTCTCTTTCTCAAACCTGATTAAAAAGCTCGGTCGTCAGTCCCAGATAGTTGTGAAGTGCCAGGAAAGTGACTCTCTGCAGGCGCACCATGATTATCTAAACAGACAAAAATAAGTTAATTAACTCTGTTTTTTTGTTGTAAATAACTATGCTTACTACAGTAAATAACAGTTTGAAATCTTGCAAATAAGACACCAGTGTTTATGCAGTTAAATGGGCCGTAAGAGGGGAAAAAAGGCTTTTCTTTGATTTTATGAAAAAGATATTTGATGTGCAATTTAGACAGTCTAACTTGTCACATTATCATGTTCCATGCCCAGTCAACCTAGACCATTTACGAAGACTGAACTGCAAAAACAAAAAAGTCATGTAATTGAATTGTACTAACAGTATCAATAAAAGTTTTTGGTCAACTTTACATACAATATTAATATTAATATTATAATAATAATAATATTTTTATAATATTATTTACTCTATCAGCCAATATTGGATATTTAATTGTATTAATTTGCTTAATCTAGTTATATTGTGTCATTTATAATGACTGATTTTGGTTTTTAGTGTTTTATTTAGTTTAATTGTATATATTTTTAATAGTTACAATTACTAGAATTAGTAATTAGGGGTGGGAATCATTTCTCGACTTTGAATAAAATTTCGATTCAATATATGCATAGATTTGATTCTATTTTACAGATGTTCTTTATTAAAATTTTTTCCTTCCCATTTTAGTCAACTAAAATTTTTAAACAAATGTAATTTAAGCTGACTGCAATCATTACATGACTGGCAGTCTTCTGTAATAAAGCAAGACAAAGAAGCAAATTACAAACAATAGGGAAAGAAAATTACAAATTAAATTAAGTTTCTCAGGTACAATACCCTAGGTTTATTTAACATGTAGTAAGAAATAGGCCTACTACACAAATTGAATAAACAAATATAAAAATAAAACACTGTATAGTCTTCACTGTATGAATTAAATATAAATTGATTCATATTAGAGATACAAAAGGGATTCAGTCTAAAGCAGTGAGTGTTTTTTAATTAACATTAAGGAAAAAGATGGCAACAGTTTATGAGGCTGCTGTCCTTTTAAGAATTAAAGGTTCAGTGTGTAGTATTTATGAGGATCTATTGACAATAATGCAATATAATATACATAACTGTTTTCAGTGATGTATAAAGACCTTAAATAATGAACCATTATGTTTTTATTACCTAAGATTGAGCCATTTCTATTTTGCGGCATCATGTTTCTACAGTAGCCCTAAACAGACAAACTTCTCTACAGAGCGCTAGTCACTCTCTGCTCTCTCCGATGACAACATTTTTGTCATGTGTCGGCCCCCATAGCTTCACTATGTGCTAGGAAAGGAAGGGGTGAATGTTGGATGGCTGCAATTCACAATCTCACCGCTACAAGCCGTTAAAATTCACACAATGCATCTTTAATGCACAGATCTAATTTACTGTTGCACATCCGATTTTCTCCTCACGGTTTACATTCGCGTAGGGCATAACAGACTGTGTTTACATGAATACTCCACATGATGTGCATTTTGACATAATCGTATGTGTATTGCAGCTTAACATTACCAGTAACAGTAACAGCGATCTATAATATAAAGTACTATATAATAAAACGTGACGTGAAAGAGCTTGGCTATGATAATATGCTTTCTTAATTGCATATGCAGTTATTTTTGTTATGCGTTTATTTTGTTATTTATGTTGGGATGTTCACTAACAGTATAGTCCTGCTCAGATATTTCAAACTTCTTTTTACCACCAAGCGAAAAATGAAAAAGAACCTTGCCGTGCCTGTGAGTATATTGGGGCCTTAAAAGCAGACCTTAGAGGAAAAAAACATGATATAAAAAAGGTGTAGAAAATGGCCTGTTATTACAGTGTGGTTGAGACAGATGTTCAGCAAGACAGAGGTCACATTGACAGCCATGGGAGCGTTCAAGCCCATCTGTACCTGTATGACTCTCACTAGCGTCTCAGGGTATTTCTCAAACACTGACTGGAAAGCTGAGGCAGGCAAACGCAATATGGTAGACCTGACCGCCGCACGAGCAGACACTGTCTTATAAGGAGCAGGATAACCCTGGAGAGAAAGGAAAGATCCAAAATTAATCTCAGTGCACTAGAGCAGGATAAGTCATCAGGAAGGCAGACAGAGAACTTACTGTAATGATGTCTAGAATGCTGAGCAGACTGTGAACGCTGTCCCCGGGCAACACGTCCTTCACCACAGGCTCTGTGCCATCCTGAAAGACACACACACACAAAAGGAGAATATAAAAACATTAGGGGGGCACTAAGTTTAATTAATCATTTGTGATTTAGCTGATACTTCTTATCCAAAGTGACCTACAGGGAATTTATTGCAGGGACAGGGCCCCTGGACTAACCAGAGGTTAAGTATCTGTTAGCAGACCAGAGCTTTAATAAAGTTATAGGCCCAATCAAATCCTTTTTATTAGTTTTTTTTATTTTATTGTACACTATATCAACATTTAAAAAGAAAAAAGGCATTACGCACACACACACATTACACACCCAAATCTGGCTCCTAACTCTGGAACATGTTGGCAAATGAGTTTAAAGTTTTTTACATTGATGGTAAAGTGCTGGTTTAAAACAAACCAGAGCTGTGTGCATATTTACATTTAATAAATGTTTGTTTTAACTAGTTATTAATGTTGCTAGGGTTGGAAACATCCTTAAAATAAGTACAGGTCATTTAGGTATGCGTTTGTATATTCTATATTAGCTGAAAGATTTATTCTATGATAATGATAAGCAGCTTTTTTCCTTTTTTATTTATTTAGAAAAGCCTTTTTAAGGACCAGAGAGATACAAATTAGCTTATGCTATACTCTCTATGTGCAATACATACTTTCCAGTTTTTGACTGGAATCATGTTTTTTGTACTGTCCCTATTCAAATAAACATATAAATAAAAATACATATACATATAAGCTGTTTTTGGAATATATACATGTATTAAACATTTATAAGATACACTTAATATACATTATTAATTTTAATAATAAAGCATAATTTTATATATTTGTATATATAAAAAATATCTAATATATAGGTATGATTGGCTGTCTGGGACTGAGCAACTTTTTCACACTTTATAAAATAATTCATATATAATTACATATATATTTTTTGTTGTTTAATTAAAATAAATATATACAAATAAATATAATTCAAATAATGTATAGTAATAATATAGTTAAATTAATTTAATTGCACATAAATGCATACTTTCTCTCAAAAGCATAATGTGCAAAGCGTCAGTGTGTATATGAGGTTGATGACAAAGTTAACTGACATTCCATAAACAAGTGCTCTAATGAAGTCTGTGAATTTTAAAAAGGTACTTCTATAGCTCATCCTTACAAACTCATGAATGCAAAGCTCAAGCCTTCCATCCTGAACCACATAAATGCTGTCATCATCATCCCCTGGCTTGAACAGTCCCTCCCCCTCCTGCAGCTCCACAAACACCATGTGCCGACACAGCTCCAAAAACAAGGGCTTCTCAAAATGACCAAGTACCCTGAAATGGATCAACATTCAACTTTAGACGAACACCAGAGATTCCATTAGGCTGAAAAAGTATCATGTGATTTGCATGCAGTTAAGCTGTGATAATGTGAAGGTCAGAGTTGTTCACCTGACGTTCTTGAGCATGTAGAGCACCTCTGAGGGCAGGTTTGAGTTCTGCACGTCAAATTCTGTGAGATCTGCTTCCAAGAGAGAGGGAGGCGGTTCTTTGGGCTGCAAAGTAGGTGGCTCCTTCCTGATCCGCAGGATCCTGCATGACATCATAGCAGGATTCAAACCAGAAGCTCCTGACTTTAAGTGTGTGGGTGATAAAAAGAGATGGCATGCATTCTGTAAAAATTAGGTATATGAGAATCTAAACATACCTGCGTGCTATACTTAGAACTTTAGGCCTCTTCCGAGAGCGCTGCTTAGACACCGAAGTGGAGGTTGGTGTCGAGGACAAGGTCTGGACCTGAAAGATAGAAATAGAAAAACCAAGTGGAGGATGGAGAGTAAATAAATATATCCGGCTGTTAGTCACACAGGTTGTGCACATCACAACACGTTCAGGATATTCCACTTCGCACACTATATGCTGCCCTCTAATGGAGGAAGACTAAACTTCAAGCTGATGATGTCAATTTTAATTACACCTATAAATGAGTATTTGTGGAACAAGCAGAGTCCGAGTCTGAACAATCAGCTATTTATCTTGGAGCACAAATAGACTACTGTGTTTGTGACTATTAATCAACAGGGTGCAAATCATGGATAGGCAAATGGGTTTCAGCAAGATGTTACTCACCTTTCTCATGATTTTCCTACCGTAAAAGAGCACTTTATCTCTTTTTCGGAAGCGATAGCGAGGAACACCGGCCTGTTGACCTTAATATAGACACAAGCAAATGCATAATGAAATTCCAGCAAACTGCTCTACACATACACTGCCGTTCAAAAGTTTGAGGTATTTTTTTGGGAAAGGACTTAATATTTTTGTTTAGCAAACATGCATTAAATTGATCAAAAGTAATGTTACAAAAAATGCTGTTCTTTTATACTTTATATTCAACAAAGAATCTTTAAAACATGCATCAAGGATCCACAAAAATATAAGTCACCATGAAATCAAAAACATGGCAGGAACTTTGCTGCCATACCATGCGTGCAACAGGCGCAAGGATATTACGCAGCACCTGAAAAAGGCTAACTTCTGACAACAAATTTCCAGGCGCTACGTAATATTGCGCCTGCTGCACCCATGGTACGGCAGCAAAGTTCCTTGATTATTACACAGGAATGAGAGTATAGTTCCTAGCCATATCGGCCTAGAAAGTCACAACTTTTCATTTTCCGTCAGTCTTAGTACGAGATATAACTACAGAAGAGTCAAGTTTTAAATAGGAAAAATATATAAACTATTTGGTCTTTTTTATTTACGAGATGCTAACGGTCTAATCAGATTGAATGATCTATGCCAAGCTATGCTAAAAATAAAATTTAATAGGTGGAGTGTTCCTTTAAATAGGGTAACTTGTAATCTGTAGCCTATTACAATTCCAAAATAACCCTCCCAACACTGATACTATACAATATATTATATATAACGTATTTAAAATTGCATAATATTTTACAATATTACTGTTTTTACTGTATTATTTTTGCAGAAATGCAGATCCACCCATATTGAATCAAAACTGCTGATTGACCACGTATTCAAGAATCGGAGCAACAAGCTGGAAACAACACAATTTGGACACAGAAGGTTAACGCACTCGCCAGTTTATATCTGCGGTAGAGGAGAAGCACAGAGACTCCGATCAGGCACGCAGCCACCACGGCACCGATCAAAACACCTGTCAGCTGGAACAGACAAGTTACAGAAATCTAAGATAAAGAAAGGTATCTGATATTATAGGAAAACTGACAGATGAAGAAAAAAATATCATCCTCTGCAACTGGACTTGACAAAACAAAAACATGTCGTCAGTAATAGAGCAAATAACACTAGTTAAAATGCTGCAGGAATTTATAATCTGATAAAACTGGGTGTATCGGTCAACACAAACATGATGAACCAAAGTATTTTAAACATCTGTCACTTGTTGTTACATAATCTGTATAGCTGATCTGAGCCAGTTCAGTGTCTTTCCTCTCAGGTGGTAAAGCAATATAGGAAAAGACAGCTTTACAGAGTAATTCAGAACACATAATTTCTGTACCATGGTGGTCTGCATCCTCTCCTCCACAAACTGCTGCAGGCGGGAACGAATTTCACTCCCAATAGCCTGAGGAAATACACACCAATATATCAGACACACTCACAGGGTTTAGGTTTAAAAATAAAAACCCTTTGGATAAAACACTCTATTATATTTGTATTTGTAATTTGTTTAGGTTTATTCCACAGAACAATACAATTTGGGGGAAAAACAACAAAGCTCGTGTGGGATTTCTTTGAAATCATGTTTATTTTTTTAATCCATAACAAAGTCATATGAGACTCAAAGGGGCCAGAGCTTGTTCAGCTCCTTCCTCTCTTGCACAAAACCTCAACAGTACTTCCCCTTGCAAAAATAAAAGGGCTCTGTCTGCTCAACACCTAATCCAGCAATCATCTTTTCAAAGGGATAGTTCACCAAAAGTGACAATATTGTCATTTTTTTACTAATCCTAATGTCATTCCAAACCTGTTTACTGTATTTTTGTACTGTGATTCATACTGTACACTTTTAATAAACAGGGAGAGGTCAAACAATTAACAAATTACAAAATCAGTGTTTTGAATAGTGTATTCTTTATTGTTATATATTCATTTATTTATTCTTCTTTTAAAAAAATAATTTCATAAGACAGAAATTATTATAAAGCATATTCTTAATTATAGATATACGCAGAACACTTTGCCCATACTGACTACTCCCTTTTAAACCAAATAAATTATACTATTATGCCATTGTTATATGTAGTTCTCTGTTATATGTAATACTTTACTTGATCTATATTTGTGTTACTCTCCTGTACGGTTGATCATGTTTGTTATCAGAAAAACAAAATTACATGAACTTATAATGATCCATTCACGTGCATAACAAACCAGCTGGGACTGAAATTACATTTGAGATGTTGAGATCCATGATACTTACAGGGTACAAGCACTGAGCATCAACCTCCTCCTCCTCCTCTGCCATTTCTAAAAAGACAAAGTCACTCACTTTATGGAGAATGCATTTAGTTGTATGTAATACATCTTCCCAAGCTGTCATTCATTCATTAAACACAGTCAAAAAGTCTGAACTACAACTTTTCTGGAAGTAAACTTCAGTTTTAGTTCAGCTTAACACACCTTTGCAAACTATTCTTGGAGATAAACCAATGGAAAAATAAACATGCCAGTTAAATATGGTGCAGTGTTTCTGTTGTCATTGGGGCAGTGATGACATGGTATGGGCGTTACACCTATTTAATGTGTAAACAACCACGCCAACTTATAGAAACCGATGAATTCTGTTTTAGGTTTAGACCAGTTTCACAAAAATACCAATAAAACATGCATATCTTACAAAAACACCTCTTTAGCAGGTGGTTTATACGTGACAGAGAAATATGCTAATTAGCTAGCAAACAGTAGCTTACTTACTAAAGACAGCGAAATTGGAGACCGATGCTGAAATAATCCTTTTATTTATACCGCGGCTGCTAGCTGGGCCACTTTCTTGTCATTTTCACACAAATTTCACTCCTTTGTAAACTTTGGCAGCTTCTTTTTCGCCCCATGAAATCAAATCTCTGCTGTTGCCTTGACAGTCCTTCTTCACGTGGCAGTGCTATGGAATTTCATTGGCTACAAAACAACATGAAGGGGCCAATCGGAACCGCTGTTGTTTGACTAACGTTAATATTTTTTTAGTAATATTGCGTGCAAAACAACATACACAATACCACGATAACACCAATAATTATGCAGTTCATAAAATAAAAATAGGAAAAATTGGAGTATAATAAAAAACGGCAATGTCATGTAACTTAGGCCCTATTAGTCACATATAATATAGGCTATGCTCTAATAGTGCCGTTTTCTATTTATATAAAACATTATATCTGTATGCCACCTAAAATTCATATTAACAAAATATAGAGGGCCAGACCATTTTATGCATATAGGACTAGGCTCAATAATATTAGGCAACTTCTGATATTGTATAATAGCCTACATGTGTTTGTACTATTTCTGATAGGAAAAGTGTGAGACGAGTCAGTGTACATTTCTGTTTCTGTTAGCTGATAGCGTGACCAAATGCAATCAAACAGAGCACTTTTCTTCCATAAGAATTTTATTTGTTTGCAAGCGGTTTTATACACAGGCCTACTGAACGTTCTTACGAACATTAAGGTTTGACATCAATAACATCATTGTAGAAGTTGTCTAGTGCTGTGCATTATTTTTTTCTCATGGGGTAGAATTTCAGACCAATTACATCTTATTTCACACGGCCTTCAAAAACAACATTCACAGACATTTCTGAACGAGTGGCTATCATACAAAAGTATTCCATCAAAACCACAGACAAAACTGACATACATTTAAATACAAAAATTGGCAGGAACAAGCAAGGCAGGCATCAGATATTCACAATTGTGGTTTTTAAATGAAAGATGAATTAAAACAACCTCCACCAATACATTTGGATTATTAAAATTCCCCTAAAGAATACATTCATAATAAAGGCCGCTTTAGGGCATTAGACACATACGCATATATTAAAAAATGTACAATAAATTCCACACAATCTTTGCCCCCCTCCCCTTTTGAAGTCCAGTTCTACTTGTTGAGATATTTGGCCACTGAATGGTAGGCAAGCAGGATCTCCTTGTCTTTGGGACAGGTGAGGTGGAACACATCTTCCTTGTATGCTTTGTCCAAATACTTTGTCAGGCCTTTTAGTTCTTTAGGGATCTCAAAACCACGGTACTGCTTGCAAACTACCTATAAAGTCAACAAAATATTTAGATTTTCATTAGATGACGTTTAATTGAAGACTGTTAAGTGTAAAGGAAGTGATTCCACTAACAGTAAATAGCAGTACACTGTATTATATCAGCACAACAATATGCAATTTACTGCACTGCTGTCTAAATAAGAAAAAGAGTAGTAACCTTGACAATGTGCAATTTTGGAAGCAGGTTGCAGTCAGCAAGAGAGAGCGAATTTCCGTCCAGGTAATGTCTTGTGGATTGGGCTGAATTTGGATTCTGGTCCAGTTCATGAGGAAGGGGAGTCAACAGGTACTGATCCAACTTCATCAAACTCCTTAGAAATTTCTTCTCCAGCACTGAAATGTACATAATCATTAAGGTGTTGATATTCAAATGCAAATATTCACTGTTGATATTCATCTATCTGTCTGTTCATCTGTGCACCCGTCCACCTCACCCACCATTAACCAGCTATCTATGTCACATATCAAAGTGACAGCCCCCATATTTCAAACACAAAACGACGTCAAGCTAATTTCTGAGTTTCACTGCCTTCTGATCAGATACAGACTTCACTGTTCACTGGCCAAAAATCTTTAGAGAAGGTTGACCCTTACTGTCATTGAGCCCAGGGTTGGGATTTTTGATGTAAGCCGAGAATTTGTGAAAGATGTCATCTCCAGCTGTGTTAGACTCCTTATAGCGGCAGCATAACTTGGAATATCTGCAATGCAAAAATGACAGCATTATATGTCATGTCATAAAGGGTTGAATTTTGGCATTTTGTACAAACAGTAAGATATATTTTCTTTCAGGAATTCTTCCATATTTTTGGAGCAAATTTGACCAGTATTAGGGATAACACATTACAAGTAACATGAGTTACATAATCAGATTACTTTTTTCAAGTAACTAGTAAAGTAACCGTTGAATACTTAAGTTAGCCTACTTTTTCCAAGTAAGTAACGCAAGTTACTTTGTTTTCACATATATTAACTGACACCTCATGTTTCCATGTTGAGAGAAATCAAGAGTAAGTGCAGAGGCATTGTGCGCGCTGTGTAAACATTATGAATATTGTAGCTCTAGACTAATTGAGCAGGCATTTACTCATCTCACTTGCACAAAATCAGATTCAGTATTCCTCAAAATGAATAAAAACAGTAAAATGCAATGCAAACTCAGAATGTTACGCAAACCTGCACAAATGAAGTGTTCAATTAAGTTTCACAGACAAGGCTTAAGCCTATAGTCCCAGACTAAAATTCACGTTGAGCTGTTTTAACTGAGAGCAGCTTGCACTGACATGTCTTAAAATATGTTAGTGCCATTGTTTTGTCTCAAGATGCACATCAGTGATGTATTTTCTAAGGCACATTTATAAAAAGCTACATAAATGTCCTAATTGAACTAAGGCCTAATCCTGGCTTAATCTAAGCCCTGTCTGTGGAACCGGGCCTTGATGTATTTAATCTCACTTTATTAGCCAATCTCTTTGCTGCTGATGTTTGATGATCCAATTCAACCATACGAATGAGAAAAAATGACTCACATTTACACGTTTTTACTGTTAATCTTTCTTCTCCTGCAACCTTCTGCAGTTTGTTTGTGCCGTGCTCTCTACTCTGCAGGTGTGAATTTGCATTTCCTTCGGTCTGAGGCTTATTCATTTCACTTTTGGTGTGTGAAAGGGCCTTTACATTTGCCAAAATTATAACTTTTATTAATAAAAGAAAATGTTATTACAAAACAAACAAGCAAGCGCTGGGCTGGCCATAACACATAAGTAACATAAAAACATTACTTTCCTTAAAAAGTAACACAATTTGTTACTTTTTTAGGGACTAACGCAATATTGTAATGCATTACTGAAATCTTTGGACTGGTTGTGTGAACGCATACTCACTGTGGGGGTGCAAGGGTCTCTTCCAGAAACTCTTCGATCTTGTTGGTGTCAGTACGGACCTCTCCATTATAGATGAGGAAAGGGGGCTGAGAACCTGGAGCCAGGTCCTTTAGTACCTCTGGAGCTCTAGAAAGAAAGAAAGCATAAATAAATAAATAACCAGATTTTGTTATAATAGGATTCATATATTATATAGACTATATATAGATGTGCTAAGCCATAAATTCTAATGTATTTCTCTTCCTACAAAGCAAAAAACATTTTATAAGACATTATGATGTGTCCTAACTAGAAAAATGAGCCATATGAAATTTTGTAAATATAATATTAATATAGAGGAAATGTTGTTCCTCAGAGGTTGTTTTTTCATAGTTCGCATGGTCTATTTGAATACACGTTTGTACTATGCACTTTGTGTCCCAAAGTTCCACGGTAAATTAAAATAGGGAATGAGACAAATGATGACACACAAGAGTACATAGCTATACAATTAATGTGGATAACAGCTCAGATCATTTGGTTTTGGAATAACTTTGTGAGTTTTATATCTCTGACTTTTGATTGCATAGCTGAGCACATTGTGGAGATCTCTAAAGTCGTGATGATAATGTGTGACGGAGGGTGTATTTCTTCAAAGAAAAATGAATCATCTTCAATTTGCATTTCACTTAATCTCGTTGTTGACTAAGAAACAGCTAAATGAAAGATTTCATTGTGATTTTTCTTTCCTATGGGACAGAACCTAAGAAGAACTGTTATCCTGATGTTGGCATCTCTCACCTCTTCATGTCCACTGTGGTGAGGGTGAAATTGACCCCCTTCAGCCAGAGTATCATGAAGAGCCGCTGACAAAACGGGCAGTTACCAACACTTTCACCATCATCGCTTGCCTGAAGAAGACATTCAGTGAGAATCTATCAAAACTCCTAAGAAGGAAATTATATAAGGTACAACAAGATACATGGAACTACTCCATGAAAAAGTAATGAAACAGATTTTTGTTACTTAAATTAATGTCACCCTTGTTTACTCATGTGAAAAAGGCATCCTATTAAATGTATTAAAAATGCATTATAGTATATTTGTAACCATTTTTCACCTGGGCAGACATTTTTTAGAGATCCTATCATTACTCCTAAATTCAGCAAGACCAGTGTGAGACCACAGATGTCGCTTTCAAGCAATTGACAGGGTTATGTCATAGGAATGATTGGAAGTACAAACATCTCAAGAGACAAAGTTGTCATTTTGAATATGTGACAGATTTAGAACTAAGCAATTAGGCTCTGACCTTGACAAAAAGTTCAATCTTTGCTGCTTCAGCCATCTCTGGTCCTCCTCAACCTCCTGCTCTTTCTGCGGTGTCTCAGTTGCCCAGGATGGTTCAGGAGAATGAGGTCAGTTTACATCCGTCCACTTCAACTCACGAGTTCTGTCTCTTCGTTTAATCTCTGAAAAATGCAACTGTATCGATGGCACTACAAACAGCGCCTTTCCTTCTTTCTCTCCCAAACGCAGTTTCTATCGTTTCCTTTTAGAGCCCAAACTCCTACCACACCCCACCGGTCTTGAGTGTTCGGAATACCAGCCCACTGGACGAACCTGTCCAACCTGTATCTTCCCTCATTCTGTGCTGCTTTAGTCATTGTGAGTTTCTCTCTAAACTGCTGTTCTACTCCCATCATTCTTCACTCCCCGTACAGTCTATAATCTTTTTACCCAAGTTTACCCAAAAATAAATATTTACACATTGTCATGTTGTTCCGAACACACATGTGCCTAGTTTCACAGACATATTTTAAGATAGTCCCAGACTAAAATGCATGTTTGAGCTGATTTAACTGAAAGCAACTTGTACTGACAAATCTTAAAATATATCAGTGCCATTGTTTTGTCGCATGTACATCAGTATGCACATGTTTTTTCTAAGGCACGTTTATTAAAATATTAAATGTCCTAATTTAACTATATAGCCTAATCCTGGCTTAATCTAAGCCTTGTCTGTGAAGCCGGGCCTTAATGTATTTAATCTCACTTTATTAGCCAATGTCTTTGCTGCCGACCTTTGATGATCCAATTCAACCATACGAATGAGAAAAAATGTCTTAAGTTAACACCGCATTTGATTTTTAGACCACAGGAGGAGATATTTGGCAAGACATCCACACTGCTCTTTTGCATACAATAAAAGTGAACTGCAACAAGGGACTGTTGAGCTTCAAAAATGACCATAGAGGTAAAATTGTACTCTAAAAACTCTTAAAGGGTTAGTTCACCCAAAAATGAAAATAATGTAATTTAGTACTCGCCCTCATGTCGCTCCATACCTGTAAGTTCATCTTCGGAAACACAAATTAATATATTTTTGTTGAAATCTGATGGCTCAGTGAGGCCTGCATAGCCAGCAATGAAATTTCCTTTCTCAAGATCCATTAATGTACTAAAAACATGTTTAAATCTGTTCATGTGAGTACAGTGGTTCAATATTAATATTATAAAGTGACAAGAATATTTTTGGTGTGCCAAAAAAACAAAATAACGACTTATATAGTGATGGCCGATTTCTAAACACTGCTGCATGAAGCTTCAGAGCGTTATGAATCAGTGTGTTGAATCATGATTCGGATCACGTGTCAAACCCATAGACTGTATGGGTCAAACCCTATGGGTCAAACCGACAAACTGCTGAAATCACGTGACTTTGGCGCTCCGAACCGCTGATTCGACACGCTGATTTATAATGCTCCGAAGCTTCATGAAGGCCATCACTATAAGTTAAATATAAAATAAGGTTCTTCTTTATTGGTATAAAGAAACTTTAACATCCATAGAAACTTTCCATTGCACAAAAGGTTCTTTATAGTGGAAAAGAGTTCTTTAGATCAGGGGGTTTCAAACTTGGGTCCGGGGACCCCCAGGAGTCCTCCAAAAGGTTCTAAGGGGTCATCAGAACATTTCAGAGAATAAAAAGAAATGAATGTTTCTCTCCTTTTTTGCCATATATATACTTTCCAGAGATGTATATGTTTGCTTTGTATCTTTCTAGTGAGTTTTTCCCTTTATCTGGCTCACTGGGGTTGTAAGGCGGTATTCTTAACGCAGTACAGACGCTGCTTAAATACATTTATTGTGAAGGTTGTTTATACAAATATTTTTTAATTGAAATTTTTCTTCTTCAGGTTTATACATCCAACATTAAGTATAGCCAGTTTAAGTTTGTAAACAATATGTTGCATTTATAATGTCACACTTATTATTTATCTAACTATTTAAATGTTTTCCCATACATAAAAATATAGAGATGGATTTTCGGAAGAGGGTCCCTCATAAAAGGTTCATCATATTTGGGGGTCCTTGGCATCATAAAGTTTGAAAACCCCTACTTTAGATTATTCAAATGTTCTTCACACTAAGGCAAAAATGGTTCTTGAACTGTTCACTGTTCTTTGGGAAAACCAAAATGGTTCTATGGCATCTGTAACCATGAAAACTGTAACGGTACATTCAATGTTGAAGTGCTTTGACCCTTGATCTGTGGAATTTGTGTGAGAATGAGGATACTCAGGAGAGAGAGATTGTATGAAGTATGAGGTGTGACATGTAAACATGCCTGTGTGTGACAAATCATTAATTTGAATACCTACCGTTTCAATTTGTATTGTATGTTGTAACCATGCCAACATTTTCTTAAATACTTTAAAGAAGAAACATGGCGACTCTTTCAAATTGCACATAAATGTCCTTGAATATTATGCCTAAATCTGATGGGTTTTTATTTATTTGTTTGACATTTTCTGCACTTAAAGAGTAGTTCACTTTAAAAACGAAAATTACCCCATGATTTACTCACCCTCAAACCAGGTGTATATGACTTTCTTCTTTCTGATGAACACAATCAAAGTTATATTAATAAATATCCTGATGCTTTATAATGACAGTGACGGGGTCCATTGAGTTTGAAGCTCAAAATAGCACATACATCCATAATAAACATACTCCACATGGATCCAGGGGTTAATAAAGGCCTTCTGAAGCGAAGCGATGGGGTTTTGTAAGAAAAATATCCACATTTAAAACTTTATAAAGTAAAATATCTAGCTTCTGCCACACCACCTTTCGGGTTCAACTTACACAGAAAGTGTAACGCCTCTCACAGTTCAAAATGCTTTCATTATGTCCGACGTCATATGTTGCGCCAGTTACACTTTTTTCATAAGTTAAATACGGAAGGCGGTCTGCCGTCAGCTAGATATTTTAGTTTTAAATATGGATATTTTTCTTACAAAACCCCATCAATTCGCTTCAGAAGGCCTTTATTAACCCCCCGGAGCCGTGTGAAGTACGTTTATGAGGGATGAATGCACTTTTTTGAGCTTCAAACTCAATGGACCCCATCACTGCCATTATAAAGCTAGGAAGCATCAGCATATTTATTAATATAACATGTTCAACAGAAAGAGGAAAGTCATATACACCTAGGATGGCTTGAGGGAGAGTAAATCATGAGGTATTTATTTTAAAGTGAACTAATCCTTTAAGAATCTGTGGAATTCTGCTGGATATAAATATGATAATGAGCCGAGGGTCCTACACTCCTATTGGTAGCTGAAAGAATCATCAAATGATTAAGGAACACTCAAGGGGCAGGGGGGGTGTAGACCTTTGTTAATGACGGGCGTCCAACACAACCTACTACATGTCAATACAGGGACTGAATGTACTGATTCACTACACTTCCTTTGTTCAAAATAGTCTGAGTCATTTAACTATTAGTTATGAATTCAGCTGAACCAGTTTTAATCTAGAAAAATAGGGAATCACCCCTTGCAAAAATTACCAGGGTAATTATAGATGCCAAAAACATTATAGTCATTTTGTCACAATAAAACTATGACAACTTGGTATCAGCCACCAACGTCATGAAAAAAGAAATTAAATCAATAATACAAATAATAAAAAATATTATGAATGCTTCTTAGTGTTTAAAGAATATCTTAATATAATGAATATATTGTAATTTTACAGTAGTAACAATAAATGTATGTAATGGAATTTGTTGAAAAAAAAAAAAAGCTTTTTTATAATATTTACTTTACATAGTACTTGAATGCCAACAGCCACATATAAACTCATGTGTCAATTGCTATAAATGACAGGGATTTGCATATTCTTCACAAGACACTGCAGTACCACAACATAATGATTCAAATCTGTCAAAGCTCAAACACAAAAAAACACCATCACTTTGATTTCCACAGTTGATTTCCTCATGGGTACCAAGAATTGTCCCAAAGACAAATATTTTGTATATTTATTGTTGTGGGAACATTTTGTCCCCATAATGTAAGTGACTTAAATTGCATTCAAGCTATACATTTCTTCAATTCATCTTCTGGGAATCGAACCCATGACCTAGGCCAGATATGGTTTTATTATTGGGAGGTGACAGGGTCCACGGCTTTAGAGTCCGAAAAGTCCATTCAGGATCAACTTGATAGTAAATGCAGCTATAGGGTTTACCTGAATCACACACACACATCATCTCACATTGTACTGTGGTGGTTAAACTATCATCATTTAGTTTCATTTAATTAGTTACTAAGAAGTGTGTTTGGTAACATGTATGTTCAGTGATACCTTAATTTCTGTCACTCTAATGTTAACAACTAATGTTCCAATAATCCGTTTTTGAGGAATCACCTGGGATCATCTTACAATTAGGCTACTTAATTATAATTGTCTATGCATATTATGAGATGACAATTAAACATAACAGCACATATTGTCAGGACTTCTGAAACTTAGGACCCAGATGCAGAGTGAACAACGAAGACTTTAACAAGACTCTAGACAGGGCACAACAAGGAAGTGACAAGGTGTGAGTTTAAACAGCAGGGCAGGGGACAGACACCACGATGACAGAAAGGGAGGATTACCACCGAGACCAGTCCCGGGAGATCATGAACTTGAGGATGGCTTGGGAGGCAACACCAGGCAGATGGTGGGAAAACAGGCAGGAACACCAGGAACCTGAGACTTGATCCCAGAATCAGCTCCCGTCTTGACTTCCAGGGAAAGAGATAGTGGCCAAAGGAGACTCAGGACACAGGGAAGGAACCAACACGACAACGAGATAAACAAGAGCAAAAATAAAACCTAAGAATAAGGAAACTGCAACTAAGTATCAGAAATCTAAAAAGAAAACAAAAAGAGATAAACAAGAGGAGCTAAATAAATACTAGAAATAAAAGACTGGAACTAGAAACAAAGTAAAAAAATAAAAAACCAACCTTGCAGGAAACTAGAGAGAAACAAAATCAAAGCTAGAGAAAAACTAAGGCTAGGGAAAATAAAGCTAATAACTATAACTTGGCAAGAGCAACAGCTATCACAAGGACAAGATAAGCCAGACAACGAAGGCGCACAAATGCAACGAACCAGCCAGGACATGAGGGAAAGAAGCACAATATAAAGGGACCAGAGCACATGAGGGTCAGGTGAGCACAATTAGTGAAAAAAGGACTAGACAATGACTAAACAAGGGGGCGTGGTAAAGGGAAACAAGGAAGCAGGACAAGAGGAACACACAAACAAAGACACAGCCATGTGCTCAAGCACAAGACAAACAAAGAAACACTAAACAAGGACAAAACAGACAAGACTGTCAGGGCAGGATCCTGACAGTACCCTCCCCCCAACGAACGCCTCCTGGCGTCCACACTGGGCAAAGGAAAAAGAGGTGACAACAATTGGGAGGATGGGCGGGGAACAAAACTGGGAGTACCAGGGCAGACAGGAAACCCGGGGGGCAGAACTGGGGAAGAAAATAATCCAGGAGAGTAGTTAAGGCCCGGGTATACATCGGCCGTCCGCGTTCGTGCACCGCCCGCATGACGTAATTTCCGGCCGCACACCCCGTCCGCGCGCAGCCCAAATTTCGAGACCGCGCGGATGGTCCGCGTGCAACAGCGCATGCGCCAGCAGTACAGAAGAGTCCACTAGGTGGCAATACGCACAGTATTGAGCACAGTGTTCAGCCGTCGAAGAAGAGTGTGCAAAGACCGGTTTAAAAACAACACGCTTTAAAAAAGAGAGAAAAACACGACAATGGACGGCGAACTCGACGAGCGTTTGAGCGAAGAGATTAGAAAGTACCCACATTTGTACAATTCATGTTTGAAGGAGTACAAAGAAAAACTTCTTGCAATGGTGGATGCACTACAGTTCTTCTCCGATCATGCCCAGCGAATGTCCCCTTGATAACAGGACTCAGTGCTGCCCCCCAATGTCTGGTAGAGCATAGGGAAAAAAAATGTACTGCGCATGCGTCGAACGCGATCATCCGCGCGCATCCGTTGTGTAGTATACTTTGAAAGACGCGCGGACAGGGCTGTGTGCGTGACGCGTCCGGGCGCGGTAAGTGAAGTATACCCGGGCCTTAAGGGACTGACCAGGGAGGTGCTGACTTTGGGAACCCATAAGGGCCAGGTAACAGGGAGGGAGGGATGGGAGGGGTAGGGACAAAATTAGGGGTCCTCCTGGGAACCCGGGTTTGTTCTAATGGGTGGGGTTTGAAGGTGACCTTGGTGTCAGAAACAGTCTTAGGGAAAAGTTCTTGATTGGGGACAGATTTAGGGATGAACTCAGGGGCAATGACTGCATTGGCACGGAAGGTGGATCCTTGGGGAACAAACTCAGGAAACAACCTAACATTCCTCAAGACTTCAGGGACAGACACTGGACCTGACCCAGGAGCGCCCTCCTGGGCGGCACTGGCGAGCTCTGGGAAAGGCTCGTGTGCGCCCTCCTGGGCGGCACTGGCGTGCTCGGGGACTGGCTCGTGTGCGCCCTCCTGGGCGGCACTGGCGTGCTCGGGGACTGGCTCGTGAGCGCCCTCCTGGGCGGCACTGGCGTGCTCGTGGGCTGGAGCCCGCACTGGACTGTGCTCTGGGATGACTGCAGTAGAGCGCGCGGCGGGCACGGGGGGGGGGCTGGAGCCGACACTGGACCGGGCACAGGGGGGGCTGGAGCCGACACTGGACTGGGCACAGGGGGGGCTGGAGCCTCTTGATTCAGGCCCTCCTGGATCAACAGGTTAGGGGCCTCTAGAAGGACATCTGACTTGCCAACATTGGCCTTCCTTTTCCTCTGCTTCTGAGGGCATGACAATTTGTACGGAGCGGACTCTGGACTGGCAGGAGCGGACTGCTTAGAAACGACTGGGACGGACTCGGAGACAGATGCAGCAATCCGACTCGCTCTCCTTCGTCTCGACCCCCGTCTCTTCTTGGGAGACAGAAGAGGATCTAAAACTTGACTTGATGAGGGGGAGAGGGTAGGTTGTACGCTACAAGAGGATTCAGGTTGTGTCAGTGCTGCCCACTGTCTGCGAATGTGTATGTAGTTGGAGAATTCCCAATACCCCAAGTATCTCAGCCCCTCCATCTCCCACTGTGGTAAAGGGTCATCCAAGCAGAGGTTGAAGATGTCTTTGAGGGCTGCATCCTGATATTCTAGGCCCCTAGCCACAGTCCAGAACTTCTGGACAAAGGCCCTCACATCTAGACCCCCCTGGCGAAGTGCTGCCAGCCTCTGCTGATGTGACAGTCGCTCTTGAGCATTGGTGGGTGGAAGAATCTTAAAGCTCATTCTGCTGGGTCCAATCTTGGCTGGTTCGTTCTGTCAGGACTTCTGAAACTTAGGACCCAGATGCAGCGTGAACAACGAAGACTTTATTTAAGAAGACTCTAGACAGGGCACAACAAGGAAGTGACAAGGTGAGTTTAAACAGCAGGGCAGGGGACAGACACCACGATGACAGGCAGGGAGGATGACCACTGAGACCAGTCCCGGGAGATCATGAACTTGAGGATGGCTTGGGAGGCAACACCAGGCAGATGGTGGGAAAACACAGGCAGGAACACCAGGAACCTGAGAGTTGAGGTCCTCTCCCAGAATCAGCTCCCGTCTTGACATCCAGGGAAAGAGACAGTGGCCAAGGGAGACTCAGGACACAGGGAAGGAACCAACACAAGACACACACGACAAGACAACAAGAGATAAACAAGAGCAAAAATAAAACCTAAGAATAGGGAAACTGCAACTAAGTATCAGAAATCTAAAAAGAAAACAAACAAAAAAAGAGATATAATAAACTATAACAAACAAGAGGAGCTAAATAAATACTAGAAATAAAAGACTGGAACTAGAAACAAAGTAAAAAAACTAAAACAAATTGCAACCTTGCAGGAAACTAGAGATAAAGATAAGACCACTAAACTAGAGAGAAACAAAATCAAAGCTAGAGAAAAACAAAAAATAAGGCTAGGGAAAATAAAGCTAATAACTATAACTTGGCAAGAGCAACAGCTATCACAAGGACAAGATAAGCCAGACAACGAATGCGCACAAATGCAACGAACCAGCCAGGACATGAGGGAAAGAAGCACAATATAAAGGGACCAGAGCACATGAGGGTCAGGTGAGCACAATTAGTGAAAAAAGGACTAGACAATGACTAAACAAGGGGGCGTGGTAAAGGGAAACAAGGAAGCAGGACAAGAGGAACACACAAACAAAGACACAGCCATGTGCTCAAGCACAAGACAAACAAAGAAACACTAAACAAGGACAAAACAGACAAGACTGTCAGGGCAGGATCCTGACACATATTACCTTTACCTAACAGATGTGCATGAATGTTGTAACACAGGGTTAGATGTAAAACTGTAAATTTGACAGTTCAGAAAAGAGCTGCGGTAACGTCATCAATATCATACACTCCCGTCTTCTTTTTGAGCTCACAGGAGAAATTGCATGAGACTGTGAGCAAATTTGTAGATTTTATGACCAAAAAAACTGTTTTTCAGGTAAGAAAATAAAATTTGATGCTTTGTATTTATGCTAACTTCAAACCCACATGCTAGTTTTGGCTGTTTGGGGTGGGGATAGTTGTAACAGTTGATTAAAAATGTTACAACGAACCATGATTCCAATGAGTCCAGTTATCAATCACATCTTCTGTTGAGCAGTTGAGGCAAAATCACGTGCGTTTTTGTTGCGTATCGAGGGATTTACTCAGTAAACGTTTCCATCATAGTTTATGCGCATAGTTTGTGTGCAAATTATAAAAATGTATACAGTTTTGTATGCAATATCTCAAAATTCATATCAAAATAAGGGGATCTTGGAAACAGTGACTGAACCCTTGTGTGACAGGAATAGGCCAACAGTACAATCACACACACACACACACACACACACACACACAAACGCTGCACTTTGCAGTGTTACTTTGTTGTGTTATAACACTTTGCAGTGTTAAGCTAGTGTTACAACACCTCACCCCTTACGAAAAATAACCATGGTTTTATTATAGTAAAAGTGTAGTAACCATGTTTTTTTGGCTAATTGATTACCATTTATATAACCACAGTTTTACCACAAATACCATGGTTAAACTATGGTTAGAGTAGCAAAACCATGGTTAATTTGTGGTTACCATGGTTTAACTACAATAACCATGTTTTTTGGGTTTTATTTGTAGTAAAACCATGATTCATTTTCGTAAGGGACCCCAGTAGTGGGGGTAGATTGTAAGAACGGAACTCACATCATCTGTGATTGTTTATAATACACTTCCAAGTTAGATGTATTTGTAGCAGACAAATGTGGCAACAATGTATCAAAATTCACTTCTAGCACAAACAACCACTGAGTTACTGATGCGCAAACAAAAAGTATTAGGCTACAACCATCCCCGGTCTCTCCCTACACTTCAATCCAATGATGAGAGTTCAAAGGTCATTTTCTTTGAAAATGAAACACTGCCATCTAGTGTTAAGTTTGGGTTGTGTAACTCTGAGCCGTCGTAAGTAATCTATATGAACTTCTTTCTTCTGTGGAGAAAAAAAAAACAGTAAAAGAAAAAGACATTTTGAAAATTGTTTTCAGCAGCATAGAGGTTTCCAATGAGGATGAATAAATGGCAACACATTTTGTGTGAAGAGTAGGCTTTTGCAAGAAAGAATTGGTCAACCACATTCACCAGTAAGAATATGTTGGTCAACCAACATCAACAGTTCTTGAAAGTCATGCTGGGCTCAGATTATATTTTCAGCACGTCCATGATGCAATGCTTGGGTAAAGCAGGAGTCAAATTAGGTTATTTTAATACTAATAGGGGGGAAAAACATTATATGAGTTTACAAAGAGTAGAAAAATGTTAAATGCATCCCAAATCACCAGTGATACCACTTGCATTGTCTTTACTCATAGTTCTACTTTAGAGGATATTTCAACATTTCTTTTCTTGGGGGACATTAGACACAGCTTCTGCAACAGATTCATCACTTTTCACTTCTCTATTTAAAAGAAAGGCCCAGGCGGCAACAAGAGAGGATAAATGTGTGAGTTTCAAAACACTCACTTCCTTTTCCTGTAACATTTCAGTGCCCTCAGCTCAGTTCAAAAGCCACAACCACATGCTCAATACACACACTGATACATGCACTGATATACATGCGGAATTGCCAATAGCTAATGCACCATATTTCTCATTCGTCTTGCTCTTGTAGCCACAGTTTATGGTGAAATCAATGTTCATCACATAAAAAAACCCATTAAAGTCAGGTAGTGAACATCAATTTAGCAGCCAATTTACTTTGAAAGGCAACACATTACATTCTACAGATTTTACCTGTTAATATTTAGATGTGGCATGTTAAAGTTAGATGCTTTAATAATTAAGGGGTCATGCAAAATGGGAGGGGAAGACACGTGAAAGGGTGGAAGGACATGTTATATACAAGTGATCTCAACAGGAAGCTCTTGCTTCCTATAAGACAGTCCTTTCGTAAATCTCTCCATCATTAGGTGACAGCACAGACCTCCACCAAACCTCCACATCACTTTGTTTCTCAAGGGACACGACAGTTGCGGTCTTCCCCACAAGCCACGTTCCTCAAAGACACAGGTATGAATTCTGCCAATCCTTTGATCTTTTTCTTAAGATCATCTGCGTTTTTACATACATGCATTTGTCTTTTACCTTCTTTTTTATACTTTCTCTTACATTAGCCTACAGAAAAGCATCATCTTAGCACTGTAAAGTCTTTTGTTCTCCTTTGCTGGATGAAATGTGATGCAGCATCCTTTTCTATCCAGATATATGTTTATGTTTATTTTTTAATTATATATGATATGAATATATATATATATATATATATGAAGGCGCACTTATTTTTTTGCAGCATTACACAAAATGCAAAGGTTTTCAGTTATGCCATTAGAAGTACAATATTTGAAGTCAGTCATTATTAATTTATTAATTTGTGTAAGTGTCTAAAAACAGGGGAATAATCAAGGTAAAGCAGGAAGTATTTGGCTGGTCATGTGATCTTAAAGCAGCCGCCCATATGAGGCAACCTGCTTGATAAAAAGGAATTCGCTTTCAGGGGGAAAAAAGTGTTGTTACTATTAAATAATACTAAAACAACATATTAAAAATATTTTGGTAATTCAAATAAATAATGAAATAAAATATTAAATTAAAAACTTGGCAACTAACTAATTTCAAAAACTGAAACGAAAATAAAATCAAAGCTAAAAAAACGAATTAAAATGACAAAAGCACATACAAAATAATTCAACCTTAAAATAAAAGATAAAAGTTGATTCAAAATATAAATAAAAACTATATTAGTGTATACATAATATTACAATAACACTGATTCAAGCACTTTTGATTTCTTTATGCTTTCAATTATTATTATTTTTTTCTGTTCAAAACATTGGCAAAAGATATTGGCTGCGTCCGAAATCGTATACTCTCTTAAGTAGGTATTATTTTGAATAAGTAATTACTTCACAACCGCTAAAAAAAATCTTCTTAATCTATATAGCTGGTATGAATGTGTGTAGTATGAATGTAATCTATACATACTGCATTCACCATGCTGTCATTATCATGTGCTCTATCAGCGTCCTGTAGCCTCATGTGTTAGAAAAGTGTCCTTCGTCTGCACACTTCAGAATCTCACAGGAAGTATTATGTCATCCGGGTACTTCTTCTTCTTCTCTTTTATGAGTACTGTGAATTTGGATATATATGTCAAATATTGTTTTTTGCCTAGGAAGCAGCTCACTGCTTGATATTTTAGCTTCCATACAAATAGTACCTATCACTATATTTGTACTTAGATGCTATTTTTGCTATTTATATTTTCTTTGCTACCTGGTGCAAACACTGTCCACTATTTACACTCTGTGTAAATAGCATACTTTTTTAACAATTCGCTGCCTATTTTTAACGAGTGTAATTTTTCCCCTACAGATGCCACTTCAGTAGGCTTTTAGCAAAGAAAGAAAATGTGTTATGTCCTGAAGTGCAAGTGTTAAGCCTTAACAAGATAGAGATCCAGGGATTCTGGGTGAGTGAAGAGACACTCCCTCTACTGGTCACTCCGCTTGTCATCTTCAGGAAGGAAGAAAATGACATGGATCCTGACTTTGACAAAACCACAAGTGTAGACTAAGTTCTTGCATGACGCCCAACAAAAAAATAACAAAACAACAAACTAACGCCCAGTTCTGCTGCTTCCACAGAACACTTATGGGCTCCCGCATAATATGTATGGCAAAGTGGATAAAGAAGCATTTTCAACACCCCAAGACTCTCCTTGTTGTATTTTTGGCCATCAGCTTCATCTTCAGTTGGATGTTAATGGCTGATGAACAACATCTCAATGGCAGCAATGAATCACTTACAAACAATATCACCATCCTGTTGTGGCACTGGCCGTTCGGCACCCGGTATAGCCTTACGGGGAACGTGTGTCTGAGGGACTACAGCATCTCTGGATGTGTGCTAGCGGACAATCGCACTCTCTATGAGAGTGCCGATCTGGTAGTCTTTCATAACTTTGAGCTGAAGCTGCATAGAGAACGCCTTCCAGTACATCTCCATCGGCCCACCAAACAGAAGTGGGTGTGGCTTTCGTTGGAAGCATCACAAAACAATGGCAACTTGTCACCATACAACAACCTTTTCAACCTCACCATGTCATATCACCCTCATGCTGACATCACTGTTCCCTACGGGAAGCTGTTAAAGAGGAAGAAACCAGGTCTAGACTTTGTTATCCCAAAAAACAAGAGCTATGAAGCCTGCTGGGTGGTTAGTAACTATCAGAAACAGCATAAGAGGAGCGCAGTGTTCCAGGAGCTGAACAAGATCCTCAACGTGCAACTGTATGGCCGTTTTGCCAAAAAACCTCTACCAAACGAGGCCCTGCTCTCAACGATTTCCCGCTGTTATTTCTACCTAGCTTTTGAAAACACACAGTCTCCACACTATATCTCAGAAAAGCTGTGGAGAAACGCCTTCCAGGCCGGGACCGTGCCTGTGGTGCTGGGGCCACCACGCAGAGACTATGAAGCCGTGGCGCCTTCGGAATCCTTCATCCATGTGGATGATTTTAAATCTATTAAGGCCCTGGCTGAGTATCTGAGAGGCCTAATTAAAGATCCAAAGAGATATAATGCATATTTTACCTGGCGACAAGACTATACTGTCAAACTATACACAGACTGGAGAGAGAGATTGTGCAATATCTGCCCCATAAACAGACAATTACCAAGTCAAAAGGTTTATGAGGATCTGAGTGCTTGGACCAAATGGTAACGTAACAGGACACAGAACATGTTTTTGCGTTTAAAAACGCAAGAATTAAAAAACGTATGGTCTTCACCGTTATTTAAGCGTTACTTGAGGTCTGCATTTTTAGACTACTGTTGTTCGCGACACATGAGCGCAACGGTCAAAGACGTCTTATAATTACATAACAAAAATGCAAGACACAGGAATGCATGGTCTACAGATGTATTCTTTAAAAGTTAAACTTGAGATCTGCGTTTTTAGAACACAACATTGATCGCAACACGCTGCAAAATATGCAAGATGTGAGCACAATGGTCAAAGATGTCCATCTAGCGAATGTTTACATAGAAGTGGAAGTAGAAAGCAAAAAACGGAAGATGCGGGGGGCTGGAAGATGCGGGGGGGGGGGGGGGGTTATTGGAATAAAATATAGGCCCTAATAAAATATAAACAAGGGCTAGACTCTAGAGACACTTCTTTTAACTGGAGGACTTTTTTTAGAAAACAAAACGTGAACTCTCCAAAATGTCATCGCTGTGCGATAAATTACTCATACTGCATTACATCAAGTGTGCTGCACAAGTCCTGAAAAGTGAAGGCAAAGCGTTTCGATCACCCTCAGGTGGCTGGATGCAGTATAGGTCATAAACCCTGAACCTCTCCATGTAATCTAATGGGATGTGAGACAAACTAAACAATCAATATATTTTTAACACGTTGAGGAGATTGGAGCTTTAACTTTAATTTCTACATTTTCATTTTCTGCGGGAGTGTGGGTGGGGCCTTAATATGGCAGCTCCACTTCACGCTCACTACTGCATAGGCTCTGCCTCCAAGATGTCAGCGCCATATTGAGATATTGGCATAGTGGACGCATGCTTTTTATTTCCCAAACCTGTTTAGTGCAAACTCCACCCTACAGTTGATTCTAAAGATCTCATTACTCGTCAATCATGTGCTGATCGCCTACATAATGCTACAACAGATACATTAACCCTACACCCTAACCTTAAACTGGTTTGAGGGATAAAAAAAAAACCTTTCCACTGTCTGTCAGTGGCGTGCACAGACCTCCACGGGGGCAGGAAGTCGTGTTCCGCCTCAGGTTGAAATTTATATTGCGTTCCAGGGCACTGTGGTTAAGATCGAAAAAGGCACTTTCACAAGCCCCCCTGCCTTTTATAAAGCTGTGTTATGCATGAAACGCTGAAAAAGCTCTGAGCGCAATGCTCAAAGACGTCCAACTAGCATGTTTACATAGAAAAACAATGTAAAAACAGTACAGAGGAAGACAAAGTAGTGAACCGAAAAAACACTTAAGGTCAAAAGACCATTTTTAGAATGCAGCGCAGCGGAACGTAAAAACTGGGTGTTCTGGGTCTACTCACATACAAATTTTGAAAGTTTTAAAATGGGAAATAGAGCAGTGGAATGGCAAGGTCTTTTTTTTTTTTTTAGTTTTGAATTTGTGTGCTGTATTTTTAAAAGGCTTTGTCATGCTTGCGATGCTAAGCAAGATGCAAGCACAATGGTGAATTACATCTAGCTAGGTGTATATAACAGCGGAAGTGCAAAAACATGTTCTGTGTGACTAGGTCCCAAATCTGTACATTACTGATCGAGGCAATTTTAGTAGTTCACAATGGCAGCAACACTACTTATATATAAAGCACAGTGTGTTGGAGTGCACCTGCATAAGACACAGTTCTTTTGTGATCTCTGCTGATGATGCCATGGTGCCAAACTGAAACCACAATTTGCAAGCCCTGCTTCCTCTGCTGTCACATGCCTCTGCAAATGGATTTCGAAGAATGGAACAAATGTTTGCAAGTTTTGGGGGAAATAATGCTACATGCAAATACCCATAGTCACAGTTCAGGGGTGGGGTTACCTTTATAATTTTTTTTGTTTTATATATATACACAAATATAAAAAAGGAGAATAAACATTGTCTATGAACCACAAATATTTTCGCCTGCAGTGAATTATTTTCTTAAGTTTCAGTATTTTACTTTAAGGGCATTGGTAAAAATAAAGTTCCATGCTGGAATGGCACTTGAGATACAAAACAACTGGGTATAGAAGTGAACGTTCTTTTGCAAGTCAATAAGATACTATCAAGAGACAATAAAAAGCAACAGTACCCAAAAGAATCTAGAAATGACGGTCAATGGAATTGGTTTAATTGCTACCCAGAAGATATTGTGTTGACTGAAGAGCAGAATTTCAATAAATTATCAGATATTTCTCTCATTTACATTGCACAGGGATGAGCATGCATGATACAGACACCAAAAGATAAGGCACATGACCTCCACAGAGGCTTTCAAACTGGCAGCAAATTTCTTCTATAATTACCCTGATAAAAAGAAATTACACAGAATTATTTTCTATAACTGGAGATGGGAGAGTGCAAGTATTTAGAGTGAAAGAACAGTGACTGATGTTCTTTGTGGACCATCTGAAAAAGGTCTCCTCCAAATTGTAATCAAGAAAAAAGAAAAGAAAAAAAAAATCCATCTCTTTAAAAATTAAGCAATCAGTCAAAATACAAGTTCATGAAGTCTTGAATTTGCTGCCCGTTCACATAGAAGAGAACAACTACAAAGTATGGAGACATATGGAAATCACCAAATATTGAACAATAAAAGACAAACATAAGTACATAAAAATCGATAGGAGCAAAAAAGTCATAAAAACGACTATAAAAATCATCTGAACCCATGACTTCATGTGCAAACGCATTTCAAAGCACCCATTATACAAATATCCATCAGGCTGCTAGTGTGCATGGTAAAGTCGAAACCAGACACTATACAGTTAAGAGTGTCCAAAAGCATGTACAGAAAGAACCAAATAAACAGATGCAACATTTACATAAAAATAAATCATATGACTGGTTTGATCCATAGCTTGGCTCTGAGAATATCTATAAAATCTTAGCGGGCATCTGTAGCTGGTTAGCTGGTGAGGTGACCCACCAGTCCAGGATGCAGAGCATTTTTAAAGACGTCTGGTCGGTGGAGGGATTGCATGTATAGGGCAGGGGCTCCTCCGGGATGGGCTGGTCCAGGATAGCCTTGCCCTGGGAGGGCTGTGCCAACCATGTGGGGCGGAGGTGGTGGACTCTGCTCATAATACGCTTCGGCACATTCGTCATCATAGGGCAATGCTAGGCGTTTTCCCTTTTGTCTACGGTTGCAGAACCACACACGTACTACCTAAAGAAAAAATTCAGGTCAAATGGGTTTTTGAAGCACTGACTAAATATGAAGGGTCCTTTGAGGCATGCTTACATCTCTCTCCAGGCCTAGGTCGTCAGATATGTGCGTGATCTCTAGAGTGTTGGGTTTGGGGCACTTCACAAAATACGACTCCAGAGCAGAACGGACCGTGCCTTCCAAACTGGTTCTCCGCTTTCTTTTTCTTGTGTCAACGAACACCCGTTCAATTTTGTACATCTGGAAGATATATTAAAAAATAAATAAATAATTAAAAAAAAGGCCATGAGACACAGAATAAACATGCATCACTGCATTTAAAGTAGGGCTGGGCCAATAAACGATATATATCGAGTCATGATAAAATTCATGTCGATAACGATAAGCTCTGGACATTTTGGATTACTCTAACATCCAATCACACAGCAGAAATAAACGTGACAACAGCCAGTCAGCGAGCAGCTTTTATATTGCACATCAAAAGTACACGCTCTACTGGCAAAGAAAACTCGACACGATAAGGAAAAAAAAATTAGTGGAATCGGCGACGAGTGTTAAATCAAAAATGAAACTAGCCTTGAGTAATCCAAAGACAACAAATTTGTTGATAAAAAAGGTAGCACGAATTGTTACTCATTTGAACCACATCACTATGGAAAGCCAAGCGGGCCAAAAACATGTGAATTTTAACACGCATTTAACAAGTGAAATACATGTTAAAAATTAGTTTGAACAGGTCAATGACATTGGCTGCTGAAGACTTTGGTCTAACCATTTCTGTGAGCTTAGGGGGGTGTACCGTTCATAGACTAGGCTACCACCATTTAACATGCTATAGATCAGCTTATTCAGCCTATTTATTTTGTCCTTTTATGCATTTTTAAATAAAATTGCTTTAATACCTTAGCACAGTAGAATATTTCTGCTGTCAGGAAAGCCAAATAAAGTTCTCATATCGGTCCTGACCTGAGCACAAGCTCTCATTCTAACCCTGAATGTCTAAAATACCATGTTTAAATACTTTTATTATTCTCCAAAAGTTTTTAAATATGAGATGATATTGATTACACGGGTCTGTCTCATAAACCTGCATTGATTGCTTACCTCCACTGTAACAGATTTCCCCACACAAATGTTAATGCTTTGATGTTAAAACTAGAATGTCCACTAATGTGCTTATTTATGAAAAAGCATGAGATAATATAAAAATATTTATTTATATAAATATACAAAAAAGGACAAAATAGATAGGCTGATCTATAGCATGTTAAATGGTGGTAGCCTAGTCCAGTGGATCCCAACCACGTTACTGGAGGACCCCCAACAGTGCACATTTTGCATGTCTCAGTCAAACACACCTGATTCAGGTCATCAGCTCATTAGTAGCTACTCCAAGACCTGATGTGGGCGTGTCAGACAAAGGACATCCAAAATGTGCACTGTTGGGGGTCCTCCAGGAACGTCGTTGGGAACCACTGGCCTAGTCTATGAACGGCACACCCTCCTAAGCTCACAAATGGTTAGACCCAAGTCTTCAGCAGCCAATGACATTGCCCTGTTCAAACTCATTTTTAACGTGCATCTCACGCGTTAATTTTATGTGTTAAATACTCATCAAATACACGTAAAATACGTGCTGATTTGTCACGAGCACACAACGCGTTAAATATGTGTTTTTGTTGATGAACATAAATCTGCATCCTCCTAACTCAAGCTACTACTACGGTCAAATGTACATTTCTAAGACAAAACATGTAATATTAATACTGCAGCTGAAGGTATATGCCAAAGTCAGGCCACACAAACCGGTTTCATGACTAGAAACAATATCACCTGTTAGCACACGCAGAAACCAAGACATTCATTTTTTCTATTAAGAAATTTAAGGAAAAATGACTGGAGGAATTCAAAAACGTGAAGGGTTTGTCATATTCTGACAATAAAGAGTAATTTAAAACCACGAGTAACAGTCTGGTTTCTATAACTTTCACTTAGGAACAAAAATCTGCCTTTAAATTTGAAAGAAATATAGATTTTACATTTATCGCGATAATTAATCGATATGAAGATTTGATCAGCCATATCGCCCAGCCCTAATTGAAAGGTCAAATTTGTGTGTGCAATAACATGTAAAACTTGCAATATTATTACCTAGGTTGATATTCTGCAGTACTGGACTATTTTTCTTAGCGGAAACTTAAAGTCAATGTCCTAGTCAGAAAGTTGACTAGTCAACATTGTCTATTGGCCATGAATTTATTTCATACACAGCCACATACAGCTGCCGGTCAACGTTGCAAAACCTTATGGTTGCAATCTAACTGAAGTATCAACAGATCTTTTCTTCTGCATTGTAGCATTTGAGCATGAGGATTATCGAGAGAAGAAAAAAAAAAAAAAAGTAGGGCGGGACTTGGTTCAATTCATCAGTTGATTGGACAGAGGCAGAGCTTAAAGAATTAATTGACTTTAAAATTAAAACCCTGATAATCCTGAATACTCACCCCAAATCTCATCCAAGATGTTCATGTCTTTCTTCAGTCGAAAATAAAATAATTTTGAGGACAACATTCCAGGATATTTCTCCATATCAATGCATTTCAAAGGCAACCAACGGGTTGAAGGGCCAAATCAATGCAGTTTCAAAGGGCTTTGAAGGGCTTCAGAGGCTCTGCACGATCCTAGATGAGGAATAGGGTCTTATCTAGTGAAACGATCGATCAGTCAGTCTCAATAAATAAAAATGTATATACTTTTTAACCGCGAATGCTTAACCTCAGTGATTCTTCACAGCACATCAAGTCGGAAAGATCACACGTGACGTAGTTGGAAGTACTGACCCAGTGCAGAAAAACTCCAGCTCATGTTCTCCTCCAACTTCAAAATCGTCCAACATTGTTTTACCTTTATTTTTATAAAAGGCGTTTGACTGAAATTGAGCATTCGTGGTTAAGTATATACATTTTTATCTATTGAAAATGACTGACCGTTTCACTAGAGAAGACCCTATTCCTCGTCTAGGATCGTGCAGAGCCTCTGAAGCCCTTCGAAACTGCATTCAGACCTTCAAACCGTTGGTTGCCATTGCCAAATGCATTAAATGGAGAAATATCCTGGAATGTTTTCCTCAAACTTAATTTCTTTTCGACTGAAGACAGACAAACATCCTGGATGACATCAGTGAGTAAATTATCAGGAAACTCATTTTAAAAGTGAACTAATCCTTTAATGCAAGCTTTCAGCCAATTGTAAGAAAGGGGCGGGATTAACACAAATTATTGGAGAAGTCCAGCATACATCACCAGAGAAGCCAGTCGAAGATTGAGTTATAAAGGATAATTTACTCACAATAAGATCAATAACAGCTATATTTAGAAAATGGATCAGGTAAATTTAAATTTCATACCAACTTTAGCATTATACTTCATGGTCAATTTAGAAAACAGACTGAGAGCAATATAACTGCTAATTATTTTGAGATATATATATAGATATAGATAGATATATATATTGATATATAGATATAGATATAGATATAGATATAGAGATAGATATAGATATATATACACACACAATTAAAAGAGCGGCAGTATGAAGTCATGAAACAATGTAGCACACCATGGCGCCACCTTGGGATTATGAATTAAGTGAGAAGCCGTTTTGAGTTTCTGTATTACATTCCACTTTTTAGATAGAACCTCTGTGTTCTAAATAAAAAGCCCCTAAATGTAGGCTAAACAACAAAAACATCACGTAAACAACATGTAAATAAGTTGTCTCAGAATAAGAATAACTCAATTTTGAGTAAAGTCAGATAGGACCTTATAATTCCAAGGAGTGCAGTTACATTGTAAACTATAGGCTACTATCATACACAGCCTACCAAAGCGGCACGCTAGTATTCTAGCCTATTCCAAACATAGCCCGCGTGTTGTAAAAAGGTGACTGATAGTGAAGTGTCATTCATGAACGATTCATTCATTTTGAATATGACTGGGCATGCGCAACCTCCCATATGTTCTGTACAGGAAACAGAGTATTAGTTTCTCAAGTCTCGGTTCGAGTCAACCGTTCATCAAGTCCCAGCCCCATTAGGCAAGGCTATGCAGTCACCGGAAACAAAAGATTAGTTCATCTCTTGAGTCTTCTCGTTCAAGTCCCCATAGGCTGAATGCAGAAACAGTTCATCTCTCGAGTTTCGTTCTTTTGTCACGTGACAGCTGCGTTGGATACAGAAATTAGATAATTCCTTTACAGTCTATGGTTAATTCACAACCTTCCTTGCAAACAAGCCACGGTTTGTTTATTCCAGTTTTAGCTAGTATAATAATTTATTTGCCTATGAAGCCTGGACACATTTAGTTGTTCAGAACAGATAAGCATAACAAATGTTTATTGCACATATCTGATGCTTTTATAATAAATATATTACAACATGCAGTCAATAATACGACTAATGTACATGTTGCGAGACACTGAACCGGGAAGCGGTCACGTGAAAAAAAAAAAAAGAACGAACGACTCGAACGAGAGATGAGCTAATCTTTTCCGGTGACTGCATAGCCTTGCCTATGGGGCTGGGACTTGATGAACAAATGACTCGAACCAAGACTCGACAGATTAACTAATCTTTTGTTTCCGGACGCATGTATTAATTTACATATGAGGCTGTCACGGTGACAAAAGAAAGAACGATTTGGATCGGGAGGTGAGATGAACTAACAGACTGCATAGGCTACATAGACTTAAGCTACAGCAATTAATTAATCATTTCTTTCTCAAAGTTAGGGCATGGCTGCATTTGCTTATAGTTTATTTTTTATTCCAAAAGTACTAAATGTGTTGAAAAATGTAAGATGTAACATTTTAATTAGATTCTGCTCAAATTAACGAAATGACGAATATATTTGTTCATTTTGCTGAACGAGATTCAAAGATCCGAGTCAGTAAAATGATCCGAACTTCCCACTACTAGTGACTGAGGTGAACTACCCTCAAGTTCAGTGACATTATAGATAGTCGGTTTTGAGCGCCCCTAGTGTAAATGTAGTGTACTTACATCCTGAGGGTTTTCGGAATTCTCGGCCTCATTCAACCACCTCTGTAGCAGCGGCTTCAGTTTACACATGTTCTTGAAGCTAAGCTGGAGAGCCTCAAAGCGGCAGATAGTCGTCTGACTGAACATTTTGCCTAGACAGAAGTACAACTGTTAAAGCCAACATTTCACACATTTATTCATGTATTTAGAGACCGTAAAACTCACCATACAAGTTTCCAAGCGCGAGTCCCACGTCTGCCTGCGTGAAACCCAGAGTGATGCGTTTGTGTTTGAGCTCTTTAGCAAACTGCTCCAAGTCTTCTGTGGTCAGATTCTCCTAAAATTTGTTTTTAAAAACAAAACAATTAAGTTATATTCTCAAGCAACAATGGTATATGTAAAAATCTAACTAATTTATAAAAATAAAAAAAAACACTCACCTCCTCCTCAGAATCACTGCAGCCTCCACTGGAGGAGCCGCTGCTCCTGGCTGCGCTTTGCGCTTGACCCGAAGGGATGTTTGGCGCGGAGCCTCCGTTGAAAAATCCCGGGCTTCCGAACCCATTTCCGGGTGGGGATGGAGACAGAGAGGGAGATGATGCAGAGGGAGTCGGGGGAGCTTGAGAAATATTAGCGGGGGCCGTGATGTGAGACAGTCCAGGCCAAAACGAAGGGTTCCAGGGCGTGTAATAATTCACCCCGGTGGGCACGGATGATGTCCCGGCAGTGAGATGATATTGTGACGGCGGCTTGTTTTCTTCATTGGCGTATTCATCAACATCTTTCTCGGTTTTTACCTCAGATGGCATCTTGATTTGTTCCCTTGTTTCAGCGATAGGCGGGCTGATGTTTGCTGGTTGGGTGGCTGCCGTGGCCCCGGCCACCTGCCCGGTGAACTCGGGGGCAGCAAACGTGTACCAGTGTTTGTGTTGCGCAAAATCACTGACTTGCAGATCGTTCGTTTTAAAATCGCCAGAAAACGGGAAGAAGGTTTGGTGTGTGGCAGGGCTGATTCCGTTGAAATGAGCTTTGTTAAAAAGCAGGCTTGGATCCTGAAGCATGCCGTGCGTAAACTGCAAGGACGCACCGCCAAGTCCATCCAGGCCCGGGGCTTGAGAATACATGGCCCTGTTGATCTCGTAGGATCTGCAGTCTGCTCCTGTCGGGCTCTGCGCTCTCTCCGTCATCTTCCCACAAAAAAAGTTCTTTAGATTTCAAACAAGAACGTTGAGACTGCAGGTTTGATAATCAATAATCGGCGATCAGTAGCTCCATGCCAGGATGTTCTTGTAAAAATGAGCAAACCAAAGAAGACCTCTAAGCCTCAGATTGTGCGTCCCAACACAAGCCTGTGCTGAAATGTGTGAAGTTCTTGCGTAATTGCCATCAACTAGGCCTTAGAATGAGCTAGTAACTCTCCAACTCTTCCCAATCTCAACTCTGATCCTGTCCCACACAGGTTTTCCTAATCAATCGGAGTTGGAGGCTGGGGTCTTAACCATCTCCTCTCCTATTGGTCACCTGAGACAATAAGCCACAGCTGACTTTGTGAATGAACTTGGTTTTCTCATTGGGTGAGGACATGTTTGGGAAAGTGAGGTGTCTGTAGATAGATATAAATGCATTTTCCAAAAGTGCACAAACTATAAATAAAATCATAATTAAGACATTTTAACTTCGTTCAAATCTTAAATGTATCTATACAATGAAATCCATAATCTGTCACTTTGTTTTGAAGTAGCCGAACATCCAGTAACATTAGCTACATCTCTTATGCGTGCTGACAATTTACAATGCAAAATAGGACTATATTCATGTGTTTTATATTCATGCCACATTAAGTAAACTTTGTTTCAGTAATATGCACTTAATGAGTTGTTCTTGAGAACGAAATTCTTAACATCCGTGGGAAAATCCACTTTATTGTGCACAAAGTGAACGGCACGTTTTATGTGGTAGGCCTATTTTTAGGCTAATTATAGGCGAAATGGATCATAAAACCGTATAATCAATAAAAATGCATTCACATGTATTATGTCTGTTCTATTTGGTCAAGACAGATAAATAAAAGGTGAAATGTTTGTCTGTTGCTGATAAGCAATTGGATTACAAGCGTCATATCTCCCACCTTCACGCTGCTTGTCGAACCACAGATAAAAGTCGTTTATGCAAGGGTATTTAAAAAAAAAAAAAAGTGATGTGGAATAGCCTACTGTCATTTTAGTTCGGTTTTAATTTTATCCCATAAGAAATTAACTCAATCATTAAAATCAATTAATTATCAGATGCTTAACAAAACTATAGTGCTAATTAAATGAGGGATATATATATATATATATATATATATATATATATATATATATATATATATATATATATATATACATACATACATACATACATACATACATACACATACACTCTAAAAAAAAAGGTTCTATATGGCACCAAAAATGGTTCTTGGCTCGTAATCATAGGGGAACCTTTTTTAGTGCTATATCACCAATTTTGGTGCTTCAGTGGTTCTTCAGCGGTTCTTCACCGGTTCTTTGACTAAGGTGCTATATAGCACCGCTACCATATACAGAACATGTTAAGATATGGTGCTATATAGCACCAAAAGTGGTTCCTCTATGATTACGATGAAGAACCATTTTTGGTGCCATATAGAACCTTTTTTTTAGAGTGTATATATATATATATATATATATATATATATATATATATATATATATATATATATATATATATATATATATATATATATATATATATATATATATATATATATATATATATAAAATTAAGACAGCAATCAATGAACTCATAATGCAAAAATATATAGGCTAAAATGTAGGCTAGTGTCTCAGATCATGTTGTGAAATCAAAAGATTATGAAATGTGATCTTATCCCATCTCACTTCTCATTTTCATCATTAGCCTACCCCTTTCAAAAATATACATAGGCCTACATTAAAACCTGTTTTCTCCTTGATTTGAACACATTTTTAAAAATGTATTTTATAACCTACTATAGTTAGCTATATATTCAATCAAAGTAGAATTTATCGGATTTTATTTAGCCTATTAATTTATTAAAAGTTTAGTCTGAGTGCGCGACGAACCTAATAATTTGAAACATTGATTAAAACGTCACGGTAAAACATTTTAAAGATAGGTCTATAGCCTAAAACTACAATGTTTTCTTAATATTATATATGCCTATAGGCCTACCTTATATATGATTATATATTAAAAATAAAAATATACTAAAATTGCCTCTCTTTTTTTTTGCATTAGCCTAGGCCCTATTAATATTTGAAATTGCCTATAGGCTATATTTACTTTTATAGGCTAGGTCTAACATAGCGCAAGCTTCGTTCACGCACTTCGGAATAAAATCGAGCTTGCTTTTTGTTTCATTAAACGTTGTTTCAATTTTGGAAAAGCTCTACAGAAGCATCGATACAGCTGTGCACCCCCGACCGAGCCGATCGGTGCAGATTGCGGCAGGAAGACGCGCCGCAGGAAAGTGGATGGGGGAGGCATTGTGCCAGAAGAGCCCGAGGCCCCCCGCCGCTTCCAGATCCAGAGTTGCGATGGCCGGCCATTAGCTGCCTTTCAGCACTGAACAATAAGTCTCAACCCTTTGATTCTTCCCCTACCCCCTCCTCTGAAACAAACAAAGTTTCAAAAACGTCGTCAAAGTTTCACCGACACACTCAAGTCTCTTTCCAGCATACACATGCACACACACGCTTATTACAAGGTAGACCTATGTTAAGGCATATTACTCTTTGATTCCCTGTCTAATCCCTCTGATGCTTCGCCACCCACCCAGGGCATCACACACACACTCCGGCACCATCAGTGCAAGCACAGCCAACACAACTCTACAACAATCAACCCCCTGCCTTCAAACACACTCTTGCAGACCAGGAGCTATGGGTCACAACTGAGCTGTCCATCTCTCCTGGTCACAAAGCCGAGGAAAGGACACACAGGAGGCCTCCGGGGCCAGTCAAAGCTTTTAAATGACATCAAACCACTGCTCCAGGCATTGTGCTGGCCCATGGACTTGGTGGGGATTGTTATGTAAAGTGCAGACAGAGGAGGAGAAAGTGGAAAGAGATGACACAGGCCGGCGGGGTGTGCAGTGAGGGACGGCAGAACCAGGATTAAGCCGCAAAACACTCCCGGGTGGCTCTATTTGGCAGGCCGTGTCTATTTAGTGAAATTTATACTCAGCAAATCTTTTCTTGGAGAGATAACTTCATCAGAGTAAACATGAACTAAAGACAGGCATTTCATTGCACTGAGCTGTTTGCGGTGCTATTAATTGCTATTAATATGAAGCAAAATCATCACCCCACCCTTACATTAGATGTATTTTGGAACATGTCAGAAGGAGGCCACATCAGCTTTTTTACAATCACATATGTGTGTGAACCAAATGCTTTTGGTTCTAATAAAAGGGGCGTATATTGAGATGAAATGGTTTGAAGATTGCAGTCTGGAGGAAGGAAACACCAGAAAACCAAACCGACATGACGCTCTTACATGCATCTATAAAATATACATATTTTTAAATCAAAATGTTTGGGAAATAAGCTAAATCAAATGACTGTTTTAAACCTCCCAGTTGCTTTCTGGTCTCACTTTATAATAACATGGCATTCTATATGAAATATGGTTATTATAGAGAAATATTTTTGTTACTCGCAATAAAATAAACATTAACGGAAATAAAATATTTGATTTCAGCTGCTTACCAAAACCAGCATTTTACATTTTCATTTAGTTTCTTACTAAACATACTAAAATTAAAGTTAAAACCTGATTTTTTTTAAATAAAAAATATCTACATGTTTTTTTTAAAACAACAATAACTAATAAAAATGACAGACAAGTCAATTTTAACTTTATACAAACTCAAAATAAAAAATGCAACTAAAAACAAAACCAATTCAAATGATAGAAATATAATAGTATCTTAAACTAAATAATAATGATAAATATATTCTATGTTATACAATATAGAATATTTTGTACAACATGCCAAGTCATACTCTAGAAACCATTTATGTCATATTAAAAAAGATCATTTTAATATTAATCTGACTTTATGTCTTGGGGTAAAAAGCTACAAATGCAGTCTTGTTTTCAGTGGAGATGTTTTTAAAACTTAAAAAAAACAAACATGACCCTAAGTTTTAGTATCTGATAAACAGGTATGTGACCTCTCTTCCCTCTGCCCCATTCACTTATACAACCTGTCCGATGGCCTTTTGATTGCTCTTGACACCCTGCTGACGACTACTGCCTCTCTCCCCACATATCTTGATCAGGTGGCCTATGGCTGCCTTCCTCACCATTCATGGTTACAATGGCCTTTAATGGCTCTCCCCCCCATAGACACCTCAGTGAGGCTGGATCTGTGATGGGCTCCTCTGAACCACACCTTATGGGGCAGATAAGTGGCCCATCGCAGAAAAGAGCCGGTATTGGGGGGAGGTCGTGTCTGCTCTTGCCACGTTCTGTTTGGATGCTTGAGCTGGAGAGGACAAACAGTTTACTTTCAGAGAACGAGGGGTTTCAGCTCCAACCTAAAACAAACACGAATAGAAATTAAACCGACACATGTCAAACATACAATGAAAATCCTTGGTATCCATTCAATCCTACTTCGATTTATGGAACAGTGCATTTAATGCACAAATGTGACCCTGGACCCTGAATTTTGGTGCTTCAGTGGTTCTTCAGTGGTTCTTCAGAGGTTCTTCATCACTTCTTTGACTAAGGTGCTATATAGCACCTCTGAAGAACCGCTGAAGAACCACTGAAGAACCACTGAAGAACCACTGAAGCACCAAAATTGGTGCTATATAGCACCTTAGTCAAAGAACCGCTGAAGAACCACTGAAGCACCTAAATTGGTGCTATATAGCACTTAAAAAGGTTCCCCTATGATTACGAGCCAAGAACCATTTTTGGTGCCATAAAGAACCTTTTTTTAGAGTGTATTATAAATCGCACGGGTATATATTTGTGGCAATAGCCAACAATACATCGTATGGGTCAAAATAATAGATTTTTCTGTTTTGCCAAAAATCATTAGGATATTAAGTTGGCTCAACATCCATTACTTACAAAGATAAATAGATTAAACTCAAAAATATATATATTTATAACATTGCAAGCTCTACTTAACATATTCTAGTGTATGCAACACAAAAATGTAAATGTAAAGGTGAACATAAGTGTATGTGTAAAGTAAATGAAAAAACGTAAGTGACGTCAACTAGCATTACAACTTGGTTCAAATTAAGTAAACCTAACATAAAATTTTACGTATTTGTGAGCTGCGTCATATGCAAATATTTAATCCAGCCAATGAGCAGAAGCGGGAGCCATTTTGAAGCGTGATGTGGTGAAGACTCTGTCAGGTAAGCTGTCTTTGAAAAAAACTAGGTAAAATATTAGAGTTTGACTTTTTTAACATTCATTAACACTTGTTTAGTGTGTTAGTGGAGTTTGTTCCTTAACTGGAAGTACAATGCAATGTTTTCTGAAGCGCAATGTGGTGAAGATGATGAAAGGAGATAAGCTTAGCTTTATATTAACAAAATAAAGTGTGCCATCTAACATCCACTCTTTTAATGCATTTGTAGTCACTGGCGATTTGTTAAAATTATATTTTTCATTTCCTATGAATTCTTCAGCAATCAGAATGTTACTTTTGAATACCTTGCAACTCTATATATCTAGTTTGTATGTGTACACTCAAAAAAAAAAAATGCTTCTTGTCCCGTAATCATAGGGGAACCTTTTTAAGTGCTATATAGCACCAATTTTGGTGCTTCAGTGGTTCTTCAGCGGTTCTTAAGTGGTTCTTCAGAGGTTCTTTGACTAAGGTGCTATAGCACCGCTAACTAAGGTGCTCTATAGCAGTGCTACCATATACAGAACATGTTAAGATAGGCTGCTATATAGCACCATATGTCTATGATTACGACAAAGAACCATTTTTGGTGCCATATAGAACCTTTTTTTTTAAAGAGTGTACAGAATAAAAAAAGCCATTTACCTGAATAAATAAATGTATCAATTCTTTAATAACTAAACAAATGTGGTTTGGATACTCACTTGAAATATTTAATTTATATGCCATAATATAGCATCTTAATAGTTTTGAACAACGTTTAATACTACCACTCATACGTTTGGGGTCAGTGTGATATTTCTTTTTGTTTGGAAGAATGTTTTTAAATTAAAACTTTTAAAAAAGTGACAGTAAATACATTTATAATGTAAAAAGGTTCTTTTTCACAGTTTTCACAAAAATATTAAGCATCACAACTGTTTTCGACATTGATAATTATAACTCTAAATAAAATAAAAAAACAGCAAATTGGCATATTAGAATGATTTCTCAAGGATCACGTGACACTGCAGACTGGAGTAATGATGCTGAAAATTCAGCTTTATCATCACAGGAATATAATACTTTTTAAAATATATTAAACTAGAAAACTGTTATTTTAAATAGTAATAATATTTCACTATATTAATGCTTTTATTGTGCTTTTAGGCATGATGACTCCGATTGTTCGAATATTACAATTTAATAATTCTTAAATCGATATGTCATCCTCAATAAACCCGTCTCCGGCGTGTTGCCTCCGATCCTTTGAATATTCCGATCTATTATGACCGCTGACCTGTAAAGTTGCCAGAATAGTAATCATACACTGCTTGTTAATTGGCCAGAGGAGAACTGGCACCCCGACTGAGCCTGGTTTCTCCCAAGGTTTATTTTTCTCCATTAGGTCACCTGATGGGGTTTTGGGTTTCCTTGCCACTGTTGCCTCTGGCTTGGCTTGCTCAGTTGGGGACACTAAATTGTTCTAAATTTTTCAACTAAATATCCAAATAAATCTATTTATTAAACTAAATTAACCATATAAACTAAATTACTGATCTAATTACTGATCTAAAGCCCACACTGTCACTGTATGATAAATGAACTGATGACATCACCGTTTTCTCCAGAATGGCTATATGGCTGAATAAAATGATGCTGCATTATTTCCCTGTTTAACACTGTAAAGCTGCTTTGAAACAATCTGCATTGTCAAAAGCGCTATATAAATAAGGTTGACTTGACTTGACTATTGATCAACCTTGGTGAGCAAAAAAAAAAATCTTACCAACCCCAAACTTTTCAACGGTAGTGCGTATGCATTATATTGCAAACAATTCAGTTAAAGATGTAAAAAAATGATTCAATTCTAATCCAAACAAGACAGTATAGTATCAGAACAGCACATCTTGAATATAACATTCATCACAGCTGTGATGGTATGCAAGATTATGATGTCATTATCACCCATATATGTCAATGAAATACAATATAGTAGATTTATTCAAGTTTATTTATTTATTTACACTAAAGTGGCTTGAGCACAGGAATCACAACAGCTCTGTTTCATTCGGACTAGTATATCATTCCCTGACACAATCATTATATCATTAAATAAAATTAATTAGATTTTTACTGAGGGATACAAAGAAAACAAACAAACAAACAAAAGTGACTTCATACTTCATTGAAAAACATAAAGAGGAAACATTACAAAAGTGGCAAAAAAGAAACTTTGTTAATTAGAAAAAAAAGAAAGAATATATTTTGTTTTAGATCAGCACTGATAAAGACAACCAAATTTTGACAGTAAGAAAATAATATTCAGATAAGGAGAGAAAAACAACAATCTGTGAGAGACCACTGTGTATTTCTTATGCAAAATAATAATAAGAGGTGCTTCTGGAGGCAGCTTTGCCCAAAAAGATGAACACTGCTTTAAAAATGACATCTAGCCAAAAGAGATGCTTATAAAGATTCCTAACATGACCCTAAAGAGGAATGGTTTTAAAAAGGGGGAGACATAAAAGCTAGTGAGAGAAAACCAACTCCAGACTTAAAGAATAAAGATGTGGAGTAAAGAAACCGCATTAAAAGGCCGGTTGAGTTTCCACAGAGTTTGCGGAGTTCTTTCAGAATCAATATGTGCATCGGAGTACAAGAAACACTAACCACTGTTGTCTTTTACTTTATTTCCTTATAGTTCGTCTACATATCTCCACTTCTTCAGTATCTTTAGAGTTTGGGTATTTTTTCACTTTGATCTGATGGGTCTGACGTCAGCCCAGATGTCCCAGGAAAAACAGAGTCATAGTTTTTTTCTTTCCATGTATGTATGGATGTCATCATTTGTATGTGGTACAACTTCACCCTATGGAGGAATGCTTTTAGGTGTGTTAGGCCTATTGTAAAAGTAAGCAGGGGTGTGTGTGCGTGTGCGCACGTGTCCAGGTCACTTGTGATTTCTCTGGGAGTGTAAGGTAGAGTCGTCAAACAGTGGGTTTTTCACCTCCATCTCTCCAGTCTGCAGAGAATAAAAGACAGAAAATTGTGTCAAACATAGAAGTCATAATCGGGCTAGGAAAGAACCTCTGCACCACATAGATGTGGCTTCTAAAGTATGTGTGTGTGTGTGTGTATACACACACATATACAGTTGCAAGAAGTATGTGAACCACTTGCAGAATCTGTGAAAATGTGTATATATATATATTTTTTTTTTTGAACAGGGTTATTTTTTTGTCTTGTGGACTATATGTAAACATTTTTATGTAAAATATCTTATTCAGGACAGTAATAAATAAAAATAATGCAGTTTCTATGATCTTTTTTATTTAGTTAAAATTATTCACATTTTCACAGATTCTGCAAGTGGTTCACATACTTTTTCTTGCAACTGTATACCGGTCAAAAGTTTGGAAACATAACTATCTTTAATGTTTTTGAAAGTCTCTCAAGCCTGCATTTATTAAAAAAACAGAAAAAAAAACAGTAATATTGTGAAATATAATTAGAATTTAAAATAATGGTTTCTATTTGAATTTACTTTAAAATATAATTTATTTCTGTGATGCAAAGCTGAATTTTCATCAGCCATTACTCCAGTCTTCAGAGTCACATGATCCTTCAGAAATCATTCTAATATGCTGATATGATATGTTGGAAACCGTTGTGCTGCTTAATGTTATTTTTTATTACCTGTAATACTTTTTTTCAGGATTCTTTGATGAATCAAAAGTTTAAAAAAAGTTAAAATCTTTTGTAACAATATACACTACCGTTCAAAAGTTTGGGGTCATTCATTTTTTTTGAAAGAAATTAATACTTTTATTCAGCAAGGATGTGTTAAATTGATAAAAAGCGATAGTAAAGACTTATATTGTTAGAAAAGATTTCAATTTTGAATAAATGCTGTTCTTTTAAACTTTTTACTCATTGAATCCTTAAAAAAAGTATCACAAGTTCCAAAAAAAATATGTTTCCAACATTGATAATAAATCAGCATATTAGAATGATTTCTGAAGGATCATGTGACACTGAAGACTGGAGTAATGACGCTGAAAATTCAGCTTTGCATCACAGAAATAAATTATATATAGTATATTAAAACAGAAAGCAACTATTTTAATAATAATATTTTACAATATTACTATTATAAATAAATGCAGGCTTGATGAGCATAAAAGACTTCTTTCAAAAACATTTAAAATAGTAATGATTTTCAAACTTTTGACCAGTGCTGTATATATTAACTAACATTTGTTTTACTTGCAGGATTAACATTTATATGCTTTTGAAAACTAGATGTCCCCAACAGCCAAAGAGTGTCTGAATCTTGTCTGAAAATAACAAAAGAGGAAACAAAACTAGACAAATGTCTTAACATATAAACTTGTGACTTTGAACAACAAGGTGAAGTAATCATAAATCCAGATTTGCTTTCACCCAGTAACGGAAAGGTTTGCTAATGAATGTAATGAATCACGCCACTTTAGTTAGTCAGATAAGTGAGGGATAGAGATGCTAAAAAGTGTACACACCGGTGCCAGTCCAGGGCACTCATACACAGTGAAATCTCCCTCCTCATTCTCCTCGTCTGACGTGGCCCCAGACTCTGAGACTTTAGGTTCTGCTTTATGTCTGTTAAATACAAGAATGTTTATCACCGATATAATATGGATCACATTTTATGATACTTTCATGCAAAGTTTAGTAAATTAATCTCTCAGTGCAATGCCTGCTTCAACTTCGTTATCATGAGGTCATAATTTTCGCACAATAGCCGCAATGATAACAGAAACGGAAGTGACATATCAAAAAAAGTTTTCTACATTTCATAACCAGTAGACCAAACTCAAAAAGAATGATTTTGACAACTTTACAGGTCAAACTAAATTTGACTAAATAATGCAGGTAATTCTTTTTTTTTAAATTACAATACAAATACAATGGTAATTTTGGCAAACATATGGGCTTTTCACACTGGCCCAGTTTAAATGCATTACTATAAACATGAGTATTTAAAAGGGGAGATTAAATAAGTTTTGGTACTAGTACATATAATATAAACATTGTCCCAGATGCCACTTAACTCAACCCAGTAGTCTTAAAATGATTCATAAAAATAAATAAATAAATAAATATACAGTGGGGCAAAAAAGTATTTAGTCAGCCACCAATTGTGCAAGTTCTCCCACTTAAAAAGATGAGAGAGGCCTGTAATTTCCATCATAGGTACACTTCAACTATGAGAGACAGAATGAGAAAAAAAAATCCAGAAAATCACATTGTCTGATTTTTTAAAGAATTGATTTGCAAATTATGGTGGAAAATAAGTATTTGATCAATAACAAAAGTTAATCTTAATAATTTGTTATATACCCTTTGTTGGCAACGACAGAGGTCATTTTCTGTAAGTCTCCACAAGGTTTTTACACACTGTGCTGGTAGTTTGGCCCATTCCTCCATGCAGATCTCCTCTAGAGCAGTGATGTTTTGTGGCTGTCGCTGGGAAACACGGATTTTCAACTCCCTCCAAAGGTTTTCTATGGGGTTGAGATCTGGAGACTGTCTAGGCCACTCCAGGACCGTGAAATGCTTCTTACGAAGCCACTCCTTTGCCCGGGCGGTGTGTTTGGGATCATTGTCATGCTGAAAGACCCAGCCACGTTTCATCTTCAAATGCCCTTGCTGATGGAAGGAGGTTTTTACTCAAAATCTCACGATACATGGCCTCATTCATTCTTTCCTTTACACGGATCAGTCGTCCTGGTCCCTTCGCAGAGAAACAGCCCTAAAGCATGATGTTTCCACCCCCATGCTTCACAGTAGGTATGGTGCTCTTTGGATGCAACTCAGCATTCTCTCTCCTTCAAACACGACAAGTTGAGTTTTTACTAAAAAGTTATATTTTGGTTTCATCTGACCATATGACATTCTCCCAATCCTCTTCTGGATCATCCAAATGCTCTCTAGCAAACTTCAGACGGGCCCGGACATGTACTGGCTTAAGCAGGGGGACGCGTCGGGCACTGCAGGATTTGAGTCCCTGGCGGCGTAGTGTGTTACTGATGCTAGCCTTTGTTACTTTGGTCCCAGCTCTCTGCAGGTCATTCACTAGGTCCCCCCATGTGGTTCTGGGATTTTTGCTCACCGTTCTTGTGATCATTTCGACCCCACGGGGTGAGATCTTGCGTGGAGCCCCAGATCGAGGGAGATTATCAGTGGTCTTGTATGTCTTCCATTTTCTAATAATTGCTCCCACAACTGATTTCTTCACAACAAGCTGCTTACCTATTGCAGATTCAGTCTTCCCCGCCTGGTGCAGGTCTTCAATTTTGTTTCCGGTGTCCTTTGACAGCTCTTTGGTCTTGGCCATAGTGGAGTTTGGAGTCTGACTGTTTGTGGACAGGTGTCTTTTATACTGATAAGGAGTTCAAACAGGTGCCATTAATACAGGTAACGAGTGGAGGACAGAGGAGCCTCTTAACCCTCTGGTGCTTTTCGTTTAGGGGTTGCATTGGTTGTCTTCCCGGTCATAAGTGACCGGACACCTAAAAATTAAACTTCCTCCACCCCAGTAAAACCAATGCAATTTATTTTTCTTCAATAATATTTTCTCCTTTTAATTTTGTATTTTGAGATATTTAATGCAATAATTATGGTCTATTTTTGCCATTGAAAATTATTTAAAAAAAATAATTAAATTTATTTTTTATTTTTTTAATTATTGCAGTTTCAGGTTAAAATAGAGACTAGGCCTTCAAAATATATATTTTTTGAAGGCAGAAATCATGCAACCATGGGTGACCAGAAGGTCTCTATGGAGAGGCTTGAGAATTCCCTAGTTCTGTTTTGAACACATTTAATGATTTTTTTTGTTGTTGATGGATTTGAATATATATTTTAAAAAATCTCAAAGACTATTTATTATAAAGTTTTAGATATTTTTTTGTTGTTGTTAGAAATATAATTTTTTTTTTTCTGTGAATGTGTTTTTGCAGATTTCCCATTCATTTCCTATGGTGTCATTTTTGACCGAAGAGCACAAGTGGGAGTATTTTTTTACGACCACTTAGCATGCCTGAATCATGCCCTCAATTTTTTTTGTGTGTTTACACACCTAATGCTAGAAAAGTCAAGTCAAGTCAAGTCAACTTTATTTATATAGCGCTTTTAACAATGTAGATGGTTTCAAAGCAGCTTTACAGTGTTAAACAGGAAAATAATGCAGCATAATTTTATTAAGCTGTATAACCATTTGATGTCATCAGTTCATTTCAATTTCCATATGGTGACAGTGTGGGCTTTAGATCAATAATTAGATCAGTACTTTAGTTTATATGGTTAATTTAGTTTATTAATTAGATTTATTTCGATGTTTAGTTTAAAAATTTAGTGTCCCCAACTGAGCACGCCAAGCCAGAGGCAACAGTGGCAAGGAAACCAAAACCCCATTAAGTGACCTAATGGAGAAAAATAAACCTTGGGAGAAACCAGGCTCAGTCGGGGTGCCAGTTCTCCTCTGGCCAATTAACAAACAGCGTATTATTATTATTAATATTATTATTATTATTCTGGCAGCTTTACAGGTCAGAGGTCATAATAGATCGGAATATTCGAAGGGCCGGAGGCAACACGCCGGAGACGGGTTTATTGAGGATGATGTTGATTAAATAATTATTAAAGTGCAATATTCGAATGATCGGAGGCAACACGCTGGAGATGGGTTTATTGCGGATGACATATCGATTTAAGTATTATTTAATTGTAATATTCGAACAATCAGAGTCATCGCGCTGGAGACGGGTTTATTGAGGATGACATATCGATTTAAGTATTATTTAATTGTAATATTCGAACAATCGGAGTCATCGCGCTGGAGACGGGTTTATTGAGGATGCCGTGTCGATGAGGCAGTTGCAGGGGGAGGATAATTTAAAAAGTCACCAAGTTTCATATCATTCTGATGAAGCTGTGATTTTTAAAGATTCCAAATGTGGTTCATAGGTTCAGTTTTTCATAGGTGTGTGTGTATAAGTGTGCGTGTGTGTGCATGTGTCAATATCACACTGTTGATGTTTTAGACGAGTGTCACCCCTTTACTGCTGTGTACTTTTTTTCAGCATTGTGGCCGATTTGTTGATTGTGCACAAATATTCAGAGAATTTTTGTGTTTTTGCAGATTTCCCATTCATTTCCTATGGTCGGTCATTTATGACCGAAGAAAATGAATGCTACTTTTTTTTTTACGACCAATTAGCATGCTCGAATAATGACCCCAATATTTTTGTCTGTTTACATACCTAATGCTAGAAAAGTCACCAAGTTTCATATCATTCCGATGAAGCAGTGATTTTTAAAGAAATGACCAAAGAGCACCAGAGGGTTAAAGAAGAAGAAGTTACAGGTCTTGCTTTTTTGTAGGTGACCAAATACTTATTTTCCACCATAATTTGCAAATAAATTCTTTAAAAAAATCAGACAATGTGATTTTCTGGATTTTTTTTTCTCATTCTGTCTCTCATAGTTGAAGTGTACCTATGATGGAAATTACAGGCCTCTCTCATCTTTTTAAGTGGGAGAACTTGCACAATTGGTGGCTGACTAAATACTTTTTTGCCCCACTGTATATAGTACATGAAAGTGGAAGGAAATGATTAAGGAACATTCGTGTTTTTACAAACATGCATGTTTTTAGTCAGCAGTTTCCTAAAGCGACTTATGATAAAAATGCACAAATGATGTTCAAGGAAATCACCAGAACAGAGAGCTGAGAAGTGACTAAACGAATCAACAGATCATGTTTTGTGCTTACTTCTCCATTGAGAGCATCTGTTGTTTCTGATGCTGGTAGTGATACATCTGAGCACTGTGAGCCAGTGTTTTATCCCCAGACTAAAACATGGAAAGAGAATGCTCGTAAACACTTAAACATTACAAGAAGGAGTGCTGAAGTGTTTATTGTTTTTTTGGATGCATGAACTGGTATTAATATGAATTCTCTTACTGGAGTATTGTTACGGTCGGAGCCCGCTGCATTAAACGCAGGGTAATCAACCTTCTGAGCCAGATGATTTTCTCTCTGTAACCTGTAAAAAAAAATAATAATTTGCAATAGAAAACTGAGATTTACACCGGCATGTATATTGTTTTAAAATAGTACACATATAATTTCCTAAAAACAATTTTGGCAAAAGGTGCACTGTACTGAAAATAGAGTATAAAATTATAAAATATATTTAGAATATAAATAAAAAAAACGATAAAGGATAAAGCAAAATTATTCATATAATTGTATAATTTATGTAAAATGCACTAAAATAAATACTATTTTATTTAAAATACAAAATTTTAAAGGCCACACTGACAACAAAATACGACATTATGTTTATAAACAAAATAATTTATTCATCAGATAACATTTAAAAAATACTACACACACACACACACACACTTGTTTGTATACTTATAACTCTTGCATTATTTTATAATATGTTATTTTTATAATATATTATAATTATATTATTTATAAGTAATTTATAATATGCAAAACAAAATAATCCAGTAATGTTTTTCATTGTCCTTTCCTTGGTTAAATACTGGAGATCCCATTTTTATTTACTACGGTGACATGATACTGGTTTTGGCTGACAAAAGAAATTGACAAATTGTCACAAAAACTGATAATAAATAATAAAAAGATTCAATTTACCTGATCCAGCAGACGGCACCAACAACGAGTGCCACGGCGCCCACAATAATGCACAAAGATATCATCACTGCTCCCAGCGACACAAACACACACAATTAAAAAAGACAGAAACAGAGACAGACAGAGGAGGACTGTCATAAACAGAAGATTTTGCTTCATTAAAAAGGGACACACTCAATGGCACTTTAATGAGAGCACAGTGTGTAAATTGATAAATGCCTGAGAGGTTTCCACATAATTCAGAGAGGCTCAGAATGTACTAACATTTGAGGACAAGCCAGTTATAAAAATACAAAACATCATGTGATGGGCCAGCTGTTCAAATGTCATCTTTGTCAGGGATGTAGGCCAGCAAAACCACAGTAAAATTACATTAAAATTAGTGCATTTTGCACTCGATTTTTGTGGAAACCGGGTCAAAGCATGCTGAAATTATCAAAAAATACACATACAGACTAGCAGGCTGCCTCTGGAAGGGTTGGGGTAAGCGATCGGCCCATGGCGGTTGGACGAGTTTGTGATTGGCTGGCGAGATTTAGGTGTCTGGTGTTGTGGTGTTGACGGGCTTCCGGTTGTTGGTTCTACAGTTGTGGGTTTGTACAGACTCTTCTGCTTCAATTCTGACTGGGATTGTGGAGGAGACTGTGAGTGAGAGTCTAAAGAGGGGATGAAAAAAAACCCCATTAAAATCATTATTTTTATCTCATGTCCCTAACTACTACATTCTGATTTGCAGTGTTTTTCCACCGTTAACTAAGCGGCAAAGGCATCGCAATCCAAAGCTGCCGTTATTTGTCAAGTCACACCACATTGAAACTGAAACTACATAGATAGGCAAGAGCAAGCGAGGCAAAAATTCAGAAGGGTTTGTTATGAATGATGACCAATATAACCGCTGTACTACCTCAATAACCATAACCACACAGATTTTAAAGGCATGTAGTTCAAACCTGGCTGCTTGACTTCTGACTTTTGCTTTTTGGTAATGATAGATGACAGATAGTCAATTTCTTCATCAACAACAGGATAGGAGGCTGCTTTATCTGTGAAAACAAAGACAGAACTCAATTTCATATGATAAAAACACTTTTTGGTACTTCAAAAATACTGTGGGATTACCATACAATCAAACCAAAAGACAAACACAGTTCTGCCACGCAATGTGCACAAAAATCATGGCACCATGTCTTATAAACAACATACCACATATTGTTCTTGTACTTAGTTCAAACTTAATTGCACTGGGAGTATAGTATGAAAATTCATAATTATTCATGTACGATCTATGAGAGCAGAAGTCTGATGATTGGGCTGTGTGTCCTGAGAGTGAGAGTGTGCCAGGGTGTTGTTTGTTTGACACGCACTAAATGGAAAACAAAAGCAGCACATGGTTTAATGGTACTTTTGGCCAGACAGTAAGCTGCATTCCAAGACTATGGAAGATCGTCCCCCCGGGCAACCAGCCTGAGAGAGTGTGTGTGTGTGTGGCCAATGAGAGGGGGTGTGTGATCACTCATTACCTCACACACAGAAACTCTTAGAACTTTCAGCAAATTGAATCGAAAGAACTTATTCACAGAAAGGAAGCAAAACTCTACTCATTTATCTTAAATAAATCAATAAAAAAAAAAAAGACATTGTTAAGACAAGTCTGTCTTAGCACTCCAATACACAACAGTGTTATTTACTTTAAAGATTAACCATAATATATATAAAACAATAAACATTAAATATATAATAAACCATACATAAATATTCAATATACACTCACCTAAAGGATTATTAGGAACACTATACTAATACTGTGTTTGACCCCCTTTTGCCTTCAGAACTGCCTTAATTCTACGTGGCATTGATTCAACAAGGTGCTGAAATGTTAGCCCATATTGATAGGATAGCATCTTGCAGTTGATGGAGATTTGTGGGATGCACATCCAGGGCACGAAGCTCCCGTTCCACCACATCCCAAAGATGCTCTATTGGGTTGAGATCTGGTGACTGTGGGGGCCATTTTAGTACAGTGAACTCATTGTCATGTTCAAGAAACCAATTTGAAATGATTCGAGCTTTGTGACATGGTGCATTATCCTGCTGGAAGTAGCCATCAGAGGATGGGTACATGGTGGTCATAAAGGGATGGACATGGTCAGAAACAATGGTCAGGTAGGCCGTGGCATTTAAATGATGCCCAATTGGCACTAAGGGGCCTAAAGTGTGCCAAGAAAACCCCACACCATTACACCACCACCACCAGCCTGCACAGTGGTAACAAGGCATGATGGATCCATGTTCTCATTCTGTTTACGCCAAATTCTGACTCTACCATCTGAATGTCTCAACAGAAATCGAGACTCATCAGACCAGGCAACATTTTTCCAGTCTTCAACTGTCCAATTTTGGTGAGCTTGTCCAAATTGTAGCCTCTTTTTCCTATTTGTAGTAGAGATGAGTGGTACCCGGTGGGGTCTTCTGCTGTTGTAGCCCATCCGCCTCAAGGTTGTGCGTGTTGTGGCTTCACAAATGCTTTGCTGCATACCTCGGTTGTAACGAGTGGTTATTTCAGTCAAAGTTGCTCTTCTATCAGCTTGAATCAGTCGGCCCATTCTCCTCTGACCTCTAGCATCAACAAGGCATTTTCGCCCACAGGACTGCCGCATACTGGATGTTTTTCCCTTTTCACACCATTCTTTGTAAACCCTAGAAATGGTTGTGTGTGAAAATCCCAGTAACTGAGCAGATTGTGAAATACTTAGACCGGCCCGTCTGGCACCAACAACCATGCCACGCTCAAAATTGCTTAAATCACCTTTCTTTCCCATTCTGACATTCAGTTTGGAGTTCAGGAGATTGTCTTGACCAGGACCACACCCCTAAATGCATTGAAGCAACTGTCATATGATTGGTTGATTAGATAATTGCATTAATGAGAAATTGAACAGGTGTTCCTAATAATCCTTTAGGTGAGTGTATATTGTCCAGCCCTAGTCGGTTAATTTTATAATGGCAACAAAATAATACAGAATATATCATTAAATTATCCAGCACTGATTAGTAAATGTTAAATCAGCAAAAAATTATAATGAAATTGTGGATAAAATCTAATTGGGTAATTCTAATATATATATAATAATTAAATCAACAAGACTTAAGTGGCTCATTTTATTTGGTCAGCAACATCATGTCAAATATTTTGTATATATTCATTACATCTTCCAGCCCTGCTGGCTAATTTTATATAAGCAACAACATAGATCAAAAACTTGTATTATTTCTCCAAGCCCTTTGTGTCACAAACAAAATAATATTGAATACATCATAACCATTTCATTTATCACCTAGCCCTGGATTTCCTTTAAAAAAAAATTCCAGTCTGGTTTGACACATTGACAGCAGTCATCTACGGTAAACTGCTATGGCGTTGGCGAGGTGTTGCATATGGTACAGAGCTTGTGTCTGCAATGAGCTGCTGAAAAAAAGTTATATTTTGTATAACTTTATCGTAATCATCGATTCACGTTGCACAAGTCTTTATTCAGCACTGTACCGGAAAGTTCTGACAGACTGGAACTACTGGAAAAGAGAATGTTTATTGTCATGAAAGTGTGTTAAGTCTACAGAAGACTGGCCATCTGCCTCCTGGAACAAGACTGATGTGATACAGCAACACATATCACTGTCTGAACACCCCCACAGTTCAGGCTGTGTGTCCGTCACAGCAGGTGTCAAAGGAGGCGGGACAAACCATCTGTACAAGTGGACCTGTAAATATGTGCTTTACACATGAAGGGGGTGCCCAGAAACAATACAGCCTGACTAAAGTCTGATGTACAACAAGTACATTGAATCAGACCGGGGTTATTATTTAACTAAAACCATTAAACATTTAATTTTGTTGTTTGAAATAAAATAAACTGAAAATAAATTATATATATTTTTTCTAATTATTTCTCATTCATTTCTCATTTCCATTTAGTTTAACTTGATGTACTAAATTAAAACTGATTTAAAAACTATATTTATTTACTTATTTATTTTAAGTACACAAATGACAAAAACACACAACACAATTACTGAAACTTTGACTAAAATGAAAATGGAAATAATAAAAATAAAAATTCCAAATATTATTGCAACTTTTTTTGCTTGAAATAAAATAGATGTAAACTGAAAAAAAAAAAACTAATTATATATTATTATATAATTTATATATCATATTTCGTATGTTTATTTAGTTTAACTTGATTTACTAAAATAACTAAAACTGAAATAAAATTAATTAAAACTATATTGACATATTAAAAAACACAAAACAAAATTACTGCAACTTTGACTAAAATGAAAATGAAAGTAATAACATGAAAACCAACTCCAAATATTATATTATTAAAAACTATAAAAAAACCAATTCCAATTATTATATTATTAAAAACTATAAAAGTATGTCAATGTTAGTAAAATAAAATTGGATCAGACAAGTAGTTCCACAATTTTACATGCAATCTTATCTTTAAAAACATTATAAACAGAAATTATTCAAACTATTATGAAATCAAATGGTTGATTTTTTTAAATACTACACATTTGTGAAAAGTGTAAAAAGAAAGATGAATATTATATTACTCAATTTGCGTACTCTTACAGCATGTGCACTGAAAGTATGCATTTCACTGGGGGTGGGAAAGTCCATACTTGAGTGTGCATTGCAGTAATGATACATACTATTATGCCATTACAAAATTGGCCCTTGACACTACAGAATGCATACTTAAAAAAAAAAAAAAAAAAAAAAAAAAACACTTTTAAATGCACACCACCCCGGCTCCATTGGCTGACTGTTTTCTGCATATGATTTGGGACACACTAATTTCTCTGACTCCTGACCTTTGCAAGTATATCATGTATCTTTCTATAACTAGCCAGACACAACAGCTCTGACAGGCATCTAAAACCAATAGGCAGTATGTAGGCCATTTTTTAAACAGGTTTTTGACAAGATTATGCTGCCATCTAGTGGCGACTTCAGTAAGCGCACTGGTCAGCGGATATCAATTTTCAGGTGTTTTTAACAGGCAATGAGTTCTTAAATCTGAATCAACACAAAGCAACGACACATCAAATCTAAAAAAGTACAATTATTATGTGATTCACTGACCAACCAACTTTGGACAACACCAAAACACAACTTCCAGCCAGGCTATTTCAATCAATGTGAAAATTAACAGTCATGTAAGTGTTTAAATCCAGCAATTGTTTATTGACTGATGGTCCTGGGCTGCATTTAAGTGCAATTTTTATGCCCTTCCCTTGCTAACTTCCCTCAGTCTCGCTCACTCGGATGTATGAGACTGCTGACCTACATAGACGGATGATGATTAGTGTCAGACACTTAAATATGTCAATGTGGCCCAAATTCAAGGGCTGGGAAAAAAAAAAAAAAAAAAAAAAAATTCAGGATTTCAAAAGCATTATAGTGTTATAAAAATCCAAATGAAATGTAATTGAACTTTAAACCTCTACACCCAGTGTTGTTGGTGCATGGCAATAATAAAGCAAAGAGACTCAGGATGACGCAGTACTGTTTGATCAGTAAACTCTTTAACTGCAGGTTCCACCTTGGTCTAACATAGACTATCGCTTTCATGTCATCTTAATGGCAAAAAGTGTCCCAATCACCCTGAATTCACCCTATAAAGAGACAAAACTGCTGTAAAAATATCAAGATAACCGATCCCATTCAGGAATACAATTCAGCGAACATTCATTAATATGTCTGTTTTTCAATAATAATGTAAAATGCACAGCAAATTTCATTTTGAAGACATTCTTAATAACCGAAACACACAGGTTCTGGCTACACAAATGAAATGCTCAAAATGAAAGAAGTCAGCTGTACTCTTCAGCCCTTTATCAGGCTCTTCATCAGTGAGCCAGGCCTGTGTTTGCAGAGCTCAATCACTCATTGCAGAAAAGATATGGCAGAGATATATATATATCATATTTTATATAGATTCAAAAATGATATTAATAAAAATATATAAATTAAATATTTAAATATTTGCATAATTTAAAGAATTAAACATCATTTACATATTTTATTTTAAATAATATAATTATTATATATAATTTAATTAATTTATTAAGAAAAACATTTTTTAAATCCCTACTGCTTCCATGTATGGAACTACATATTAGTTCTCATAGCCATTTATAACAAAGAGGTTTATAATATTTTTCTAGATCTTAAGAGGGATATTTTGTATATTAATATACAAATATTTTTAATATTTATAATGTATCACATGACTTCAGTCAATTTCATATGAAATAGTATGTGTGAGTAACCGTTTCCCCCCCACAAATTTTGGTAAGAGTTTTTTGACCATTGAAATTGTATTTATATAAAATATTAATACAAATATTTGAAGCCTGATTTTTGTTTTCGTAACCTGACAAATGAAAATGCGCCAAATCCTTTTCTGCACCATCCTTGTGGAAATGACAAAGAATGGAAAATGGTTTAGACCGCCATTATAGTAGTCGCAAAATGTTCAGCTATTATAGCAAATTAAAAACCTAATAAATTATTAACAAAAACAATAACAAATTTAAATAAATATACAAATATTAAAATATATACTATTTATATGCTGAAATATAAATGATTAATAAATATTATTATACATCCATCTGAAAGCATGTTTCTAAAGATAACATTTAAAAAATATTTAGCACAAAAGAGAAACTCTACCTATGACTGCAGTATTGTAATAGATAAAAAAAGTGTGCTTTTTCCTTCTACTAGAGCAGAGCTCACATGGAATTACATTAAAGCCAAGGCTGCACACAGACATACGCGTACACGCTTACAATCCAACTGATTAAATTCAGTCATGTGCCTCTGCCACATGAGGAGAGAGAGATTAAGCATTACGCTCACCACAAAACCAATAGAAACAGTGAGAGAGGAGAGGAACAAGAGCAAAAGCACAGGCCAGATGATGGGAGCATCTGTGCACGGTCTAAACCATCAACATCATCTCCTCTTTCAGGATGGTATTAGTCACAGGCCGAGGGTTTGGTTAATTCATGCACAGCATTCGGCTAGAGAAAACGATTGTGTTGCCTGACTCCCAGTTTGGGTTTGTCGAGAACCAAAGCACAAGCCAGATCAGACAATTGGTGCTAAATAAATCGTGACACAGTAGCCAGAATGTGGGTGTGTGAAAGCCTTCGTACCTTGGAGGTGGTGTGGGGTCCTGTGATTCCTTAGAGCAACACAATGTCCCAGTTCATCTTCCTCAAATGGGATGAGGCAGGGGCCACAGTGGGAGGAGCCAGACTTGCAGAAGTGCCGCCGCATTATGGTACAGGTGATGTGATCGGGGCACTTGTTTGCTGGGAAAATAAATGTTAAAAGAATAAAAAGTATTAGATATACTCAAATTAGTTTACCCTGCATAGTCAAATTTCTAGTGCCCTGAAGTACTAAACATCACATGCCATGTATTTGAATATTAATGTGCCTGCATCAGTGCAACAGGTGTTAATGGCAGGCGAAGGAAATGTTGTTTCTACGGTATCATTAAAAGTCATCATTTCCCCTGAAGCCACACCTGCATTTAGTCACCTGTAATGTTTTTTTTATTGGTATTGTTGTTTCTGTAGGTAGAAAATATCAGTATGTCCCTTTAAACATTCATAATAATGCTCTTAAATACAAATTAAAAGCTCTTGACATCTGTTGTTTACCTCAGAAAATTATTTTTCTTATGATTTATTCATTTTATTCAGCAAGGATGCATTCAATTGAAAAGTGACAGTTTAAGGGATAGTTTACCAAAAAAAAAAAGAAAATTAGCCCCAAAAAAATATCCTAGGTGTATATGACTTTCTTCTTTCAGACGAATAAAATAGTTTATTTTATAACGATTAAAAAAAGTCCTGGCTCTTCCAACCTTTATAATGTTGCTCTGTTTTTGAAGTCCATAAAAAAATGCATCTGTCCGTCGAATAACGCGCTCCCTACGGCTGTGGCGTGTTAATAAAGTGAATCGATGCGTGTGTAACAAAAATATCCATATTTAAAACTTTATGAAGTAAAACTCCAGCTGATCGCCTTCAGTGGAAAAGTGTTGAAAGTGCCTTCTCGCAATTCAAGATGCGTACGCGACGTCTGATGAGCATACCTGGTAACGGAAGCCTTTGATCGGCAGATGCACTTTCAAAATCTTTTTTCATAAATTGAATATGGAAGGCGATCGGCAGACACTTAACTTTATAAAGTTTTAAATATGGATGTCTCTTACACAAACGCATCGATTCGCTTCAGAAGGCCTTTATTAACCTCCCGGAGCCGCGTTAAGCACGTTATTTGACGGACAGATGCACTTTTTATTGACTTCAAAAACAGAGCAACAGTCACTGCCGTTATAAAGCTTGGAAGAGCCAGGACTTTTTTAATATAGCTCAGACTTTATTCATCTGAAAGAAGAATGTCATATACACCTAGGATGACTTGAGGGTGAGTAAATCATGGGCTAATTTTCATTTTTGGGTGAACTATTCCTTTAAGACATGTATTATGATTTCCACAAAAATATACGTACGTACGTACGTACATACATACATACATACATACATACATACATACATACATACATACATACATACATACATACATACATACATACATACATACATACATACATACATACATACATACATACATACATACATACATACATACATACATACATACATACATACATACATACATACATACATACATACATACATACATACATACATACATACATACATACATACAATTTGTTTCTGTATTCAACTTGTGGAAAAAGCATAACTGGCGTGACATATATGAGAACGTAGCATTTGTGTTTTGAACTGCGAGAGGCATTACGCTTTGTGTAACTTGAACAAGGAAGGCGGTCTGGCAGAGGCTATTGAGATATATTTTACTTTATAAAGTGTTAAATATGGATATTTGTCTTACAAAACCACATCAATTCACTTCAGAAGGCCTTTATTAACCCCCCAGAGCCGTGTGGAGTACGTTTATTATGGATGTATGTGCTATTTTGAGCTTCAAACTCAATGGACCCTGTCACTACCTTTATAAAGCATCAGAATATTTATTAATAAAACTGATTATGTTCATCAGAAAGAAGAAAGTCATATACACCTAGGATGGCTTGAGGGTGAGTAAATGATGGGGTAATTTTCATTTTAAAGTGAACTACTCCTTTAAGCCTCAAAAACATTCAATGGTAATGGTAAGTGAAGTACCCAATGACATCAATGCTATTGAATTCAATAGCTCAAGAGACTCTACAATCAGTCAGACACAAACATGATTGAATGATTTAAATCGGTCCACAGTCGCAATCATAATCTCAGTTCCTTCTCTTCAATGATACTTTTTTCCCATGTGCTCTTATTCTCTATAAATGCCATAATTTCCTGTCTAGTTCTCTCTGTGGAGGTGCTTGGCTCTCAGTGGAGGCTACAGAAGGAAACTGGGTCAGCGGTAGGTGTGTGTGCTGTGATTTGTGGTTGTGGATCAGTGTTAGTTTAGAATCACTGAAGTACGGTTATATTTTTTGTTAATTTTGTTGTGTTTTTGTCTTTATATTTAAAACGGATAGTTCCGGTCACAATACGGTTTTATTTTCTCATAAAGAACGGCTATAGAGTGCAACGGTTGGGTTCCGGAAGTAAAAACTGAATTCATTTTCTCCATAAGGTAATTGATTTTGAACGATAACATAGAAATCTTTAAAGACAGACCTACTGTGATAGTGCTATGTGGTTGTAAATCAATGATATTTGCTTCTGCTGAAGCTTACGGCACGCATCATTTCAACTTATTTTCAAAATAATTGTGTTTAACAGTGGAATTCCCGGTGAAAGACTATACTACCCATGATGATGTACAGAAAATTACACCAATCAGAGAGTTGAAAAAGCAACACAATCCAAAAATAGCTCTTTAGCTCCACCCACAAGCACTGCAAATGGCATAATCGAGTCGATCTACCTACACTCCAAAATACTGAAATGTTTAAGTAGACATTTTGCAACTATTGTGACTAAGTCACAAAGTCTTGTACCTTTGTCTTTTTGTTTGATTTTCAAAAAGTTTGTAGTGATGTAATTCACCTCTGGTTGGCTTGGGTCATGGCTTATAAAGCTTTAACAAAGACTATTTTAAAATCCCTAATATGGGAAATATTTATGAAAAAAAAAAAAAAAAAACTTCCGGAACCAGCATCGCTGAAAATTGGGCAGGCACTGTGACGTAAAACATTTAGATCTCCCCCTGGTGGTTGGTTGCAGTATAGGGTATATAAAATAAACCCTCTCCATGTAATCAAATAGGAGCCAAAAAATATATAATATTTTTTTTTTGGTGCAATTACCAATTGCACTTGTTATTTGATGCTATAAAATGGTGTGTAACGTCATGATTGACAGCTGTGCATGCGATTGTGTGGACGGGACCTTCCAAATGACGGCTTCATTTTTCAACAGTGGAAGGGAGTGAACACAGACCACTGCTGGCTTTATATCCGCATCATTCACCTTTAATTTTGAGGCCACACCCTTCCCTCTGTCAAAGAAATTCTTCCCATGCCAGAGATATTTTCTCATACAGAGAGATAAGCATATGTTTGTGTATGATGAAATATCATACAGCCTATTGTGTTAAAAAAACAAATGACACAGCGTATGAGAACTTTCCATCAGATGAGTCATAAGTCACATTCAGGGACCATTTTTCTGGCAGAAGGACGGTATGTAATGACTTATGATGCATGAACTCACCTTTACTTAAAATAAGGTTACATATTAAAGCCACAATATGTCGTTTTTCGCCACGCTAGAGGTCGCTTATTCAAAACAAAGGCATAGCTTGATGGCGCCTGGATTTCGTGGAGCTTTTATTGTGCCACAGACGTCTGCTTCCGACTTTTCCGGTCATGCATATGTGGGGTAACGTCAGGGGCGTAAATCGCAGGGGGGACGGTATTGTAAATAATATAACAATATATACTTAAAATAAATGTGTAAGTAGTAAAACAATACAAACGCAATCGGGACAAAAAATGCGTTTTAAGTTTAGAAACATTTTGAGTCCTCCCTCCCCCCTTGCCTCACAGTGGTTTGATCCACCGTGCACCTCAACTAACGTTACTCATAGGACGTAGAAAAACTACCACACAAGTTTGGGGAGAGAAAGGCTCTTCAGACAGCAGTTGTGAAACACCAGTAAGGAGCTGTCAAGGCTATTTTATTCACTTTAAACGTCAGATGAAGTGATTCTTTTCTCTTTAATACAGATTAGGCAAAACACTGTTAACATCACTTGCCCACCGCCTCACCGCCCCGCTCCGCTGTATAGTAATAACATAATTTAGTTCAGTTAGAGAACTGACAAAACAATTAAAAACTGAACGTGTCTGCTCAATACAGCACGAGCCGAACGAGCAAACCGCTGACAGACAAGATTAGCGAAGATTTGGTTTCAAAGTGTAAAAGCGCCTATTTAAGGGAGTGTGTCATTGTACTGTTTTGTTGTTGTGTTTTTCATTACGAATAATAGGCTAATGAACCCAAAATTCAAGCAACCCGCCCCCAAATTCTAAAAATTAGCTAATTCTAAACCGATAGTTCAGTCAGATCTGTGTAGGGTTTTGCTCAATATGATAATAAGTGGCAGATCAGAGGCTTCTGCAGTTGAATATCTAAATATCTGAATACTATGTGGATGACGCAAGATAATTTAATAATTATAATATGACTGCGTGGTGAACCTTAATCGCATTTAAACTACTATCGCTTTGTGTTGTTGGTCAGATAAAATGACAGAGAAAAGAAAAACGGACATTAGATCATTTTTCAGTACACCAAAACGCCAAATAAGTACAAAATGTTTTTTTTTTTTTTTTTGTGGTACACATATCCTTTCAAGTACGATTTTGGCTGTATTATTTGTGTTCCCTTCAAAAATTGCTCTTGAGAAATTTCATGTTTATTGTCCCCCCCAACTTTTAGATGAAATTTACGCCCCTGGGTAACGCGTCGCTGTTTTATCATATTAGATACATTATTTGAGTGTATGGAAAGTTATGTTATAATGGCAGTCTGTGCGTTCGCTCTGCGGCTACTATGAGACACTTATTGCACACTGCAGTAAGCTAGATCGATATTAGCAATGGTAAAATATGGTACTCGCGGTTAATCAAGAAAACGACATTTAAACAATAAGACTGTGTTTAGCTATATAACAATGATTCGTTTTCTGTCGGTAAATGTATCCTGTTCACCCAGAATGAACAGTTGCTCATCTGTTTAATAAAACACATAATATATTAAATAGTGCTGGGCAAATTAAAGCAGCCACCGTTTTTATATCCTTTTTTGCCCAGTGTTACATTATATGATCACGCTCATATTCATGTAAATGCTTTTAAACCATGGCACAACAAGACAGAAGAGAACGCGCTGTATGTCAATGTCCTGTCTGTGTGGTTGCGTCTCAATCAGATGCCTAGTTCAGTAGTCAGGGCATTAGGAGTCGGCCACATTCATGTACACGATATACTGATTCACCACCTAGGAAGCTAATCGAGGGACACCCCTCATGACCCTGACAGTCTCGTGCACACCTCGAGTTCTCTTTATCTCTTGAACAAACAATAACAACACAGAGAATGTTGCCAAAATGCCAGTTTTGTCGAGTATTCTCATAATAGGAGTCTCAAATTTGTTAATATCATTAAATAACAAGAAATTGAGATAGGCGGGACAGCGTGTGAGATCCGTGTCATGTTCGGCAGCGGATCTTAAAGTAACGTTCATCAAAGAACAACGGGAACCAAGAAAATTTTAGCTTTAATGATGATTAATCTAGATTTCATTCATTATTTATGCAGTTAAGAAAGGACTATGTCTAACAGGGAAGACCATGGGTAAATATAACATTTATTATAATGGGTTTATGTAAAGATTGTTTTAAGTTCAATTCAATTAAAATTATTATTTTTTAAAGCCTAATAAATGTTGAAATTGGTAGCATTCAGTTATACTGTAATGTAACGTCATTAATGTTTCATAGAGACATCAGTGATACTGGCCTTCATTCATAAAAAGATGCCATGACAACAAATATTTCAAATTTGCTGTTGTTTCTACATTAATTTGGAAAGTAACTGAAATTAATACAATATCAAAATATTAAACTCCACACACAAAAATCCTTGCGATTAATCACGATTAATTACAGAAAAATGTGCTTTTTTTCATCGATTCCCGGCACTAATATTAAAGCATCTTGTTTCCATGGTTTCTTACCTGGTTAAAATTGCTTTTTTAAACATTCTTGGAAATATTTGGGATAATGCAAGTATGTAATCATGTAATCAATAAAAAAAGTAACTGTAGTCTGATTACGAGTATTTTAAGACAATTAACCCTCGGATTACTTAATCCAGATTACATGTAATCAATTACAACCAAGCATTGACTATTACTTAACAACCTGGGAGCTCATGCCATGGTAGGTCTTCCTTAAAATGTTATAAAGATAAAAAACAATTTCTGTATGGAGAAAATTGACAGGACTTTTACTTCCAGAACCCTAACAGAAACTCAAAGCTCAAGCAAAATGTCTGTTCATCTTCAGCTGCCATGAATAAGTGCTTCTGTGTTCTGTGAATCACCATCAGTCACTCTGACATCATCTGGTGGAGGTCAGTAGGAACTCACCGCTGAGTATCAACCCAATGACACGTGTTCCTTCCGGGAGAATTTAAATGAGCATGAAGCATCATCAAACAATCATTCACTCTCTGTTCCGAACGGCTCATTCTTAATGGAGATTGGAGCTCAGCTGAACTAATGGTGTGTATCTTATCAACATACTTATGCACATAAAACTAAATTCTGAAAGCGTTTCTTTGCTTTTACAGTCACATTTTTATTTTCACAGGCCTCCTTGAGGACGATGTGTTACCAGGCAACAAAAAAGAGAGCTGTTATAAAAGGGTACAAGTGCCATGTCAAGGCAAATGCTTACATGCCACAGCAGGAAAGTACATAGAATGTCTATGTTTTAATTAGGTTTCCAAATGTGTGGAAAATTTCGGTAAATTTCCAGAAACTTTCCATGGGAATTTTGGTTGGAAACTTGGTTGGAAATGTAGTGTAACAAGAATTTATGGGAATTCATTTGAAATTTGGGGGTAATTTATACAAACTGTATCATATATAAACATTAATATAAACATTTTGTTTGGTAGTAGACATGCATGCAAACTAATGCAAACTTTAAAAAAATGACATTTCTCAACCCTCTACGCACACCGTGGCAATAAAATCACCATTGGCTAGTACGTTTTTAGTTTACTCGCCAGACTGATATGCATATCGCTTGACGGAGAGCAAAACTTTCCTGCACTCAGTAAGAGTGTTCAGCGTTTGAAAATATGTCTATGTTAAACTTATACTTAACCTCTAAAACACACTGGTGGCGAGTAAGAATTTATTATCCAATGGCTAATGATCGACATTATTTAGTCGCCCAGAGTGAAGATTTAGTCACATATGCGAGTGATTTACTCGCATTGTAGAGGGTTGTTTTTGACTTTGATTTATTTGTGAGTATAATCGATTCTTCATATAAATAAAATGACCCCCCCCATTTTATAATTTTTTTTTTGTAACATTGTAAATATATTTATCATCAATTTAATGCATCTGTGGCAAGGCAAGGCAAGTCCAAGGGACCGTGAGAGAATGGCGCGAGGCCGGTGGGGTGACTGATAATGATCGCCAGCTGCGTGCCACACCGGTCTCGTATCTCATGAGGAGCTTTGGATGCATAAAAGGAGAAGCGACGAAAGTGAAGGACGAGAGAGGACCAGGCCTTGACTTTTACGTTATGTGTTAAATGTGGGAACCGGCGAACATTCTGCCTGGTTTGGCAATTCATTTCGACTGATTTTACACCAAAACCATAGTGTTTAAATTGACAATGTTTGACGTCAACAACAAAAAACAGAGAACGTTTTTCTTTCTCCCCCATGCATGTTTATATGGTGATCTGAAAATAAAAATCAATGTGTGTGCTGGTGGTGTGGCACACCGGTTAACTAACTGGAAGGTGCCTGGATCGGTCCCTGTAAGGATATTAGCTTTTTCCATATCATCATTGTAACTTTTATTGGAGTGCTTTGGGTATTGCTTACCCTCCTGCTGCTAAATATGCATAGATTTCTGCTCATCACAAGTCATAGACATCATCATCCCTCATTAGTCTTCATAAAACGCCACCAGATTGCTTTTAAATCTGGACGAGGAGTCATGAGAACTGAGATTAACTGACTAACGAGGTGCAACTGTATGTGTGTATGTGAGAGATGCACATTCCTCTAAACACCCCGCTGGGCCGCCCACCTCCAGCCGGTCATGGACATTAATTTACAAAACCAACCACAAGCTAAAGCAGCGCTTGAAAATGAGGGAATTTGGAAGCAAGAGTTTTTTTTAACTAGAGTGCATTGCATATACTTCTATCCCAGTAACTACTTGACTTCAGTGTCATTAAAGGGAGAGTTCATCCAAAAACGAAAATTCTGTCATCATTTACTTACCCTTATGTTGTTCCAAACATGAGTTTTTCTTCTGTTGAACACAAAAGTTGGTATTCCAGACGGTCGATGGTCGCCATTGACATCCATAGTATTTTTTTTCCTATTATGGAAGTCAATGGCTACCATCAACTGTTTGATTCTTCAAAATATCGTCTTTTATATTCAACAGAAGAAAGAAACTCATACAGGTTTGGAATGACTTGAGGGTGAGCAGATGACAAAATAAAAAAAAATTGGGTGAACTAACCCTTTAAGCTGAATCTGACCCCAAGTTTCTTGCAGTACCCAACATCAGTAAACTGATCTTAAAGGGATAGTTCACCCAAAAAAAAAAAAAAAACATTCTGTATGGCATTTTTTCCCCTGTGAAACACAAAATAAGATATTTTGAAGAACTGTTTTTGCCATACACCGAAAGTAAGTGGGGTTTGAAAACAACTCTGGACCCAATTGACTTTTTTGCATGGACAAAAACAATGAGACCTTTTTCAAAATATTCAATTTGATGTAGGACCCAATTGTTTTAGCTAACAGGGCTATCTGCTGTGTTTCTGGTTGAAGGACATGCTTTGATCGCCAGATCAGTCAGTCCATCTCCGCTCATCAAAACATCAATGACATAACACTGATCAAAATCAATTCTGACAGACCACTTATAATTATATCTGGACTCTCTGAAGGACCCATAATAGAAGTGAGATCAATCATGCATGACATGTAAACCTGGGCTTGAGCAGTAAATCATATTGAACATAGAGCTGTTTCTGAAGATAACTATATCATATTTAATAAACATTTAATATTTAATCCAGTGGTGTGTTTGTTAGGAGCATTGTACAAAAAATGTACAATGAGGAAAGGAGATATGTACTATGGATATTGTTATTAATAGCCAAGAAAGATGATAACAGTGGAAGGAAGAAGATCCGCCAATTAAGCTTGGAGACTAAAACAAGTTCATACAATGGAAAAAATGGCTGCATGCCTACAAATGAAGATAGATGTTTTTCTGCAAAGATGGGAAATTACAATACATTTATATGTAACTAAGGTGGGTAATAAAGAAGGGGATTACAAACTATTTTAACAGTAATGTAACCTGCTCCTGTTAATTTTTGTACAAATGCTACCTATGTATTCATTTAATTGTATTATTTATTTAGTATTATTTTTCTCTCTCATTTGTAAAACATTTAAAAAAAAAATATATATACACTCTAAAAAAAAAAGGTTCTATATGGCACCAAAAATGGTTCTTCGTCGTAATCATAGAGGAACCACTTTTGGTGCTATATAGCACCATATCTTAACATGTTCTGTATATGGTAGCGGTGCTATATAGCACCTTAGTCAAAGAACCAGTGAAGAACCTCTGAAGAACCGCTGAAGAACCACTGAAGCACCAAAATTGGTGCTATATAGCACTAAAAAAGTTCCCCTATGATTACGAGCCAAGAACCATTTTTGGTGCCATATAGAACCTTTTTTTTTTAGAGTGTATATTATATACATATTGGGGTAAACATCATAAACATATTGTTGTCATAGTGTACAATTATTTTGTAATTATGAATTAATTATTGCACAGTATAGGATTTTAGGTCGTATCTATAGAAGCATGTTTCCATCACTGAATAAAAATAGAAAGAAAAGGTAACCGACTTTTTCCTCACAATTGTGAGTTTACATCTCGCAATTATCACTTTTTTTCTCAGAATTGCATGATGTAGGCCTACCGACTCGTGTTATAAGTCAGAATTGTGACATATAAACTCGCAATTCTGAGAAATAGTGCATTTTTTCCCTGAGAATTGGACTTTATAAATTGCAATTATGAGTTTAGATCTTGCAATCCTGACATTATAACTGGCAGTTTACATATAAATAAATTCTTCTTGGGCTCTACTGGGTTATAATCAGGTAACTCAGAAATAAGAAATGGTTGTAAAGGCCTTGCCCTGGTCCTTCGTTTACGGCGCACATCTGAAACTTTCCTAAATAAATAAAATCACCAAAACCTCTAAGGTGTGCTCTTCCCAGGAGGCTGTGGAGAATTCGATTTTCTCCAAACCTCTCTGGTCCTTTGCTGAGCCAAGGAAACGCGCACATGATTACATAAGAAAGATCAGCATTTCATAAAGCTGGATTTAAAATGAATGTTTATAACCATCTGCTGCTGGCTCAGAAATCATTAACCGAGCTATGAGCGGGAAGAAAGCCAACACCAGCACAGAACTGCACCACGAGGACAGTGAAACACTTACGTGGCAATATTGACAGTTTCCACTTACTTTGTCAGGTAGGATGTGTATCATAAGTGGCCACAAATGTTAAAAAACCTGTTAACGGGATAGTTCACCCAAAAATGAAAATTCTGTCATCATTTACTCACCATCAAGTTGTGCCTCGTTGACTTCTATAGTACGGAGAAAAAAAATACTATGGAAGTTAATGGGACCTATCAGCTTTGGCTGGCTACCCATATCCTTTAAAATATTTTCTTCTGTGTTCAGCAGAAGAAAGACATTCATACCGGTTTGGAACAACCTGACGGTGAGTAAATAATGGCAGAATTTTAATTTTTGGGTGAACTATCCTTTTAATAAATTAGAACTAATATTTTCAACTGAATAATAACCTTGCAAATGTGATAAGAGATGCCATGAACAGGAAAGTGTGGATGGATTAGGGGAAAATTCCCATTGTGTGGACATCCTGTTGCTCTGCTTAAAGTCAAGCTGGTGCCAGTTTTTTTTTTTGCCTGTTTAAACTGGCTCTCTTCCATGTCTCCAGACACACAAGCTTTAGATCTTAATCTCATAAAGTCATATTATTAAACTAGATTTCCTGGAGATCAAATGCATACAAATGCTAAAGTTTCTGGTGCGTTTAGACATCACAATGTATTTGCTAAGGTGTTCACAGTGGTTTTTAGTACATTATGTGGTTACTAGGTGCTCTAGATGGTTGCTTGCTTCCTGGTCCAAGTTACACAAACTCACCGCCGAGTTTCGATGATATTCTGGGCTCTAGATGCGGCTTGAGTATCTCCTCCAGTGTAAATCTAAGGGATTTTTTTCCACCTGTTTTCATCACTATGAAAAGCAATATCACACAATTTGGTGTCTTATTAATGTCCAAAGCATTGTGCATAAAGACATATGCCTACATTCTCAATCCTTGATCTGAAAATAGACCTTTAGAGTTATTTCTGTGAGACACTCCTAGATATATGCTATTTCCATCCATTTGTCTCTTTCTCACTCTCGTTACTTATTAACTTCATGGGAATGGGCTACTATCCATGCTGCTATGGAAACTATGTTGTCCAGCTAAAAACCACTATGTTGCAAGGCACTAATGTGATTGCAACTGGATCACATTGAACGGGTCAGTAACCATGACTAAATTACGCTTTGCACAAACATGTTGGGACTCTCAAACGTAAAGATCGGTACAAGAATGTGATAATCAGATAATTAAAAAGGCTGCATTTACTTGCTCAAAAATACAGTAAAAACTGATATTTTGTGAAATATGATTAAGATTTAAAATAACTTTAAATTCTAAAATGTATTCCTGTGATGGCAATGCTGAATTATCAGCATCATTACTCCAGTCTTCAGTCACATGTTCCTTCAGAAATCATTCTAATATGCTGATTTGCTACTCAAGAAAAAGTTCTTATTATTATCAATGTTGAAAGCAGTTGTGCTGTTTAATAATTTTTAGGAAACTGAACATTTTTTCCAGGATTCTTTGATACATATTTGAAATGTGTGTGGACTGTGAGTGAATATATATCCCAAAAAATTCTTTAAATTAATCGTGTGAATAAAGGAGAGTGGAAAAGTGTAGTAGAGTATGCAGGTTTCCACACTTCATTTGCACAGAGTAACTGATAGCGGTTGATTGAAGAACAATTTGAATAGGAGCAATATAATATTTGATTGTGGGAACTTCTAGGTACAACACATTCAGCAGGGAAAGACTTGTACAGTAAAAGGGACGTGTGAATATAGATGGATACTTACTAGAGATCATCCAACAAATGACTAGAGTTTAACAGCCATACAAAAGCAGACAGACGCCTGGTCGTGGAACCAGAGACCAGCTGTTTCTGGTTCCAAATATGATGTTGTTTTACACATTCTGAGTACTTACTACCCTTAAAAAGCTATAAATTAAAAACTTAAAGATTTATAAATAGGGGTGGGAATCACAGGGTAACTCTTGATTCGATACGATACACGGCTCAAGATACAGCACAATACAAAAATAATCAATATATTGCTAGACAATCCTATAATGATACATCTGTCTAACTATGAAAACAAAATGCCTGTGAAAAGGCTAAGTACAGGTTTTCGAGACTTTGGACTTAAATGTGGCTGGGGCATCTATGATTTTACTCACAGTGCTGTCCGGTGTCATGAGAAATCGTGTCCTACTGTGAAATGTCCGCTTAGGACCCAGAGCAATTCTATTGGCTGAAAGAACTTTTAATAGGTAATCTGTTCAGAGCCTGATTACAATTCTTACAAAATCACGTTTTGATTTTTGTTGTTTAAAAGGTCCCGTTCTTCGCGATCCCATTGTTCAAACTTTAGTTAGTGTGTAATGTTGCTGTTAGAGCATAAATAATACCTGTACAATTATAAAGCTCAAAGTTCAATGCCAAGCGAGATATTTTATTTAACAGAAGTTCCCTTTCAAAGCCTACAGCGAACGGCCGGCTTGGACTACATCCTGGTACTTCCTTCATAAATGACGTCAGTAGAACAGACTAACCTCCGCCCACAAGACTACGCGAAAAAAGGGGGCGTGGTCTTGTTGATGTCCCACGTGGAGAAGAGGACGTGTCGCGTGGAGAAAAGGAAGTGCTGCGTTTGAGTGTGTTTGTCGCCATGTCGTCGAGACGCTGTTATTTTCATCCCAGAGTCAAATCACCTTTGTTTGGCTTTCACAAGGACGCTGTAGAGATCATTAAGCGCATATATCTCCCGTTAAGAGGCGTGACCTTTCCACGTGCGCTAAGCTGCTGTCGAATCACAACACAGGAACCGGGCTACGTGCGCTAAGCTGCTGTCAAATCACAACACGGGAACCGCTGGCACAATCAGAACTCGTTACGTATTTCTGAAGGAGGGACTTCATTGAACACGGAACATCAACCCGTTTTTAGGACAGTGAAAACAGCGGTATACAGATAAGTAAATTGTGTGAAAAATACTGTGTTTTTTTACAAGCGAAACATGAACACATGTTATATTGCACACTGTAAACACAATCAAAGCTTCAAAAAGACACGAAGAACGGAACCTTTAAATTGTGTTAAAATAGTCTTTAACGTCTTGCAAAGCATACGTTTCATATACTAGTATATAACCGAAGCTTTAAGTTGTGAAATCAAGCATACCTCGTTCTTAATGTTTTTTTAGTTAGCGTACGTTCTAGCATAGCATACAGCTACCCGAATAGCTTAGTTTATACATCACAGTTGCACTTACCCTACATTTTAAAAGCTCCGCTTTAATGTTTATACAATTGTTTTTTTTAAAATCCTGTTGTATTTATTTTGTGCACCCGTTCTGTATAATATTGTTTTTTTTAATCCTTTATTATTTACATTATAGGTACCTTACTATGTTATGATTTTGTTTTGGATATTATTACTTAGTTTATCAATTGAAATAATTTACAATATGTTATGCATGTTCTTGCTCCCATTTTGATCAGGCATTACCACGTTGGGTCCTAAGTGGACACTATTTCACAGGAGGACACGATTTCTCATGACACCGGCATCCCGTTAAAAACCTCTTTTTCTTAGGCTAGTTGTCTTGTGGTCACGTTTCCCTCATTCATGTGTTGAGCGCCACCTTGAGGAGCCATGAAGTAGTGATGAAGGAGCAGAAAAAATCTATTTAGAGCGCCTTATTTTATTATTTTAAAAAAAAAAAAGCGGGGAGTCTAATGCTATTTAATGCATTCTGACTTATTTAAACTGTTAAAGAGTTGGATTCGTATGCTAAACATGGCCAAAATAAAAAAACAGGTTGGACATTTGACAGAGTATTTCTGTGCCAAATAAACTCCTTCAGGATTCGAATACGTTTCGGAAAGTTTTTTTCGAGTATGGCCCTGTATGACATCATAAAGGCGGAATGTCCATCAACAGGCTTCGTTCGGGTTACGGAAGCCGTCAGCAGTGCTGGCATTTTGTTTTTAGACCATGAAATCAACAATGTCTCTAAAGAAGTGTGTTTTTGGCTGTGAGGGAAAGATAACCTTGTTCAGCTTCGCAAATAACTCAGCGTTAAGGAACAAGTAAATGCAGTTTGTTTTTTTGGAGCAGCAATGGCATGTGTGTTTGTTTGTTCCCGGACATGAGTCGAAATGGCAGGAGGTGAATGAAACTGCATCAAATGTCTGTGTTTTGTTGGCAATCAGTGCATAACTGCATATAATGTAAACAACACAAACATATAGTGAATCAAAAGTTAACCAGGGATAATGCCATGATGTATTGTGTGTGTGTGCACTCGTGACTCTTTAGCACTTCCCACTGCACGCCTCCACGAGCTCGGCTGTTTTCAGAAAGAATCAGTACAGATGTCTTTTATAAATATGATAAAACTAAAGACTCTTCAGAGATATGAAGGATGCAATACTACTCTATATGTAGTCAAGATTAACATGAGATTGGTAGAAACTGTGTTATGTACCCTTTAAAATATCGATATTTGGCACCAGCATATCAATTCTCTTATCGCACGGAGAAGGACAACGGTATATTGACCTATTGGTATTTTTGTCCCACCCCTACTTATAAATGCAAAACAATAGTTAACAAATATGTCTGGAAAATTCTCACGGATAAAGCACAAAACAGTTTGTTTTACATCAGACTGCATGCGCTTCAAGAGTCTGAGGGTCTCTTTTATAGTTTGCCTGGCTCGGATCCTAATTATCATTAACAAAAACCCAATAATGACACACACCCTCATTAGTGAGAGAAATGCAGTGGACCAGAGGAAATGAGAACCCAGATTTACACCCACATCTTTCAATAGCCACATTAAGACACAATCACAAACCACAAACCAGCCTTGTGGCCCAGAATGTTTCCATACAGTAAAGAACAAAGTGTAAGTCTCAGCTGATCTGAATGTACCTTCCGCAACCAAGTTGGCAACCTGTGTGTACTCAATGTGGGAAGACTTAAGGGTGGATGTTTGCTGTGTGTTACTGAACACTCAAAGGTGTGTTTGGATTTTATAGTGCATATACGCCATGTTTGTATGTGCTTTAAAAGTAGAAGAAGTACACATTGTGAGTCTCACACGTCAGAATACAGATAATGTGGCCGCAGCTGCTTCGTTCTCACACGGCGAGGTTTGTAAAGAGCATGTGTGGCCTTATTCAAGGATCTGCTGCAGAGATAAGCCGCTGCTCTCAATGTGCACTCTGCAAATCATCATTGTGACAACAAACAGGCTGTTTCCAGATCTCTGTAGAGTCTTAGATCCTCACGTTCCCCTGAGACAGCAAGAGCAGGGTCCAATTCAGCAGTTACTACAGCAACGCAGCTAACCTTTTCTCAATCCACTCCATCACCTCAGAAGAGAGCAAATGCAGCACTCAGACACCTCACACAACCCAAACACATTTGATGCAAGTGCATTACGAAGCGAGCTGTGATGAGAACTGCAGAGTAATGGAACGATTTTGAAACAGCAGGATTCCTTTCTTATATCTCTTTTATTCTGTGATTTATGAGAGGCGGGTTTAAGGTGGCATTTTAAGGTTCAGATTTCGAGTTTGAGCGTCTAACAAAGCACTGAAGTGTTCTTCAGATCGGTTAGCTATTGTGAAAAAACTATTTCAGGCTACCACTTAATTCCAAAGCAGCTTCAAAAGGCAGCAATTAACGGTTTACAAAGGAAAATAAAAAGGGCTCAGGACATAGCCATGATGTACCTCAAACCTGACACTTAACCGTTAAACAGTTCCGTGTTTTTAGCAAGTTGTTTGACTATAGACCAACGAGTTATCATAACGAAATTGGGTATAGATTAACCAGGGCCATTTTCTTTAAAAAAAAAAAAAAAATGTTTAAAACCCCCAAAAGATCTCTACAGCACTGTGATGGCCTGATAACCCCGTCAATGTGATCAGTTGTTGTTACTGTTAATTAAAAAACTAAAACTGTTAAAATAATTTTCTGTAATAAAGCTGAATAGAAATAAAACAAAATAAAAATTTGTGGTGTCAAATCGATTAATCGCGATTTATTACATCCAAAATAAAAGTTTGTGTTTACATAAAATATGTGTGTGTACTGCAGAGGTGGACAGTAACTAAGTACATTTACTTGAGTACTGTACTTAAGTACACTTTTTGAGTATCTGTACTTTACTGGAGTATTATTTTTTAGGGATACTTTTACTTTAATTTCACTACATTTGAAAGACAAATATCGTACTTTTTACTCCATTACATTTCTAGCGAGGTCCTCAAAGTTGAAAGTCATTTCTGTAGCAGCTTTAAAAGTCAGTGGATGATTTTTTTCTTCTTTAAAAGTTTTTTTGTTGTTGTTTTTTTGCAGACAGCCTATCAGTAATCACTCTTGTATAGGGTCATGTGAAGTTTCCCAACATTTTTTGAACCCTGATCAGTTTATAGCAAAATGTAAGAAGACGGTTCCTTGGCACCGTGTATGCACCCATGGCTATACTTAAAAAGTATGTTTCAGTTTTCTCAAAAGATTAAAGATTAGTTTAGTTGGCATACACTTTGATGCCTGTCTCATAAAATGTTCAAAAATGTAAATGTCTGAGAGAAAGAGAAGAGTAAAGAGTTGGGAGAATATCGTATGCGTATCAGAGTATAGGGTCCATGCATTCAGCCTTAAAGTGACAGCAGCTTTGTAAAGAGCTTTATAACTTTTATACAAGAAATTGAAACTTCCAATACTTCTATAAAAGTTACAACACTCTATACAAATGTAAAGAAATGAGTTTAAGGCAGTCGTATGCTAGCATGTCGGATGGAGCATCACTGACTGGCTTTAACCACCATGATGGCATAGTGTGCATTTATACAACAATGCAACAATAATAAAATAATGCATTGACATAAAAAAGGAAATTTACTTTTGATACTTAAGTACTTTTAAAAACAAATACTTCTGTACTTTTACTTAAGTAAAAATCTGTTTTTAGAACTTTCACTTGTAACGGAGTAATATTTGACCTGTAGTACTTTTACTTTTACTCAAGTAAAAGAGTTGTGTACTTTGTCCACCTCTGGTGTACTGTATATAATTATGTATATAAATACACACACACACATTTATATATTTAAGAAAAATCTGTTATATTTATATATAAAATATGTATGGATGAGTGTGTATTTAATAATATAACTATGTGTATACATAATTATACACTTATTTTCGATGCGATCAATCATGATTAATCGATTTGATGGCACTGATATAAATATTAGATGAAAAAAACTGAAATAACACAAATTAGAAGTGCTGCCTTGGCAACTAACTGAAATGAATAAGTTAAAGTTACTTGAAATAAAAATAAAGCTAACAGAAATATTTTTTAAAAAAATTAATAAAAGGACAAAAGCGCATAAAAGAATGACTAAAAAATTAAAACTGATAATATAAAAATAAAAGGCTAATTCAAAATATTAATAAATAATAGTTTATAAATAATACTAATAAAATTGATATAAAATTTAAATAAAATTGATGAGACTTTCTATGTGACTTGAGCATAATCATTATATATTATAATTGAAGCTGTTTGTTGATTAACTAAATGGTGTTTCATAGGTTTTGTACACCGGGAAACTGTGATCCCACATAGAACAAGGACTTATAGGACTACTAAACTACTAATTTCAGAAGTCCACTACGCCACTGAGATTAACTACTGATATTCATAAAAGTGCTCCTCGAACAAGCAGACAAACTGGGTTGCTTTAATCACCTGCACAAAACTGGCTTGATTATACACACGCTCTGGTCACCATCTGTGTGTGAAATTACTGCATGGCTTGCGGCGATCAGATAATCAACAGCTTGGGCCAGGGGTGGTTTTCACACTATACGTGTTAGCTCTTTTCAGAAGTCACGCTAGTGAAAAACAAACAATCTACAATGGAAAACATGCATAAACACACGTTAACAGCTCTAGGAGATGAGATAAGCCAGAGAAAGAGAGAAAAAGAGGGTGGCCAATGGTAAGCCTTTGGGCATGTTACGCCACACTGGAAACCTTTTAGAGCAATATGATAGGTAGGATAAAATTAGTGCTGAATAAAAAAAAGATTTCTTATTGCTGGATAAAACCATAGAATTCAGGGGTGCTCAGAGTGCAGATGCGTGTCAATGAGAAAGCGATTGTGAAAGAGAGCTGTGCCAGTGTCCAGCTGCTGTAATTCCCACAAGGGTCTGAAAAAGAAACTTGATAATCTCTGCTCATGTTCTCCATAATTGCTGCACTCACATCCCACATTCCAGCTCACAAAGCCCACAAGGAACCTCGTAGACTATTACAATGAAAATTTGAGAAATCAATCAGGCACTGGCTCGATGAGAAAAGAACAAAGGAACAAAAATATACAGACTTCCTTCAAACATATTTCTAATAAAGTGCAAATGGGACACTAGATGCTGAATAAGAGCGCTTTGGATGAAATCATTTACAACACAAATTCATAACATGTGCTACATGAATAAAATTAAATAAAGAATGTTTGACAACAGTATCTGATTTTTTTTTTAAACGATGGTACCGGCCGGGTTTGCCAATAAAATTAAAAAAAATGAACATACCCGGTATGCTCATTTAAAAAAATTCAATATTAAGTTAACTTCCACCAAAGCTAAAATTAAGAAATTAAAGTTCCGCTAAAAGTTACTGATCTAATTTAATTAAATAAAATTAAAATGTAATGTACAAGTACATGACTCTGTACATCAATAATGAATAAGTTGGTTTTGCAATGTAAACATGTTAGAAGCATGCAAATACATTAAGACCTATACATTAACACATTCAATTATGTCATTTCAACTAATCTCTGTATCCACCAAAGGGTCCTTGACCATAAAACAGTGTTTAACAACACATAGGAGAGGATCCGAATAACTGGGAAAACAGGGAACACAACAGGGAAATTACATCACATTTTCCTTCATTTTTCTCTCTCCACTTGTTAAATACGGATTAGGGTTTATAGACAGTCTGAATCCTGTTAATTCTAATTAGCATATCTACAACTTCAAAAGTGTAATAAAGAATAACCCACATGTCTAAACTAAAGCAGGTATAAAAATACTTTTGGAAATGTATGATATAGGATAACATTAAATTCAAATTCCATTTTAACCACTTTAAAAATACTTTTAACAGTATTTTCATATCACAGACCATGAATTACATGAATTATTATATTTTTAATATATATTCCTATACTAGCCCACAAAAGCTGCTGTGCTACCACCAGACAGACAGATAGAGAGACACTTACCCGGTTTACTCGCACCGACGGCGGCGAGGATTACGCAGATCAAGACCCCGGGTAGGAGGAGGGAGGCCCGGGCTCGCCGTGCGCTCCGACTCCGGGAAAACAACATCCTTCGCTGCGGTTCTCAAGTCCAGGACAGCAGATAAAAGCTCGGGAGTGTCATTCCCTCATCTGTGTGGGTCGGGTGGACGTAAACGACTGAGAGAGAGACAAACCGGCCCGAATAAGGATGAAAGCGTCAACTCAAGAAGAGCGTTAAGCCGCTACCCGTGTTGTACAGAGCTAAAGATAGAGGAGAGATCGCGGCAGGAGGGAGGAGGACCTCCACTGACAGACACGCTACAGGAGAGATTAGAACAGCTACATGCAGCAGCGGGAGGATGAATGAGCTCGTGACGCAATGACGCTGACGTCGTGCTTCTTCTCTCAGGTGGGGGAACAAATTCTATTAATAACAAAATAAAAGAGTTTTTCAGTATAAAAAATATCTTCACACTATTGTCACAGAGGGAACTTGACATTAACAGTCTTATTGTATTTTAGTAAAATGTAATCAGTTTTGAAGTAGGTTCTGTTTTAAAGGGACTTGTATGTTTGAATATTCTTTTTTTTTCAGTCTATGGTTTGAACAAAGATGTGTCCACAGTGTGTGTAAACAACCAGCCTAATGGTAAAAATGTACCCTCTCCTTTTTTATAATCTCCATAAATCGAGCAGTTCCAGGTTTCCCCCTACTCTTACATAGGGGGAAGCCTCGCCCATGACTGGTGACGATCTGCCATATTAGCATAGATACCGCCCCAGAATTCCGCCATTTTTGTTTCCTCGCTGTAGCAGCTGGAGATATAGGCTCTGTCCCAAATGGCACCCTAAACCCTCACGGTCTTTCTCTGAGTCCGCACTTTCACAACATAATGCCACTTTGTCTGTCGGGAAGAAGTCCGCCGCGTAGCTCGCACCAGTGCGGGCTCGGCAGAAGTGCGCATCGAGGGCGCATATCGACCTCAAAGGGGGTGCTCGTGAGCACCCTTCTGAGACCTAAAATGACAACTGGGACACCCTGCGGTCTCGTGGACTTAACAAACATTGTAAGTCCACAAGACCGAAAGTGCACAGGAAGTGTGCCATTTGGGACAGGGCCATAGGCCTACAATGTCGGCACAAAACAAAAAACTTTTTTTTTATTTTTTTTTTTACAAATGTTCTGTTATTGGATGTACCAACGGACATAAGAGTCTCCATAGACTCCGCAGTGTAGTGACAAATTGCCCCCGCCCATAGGCTACCTGATTTCGAGGGAGGACACATCTGAGTCACCGAGGACACTGTGGTTGAATTTCATTTATGAAGGAAATGTGCCGAAGAAAGTCATTAAAGTTAAAGTGTTACAGTATATATTTGCGCAAATCACAAACGAGGGTCAGTTCAACACTGGACTTGCACAAAATTTATTTAGATGACAGTACATCATTTTATAATTAATTTGTTACATTTATATAGCGCTTTTCTAGGCACTCAAAGCGCCTTACATGGAAGGGGGGAATCTCCTCAACCACCACCAATGTGCAGCATCCACCTGGATGATGCGACGGCAGCCATATTGCGTCAGAACGCCCAACACACACCAGCTGATTGGCGGAGAGGAGACAGAGTGATGAAGCCAATCGTATATGGGGATGATTAGGAGGCCATGATGGACAGAGGCCAATGGGCAAATTTGGTCAGGATGCCAGGGTTACACACCTACTCTTTATCAAAGGATGAGGATTTTTTTTAATGACCACAGAGAGTCAGGACTCTATATATATATATATATATATATATATATATATAAATACAATAAATGTGTTGTTTAGAAACAGATAAGGTAATATTGAAATTCAGATTGCCATGCTTATGAAATATGCTGATAGTGGCACCTGGTGGCCAAAGTTTATTAGGGAGCAATCAATTTCTTTCTCATAAAATATATAAAGGTGGATACAAAAACATTTTTAAAGAGAAAAAAAATAAGACACATGTACAGATTTATTTTATTTTTTTATCATGTAAATCTTGTCATCTGCACATACTGCACAACTGAAAGCAGATTCATTATTTTCTAGCTCCCATTCTGGGGTATTCAGGGCTGTTGCTGACAAATAGCTCAAGGTCCTTGTCTGAGTACTGACAGAAATAATAAACAGGTAATAAATACTGTAAATATTTTATCACCATCATAATCAGAGATCCGAGACCTTCAAGACACATGTGAAATCAGATGTAACAATGATAGTGAGACTTTTTTCTGTTTTGAGAAGTATTCCTCAGTTCTGAGGGTCCTGTTCGGATTGCTTGGGTTTAAGGTGCATGGTCTGGATGGTAGTGGGAATTTATCTAGAAGAGGAAGAGCCGCTGCAAACCAAGAGATTGAAGACAATACAGACCTTTAATTACTAAGGAGGCAATGCTATGATATCTAGCAGAGTGAGGTTCAAACCGCCTGTTATAGAGCTGAGAGGAGATATACGTGGCGCTTACCTCTGGGTGAATCCAGTCTTGGGAGAAACCAAATGAATGCTTCAACGCTAGACAAACAGGTATAAAAGATTGTAGCATTCACTGATAAACTAGTAGGCCTAAAGATTTTATACCATGAAAAAAAATTTGTTTTGAGAAGTAGATACCTCAGTTTTGCTTGGGAAAGATATTAGCTTTCTGGATTGTGGGAATTTGCCCAAAATAGGAAGAGACACTTCAAACCAAAGACACCAAAAGTAAACGAATAGCCTGATTTGACGAAGTGCAACTCTAAATTGTAAGTAGTATGGCATACAAGTGCACAATTTCCATGAACATGCTGTGCTATCTAACTGAGTGAGGTTAAATTTGAATGTTATTATGAGCTATATGGAAAGAGAAATGTGGAGCTAACATCACCTCGGGACTGATCCAGACTTTAGAGAAGGCCCAGTAGGAGGCCTGGGGCTTTGCTAAAGGATATTTTTGGTAGTGCAAACTGCAAAAGCACAATGTTATTCAAAGCATATTTCAGTTTTAACAACTAAATAAATTTAATCTGCGATTATAGCAAATAATTTTTAACTCCAGCTTTTATCATAACTGCATAAAACCCATCTTTAAACAATTAATTACCCCCTGACAGCTGTACCTAATGTGACAGGTGGTGGTAAACCGGTGACAGGGTCATGGGCGGCCAAGGCTCATTGATGCACGTGTGGTCCGATCAAACAGACGAGCAAGTGTAGCTCAAATTGCTCAAGAAGTTAATGCTGGTGCCCATACTGACCCCTGTACACCGCCGAAAGAGCCAACCTGTGCAAAAGGCCAGGTTGTATTTGGACGCTGGATGATATAGACCAACCAGAGCGCTCTATGGCTGCAACGTCATCAGCGCAAAAACGGACCTGGACGGCAGATAGTGATTAGTTACATGTTAGTACATGCAAAAGGGTAAAAAGTTCGTCAGCTGCTTTCTAGTTCAACATCTGCATTTTATCAGTACAGAGCACGAGTGTTGGGTTACTGTGTGCGTGCAAAGAAAGTAAGTGAATAACGTTTGTATTTCTTGCTTATTCCTCCATATTATTGTATGTGAACGTTAATCTGAGATTATTATTAACGCCCAGTGATCAGCTGTTTATCACCTGCATACCGCATGCCCGTTAAACGTCATTCACGCGTTAGTGGCGCCATCTTGTGGATATGTACCGAATTATCAGTCAACATTGTGCAGTAATGTTGTATTAAGGTCATCATATTCCCAAATTAATATCTAGACTACTACTGTTAACTATTCAAATGATGGTTATGTTTGTAGATCTGTATGTATTCACATATACATACATATATATATATATAATTATTTTTTTTAAATTTAAGTTGATTTTCCTGTTCAATATTTTACAGAACCACACATGAATGCCCAAGTTTCTGCAGTAAAGAACTCATCTACCTTCCGCTGAGTGTATCTCTTCAATTAAGAATCTCATTCAGTCCTGACCGACTGCCTGCTGTGTTTCGCACCCCTCTATGTTAATATCCATATAGTTCAACAAACCCCTTCGTTTCAGGTGGACAAACACAATATTAGGAAGGTGATCATAATGTTATGCCTGGTTGGTCTATGTACTATATGTATAGAGAGAGAGAGAGAGAGAGAGAGAGAAATGTTGTACAATATAAATCAAAATAAAATTATATTATAAATATAACAAAAATGAGACCGCATGGCCATAACTTGATTTTAATGGCAAGTACTTACTTTTCATCAGTCAATACAAAAACGGCTATTAAAAGACACTATAAAAATCTCATTCTGTCACAGCAACAGAATATATTCATCACTTTGGCCCTCGATAACAAACATCTTCATCTCAAGTATTGTATAGAAAATATCTTAAGAAATAAATATAATCCCATCTGATCTGTATTACACCCACACAATGCATTAAATCAGTCATAAGCCCTTTGTGAAACAAGAGGTACACAGGTTGACATCCTTTTAAGAACAGCCATCAGCAACATAATACAAGGTGTACATTGTAATTAAGACTTGAAATGGAAAGGTTTTGGGCTGATATAACCGTTCTCCACATGCTATAAAGAAAAAGATTGTATTGAACTATTAAGGTTGAATACTCTTATTTTAATTGACTATGGAGTCTGAGCTACGTTATGGCTGTGTGAACAAACTTGCATCGCAATGAACATTCAATGCAAAAGCTACTCTAATAATTAGGATGCATTTAAAATATTCTAAAACAAAGTGATTTATAAATAGCAATATATCTAATGTAAGCAGCATCTCCAATGTGATTGTGAAGATGCATGTAGGACAGTGGTGGTTGTCATATATATATATATATAGAGGACTAATTGTAATTATCACCCTGTTAAGAGACCTTACCCATGAAATAATTCTCTTTGATCAATATAAAAATCACTATATAATTGTGACCTGGGCCTTAACGACAGATGCATTACAACGCTTGTTTTGCGGTAGAGGAAAGGCCAGCTCTCTCAAATCTTCCTTGACCAGACAAATATACACACACACACACACACACACACACACAAACACACAGATTTAGTATTGGCACATGATGAAATGCACACAATCTGTGACTCAATGATAAAGGCACTTTACATGCCTTTCACACACAAATGCAAACATGTTCAAGTCATAGGTCATTGATTTTCCCTGATGTTTCTGTATTGAAAACATGGTAAACTATATCATACTAGTTCATTCTCCCTCATATAAACATCTTCTGTAAAGACTACAACACTGCTTTTGGGGGGTTTGGTCATAGAAGCCCAGTGTTTAAGGATTTCCTGAAGACTTCAAGCCACTTCAATTTCGAAGATGAATTAAAAAACGCACAGGATGGAGAACCTGTGATCTGCTGTGAAAGAAAAAGACTAAGAAAAACATTCAAATAAGGTCTGATTCACATACATTGGTGTGAGAGAACATCGTGTACACCTCTTTAATTCCAAAACTGATTGCTTTTCAAATGTAGACAATTGAGAAGAATCGATTGCAACTACCACCATATCAGAGAGACAGAAGCTTTGCAACATCTCGCTCTGTGCCAATATAGTTCCAACTACGCAAGACAAGACCGTCTTAACAGAGGGAGACTTCTGAGCCCCCGGTGAGGAGATCAGATGGTACAGTCCAGGCTTAGCAGAAAAATTCACCATAGCACAGCCTGCATTTTCTGATCAGAGGTCAGTGACAGGGAGCGACAGCCCTGTGTTCTGCGAAGGGGACCGTGGTCACAGATGATCCCACTGTCAGGGGCTGTTCTCAGGGTCTTTCTGCAGAAAGGTGCAAGTCTCCTGGTTATCCCCAGTCAATGACGCGGCCTCGGTCTCGCTTTGCTCAAGCACCAGCTGGATGGTAGTGCTTTCTGTCTCACCCTCAGCAATCTCACCTTCCTTAGCAAGACGGAACTTAATATTTAACTTTTCAGGTTTTTCTACAAGGAAATAAAACAAAAAATTTAACTTGAAATTAGAGTCCACATAAACTATGTACAAAAAAAACCTTCAAACTGTACAAGCTATACAAGACAAAATGAATGTTATTTTTTTTATTAGCAAATGGTTTGTGAATAATGGTGGATGAATTTAAATGTAAAAAATAAATTACTAGACATAATTGTATAATATATACTGTGTGTGTGTGTGTATGTATATATATATATATATATATATATATATATATATATATATATATATATATATATATATATATATATATATATATATATATATATATATTTATATATATAAATAAAATATGTGTATGTACAGTGAGGAAAATAAGAATTTGAACACCCTGCTATTTTGCAAGTTCTCCCACTTAGAAATCATGGAGGGGTCGGAAATTGTCATCGTAGGTGCATGTCCACTGTGAGAGACATAATCAAAAAAAAAAAAAAAAAAAAAAAAATTTCCAGAAATCATAATGTATGATTTTTAACTATTTATTTGTATGATACAGCTGCAAATAAGTATTTGAACACCTGAGAAAATCAATGTTAATATTTGGTACAGTAGCCTTTGTTTGCAATTACAGAGGTCAAACGTTTCCTGTAGTTTTTCAGCAGGTTTGCACACACTGCAGGAGGGATTTTGGCCCACTCCTCCACACAGATCTTCTCTAGATCAGTCAGGTTTCTGGCCTGTTGCTGAGAAACACAGAGTTTGAGCTCCCTCCAAAGATTCTCTATTGGGTTTAGGTCTGGAGACTGGCTAGGCCACGCCAGAACCTTGATATGCTTCTTACAGAGCCACTCCTTGGTTATCCTGGCTGTGTGCTTCGGGTCATTGTCATGTTGGAAGACCCAGCCTCGACCCATCTTCAATGCTCTAACTGAGGGAAGGAGGTTGTTCCCCAAAATCTTGCAATACATGGCCCCAGTCATCCTCTCCTTAATACAGTGCAGTCGCCCTGTCCCATGAGCAGAAAAACCCCCCCAAAGCATGATGCTACCACCCCCATGCTTGACAGTAGGGATGGTGTTCTTGGGATGGTACTCATCATTCTTCTTCCTCCAAACACGTTTAGTGAAATTATGACCAAAAAGTTCGATTTTGGTCTCATCTGACCACATGACTTTCTCCCATGACTCCTCTGGATCATCCAAATGGTCATTGGCAAACTTAAGACGGGCCTTGACATGTGCTGGTTTAAGCAGGGGAACCTTCCGTGCCATGCATGATTTCAAACCATGACGTCTTAGTGTATTACCAACAGTAACTTTGGAAAAGACGGTCCCAGCTCTTTTCAGGTCATTGACCAGCTCCTCCCGTGTAGTTCTGGGCTGATTTCTCACCTTTCTTAGGATCATTGAGACCCCACGAGGTGAGATCTTGCATTGACCCCAGTCCGAGGGAGATTGACAGTCATGTTTAGCTTCTTCCATTTTCTAATGATTGCTCCAACAGTGGACCTTTTTCACCAAGCTGCTTGGCAATTTCCCCGTAGCCCTTTCCAGCCTTGTGGAGGTGTACAATTTTGTCTCGAGTGTCTTTGGACAGCTCTTTGGTCTTGGCCATGTTAGTAGTTGGATTCTTACTGATTGTATGGGGTGGACAGGTGTCTTCATGCAGCTAACGACCTCAAACAGGTGCATCTAATTTAGGATAATAAATGGAGTGGAGGTGGACATTTTAAAGGCAGACTAACAGGTCTTTGAGGGTCAGAATTCTAGCTGATAGACAGGTGTTCAAATACTTATTTGCAGCTGTATCATACAAATAAAGTTAAAAAATCATATATTGAGATTTCTGGATATTTTTTTTTTGATTATGTCTCTCACAGTGGACATGCACCTACGATGACAATTTCAGACCCCTCCATGATTTCCAAGTGGGAGAACTTGCAAAATAGCAGGGTGTTCAAATACTTATTTTCCTTACTTCATTCATTCATGCATGTATGTATGTATGTATGTATGCATGTATGATATATGCTGATTTTAATTTATTATTTTGCTGATTAATATTGTAGTGGAAACCGTGATACACTACAATTCAAATGTTTGTGGTACGTACGATTTAAAAAAATAAATAAAATGAAAATGTAATTATTATCATTTACATGTAATCGTTTAAATTAATACTTTTTAATACTTTTATTCAGCAAGGACACATTAAATTGATTACAAGTGAAATTAATAAATCTAAAGTTAGTTAGTTAAAAATACTTCTGTTTTAAAAATCTAAATGCAAATATATAAAATCAAGCTGTTGCTAGTTAGGACAAGTCAACAAAATAAGAGTGTGTAATCCATTAATCCATATTCAATAGTTTTAGTCGGTTCAAATACCTTTTCCCAGTTGTTTCTCTTTGGGGAGCAGGAGAACGTCCACATTGTGATGTTCTTGCAGAGCGGCAGTGAGCGTAGCTCCCTCTTTGCTGAAGAGGAACACCAGGGGAACTGTGATGTCATCTGTAGGTTCTCCATCTCCAACCATCTGGAACAGTGGCGTCTCAGAACTACTGCTCCCCTCTCGGTGATCTGTGAGATCATTCAAAACCTAAGAGTCCAGATTCTAAGACAGTGCAGAGAAGAAGTAATATTACACTAGCTCTCACCAATGAAGATGACTCCAATGGCTCCTGCTTCCTGCAGCCGTCGAGCTTTAGCAGCAAACATGCAGTCTCCTCTCAATGCCAGTGCTATGTGTCCCTGCAGCTCTACTGCATTCTCAATGTAACCACACGCCGTATAAGGAACACTCTTCACAATACTACCTTTCACCTTTGAGAAAGTCAGAGAGGAGATAATTAAATTATGTTAAAGGAATGACGTGTCTGCAGTGAGGTCAAGAAGTTTCCATATGGTTGCTCACCCCATGCTCTTGTTTGGTAAGATCCACTCCAAACTTTGCAGGACCAGCCATAAGGACTGTTCGACCCAAAAATGGAGGGGAAATGAGCTGCACAATCAGTGGCACCACTTCCTCATGCTCAGGGGTGTGACTCACCTCAGCAACCAGCTTCAGCTTGTACACACCCTTCTGTGAGTCCTATGGAAAAAGAGACGGAGAAATGAATTAACTGACATACCGGCGGGATAAATCACAGATTGTCCAACATCCAACAGTCTATGATTAATAGGCTAATTAAAACAAATGAATATAAATTAATTGAATTGAAATAATGCTGAAGTAAAAAAAAAAAGATAAAACATTAATAAATACTACAATAGTATATTGTGGCAAGCAGGGTGAGGCCGAGAGCCGTGGGAACGGAGCGAAGCCAGTGGCGTGAGTGTGAATGAGCTAATGCTCATAACAACACCAGTCTCAAGTCCCACAGAGGCATTGCAGAAAGATAAAAGGAGGAGGGACGACGACCGTGAAGAACAAGAGAGGACCCGGCCTGGACTGACGTTGATTTGTTTTAGTTTATGCGGCAGTCATCCATGAGGGGCTACCACCTTACTTTCATTTTGTTGTTTTAGTTATTACGTTAACGTTCGTCGGTTCATGCCTCCTCCTTCCCTGAACACAAACCTTGCTTGTTCCGTATATAAATAATACTAAAATAACTGGTTGGCTACTGAAATGAATAATTCTTGCAGATTCACCTGAGATGCTAAGCCTTGGCTTGCGGAGATCAGCTCAGTGAGAGGCGATAGAGAGATGCCTATGCTTTTCAGAAACTCAACTGGCTCCAGGCCAGTGTCATGAAGAGGCAGTTCAATCCCCCTGTTTTGAAGACAAAGAGGAGTTAGGCCCTGTTTCTTGTACATGCTGCTCTATAGTAAACCTGTAGCATATAACTCACCTGACAGATGAGGCTTGCTGGGCTCTTCCCACGCCGGTGAGGTATTTATAGCTGTCCCTGATAGTCTTGGCGAAGGTGGGGTTGTTAGGGAACAGGGTTTGAGCACTGGGGCACGAGTATGAAAACAAATCGTCTTCATGAGCTTGAGGTTCCTGAAAGATACACAATGATGTTCTGACTCTTTAGCTATGTTTCCATTGACATGCTTATGTGAATTTTGGGATATAGCATTTAAAAAATCAAAAGGATGGAAATGCCAAGATGCAAATTCTTACGATGGAAACACATTGACTGAATAAATTCTTCGATGTGCCACAAAAACTCAACAGATTATTGACCAATCTCAAATGTGGTTTTAGTCATTCTGAAATGCCTGAACCAAAGTTTTTCATCAAAATGATTTTGTATAATTACCTCCCAGACAGGTTTCACACAATTGCACTCCTGAACATTAGGCATCAGAATGCAAGATAACATGACAGCATTTGTCGTCTAAGGTGCAAGTAATTTTATTATGTAGGGAGAAGTGCCATAGTGGCTTTCCTGGTCGCAAAAATTATTACAATTATTATTGATATTATGCTCTAGTTTCCTACTTTTGTTTTCATGAACACATGGGGAAAAAAACTGTGCTTTATTCATTGTGTTATTCATAAGTGTTTTATGCAATATTTAAGTTTTCTGATAAATTTAGATGGAAACAGCTATTGTATACAAAAGAATAAAATCACCTTCACATTTTGGGAAGTCTATGGGCCCATTTACACCTGGTCACTTCATGCATTTTTACTGACCACATATCTGATTTGTTAAAATGGTTCCATTTACACCGCAAAACAAATCCGATCTTCAATTCCTGCGCTATATGGAAATTTAACGGAATTCCCGTCAATGAAAGCAACAGATACGAGCTGCATTTTATTTACCATCAGCTAATTACACCTGTTTACACCTGTTGTTTTAATACGTCTTTCAACCACTATGGGCGGGTAAATGTATTGGCTTTTTCGGATCTTACGATCTAGTGCACAAAATAAGCTTGCGCAATTTACATATGAAACAGAAGATGACGGAATAACGCACAGAGCAACAGCTTTCATTTCTGTTATGATAGCCACAAGACCAAACTGAACGCTGTGATTGCATTTTAGGAATCAAGAATGGTGAAAGAAAATTGCGCTTAGCACGTTTTTTCGTCTTTCAACCAAACTTGGGTCTCCAGCCGATAAAGTTTAAAGGTCCCGTTCTTCGTGTTCTTTTGAAGCTTTGATTGTGTTTACAGTGTGCAATATAACGTGTTCATGTTTCGCGTGTAAAAAAAAAAAAACTGTATTTTTAACACAATGTACTTATCTGTATACCGCTGTTTTCACTGTCCTAAAAACGGCTGATGACTTCCTTTATTCTATGAAGTCCCTCCTTCAGAAATACGTAACGAGTTCTGATTGTGCCAGCGGTTCCCTTGTTGTGATTTGACCGCATCTTAGCAAACGTGGCACGGTTCCTGTGTTGTGATTCGACAGCAGCTTAGCGCACGTGGAAAGGTCACGCCTCTTAATGGAAGATAAATGCGCTTAACAATCTCTACAGCGTCCCTGGGAAAGCCCAACAAAGGTGATTTGACTCCGGGATGAAAATAACAGCGTCTCGACAACATGGCGACAAACACACTCAAACGCAACACTTCCTTTTCTCCACGTGACTGTCCTCTTCTCCACGTGGGACAGCAACAAGACCACGCCCCCTTTTCACGTATTCTTGTGGGCGGAGGTTAGTCTGTTCTACTGACGTCATTTATGAAGGAAGTACCAGGATGTAGTCCAAGCCAGCAGTTCGCTGTAGGCTTTGAAAGGGAACTTCTGTTAAATAAAATATCTCGCTTGGCATTGAACTTTGAGCTTTATAATTTTACAGGTATTATTTATGCTCTAACAGCAACATTACACACTAACTAAAGTTTGAACAATGGGATCACGAAGAACGGGACCTTTAAATCCCATTTGGCTAGCGCGCTTTCTATAATGTTTACACATTAGGTCTTTAGTGTCAATCCGATCAAATGCGTTTTTGACTACCTCTGGAAGTGGTCGAAAGTGGACAAGCTCAAAATGTTTTAGACCCCGTTTCCACCTGCATTTAGCGTCGTCCACTTGTGATCCGATCGACCAAAATGCATCTTAATACCAGGTTTAAACAGGGCCTTAGGTCGTTTTCACACTGGCAGTGTAGTTCCAAACATGGCAGTTTGCATGATACATTGGTAACATGAAAGCTGTCATGCGGACCCTGGTGTGCACCGGGGTACCGAACCCTAGACTACCTGAAGGAGGGAAGTGGTCTGAGTTCGGTTGCACTCGAACTGTGCCGTGATTCAAGTGAATATGAAAGCAACACAAACCCATGCAATATACCCTACGAAACAACCATCCTTATGGGATTTATTGGATCCATAAGAACTCTTGTTCCTATGACTGACCCCCAAATTATGTTCTAGACAGAATTTATGTTTGTAGAAAAAGTTGAGCTCTTACCGTGTTGTTGGTATGGCAGGAGGGCTGGGTCGTTGATAGAGATACTGGGAGCAAATGAGCCTCAGTAGTGAAAATATAGTCATCAATGTCTATAGGCAACTGACTCTTTTCTGAGAAGAGCAGGTAGAGATACTTAAACATCTCAGCCAGGAAGAAGGAATCCATCCTTGAAATAAACAAACATACAAATAATTGTACTACTACTGTATAACTACTAATTTACCCTTTTAAATGAATCCAGATAAAGACGACTAATAGGGCTCCCACCTGTCCTCATGCGTTCCTGTCCTCACATCCTGTACGGCAGCGAAGCCGCAGGGGACTCGAGCGTGAGCATTCAGCTTCTCCACTATAGACTGGCCCACTTTTAAGTAGTACGGATCACCTGTGGCCTAGAAATGAGGTGGAAAATGTAATTTAATAACACTGAAGAGAGACAAAATAACTAGTTTGACAAGACACTGCAAATTACCCTAAGGTCCGTTCACATTGACAGTGGATAAATCTCTTCACTGTTGGTTGCTAGTAGGCATTTGTCTTCAACTGCTGTATTCAACTGTTATCAGGTGGTATACTTACTTTGTAAAGGAAATATGTGCTCTCAGCAAACTCTGGTCTCAACGGGTGCTGTCCCCAGTGAACTCTGAACTCAGATGTAAAGGCCTATCAATTTTAGGGAAAGACATATGTGGGATTAGTGTTAAAAAAATACAACAAATTAGGCTGTGATGTCTGTAGATTGAGGATGTTTAGGTTTAAGTGACTTGTGTAAAAGCAGTCGTTCATTAATTACCTCAGGGAGAAAATTGTGCTGTTTAGTCACTTGGTACAGCATCTCATGTGTCTCTATGGCAGGTTTCAAGTCTCCTCTCAGAACCTGAAAGATATTTTGGTATATTTAATTAAAGTTTTTCTCTTTGCAGTCCACATTATTTTACTATTTTGCATTGAATATTTGGCCATCATGTCATTGTAAGAATCATATGCCATTGGTAAAGGTGCACCTCTCACTAAAATGTTGTGACCAGTGTTATTTTAGTATTATTTATATACCATTATAGTATTTATTCATATTTTAATTAGCTTTTATTTTTACATTTTAATTTTTGTAATTTTGTTATGTACTTTTGTAATTTTTATACATTCTTTTGAATAGTCTTTTAGCATTCATTTATTGTTTATTGCTGCATTTAAAATGTTTAATCAATCTGAATGAATTATTTTTTTAAAACAGTTAGAATGATTCAATGACATGCATTAAGTCACTTGTCACCACTTGATGGCGTAACGATGTAATTGATACAATTGTTATTTGAAGCGGCAAGTCACTTCCTTTTTTTATTTGCTCTATTTTGATCGCTACTGCAGAAATAAGTGTTTATATCCAAACTATAAAATTGTATCCCAGTCCTTCTGTGATGATAAATATTTGTAACATAAATAATGAAACTGTGTGGTTGACTGTTTGTGAAGTATTTTGGGGGAATATATAATTCACATTTATAATTATTCAAGTTGACTTGACTATTGCAGAAGACTGATCATGTAATTTAAAAAATATCTTTCTTTCTTCAGGCAACATGAAATAAAGAGGATGAAAAAAGTGAACCTGTAGTCCAGGGAAGAAGGCAAGCAAAGAATCCATCCAGCTGCGCACATTTACGGTGGGGTTGTGCATGTGCACATTGAGCAGAAGAGGAGGTTGGCTGATGTACTTCATAATGGCACTGTAGTGCTGTCACAATAGACAAAGACAAAGTCACATGTGCAGATGATAGATGTAATAAAACAAGCTCTGTTTGACTGATAAGAGGTTTGATTATTTCTGGAGAATAAAGAGTCCTTACTGTGTTGAATCTCTCAAGGTACACCTTGTCCCCAAGAAGAATATAAGCTTTCATTAAGTATTCATAATAAGAGTCGATTCCAGCACCAACACCACTATCTGTCATGAGAAGCAGAGAAGGTACCGATGTGAATATTGTCTCTATTAGAGTCACTGAGATGTGTTAAAGTGGCTGTATGGTGTTTTTTTCACTGTGTAAACCAAGTGACAACAACAGAAGGGGCCTTACCCCTGCGAACCCAGTCTCCATTGTGGATGTTGATCACAGTGCCGACAAGGTCACTTCCTCTTTGCCTCTTTTCCCAGAGGACGTCCATAGCTTTCCTAGCGTGTTCCTTCATAGATGCAGGTTGAAAAACTTCTTAGCACACACTTCTCACTGTCTGGGTTGATCTTTTTTAGGTAAAAAAAAAAAAAAAAAAACCTTTGTGGATGTTGTTTACCTCAAATATTGTGTCCCCGGACATTCGGCTGAGAGCTGCAAACTCCAAAATCATGGTCCCTGCGCAAGCAGTGCAAGTGTCCGACTCAGTGCCTGTACGAGAAAGGGGGTTGACGACTCCATAGCGCAAGTTTACCTGAAGAAGAAAATTCAAATGCAACAAAATAAATTGTGTGTGTGTATATATACTATCTATATATATATATATATATATATATATATATATATATATATATATATATATATATATATATATATATATATATATTAGGGGTGTAACGGTACACAAAACTGATACATACATACACATATACACACACACACACACACACACACACACACACACACCTAAAGGATTATTAGGAACACCTGTTCAATTTCTCATTAATGCAATTATCTAATCAACCAATCACATGGCAGTTGCTTCAATGCATTTAGGGGTGTGGTCCTGGTCAAGACAATCTCCTGAACTCCAAACTGAATGTCAGAATGGGAAAGAAAGGTGATTTAAGCAATTTTGAGCGTGGCATGGTTGTTGGTGCCAGACGGGCCGGTCTGAGTATTTCACAATCTGCTCAGTTATTGGGATTTTCACACACAACCATTTCTAGGGTTTACAAAGAATGGTGTGAAAAGGAAAAAACATCCGGTATGCGGCAGTCCTGTGGGCGAAAATGCCTTGTTGATGCTAGAGGTCAGAGGAGAATGGGCCGACTGATTCAAGCTGAACTTTGACTGAAATAACCACTCGTTACAACCGAGGTATGCAGCAAAGCATTTGTGAAGCCACAACACGCACAACCTTAAGGCGGATGGGCTACAACAGCAGAAGACCCCACCGGGTACCACTCATCTCCACTACAAATAGGAAAAAGAGGCTACAATTTGAACGAGCTCACCAAAATTGGACAGTTGAAGACTGGAAAAATGTTGCCTGGTCTGATGAGTCTCTGAACAGAATGAGAACATGGATCCATCATGCCTTGTTACCACTGTGCAGGCTGCTGGTGGTGGTGTAATGGTGTGGGGATGTTTTCTTGGCACATTTTAGGCCCCTTAGTGCCAATTGGGCATCGTTTAAATGCCACGGCCTACCTGAGCATTGTTTCTGACCATGTCCTTAATAACCACAGCCCTTTTTCTCTAGTCATGTAGCACATACAGTCTTTACAATGATACACACTGTATAAAGATCCTAGATCATGTAATTTTCACAACTGTTATGGAGGTTTTGTCAGCTGAACAATCAGATTAAACAACCGTATGAGCGCACTGGATTCTAACCCTCACAGCCTCGTTTTCATCCCTGTCAAAAATTAAATATGGCGCTACCCAGACTAAGGTCGATAGACAGCCAAGTTTTACCCCTTTAAGTGCTGCCAATACAAAGAGAGTTAAAATTATAAAAACAGTGGTGGATTTACCCGAGGATAAGGAAGGCCACTGGTGGTGTTAAAGGCAGGCAGGAGGCGGTAACCCAGTTCTTTGGCCATGTGTAGCAGTTCATCTTTGTACCACTGCATCCTCTCTCCACGCTGCTTTAGAACAACTGCCATCACATGTGCACCCAACAAGCCACTGGAAGAACAGGGAGAGGATTCGTCAATAATTCAAGATGTGAAGTCTATGAGAGCATGAGAATATAGCCTGAAAACCTTATATTATGTATATATTTTTCTGATTAACTTTTAGTGTTATAAATCATTAAATTATTATAAAAGTGTTATTAAAGAAAAGATAACCATATCCAAAGCAAGAGAACCATCATGATCCGTACCCCAGCACACGGATATTGGTTTCAAAGACAGAGACAACTATGTCATTGTCCAGTCTGACATCTCTCAGTGTCATCTTCACAGCCTCCTCAAACTCATCCAGTTTGTTTAACAACTGCTCAAAACACACGAAACAACATTTTAGAAGCAACCATTAATAGTGTTTTTCATTACATTCATTTGGTTTTACGTCCATCAAATCAGATAAGATTTAACTCACCACAAGGGTATCTAAACTATCTATTAATGTTAGAGAGAACCTGTAAAGAGAGAAAGAGAGGTTGTTATTAAACTCACCATTAAATTAAAATGGACTTGCTTTTTTATGGAATATTTCGTTCTTTATCATAAATGATCCCTCGTTAATCCAAATAACTTTCTCTCGCTCTTGCAGCGACATGTCTTCTCTTCTCTTGAGAGATGTTGAGCGAGACAACCTGTCACTCACATCATGATCACAGCAATAGCAAACCACAACCATCCAATCTATTCCCAATGGACAAAATCAAGTCCTTCCCTACATTTGTTCTTGTTCGACAAGCCGTTTCACTCGGATATACGTCATAATAGGGAAGAAAAGACGATTGCATCTTGCGTTTCATGCCGAATTTACTATCCCAAGGAATCATCTATGTTTTAGATGTCAATGTTTATATCAATCTTTGCAACTAAATATAGTACATATATATAGTTTTCAGTCATATTTTAAGAATCTAAAGTAACATATTATAAGGTGTGGCAAATGTGAACTATTGGCTTTATGCACAGCTGCACTACTTCCTGAACTTCAGCCAGCTCCTTTGTTTCCTGTCTGCCATTATTGGACAAACTGATTAATCCAGGTGTGCCTGACCTCTGTAGTCACAACAACAATAATCAGACACACCTGGATTAATCAGTTTGTCCAATAATGGCAGACAGGAAACAAAGGAGCTGGCTGAAGTTCAGGTAGTAGTGCAGCTGTGCATAAAGACAATTGCGAATGAAAAATGGACTAAAATGTTCATCTATTTGACAGATTCATCATGAGCTCGACTCACTTTCCCAGAGAGTCATCAATGTCCCCTCGATTGGGTTCCAGCCCTCTTACCCTCCCTCTACAGCTGAGGGGCATTAACTCATCTGCTGGGTAGGCATAGTCCTGACAGAGAATAAAAGAAAGAATTATTAGAATTAAGATGGCTTCTAATGCCAATTACTTAGGTCCAAAAAATACAAGCAAAAAATAAATATATCTGAATGTTCAGAAAGACACTAATTCTGAATTATTGACAGTGGGATCTGGGTATTTACTCACCATGTAACTGTTATAGGCGTGATCAAACATCTCTAGAATCTGGTCCCTAAAAAACAAACAAACAAAAAAAATTGAGCAAACGCCATGTCCTCTTTCATATCACACTGGGGGGAAAAAACTATAGAAACCTAATTCAACTGCTATGTTAACTGTTGCAGAAGTCACTAAAATTCACATTTTAAGGTATGCCTTCCTCATCCACATTTACATCTCACTGCTATATGTGATTGTGTGTGCGTTTGTGTGGGTGTATGCACATACATATATGCACTCACCTAAAGGATTATTAGGAACAACATACTAATACTGTGTTTGACCCCCTTTCGCCTTCAGAACTGCCTTAATTCTACGTGGCATTGATTCAACAAGGTGCTGAAAGCATTCTTTAGAAATATTGGCCCATATTGATAGGATAGCATCTTGCAGTTGATGGAGATTTGTGGGATGCACATCCAGGGCACGAAGCTCCCGTTCCACCACATCCCAAAGATGCTCTATTGGGTTGAGATCTGGTGACTGTGGGGGCCATTTAAGTACAGTGAACTCATTGTCATGTTCAAGAAACCAATTTGAAATGATTCGAGCTTTGTGACATGGTGCATTATCCTGCTGGAAGTAGCCATCAGATGGTGGTCATAAAGGGATGGACATGGTCAGAAACAATGCTCAGGTAGGCCGTGGCATTTAAACGATGCCCAATTGGCACTAAGGGGCCTAAAGTGTGCCAAGAAAACATCCCCCACACCATTAGACCACCACCAGCCTGCACAGTGGTAACAAGGCATGATGGATCCATGTTCTCATTCTGTTTACGCCAAATTCTTACTCTGGTCTGATGAGTCTCGATTTCTGACTGACATTTTTCCAGTCTTCAACTGTCCAATTTTGGTGAGCTTGTGCAAATTGTAGCCTCTTTTTCCTATTTGTAGTGGAGATGAGTGGTACCCGGTGGGGTCTTCTGCTGTTGTAGCCAATCCGCCTCAAGGTTGTGCGTGTTGTGGCTTCACAAATGCTTTGCTGCATACCTCGGTTGTAACAAGTAGTTATTTCAGTCAAAGTTGCTCTTCTATCAGCTTGAATCAGTCGGCCCATTCTCCTCTGACCTCTAGCATCAACAAGGCATTTTCGCCCACAGGACTGCCGCATACTGGATGTTTCTCCCTTTTCACACCATTCTTTGTAAACCCTAGAAATGGTTGTGCGTGAAAATCCCAGTAACTGAGCAGATTGTGAAATACTCAGATCGGCCCGCCTGGCACCAACAACCATGCCACGCTCAAAATTGCTTAAAATCACCTTTCTTTCCCATTCTGACGTTCAGTTTGGAGTTCAGGAGATCGTCTTGACCAGGGGTCCGTTCTTCGTACCTCGCTTAATACATCTGAGATGATTTGACAGATCCCAGATCTTTTAATCATGATAACTGATGTCTGGCTAATTTGGTTCTTCAAACGAATTTGCGGATTGGATTTAAATATCTGGATTAAATGATCTAAGATCACTGCGCGTTCTTGTTTTCCCTGAAGAGGGCAGATGCATCGATACTCGAAACCATGATCAGCAATGCAGTGATTGGCTGGCGTCAAGACAGCAACGTAATGACATCATATAATTAAAAAAGCCACCTGGCAAAAAAACTTGGCAAATTACACAAAAAAACCCCACAAATATCTGGACCTTTATAAGGGAACCGCTAAACGACCAAACCAACATAAAAGTTATAATAGATCAATGATATATGTTTTTTTTTTTTTTTTACATGATTACCAATTTTTTATATTCACGATTTTATACAGTATTTGTACACCCTTGTACACCCGATCGCATAATCACGTTTTTCTGGAGGGACTGATATAATATAAGAGACCATATAATATAGCTGCAAGGTGGCTTTTTTTCCCTAAAGGTGGCTTTAGGGAAACTGTGCAAGGTGGGCAATATGCATTTAAAGCAGGTAAATATAAAAGGATATAAAGCCGCATATGGTACATTTACTGCAGCAGCTGGTGCCACCAGAACACAAAACACAATAGCCACATCCTTGAGATCATTTCAATTTAGATGATTTTCATGGATTCAGGATGTTATAGGTCACTATGACTTTGACTCACAATAGTCAAATTAATGTGATCAGTCTCCTACAACGAACACATCTGAAGTTTCATCAAAATTATTCAATGCATGCAGAAGTTATAACACACTTCCTGTTTCCCTTTTTTCGCAGTAAATCTGTTGCCTCACCATGGCCAAACAATTTGAGATACCAAATCCACTCACAATTTAGCATCCTTAATGTCTTGACTTCATGCTGACTGAGATTGGTTGCGATCGGGAGACATTAAAGAAGGCTTAAAGGGATAGTTCCTGTATGAGTTTCTTTCTTCTGCTGAACCTGAACACAAAAGAAGGTATGTTGAAGAATATGGGTAAGCAAACAGTTGATGGGTCCCAGTGACTTCCATGTTTGCTTACCCAAATTCTTCAAAATATCTTCTGTTCAGTAGAAGAAACCAACTCATACAGGTTTGGAACAACTTAAGGGTGAGTAAATGATGACAAAACCACTGAAAAAAATGAGGTCATGTATGAATGACAAGAACAAGTAATTGGTGGATTAACATAATTAGTGTCAGACAAAACCAAAATGACATGGAATTAAAAGTATACATGTAATGTTTACCATTACATAAAGCATTACAGTGTGTCATCACCCTTAGGCATTCACAATTGGAGTATACAGCAATAACAATGTTTGCCTAATGGGTTGGAATCAGTCAAATATTAAATATACATTTCAATCTTAGATGTACACATAACAATAGTACACACAACTTACCAAATAACATTATCATATGACCTACCATAAATAATCAAAATAACCATATAACAGCACGTCATACCAGCACATGCAGTTAAACACACCTGATTTTGGACTTTTCCTCTGCTGTCATGGCCTGTCCATCTTGACCAGTGACTCCAATCACAAAGCAGGAGAAGATCACAGCTGCCAGAGCCATGACAAACCCACCACAACTGAATGTTTCTCTTCTGATCCATTTTACCCCCATTTTAAGAGGCATTTCTTGAGGATATGCTCTTTTAGCTCCTTTAAAATGTATCCAACCCCCTCAAGTAGAGTAACAACTGCCTGACTATAGAGGCCTGTCAAACTTTAATCACTTTTTATCTCGTCCTATGCAGTTCGTTGACATTAGTTGATTTAACATCCGTCTTAATGATCGTATTTAATAATCGCCAGAATTTAGAATCAAGTGTATAAGTACTTTGGCTAAAATCGTCTCTTTGATTATAACACTTAACTTAAAACAGATTGTCTAAGTTACCTGTCGAGCTAACGATGGCTAACTAGCAAACTTCCCCACAAATGTATTCCCCGCTTTACTTTTGATCTCTTTAGTCCCTCTTGATATTTCTGGACATATATCCTGTCGAACTGACTGGACCCAGCTCCTAATTATATCCATCCCAACAAGATTTAGCCCCTCATTTCGCTGAGTTTGATTTAGCCGACTGATGATCAGCCTCATCGGGGCGCGAGCTGATGATTTCATCACCAAGAGCCGTCGGACTGGACACAGCATTCGGTAAAGCCGGATATTTATAATTCCCAAATTGTATTTAAAAACACCATCGATGTATTTGAAGTGGTTATAAAGCCTGTCTCGGATTTAAATAGACCTTAAATGGATTATATATAAAAAAATAAATATATAAACATTTGAAAAAGAACCTTTGAAATGTTTATTTCAAATACACAAACCATTTGTATTTGTAAACCCCACATTTTACATGACTTCATACATGATAAATTTCATTTTAAAATAATGTAGAATTATATATTTTACTAATCGTGTTATTTGGCCATTTCCGCATCGCATCGCAGGCGGATTTGAGGACTTCTACTCCCAGAATCATCTGCGGCACTTACAAATAAAGCCTCGTGATGCAACGGTGCTCTTTTAGTTTGGGCTCAGTGCTGCTCAGCTGCTGGCCTACAAGGACACATAAAAAATGTGGCGAACTTGGCTGTTGAGGTGCAGGTGGTAAAGTTGTGTCTGTGTCTATAGGGACGTTTCATCTGTCTAAAATTCCGCTTAACGCATTTTTAGAGGACCGCACGCGAGTTCATCATGAATGTAAGTTGGACTCATTGTGTCTATTATAATATGTATGAATTTACGCATGTCATTTATAGTCAGTTATAGCAGTGCACTTCAAAATAATGTTTAGACTTTTGAATCAAAGTTGTTTAGGTAATATAGGTTTTTATTGAATTGTTTTTGTATTTTATGCTGTCATTTACATGTAATTAAATGCATCTGCTAACTAGTGCTAGTTGGTTAAAAGATGAAAGGTTTGCTGTTTAGTCTATGGACGTTTTCATTTAAAAATACTAAATGGTGTATAATATCAATAGTTACTTAATGTAGTTCCTTCAAAATATGGCAGTTACATTTATGCCTACTGTTAGGGGATTGACAGCCTCATTCACACAAATTGCATATTTTGTCATTAAATAAAAGTGACTGGGGCTGTTAAAAAAAATATATTGGAATATATATATATATATATATATATATATATATATATATATATATATATTCTGAACTTCACCAGGCCACAGCATTTTACAAAGCAAATAAAAGATGTGCTCATGCAAAAGCTTTCACAACTGCTCCGAGAGAACACTGGGAATTGCTTGATACGGCACAAATGTATCAAGCCACTTGTCTCCGTTTGGCCAATGCAAAACTATCAAGAGAACAGAAGATATGCTGTACAGGACACAATGTGTAAAGTACTCGGTGGAATTCTCCAATGCTTGGAATGGATTGGATGGAATTCTCAAATTTAGCTCCTGAAGACAGGACAGCAGATTTACTCACGATTATACCAGGACAAGGAATGTTGTTGATCTAGAGCGTAACAGGGACCTCCTTGTCCAAGTAATTTGGTTGGATATGTACTTTCTCCAGCACACTTATTACATCTTTTTTCATGTCTTAATGTGTCAGTCTTAAAGGTGCTGTTTGCCTGTAATGTGACGGTCACGAGTTTAAAGGGCCGGGCTTCGTCTCCTACAATTTTATGACCTTTTTTTAAAACCTGCAGAAGTACTGAGAAAAGGCAAGGTCACAAATATCATTCTGATATCATTCCATTCTGATGCCCATCTAATTCTAAGATATTGTGTCTTGAAACTGACAGCAGTTGAATAACTAGGGTAATTTGAAGGAATAGTTCAAAGTTCCACCGAAAAATGGAAAATTCTGTCATTAATTCCTCACCCTTCGTGTCGTGTTTCCCCGGTAACCCTTGTAAACAACTATTTTGTTTATTTGCTATGGTGCTCATCACATAACCAAATACTTTAATACTTAAAGACTTAAGGCTATATTTTAATCTGGACTACATGCCCTAGATATTGTTTGAATATGTTCTGATTTTTTGTTGTTGAGTCACACACTTTACAATAAGGCTCTATTATTTAACATTAGTTCATTCATTAAAAAACTGACAATGAAAAATACTTTTTTGCATTTAAAATGCATTTATTAATCTTCGTTAAATGTACATTTCACCATTTAATAACACATTATTAAAATCAAAAGTTGTAACTGTATTATTTAATGGACCTGAGCGAACATGAACTAACAGTTGCTTTTTTTTTAACTATACGTTATCAAAGAATAATAACTTCTGTATAAATGTAGCTATTCGCTTTTGTTAATTTATTAACTAGTGAGACCTTATTGTAAAGTGTTACCTATTGTTCATTTATCTATAATTCTTTAGCACTTTAATCTGTTTTAAATATGTTTACTTTATACATTTTTGTGTATTTCTTTATTGTATTTAAATGTTCAGTTCTTTTGTTATAAGAAAGTTATTAAACCTGTTATAGTATGACAACACTTTTTTTTGCAACAAATTTCAATACCGTGATAATACCGAATACCGTGATAAAAGCTTCAGCAATTAATCGCAACATGAAAACTTGATACCGGCACATGCCTATTGGTAACACTTTACAGTAGGGTCTCATTAGTTAACATGAACTAATAATGAAATGCATTTATTTATCTTCGTTAATGTTAATTTCAACATTTACTAATACATTATTCAAATAGTGTTAACATTAATGTACCGTGAACCAACATAAACAAACCACGAACAGCTGTATTTTTTATTAACTAACGTTAACAAAGATGAACAAATACAGTAACAAATGTACTGCTCATGGATAGTTAAAGGGTTAGTTCACCCAAAAATGAAAATTCTGTCATTAATTACTCACCCTCATGTCGTTCGACACCCATAAGACCTCCGTTCATCTTCGGAACACAAATTAAGATATTTTAGTTGAAATCCGATGGCTCAGAAAGGCCTCCAAAGGCTGCAATGACATTTCCTCTCTCAAGACCCATAAAAGGTACTAAAGACATCATTAAAAAGTCCATCTCACTACAGTGGTTCTACAATCATTTTATGAAACGACGAGAATAGTTTGTGCACAAAAAAAAAAAAATCAAAATAACTTTATTCAATCTTTTCTTTCGTCTGGGCCTCTGCCGTGAACTCCCGAAGCACCACGACGCATGCGCGAGAACATGACGTAGAGCCGGCGTTTGGCATCTAGGAAATGCACACTTCAGCACTATTTTGAGCACTACGCCAATACCTAAAGCACAATCAGTGTAGAATTCAACAGCTTAGATATGTCTTCCTCTGCTTGTGAACAAAGTTCCTCGCTTCCGGGTCATGTGTCAGAACGCCGGCTGTCATATTCTTGCGCATGCGTCGTGGTGCTTTGTGAGTTCACGTCAGAGGCCCAGACGGAAGACAAGAACTTGTTGAATAAAGTTGTTTTTATTTTTTGCGCACAAACTATTCTCATCGCTTCATAATATTATTGTAGAACCACTGTAGTGATATGAACTTTTTAACAAAGTCTTTAGTACCTTTTATGGGTCTTGAGAGAGGAAATGTAATTTGCAGCCAATGGAGGCCTTTCTGAGCCATCGGATTTCAACAAAAATATCTTAAAGGGATAGTTCACCCAAAAATGAAAATTAGCCCATGATTTACTCACCCTTAAGCCATCTTAGGTGTATATGACATTCTTCTTTCAGACGAATATAATCAGAGTTATATTTAAAAAGTCCAGGCTAATCCAAGCATTATAATTGCAGTAATAGTTGCTCTGTTTATGAAGTCCATAAAAAAAATGCACCTGTCCATTGAATAACGGGCTCCACACGGCTCCGGGATGTTAATAAAGGCGTTTGTGAAAGAAGCATATCCATATATAAAACTTTATAAAATAAAGTTCCAGCCGATCGCCTTCTGTGGAAAAGTGTTGAAAGTTGAAAGTGAAGATGCGTACGTGACGTCATGACAAGCGTACCTGGTCGTGTTAGTCTTTCGATCGGCAGAAGACCTTTCAACACTTTTTCCATAAATTGAACGTGGAAGGCGGTCGGCCGAAACTTTACTTGATAAAGTTTTAAATATGGATATTTTTCTTACACAAACGCATCGATTCGCTTCAGAAGGCCTTTATTAACACAAGTGGAGCACGCCATTCAAAAACAGGGCAACTATTACTGCTATTATAATGCTTGGATTAGCCAGAACATTTTTAATATAACTCAGATTGTGTTCGTCTGAAAGAAGAATCTCATATACACCTAGGATGACTTGAGGGTGAGTAAATCATGGGCTACTAACCCTTTCATTTGTGTTCCGAAGATGAACAAAGGTCTTACGGCTGTCGAATGATTAGTAATTAATGACAGAATTTTAATTTTTGGGTGAACTAACCCTTTAATACATTAACTAATGTTAACAAATGAGACCTTATTGTAAAGTGTTACCAGATATTGCGAATGAAAACTGAGAGCTTTCTCTCCCTCCATTGACCGCTACGCAACTACCACTTTGATGCTTCAAAAAATTCATAAAGAGATCGTAAAACTAATTAATATGAATCGAGCGGTTTTTAGTCCAAATTTTCTCAAGATACACAATCACTTTTTATATGATAAGATTGAATTTAGGCTTTTATTCACATATAAACGTTGATCAGCGAACATGAATGAAAGACTTGCAGGTTTGGAACGACAAGAGAGTGAGTAATTAATGGCAGAATTTTCATTTTTGGGTAAACGAACCCTCTAGTAGTAGATGGCAAGGAGTTCTTGTGATGTGGATAATTAATATAACCTGTTTTGACAAGGTAATGAAAGCATTATTAACATCTGTTTATAGACTCTTCCCACGGGATAGTTTGAAAGGCAGCCCTCAATGGAAACTTGTCACTAATTACAAGCCTTGTTGATTATGTCTTTGTGTTCTGCCTATTACAGATGCACTTTGAAGGATCCAGCAATGTCACGCTGTTGTTTGATTTCTGGGATGTGCGTGGACCTGCAGGTACAGGGGATTTACAAACAAGACCGAACATGATCATACAAAATGCATACCTAAACAGAATGACAGTTTATATCCTACCTACCAAACCATCTTGATTTTCTTCTTCCAGTTGGATTCAAATGTTGCTTAACTTGTTTTCTACACATTAAAGAGATAGTCCGCGCACAATTATCTTGTCATTCACTTCATTGCTATTTTAGTATTATTTATTTACAAATGTAGTATTTAGTAATATTTTGAACTTAAAATTACTAAAACAAATTAAAATGAAATTAGAAAAGTTGTGAAAAATTGTATTTTGTTTTTCTATTTAGTTTTGATTTATTTTCTAGTTTTAGATTTTATCAAGTGGTGTTCACCAGCTGTCGTATAGGTCATACAAGATACAACTTTATGTACCCCCCTCCCCCTTTCCATTAAACATATTGAGCGAAACGATTGGTCATTTAAAAAAAAAAAAAAAAAGATGAATATACTTTTTAACCTAAATTGCTCATCTTGCGCAGCTGTGCGAGGTGCTAATCGCATCGGAATGTCATGCTAGACGTAGGCAGAAGTTTTGAGTAAATTATCAGGAAATTTTCATTTTGGGGTGAACTAATCCTTTAAAGAACTGGGGTAGAAATCAAAAGTTTGCAGATTCATTGCCTGCAAGGTGTTGCGTCATTTTAACCTTCAACAGAGTGAGCCCGAAGTAGCCTATACCAGAAATTATGCCAGTCAGTTTACAATTTTGATATCAGGATCTTTGTTGTAGAAATGCGCCACCTTCATAGATGGGTGTATAGTGTAGAGTGTATCGGTCACACTGCCTGATTTTAGCCCAGATTTTGACTTGCCGACAGGTTTTGCGAAATCGCAACAAATTTCCCGAAATCATAGGCAAATCGGTGCTCATGCATGTGAGTGACAATCATGCAGTATGAATGAACAAAAACGCGATCAGGGAGAATCGCAGACGTGTCACAAATTAGCGCACAGACAATTTGGATCGCAAACTTTCTATAGTTTATAATTTTTAATACCAATTCTTGCGCGAGAACTCCAGTCTGACAATTGTGATCTCGCGTTGTTCATTTGTCACATCTCGCATGTTTGGTTGTGAAACGTAGTTTGCGCACCGGAGAGAGTTGTCAGTGACTCTTCCTATTGTAAAGTCATGCAGTGTGAAATCTCCTGTCGCCGATCCATCATGCAGTGTGAACACAGCAGTGACTGAATGATACCCCAGATAGTCATGCAGTGTCAAAAAGAGCAGCGATTCGACGAGTTTGAAAATCGTGCAGTCTGAACTCTGCATTAGTAAATGTTCTGTAGTTGTGTGTGTGCTTGTATTCCGTCATGCTGTGGGAATCTCATAAATGACACGTTCCTGATTTGGTTTGTTCTGTATCGGTTTCACTCCGATAGGAAAGAGGCAAACCTATATCTTGTAATCATGATATTATTTATATATATATATATATATATAAAATCTTCAAATCAAATCACTTTGTCACACAACCATATACACAAGTGCAACAGCAGGTGAAATTCTTAGGTGCAGTTCCGAGCAACATAGTAGTTATGACATGACATGTACAACATTTAAAGCAGCATCAGATTACATCATCTGATGCGCCCACAATTACTCACAGCACAGTAAACTCTACAATAAACAATAAATAATGTACACAATGTGAGTGTAGTTCTCACAGCTTTAAACAATATACACATACTTACAATATACATATACTTTAAACAATGTACACTAAACATACATTAAACAATATACATTACGCTATAATAATAATATACAATGTACAGTATACAATATTAATCACAATAGAGATCCAATGTACAATAGATACGCTATATGATAAATAAATGTGTATATAATGTGTGTGTATCTACAGTGGGTTGTGCTGAGTGATATTCTGTCAGTGTGTGTGTGTGTGTGTGTGTGTTATGAACTGATGGATCAAGAGTTAAGGAGTCTAATTGCTTGTGGGAAGAAGCTGTTCTGGAGTCGGCTGGTGCGTGTTCTGATACTGCGGTACCGTCTGCCTGATGGCAGCAGTGAGAGCAGCCCATGGTTCGGGTGGCTAGAGTCTCTGATGATCCTCTGAGGTCTCTTCACACACCGCCTGGCATAAATGTCCTGGAGGGAGGGAAGCTCACCTCCGATGATGCAGCTGGCAGTGCGCACTACCCTTTGCAGGGCTTTGAAATGCGGTTGAAATGGCATCATCAGTGGAGCGGTTTTTGCGGCATGCAAACTGCAGTGGGTCCAGTGAGGGAGGGAGAACAGAGCAGATGTGGTTCCTGATTAGTCTCTCAAAGCATTTGCTGATGATGGGGATCAGAGCAACAGGACGCCAGTCGTTTAATCAGGTGGTTTTTGATTGCTTCGGTACAGGCACAATGGTGGACATTTTGAAGCATGTGGGGGCCACAGACAGGGAGAGAGACAGGTTAAAAATGTCTGTGAAAACTCCAGCCAGTTGGTTCACGCACGCTCTGATGACGCGGCCCGGCCGTCTGGCTTTACGGATGTTCACCCGCTGGAAGGATCGGGTTACATCCGCTACAGATACAGAGAGTGAACTAACCTCTGCATCTTCAGCCACGAGCTCTCTCTCCGCGAGGGCGGTGTTAGTTCCCTCAAAGTGAGCATAAAAGGTGTTTAGCTCGTCCGGGAGAGAGGCAGCGGTATTCACGGTGGAGTTTGTGTTCCCTTTATAGTCCGTGATGGTGTTAATTCCCCGCCACATGCTTCTGGAGTCGGTGGTGTTGAACTGTCCTTCAATCTTGTCCCTGTACTGGCGTTTTGCTGCTCTGATGGTGTTCCGGAGGGCATAACTTGCTTGTTTATGCTCCTCCGCATTACCGGAGTTAAAAGTGGAGGTCCACGCATTGAGTGCCGCGCGAACATCCCCATTTAGCCACGGCTTCTGGTTTGGGTACAGCCGAATTGTTTTGGTCGACCAAAAGACAAAAGACAAAAAACACAACTATAAACAGAACAAACAAAAAACTGCAATGTAGTAACGGAGCTCGCGACGCAGCAGCCATCCTCGGCGCCATATATATATATATATATATAATTTTTTTTTTTTTAATTACAGCAGGTGTTGCTCTAGAAAGAGATTAAGTTAAGTGCACCTAAGCATTAAATAACTAGGTTGTAAATCGTTTTAAAATTGCTGTTAAAATATGCTGCTTGCTTGTTGCTACTGTGTGCAATAGTGTAATTATTTTAATTATGCTTAATTCATTTTCAGAATTTATTTTCACCGCTGAAATTTCTTGTTCTACCCCACCTGTTTTTACTATTTCTTAAATATAGTTTTTATTTTATTTTTTATTTATTTATTAATTTTTTTAGTTCAATAAATGTTCCTTTTTTAAATTGAGGGAACATTATCATCATGATCATTGTGTCATTTCTATGATGCAAAAGCAGTATCTGCTCCGAAAATCGGCAGCCCGTATCGGTCATCGGCTAAGGCTGATAAAGAAAAAAAATCTGCATCGGTCGATCCCTAGTTAGGGGTCTAACAGTTTATGACCCAAGACCAGTTTTGAAGAATGAAGACCAAGATTCAGGAGTGCAATTCAATTTAAAGAAGAATAATTTGCAGTTTCATCAGCAGAAGCCAGCTTCAAGTCTCACAAGGTGTTCAGTTTCTCAACTGTTACACACTTTTTAAGGTCTAGCCACGTCATTACTGCAAGTTGAATGATTCTAATTGGATAAGAGAAAATGTACCGTCATAGTAAATTTCCACACATTGTCAGTTGTGCATGTCCATAAATCACTTGTTGGCGCTTTCACCCCGGAATTAGGCACGTAGTGACCTTCCAGATCTGGAACAGGCGTCAGCTTGCCCAGAAAACAAGTCCACCCATCAGATGCCTGTAATCCACCTCCAATACTGATCTGTAACACCGACTACTAGCGCACATGCACAGATACACAGTCTCTCCAAGGTTGGAGTTGGTTGAGCTCCAGTTCTGACCAGAAAGCTTCCCAAAACATACTGATAACATGTGCTTTCTCTCAGTGAGAGGTACAGACAATAGTACAGGCAATATTCATCTCGATTCTTTAGTGTTTCAGTAAAGGGAAATGTATAAGATGAATAAATTCTAATATAAAATGAAAGACAAATCCATATTTCATCTCTGGAAGCCAGGCTAAGTGAGTAAGCACGGTTACTGCACTCCGGGCATGTTAGGGGTGTGTAATACCTCCAAAATCCAATCACACGACACCTGTTCTGCTATCAAGTGTTTAGCGGCACATCACACATCCCTAGCCAGACCTTCAGTCACTCCTCAGACACCAAGTACAAACTTTAGAAAACATATATGAAGAAACAAACAATCAGTGGTTCTATTGATTTAAGTGATATCATAACTGGAAAGAATCATAAAATCATTATAATAATATAGGAGGATAAATATTGATAATGCTTTGATTATTGTGGGTGTGGGGGTGTGTGTGTGTGGGGGGGGTATATTGAAGGGGCAGTGGATTTCAGAATCTGCACCCTTCACTGTCTTTGCTGCTCTCTCTACAGGGATGGTGCTGTCGGTCTTTGTAGTTCTGCTGCTCACGGTGATGTACGAGCTTCTGAAAGTGTGGAAGATCACTATCGGAAAACAGAAGCACACCTCTGTTGCACATCCACCCGCTCCAGTGTCATTCTCTCCTGAACAGTCGTGTTTCGCCCCCGTCACAAAGTGTCAAGGGGGAAGCTCTGCTCTGGCCAGCAGCCCCTCTGAGATCTCATTAGCTCCCACCGAAACTATCGCCACTGCTGACACCACCGCCGCTGCTAAGAAGAGGTAATGCTCACAGGAAACTCATAATACGTAACTGGGCAAGTGTTTTCTGAAAACTGTTATGATCCCAATCATACTGAATTCTTTTTATACGTTTAGCACTGCAGCTTATTGAATATCTTCCTCGACAAACGTCCATGTTTGTGTCTTTCCGTCTTCAGCTGGATTCTGCACTGCTTCCAGACCGCCATACACATCCTGCAAGTGACGCTAGGCTACATGCTAATGCTCTGCGTCATGTCCTACAACGTGTGGATCTTCCTGGGGGTCATCATGGGATCCGTCTTGGGCTACTTTCTGGCTTTTCCTCTCCTGAATCACATTTGAGAAGAAATGAAGGAATGGAAAACATGAAATGTTCATAATTCATTGAGGATTCTAGATGAAGAGCGGGAAACTTTTTTGATTTTACGATGCCAGGTTTGTGTGCCACATGTCACGCACTTTCAACGATAAGATGTGCCAGAGATGATTCTTATTTTTTAGAGGTTGGATTTTAAAGATCATGCATGAAATCTTATTTAACTTCAGTCTGGCGATAACCAATTGTACAAATGGTTAAAAACCATCTTGTTTAGAGGTTTGACTTTAAACCTCATTGGAAACACTATCCCATGGTGTTAGACGCTTTTCCAATGTACACGTGACCTGCTGTTCGAACAGCCCGTTTGAGAATGGTAATGTGCCTCTGACCGGTTTTAAATTTTATACAATTACTGATGTAATTAATAAGCTAATTTTCTGTTACACAAATGAATGTTTAAATTCTGCTCTGTGAGACTTGCTTTAATGTAGCTGATGGTTTTCTGTTATTTTGGGAAATCACACTAGTTTTAAACCTTGTGAAGTTAACTTCCTACATGAGTCAAGATCAGGCGTTCTTGTCACGCTGGAAATGACAGCTGAATGGGGAACAAAACCATTAGTTGAAAAGAAAAATGCAAATCGTGGCCTTAAAGTTCACCAGCATACAGAACCCTGAAACTGGAGACCTACAATCCACACCGCAGTGATTTCAATGCACTATTAATAATGCTCCTCCAGCTGTTCTTTTTGTCTCCATTGCTTAAATATTTTTAAATGAAATGTTTTATTGAACAATGTATTAAACAGTTTGATTCTAAATCCTCTGTCTATGGTAGTTGCAGCACACAGATTTTTATATTTTAGCCTAAGGCTTTAAAACAAAAGAACAATTTATCATTTATTTTTTAGAATATAATATTATGTATTATATAAACTATTAGCAGAATAGAGGGTGGATTATTTTAACTAGTAAAAAAGGACTTGTATATGTGTGTGTATACACTGCCTGGCCTGCCAAGTTGCTGTTTGGATTTAAATAGGCAAATGCCGAGATTCATCATGCTCAAATTGTGAAAGAAGGAAGAACCATTTTCACACTCACCCTTTGCAGCTACAACCACTTCAACTCTTCTGGGAAGGCTTTCCACAAGGTTTAGGAGTCTGTTTATGGGAAATTTTGACCATTCTTCTGGAAGCACATTTGTGAGGTCAGGCACTGATGTTGGACGAGAAGGCCTGGCTCGAAGTCTATGTTCTAATTCATCCCAAAGGTGTTCTATCGGGTTGAGGTCAGGACTCTGTGCAGGCCAGTCAAGTTCCTCCATACCAAACTCGCTCATCCATGTCTTTATGGACCTTGCTTTGTGCACTGGTGCACAGTCATGTTGGAACAGGAAGGGGCCATCCCTAAACTGTTCCCACCGGATTGCCAGACAGAGAACATGTCTCCACTGCTCTAGAGTCCAGTGGCGGCGTGCTTTACACCACTGCATCCGACGCTTTGCATTGCTCTTGGTGATGTAAGGCTTGGATGCAGCTGCTCGCCATGGAAACCCATTCCGTTAAACTCTTTACGCACTGTTCTTGAGCTAATCTGAAGGCCACATGAAGTTTGGAGGTCTGTAGTCATGACCCCCCTGTCCACCGTGTCAACAGCGCGCCTGCTAGTCGGCATGTCTAGGTGCTTGACTTTATACACCTGTGGCCATGGAAGTGATTGGAACACATTAATTCAATTATTATATTACAGGTGCTGGTCATATAATTAGATCTTCAAAAAGTTGATTTTTCACTAATTCCATTCAAAAAGTCAAACTTGTATATTATATTCAGTCATTACATACAGACTGATATATTTCTAATGTTTATTTCTTTTAATTTTGATGATTATAACTGACAACTAAGGAAAATCCCAAATTCAGTATTTCAGAAAATTAGAATATTGTGAAAGGTTCAATATTGAAGACACCTGGTGCCACACTCTAATCAGCTAATTAACTCAAAACACCTGCAAATGCCTTTAATGGTCTCTCAGTCTAGTTCTGTAGGCTACACAATCATGGGGAAGACTGCTGACTTGACAGTTGTCCAAAAGACGACAATTGACACCTTGCACAAGGAGGGCAAGACACAAAAGGTCATTGCAAAAAAGGCTGGCCGTTCACAGAGCTCTGTGTCCAAGCACATTAATAGAGAGGCGAAGGGAAGGAAAAGATGTAGTCGAAAAAAAGTGTACAAGCAATAGGGATAACCGCACCCTGGAGAGGATTGTGAAACAAAACCCATTTAAAAATGTGGGGGAGATTCACAAAGAGTGGACTGGAGCTGGAGTCAGTGCTTCAAGAATCACCATGCACAGACGTATGCAAGACATGGGTTTCAGCTGTCACATTCCTTGTGTCAAGCCACTCTTGAACAACAGACAGCGTCAGAAGCGTCTCGCCTGTGCTAAAGACAAAAAGGAAAAAAAAGTGGTCCAAAGTTATGTTCTCTGATGAAAGTAAATTTTGCATTTCCTTTGGAAATCAGGGTCCCAGAGTCTGGAGGAAGAGAGGAGAGGCACACAATCCACGTTGCTTGAGGTCCAGTGTAAAGTTTCCACAGTATGGTTTGGGGTGCCATGTCATCTGCTGGTGTTGGTCCACTGTGTTTTCTGAGGTCCAAGGTCAACGCAGCCGTATACCAGGAAGTTTTAGAGCACTTCATGCTTCCTGCTGCTGACCAACTTTATGGAGATGCAGATTTCATTTTCCAACAGGACCTGGCACCTGCACACAATGCCAAAGCAACCAGTACCTGGTTTAAGGATCATGGTATCCCTGATCTTAATTGGCCAGCAAACTCGCCTGACCTTAAGCCCATAGAAAATCTATGGGTATTGTGAAGAGGAAGATGTGATATGCCAGACCCAACAATGCAGAAGAGCTGAACCTGGGCTGAATATAATATACAAGTTTCACTTTTTGAATGGAATTAGTGAAATAAATCAACTTTTTAATGATATTCTAATTATATGACCAGCACCTGTATATAAAAAATATATTTTAGTGTATATTGAAGGGTGCTGATTCTTTGGCGGCATCACACACCCCTAATATGCCAGGAGTGCAGTAACAGTGCTTATTTACTTAGCCTGGCTTCCAGAGATGAAATATGGATTTGTCTTTTATTTTATATTAGAATTTATTCATTTTATATATTTCCCTTTACTGAAACACTAAAGAATCGAGATGAATATTCCCTGTACTATTGTCTGTACCTCTCACTGAGAGAAAGCACATGTTATCAGTATGTTTTGGGAAACATTCTGGTCAGAACTGGAGCTCAACCAACTCCAACCTTGGAGAGACTGTGTATCTGTGTTACAGATTGAAGGTGTACAACGGGCATCCTAGGGAGAGTGACAGGATGTTGTTCTGGACAAGCTGGCGCCTGCTTCAGACCTGGAAGGTCACTATGTGCCTAATTCCGGGGTGAAAAACATCAACAAGTGATGATCTATGGACATGTGAATCTGGTTAACTGACAATGTGTGGAAATTTACTAATGACGATCTATTTTATCTTAGCCAATCAGAATCATTCAACTTACTGGCTAGACCTTGAAAAGAGTGTAACAGTTGAGAAATTGTATGTACAAAAAAGCTGGGAGAGAGGGAGCTCGGCCTACAAACTCCTTGTGAGACTTGAAGTCGTCTTCTGCTGTTGAAACTGCAAACTATCCTTCAGTAATTTTTTCTTTAATTAATTGTACTCCTGACTCTTGGGCTTCAATAACAATATATAAAATGTAATGTACACACACACACACACACACACACACACACACACACACACACACACACTAAAAGGATTATGAAAAGGTTCTAAATTTACACTACCATTGAAAAGCTTGGGGTTTATATAAAGGAGTCTCTTAATTCAGTAGCTATTCTTTGAATAGTTAAAAGTTAAAAATAACAGCATTTATTTAAAAAATAAATATTTTGTAACAATGTAAATGTCTTTCTACTATTTAATGAATCCTTGTTAAAAGTACAGGTGCTGGTCATATAATTAGAATATCAAAAAGTTGATTTATTTCACTAATTCCATTCAAAAAGTCAAACTTGTATATTATATTCATTCATTACACACAGACTGATATATTTCTAATGTTTATTTCTTTTCAAATTTGATGAATATAACTGACAACTAAGGAAAATCCCAAATTCAGTATTTCAGAAAATTAGAATATTGTGAAAAGGTTCAATATAGGGGTGAACGATTAATTGCATTTGCGATAATATCGCGATATGTTTTCCTAACCGCAAAGGCTGCGATTACAGTCTGGTCACGTGACACACAAGTCTGCAGAAGAAGCAGCAACTTGGCACGTTACACATAGCCTATATGCCTGGCCTAAAAGGAAAGAAAAAAAACTGTTTGTGTTTGATCTATCTAATATTGTGTTGTTCATACTATAGGCTACTATCATCTCTCCAATGATCCTGGATTGATTCTGAGCTTAGATTTTAACTGCAGGTGCGCGGTGGCGCTGCGTGTGTTTTAGAAACACCCGTATTCTGATCTCTCTCTCTCTCTCTCTCTCTCTCTCTCTCTCTCTCTCTCTAAAGAGATCTGTGCATTAGTGTGAATGCAGGTCTCCCGCTGTCTATGATGATGTCATTCTTAATAATCAAACAACAGTAAAGCTGAGAAAGAGAAAAATCACTCACAGTTCAGACACTCTTAAATACTGAAAGCACTCTTTGTTCATTGTTTTTAATATATATTTTTTGTTCCTCTTTATGATTTACTAGCTTATGTTTCGCAGCTATATTAGTTTATATATTTAAAATTATTAACATGCAATTGTTTTAATTAAAATGTTATAATGTGTAGCTATTTTAAAAAGCGTATAATTACATATCATAAAAAAACATTTTAAGTTTTTAATAAATTAATAAGCTTAATATTAATATTAATAATTAATAAGGAAAAAGTTCAAGAATTGTTTTGGAATCGGATCGTGACTCCCAGAATCGGAATCGGATTGTGAGGTACCAATTAAAGATTTCCACCATTACTATACAATGATGTATTGTTGAATAATACAGAAGATAAAGAGTTTTAAAAATAATCGCAATATTGGTTTAAAAAAATAAATAAATATTCGCAATTAAATTTTTTTCCAAAATCATTCAGCCCTAGTTCAATATTGAAGACACCTGGTGCCACACTCTAATCAGCTAATGAACTCAAAACACCTGCAAATGCCTTTAATGGTCTCTCAGTCTAGTTCTGTAGGCTACACCAGTGGTTCCCAACCACGGTCCTGGTGGACCCCCAACAGTGCACATTTTGCATGTCTCCTCAATCAAACACACCTGATTCAGGTCATCAGCTCATTAGTAGCTACTCCAAGACCTGATGTGGGTGTGTCAGACAAAGGACACATCCAAAATGTGCACTGTTGGGGGTCCACCAGGACCGTGGTTGGGAACCACTGGGCTACACAATCATGGGGAAGACTGCTGACTTGACAGTTGTCCAAAAGACGACCATTGACACCTTGCATAAGGAGGGCAAGACACAAAAGGTCATTGCAAAAGAGGCTGGCTGTTCACAGAGCTCTGTGTCCAAGCACATTAATAGAGAGGCGAAGGGAAGGAAAAGATGTGGTAGAAAAAAAAGTAGGGATAACCGCACCCTGGAGAGGATTGTGAAACAACCCATTAAAAAAATGTGGGAGAGATTCACAAAGAGTGGACTGCAGCTGGAGTCAGTGCTTCAAGAACCAGACATATGCAAGACATGGGTTTCAGCTGTCACATTCCTTGTGTCAAGCCACTCTTGAACTAAAGACAAAAAGGATTGGACTGCTGCTGAGTGGTCCAAAGTTATGTTCTCTGATGAAAGTAAATTTTGCATTTCCTTTGGAAATCAGGGTCTCGGAGTCTGGAGGAAGAGAGGAGAGGCACACAATCCACATTGCTTGAGGTCCAGTGTAAAGTTTCCACAGTCAGTGATGGTTTGGGGTGCCATGTCATCTGCTGGTGTTGGTCTGCTATGTTTTCTGAGGTCCAAGGTCAACGCAGCCGTATACCAGGAAGTTTTAGAGAACTTCATGCTTCCTGCTGCTGACCAACTTTATGGAGATGCAGATTTCATTTTCCAACAGGACCTGGCACCTGCACACAATGCCAAAGCAACCAGTACCTGGTTTAAGGACCATGGTATCCCTGTTCTTAATTGGCCAGCAAACTCGCCTGACCTTAAGCCCATAGAAAATCTATGGGTATTGTGAAGAGGAAGATGTGATATGCCAGACCCAACAATGCAGAAGAGATGAAGGCCACTATCAGAGCAACCTGGGCTCTCATAACACCTGAGCAGTGCCACAGACTGATCGACTCCATGCCACGCCGCATTGCTGCAGTAATTCAGACAAAAGGAGCCCCAACTAAACATTGAGTGCTGTTCATGCTCATACTTTTCATGTTCATACTTTTCAGTTGGCCAGGATTTTTAGAAATCTTTTCTTTGTATTGGTCTTAAGAAATATTCTAGTTTTCTGAGATACTGAAATTTGGGATTTTCCTTAGTTGTCTGTTATAATCATCAAAATTAAAAGAAATAAACATTTGAAATATATCAGTCTGTGTGTAATGAACGAATATAATATACAAGTTTGACTTTTTGAATGGAATTAGTGAAATAAATCAACTTTTTGATGATATTCTAATTATATGACCAGAACCTGTATTATTTAAAAATTCGTATAGACCAAACTTCTGAATGGTAGTGTACATTATATGATAAATCAATTTTCACAACATAGACACCGTTTCAAAATAATAGCAATTTATTTATCCACTTATTCATCCAAGGAATGGAAAATGTAGAAAATAATCACAATGAACACACTTTAAAATAAATAACAGAAGATATCCAATGAAATATTTGCGTGGAGCCAAAATATGTTGCTTCATTTAGATAAATGCACAAAAAACATAAATATGTCCAGTAAATAATAAACCGTTTTGTGATGCCAGTAAAAAGAAGAAAATCCCACAGCCAGAGCCGTCCTGTATGATGCCCCATTACAGAATTCCTCACGCATTTCAACACCTGGATTGGACGGTTTCGCTCCTTCCATTAGACATTTCAAGGCTGTAAATGTCATGTGATGGTTTAGTTCCCAGTGTTTTTCCTCTGTGGTTTCTACAAAGCTACTGAACTAAGATGTGAACTGACTGTGTTTTTTCTAAACCTACTTCAATCCTTTGACACGAAGCTCAGAGCTCTATCTGCAACTCAGTAATGGTGTTTCCATCCTCCAACACCAAACGCACTTTATAAAGGCACCATAGTGTTAATGCCTCAATGGTAATGCATTCTATAGACAATGTCATTTTGAATATGTTTGAAACCACAAAGTAATCACTACAAGCATTAAAAAGCAAGCTTTAATTTATTTGCATAAGTGCTTAATTATGCTGCATTCATACATGTATTAGTGTTTGAATATATTCCAGAATTAACGAAAAAAAAACAAAAAAAAAAAAACAAGATGACCCCTATAAAATATTACTGTAGTTTTCAACATCATGTCTAATTCGCCTTGCATATGAGTCCATTCGGGTGAAGTCGTGCATTAGTGCGTTAGTTCTGGGATAATACTAACCTCCTCGCTGATGTCAAGAGGTGAAGGCATGCTGGTTTACATCACCCGCAACCAAACCACAGTCAAAGACGTGAGCACAGGAACAGAAAACGGAACTGTTCTAGATTTTTTGAAACCTCTGCCACATAATTCGTGTGGGAGTCATGAGTTACATAAAACATACAATTAAAAAGAAAATGAAGGCACACTAGGTCATAAATCTGTGTATATATGAGAATATTCAAGATATATACACATACATTTCTCCCCCAAAATGTCTAAATTAACTGCAAGAATAGAAAATAAAATAACTAATTTAAAATAAAATAAAATTAAACGCCAACTAGGCTGAAATATCAACCATAAGTGTTGCTGATGGACAAGTGCCTCAGCAGCAAACACTTTCAGTTTATAAAAAATGTTTTCATGTAAATCTCACTCAAAGCAAGCCTCTATCTGCCGTGGTTTCAATTTCCGGTTTCTTTCCTGAAACATCACTAGGAGCTTTGACCTCTAAATCAACGCTAGGGGTTTTCACTCCCTCCACCAGAGTTAGCATCACCTGATCTGTGTCCACCACCGTGTCGCCTGTGATTGGCTGTGGCTCTGCTTCTTCTACATTCTCATTGGCTGGAGACTGAAACCCACTGTCATCATGGTGATGAGGGCTAGAGTTGGTAGAGGTTTGGGCGAATTCCCCATCAGAGTCAATGGCGCCTTCGCTCAGGTGATCGGCGGGGTCTTCCTGGATGGCGATCTCGATCTGTTGAATGGCGTTCTCGATGGCGGACACACACTGCTGCTCTTCTAAAGTCTGTTCGCTGCTAGTTGTATCTAATTCTCCATCAACCTTTTTCGGGGACTCCCTTGGAACGGTCTCCATTACTGATGTGATTTGCTTCACCTCATCACCCTCTTTCAAAGGAAACATCCCGTTGGTCAATTGCGAGCCATCTTTTACTTCCATCACAGGGTTTATGAGGTCTCGAATCTGATTGATGCTGTCTGGAGAACCTGGTTCTTTCTCAACGGGCACGTGCTCCACTGGGTTCAAAGGCTCTTCGGTTGCAAAATTTTGTCCCACCTGCCCTTCATTCTCCTCTGGGATGCCGTCCATTCCCGGCACTTCCTGACAGGACTCATAAAGCATAGGCATGCCGTCCAGTTGAATCATGGAGACTATTTGTTTACGTCTCCTGTTGGCTACGTCGCCTCCTTGCTTCTCCCCTTTTACGCCTCCAAAATTATCAGCCCAGTCGATGCTGTCCTCTCCTAGTAAGTGCAGGTTGAGGTCACTGTTGGTCAGTACCATGCTGTCTCTGTATAGGTTGTGCCTTCGCTGGACTGCAGCTTCCTTCACAGCTGCAAAATTAAAAGGAATTAATGTAAAAACACATTGAATCACTGTTTTTAAGCAGTAAGGTATGGAAGTTGTGGCTTCAGACACTTACCCATCATTATGTCCTTGGTGACTGACTGCAAGACCACTTCCTCAAAGATGTTCTCTACAAGTATGAATCTAGAGAAGTCCTCAAAGATGAGCTCCTTGAACTTGGGCAGATCCTAGACAAAGGAAGAAAAGAAAAAAAAAACACATGTTTCCTTCTTTTATGTGAAATATTCATATTTATCAATTAAAATAAATTCACATTTACATCAAATTAAATAGAGTAAAGATTATGCGTATTTGGCGTGCTGTCTGGGGGAGGGCTCCGGGCTCTGAATTTTGGCCCGAACCCAGAGTATCCCCCCCGTGATAGAGATAGTCTAGAACTAGACTGTATTGTAACTAATTTTATTAAATAATAACAATGATTTTTTTTGGGTGGCATTTTTGGCCTGAGCCCATATTAACATCTGACTTTATGTGGGCTAATGGCCACAAAAAATATATATAAAAAGTGTGGAACATTAGGGGGAAAAAAAGACCTGTTTGTTCTTACAAAAAGGGATATGCAACACAAAATCAATAATAATACAAAAATGATTCGGAACAATGGCACTACAATTTCATTGTACCAACCGCTGAATAGGACGGGGAGAGCTGTTTCAGCATGTATGGTATGATGATTTGAAGCAAGGCCTCTCTGAAGAACTTCTTCCTCACTGTGCTGCTGTCATAGTCATATTTCTGCAGGTCATGAACAAACAGTGAAGATGGAGAAGCAGGTCTTTAAAAAAAAGATAGTCTAATACAGCTTTGAAAACCAAAACCCATTTTAACACCAAACAATGCACTTACTTTGAGTACTCTGTCCTGGCAGCGCTGGATTGTCTTGCAGAGATCCTCATTGCTGTGGCCGTCTAGACTCTGATGGACCAACTGCTCAAATGTGTGCACTGCATCATCCATTTGCTACATCCACCGATAGAGGAATTTTAGGAAGGGGGGGGTGACAGATTATCATCAACTTTGTCCATGAGAATATAATTGTACAAATAAATCAGCAATGTTTGGAATAACATACTACAAACATAGTAAAAGTACCAAGTATGCACATTTTCTGCATGCATATAATACCCAGATGACCATGGGATACTATATCAAGATTGGATTGGGATAGAGGGATGGATGGATTGGGGTGGATGGACAGGGAATAATGGACTGGAATGGACGGACTGGGAAGAATGAATTAGGATGGATCGACTGTGATGGATGGACTGGGAAGAGTGGATTGGAATGGATGGACTGGGATGTATGGATTGGGATGGATGGACTGGGAAGGATGTACTGGGATGTATGGATTTAGATGGATGGACTAGGACGAATGGAATGGGATGGATGGACTGGGAAGAATGGATTGGGATGGATGGACTATTAAGAATGAATTAGGATGGATGGACTGGGAAGAATGGATTCGGATAGATGGACTGGGATGGATGAACTAGCAAGGATGGATTTGGATGGATAATGAATGATAAGATCATAACATTAGTTCAAATAGGTATATGATAAAAAGAAATAGAAACCATTTCTTTGTTATGATCATTGCACAATGTGATCCATTTCACATGTATTTTTAAAAGTAGCAGTCCAAAAATAGTGTATACTTTCATTTGCATGCCAGTAAAGTCTCAATTGTCAATATACCTGCAATAACATATATTACCTCAGGGTGGCGCTCATTAACAATAAACTGCAGCTTACATTTCTCTTTAATATTCTGAAGCCATTTTTCTCATTGATTTATCCTCTTGGCCTCATTGTTAAATCACTGTGAATGTTTTTTTTTTTTTTTTGCTTGGCACCCCCCAAAAAAAAGAAAGAATGCAGGCTATAGAATGATTAATATCAAATCAATTTCAAGTACTGCAAAACTTCAAGAAGTTTTATATATTTAAAATGGAATATTTGATAATGATAAGAACAGTGAGGGTATAAGGAAAGAGACCTGTCTCATGAGGATCTGAGCTCTCTGGATGAACACAGAAGGGTTGGACACGTCACATCTCTGCTGGAGGCCTTCCAGGTTCAACGTCTCCATCTTCTCATAACAACTCTGCATCTTCACTGGATGGAAAGCCAACATGGAGATCTTGTCCATATGCTAGGAATGAGCATGGAGAGAAGTTTTGGGGTTAACTAATCCTTAAAAAGCAGCATATGCTAACATTGTTAATCAATGTCTCACCTCTCCCAGTTTCTCCCTGCTGCCATCATTCATTGAGTTCTTGCTGACCTCCACCAGCTCACGGAACAGGATGTCCCTCACTTCAAAGAATCCTCTGCTTGTGGGCTCCATGAGTGCCTCCAGGATGGAGTGGATGTAGGGCTGAACATTGTTCCTCACTAGATGTTCAACACGGGGCGACACCAATGCTTCAAGAAAAAGATTAGACAAATATTAGCACACTAGAACTTACCTTGAGAGGTAAAAACTACATGAAACAAATTTCATGTGTGCACAAATTAGTGTTTTTGTTTAAATCACATGTGATTCAAGGAAAACTAAAGCTTTAAAATGTGCATGTGAAATATTCGGTACACATGTGAAATCCATGCGTTTGCTTTATGAGAGACATGCTGACCTACAAGGGACTTAATTATGCTATGTCTCACTTCTCAAATGACATGCTAAAACAAAGAACGCTTCAGAAAAAGCTCAATTATGAAAGACTGATCACAATGAATAGGCCACATAATGGGCCCTGGTATCTGCAAACAGGTGATTGTGGGAAAGCACCGGTCCCGAATGTCAAAACAACCTATTATTCAGTAAGAATAAAAGGTGGCCGCACAAACACACAGATGGACTCGAAAGCAATTTAGAGATTATAGTTCATACAGATTGAGAAACTGAAAAACATCCTGTCGAGATGATATTGCTAATGTTATTTGAACTGTGCTGCGGGTGTTTTCAGTGGAACGCAGTCCCAGCCACAAATGACACGAAAAATGTAGTACTCTTGCCAAACCTACATTATGGCAGGACGGTCAGGGCTTTTTGGGCTATAACTGAACTAAACTGAGTGAGACTGATATCCAATGAAAAAGGGATTATATGGAGGAATTTGAGACTGAAATAGTGCAGCTAAGAAAAGGGAAAGTAAAAATCAATTGTGGCATAATCAAAATTAAAATAAGCACAGATTCAAAAGCAGTGTTGATGTGCGACACAAACATCAGAACACAATAAAAAGACATCTTAAAGAGGCCATATTTTGCCCTTTTACAAAGTCTTGAAATAGGTTTAGAACTAGAATAGGTTCTCATGCTTGAATGTTCAAAAACACATCACATATTTTACATTATTGCAGCACGGGGCCGGATCTAGGCATAGACATCGGTCTTGCCCACCCAATCAGAATTTAGGCTAAGATAGCATTAAACCGTTTTTATGATTTGTGCATTGAGCGAGCCAGTTGCTTTGGTCAGTCACTATTTTAGCTTTTCTATAGCAAACCTACACATTTCACAGCTCTTCCCAGCTTTTAGTTCCGGTCTCTATGAAGCACCTCCTTCCGAAAAGCGCAATATGCCCTGATTTGTTGTTTAGACCAGTGTTGTGATTGGTTAACCTCGGAGTAGAAAATGTCACGCCCCTTACCACAACCGACACACTACTAACAACCAAGCCTCGTCTCTCTCTTCTTTTTTTGTGCATGTCTTGGGCAGGAATTATTTAAAGGAGGAATTTTGTGACGTGCATGTTCCTGGAAGAAAACACAAGACTACAATCGAGGCATTTCAGGGAGTTCAGAAACAGTGCACACTGATATAGAGAATGACTCCCTTTGGAGAGGAATTTGTGCTTTGTAACTTTGCAGACCAATTTTATGCTCAAACAGCAACATTACACACTAAAGACAATAAGAAAATGCAAAAAAGCATAACAGGTCCTCTTTAAGATCTTATTAGTCATGGATCAGGCAATATGTTCCCTCTCATTTTTGTGCGCACTCTGTGTGTGTGGCCTAGAGGGAACACTAGTGATCTCCACAGAGTAGGCTGCTTGGTTCTGCCCTTACCACGGATCTTTCCGGAAACGTGCTCTTTGGACGTGACGATTTGGTCCATATCTGTGCGTAGAGCAGCGTCCAGACGGGGGCGCTCCATCTCACATACCTGAACCATAGCCTCGTGTTGAGCTCGTGTCTGTGACAACACCTGTCTGTATACTGCATCTGAGATCTGACAGGGTAAACAAACAGATGATAGATAGTCAAACATCATAGAAAATGCAGCAGATATACACATACATGCAATCTTCTTAATCCAGTGACAAAAGTAACAGAATCTGGCTCAATAATAAAGTGGGTCAGTGGGAAAGCTCCGCCTAACAATGCCTGGTTGGGCCAAACAAGATTAAAAATAAATAACTAAATAATAATTGTATTTCAACGTCTTTAGTGGCGCAATGAGTAAAGCATAATGCTGCGTTCACACCAAACGCGAATTGAGCGTCAAAATCGCATCTACCGCGTCTAGTTTCACGCGCGTACATTTTGAATGCATTCGCGCGTCAGCAGAGAATTGGACGCGCGTAGAAATCGAGCGCTGGAAGCGAAATAGACGCGCGTTCAAGGCACTCCAGGAGAAATGTCATAAAACACCACTCTGCCTCTTTTCATTTTCATTAAACATATATATTAAGCATTAATAGCCACACAAATGTGGTCCAGGCAACTCCTACATTATCTTCACTGCATGTATGTTTAAATATCCTTAAAATATAAAGTTATGAAACTTCTCTTTGCCCTCAGTCAAAACGATTTGGCAGACAACAAATTATATATTCATGAGAGCAAAGATCGCCCGTTAGATCCACACAAGACGAACCACTACAGGACATCAGAGCCAGCGGCAGACGCCAGAAGGACTGGCCGAGGTAAGGCTGCCTTCGCTGGGGTTATGAGCAGTGATTGCCCGGTGATAGCCTGGATCTCACAACTCCAAAAACACAAGATTATTTTTTTTAAATAGGCGCTCTCTTTATAAATAAACCACAGATTTGAGCTTTAAACAACTACATTCCCACCTGAAAACGTCTTAGTACTATTGTGTCACAAAATGTAGTTTTGTTTTTAATTTATGCAGGGTTTCTCATACACGTCACTTTACCACGTGACAGCAGCGAGCAGGCTCCTGATTGGTTAACGCGGCGCGAATTGACGCCAAAGTTCAAATTTTCAACTCGGGCGTCAGACGCGAATTCGCTTCAAACGCGTGAATGCACAAAAGCACCATTTGCGTGTAACGCGCGTATCGCGCAAGACGCTCAATTCGCGTCCAATTCGCGCGAACTGGACGCGCGAATGAGGCGGATTCGCGTCCTTCGCGCCGCGCGTAACGCGCCTCCTGCGCCACGGGACCTCCAGACGCGCGTCAACGCGCCTTTCCATTGACTTAACATTGAAATCACTCGCGCCAGACGCTCAATTCGCGTTTGGTGTGAACGCAGCATAAGGCTTTAGGATCTTGTGATGCGATCGACCCGGGTTCGAATCAGCCTTTTGCAGAGCTCACTCTTATCCCTTTGCCCATCACATATCACACTGGAAAGGCATTTACTTTCAATAAAAATTAGGAAAATGTTCTAAAAGTGCCTTACGAAATGTTTAATAATAATAATAAAAGCATTTATTGGGTAGGGTTAGGGAGGGCTTTTATTGTCCCATTAAGGTGGTATCCATTTAATAATTTTAATAAATATAATTTACACCATGTTATTATCACATCCTGTTAATGTACAAAACTATTGAGGTGCAAATAGTATGTATCTGTCAAAATAAAGTATAAATTGCATGCAATTACTATTTACATTTTGCTACTTTTATATGGTGTAAATAGAATATATCACTATTTTCACTTAGTATTCTAGATTACTTAATAAATATCATCTATCGCTAATAAATTATGCTATTTTCACTTAGTGTAAACAGCCGCTGCCATTAAAAAGAAAAAAAAAGAAATACTAAACTTTTGTGGGCCTTTTTGAAATGTACTTGCTGTTGAGCCTCAATGTGAACACTAACATTAATCATTTTTGTTCCAGTAGTGATACTATTCAGTATACTTCTCTAAAGCCTGAAAATGTGGAATCTAATTTGGTAACATTTTACAAGAAGGTCTCATTTGTTAAAATTACTTAGCTAACATGAACTAACCATGAGTAGTACATTTGTTCATCCGTGTTAATGTTAGTTAATAAAAATACAGCTATTCATGGTTTGTTCATGTTAGTTAACAGTTTACTAACTTATCGGTATGTTAAGAAGATTTTAATAATGCATTAGTAAATGTTGAAATTAACATTAACAAAGATTAATAAAATGCTTTATAAGTGCAGTTCATAATTAGTTCATGTTAACTAATGAACCTCATTGTTAAGTGTTACCTCAAATTTTGTATATCTATTAAACTAATAGATCTATTATCTATTGCCAAAAAAGTATGATAAATTTATAAAAATGCTTTGCAATGCATATATTTGTGTAAATAAGATTTTTTTTACAGCTTTACAATTTACATATAAAGAACCGACCAGCATCCAGTCCTTCTGTTTCTGTTGTAGTTTTCCTTTCAGCCGAGGTACGATCAGATTCCTCAGTTCAGGGTGCAAAGTCTCCATCACCAGGTTAGCAAGAATCTAGACACACAAACACATAGATGTGAATGAGAAAAGGCCTTTGAAAACTTATACAGCAACTGGAACTACCATTTACATAATGATGGCATGACAATTTTAATACTGCTTAAGAAACCAATCAGATAGCTACGAGGTCATCATTATGCTAACAGCTTTGTGGTTTTGCATGAATATCTTCGATAACCATGCCATCATAGACGGCAGGCTGCAATGTCAAATGAATAATTCCTAAAGCAGAATGCTTTATCGTGCATATCCCCAATATAGACGCCCATCACAGATGGCTGCTTTGTTCATGCTCACTGCAGTGCATGTGTCTGTGTGAATAAGTCTGCTCTTTTCATGTGTGTTTTTTAGGGTTGGGACAATCGTTTTATCATAAATAATATGCTACAAACATGACACACTTTCTAAATATGAGGATTAGTTCACACCTTAACCCCTTAAACCCGAAGTGTCCCAGCCCCGGGACACCCCCCCCGCGAAAAAAAATCGCGGGGGGGTTACTAAGCAACCACTGAATGTAATAACATAAAATAGGTATCATTTTAAAGCTTAGAATCTCAGCTTTTCAATGCATCTATCCATTTTGGGATACTCTAAACGAGCGCTGAGTTATTCATCTAAATCGGAGTGTACCGCCAGCGGGCGCCACCTAGCTGTGAAAAAATGAATTGTCATATATTTCAAAACTACTGCATTGATCAACACAAAATAGGTGTCATTTGAAAGCTGAGAGTCTAAACTTTAAAATGAATGTAGCCATTATGATTATCTCCAAAGTAGTGTTGAGTTATTTGCTGATAAAATGAAAAAAAAAAGGGGGGGGGGGGGGGGGGAATTATTATGTACTTCAATGTGTCAAAAACATCATACAGCTCAGATCGTCATGTGTCATATGTCATTTGAAAGGTCTCACTGAGTAGAACACAACAAGCCTAATTGTTTTGGGCTTTGACTGAATTTTCAGCGAGTTTGTCAGTTAAGTCCTGAAAGACCCATATGTAAATAATATACTGATGCGGCATTCACGTGGCGTTTTTCACTCGTCTCTTCATGAAACGTGGAAAATGGCACATCCCTATTTACAGCAGACTCTCACGATTAAAAAGAGACCAATGATACCATAATCCGTCTTTTAGATCTTAAATTGGTGTATGTCACTCAGAAAACAACAGTTTTAAAAATGCTTTCGGGAGTCAAGGTCTGAACAAAAAGGCTACCTTTGTTCCAAATGCTGTAACTTTGGACTACTTTATGCTATCACCACAAAATTTGATCCAGATGTAGATCACATATAGGGGAACATCACCAAAAGAATTAACCTGCTACCGTATTGTCTTCCTGAGTTATTGCATGTAAAATAAGAAAAATATGAAAAATTATTAAAAAAAAAAAAAAAAAAATTGTCTTTTATCAGCAGTTTCTCAGCAATAGATTGTCCAAATGTAATACATTTATATTTTCTAAAAATATAGAAAGTTTGCTAACACATGATATATACTTTTTGACTCTCCTTGTTGTAGTTTTGAAGTTATGAGTCTTTAAATCTGTGTATGTCATTCAGACAAAAAATCTCTAAAAATGCCTTCAGGGCTTAAGGGGTTAATTGGTTGCCTGATATCAACCAATGTGTTTGTTGGAGAGAAGGGGGAGGGGAGGGGATGGGGTTCGAGAGGTCAGTGGAAGGGGTTTCTTTATGACTTGTCAGTGATGGTTTGGGGCAAATTACTGACATTTATTAGCTGGTCACCTGAAAAGCATCCGACACCCCATGCACAAAATAATTATTAGCACCTCTAGGTCACACTAATATATGTGAGTAATGGCTATAATGAGTAATTTAACATAAATTAGCCAATTATATTGTTGCATTTAATTATTTAGGCTTGGCTGAACAAACCGGTATCAATAACTTTAAGATAATTTAAAGATGTTTGTCTGAGTGTTATTTCAAGTTCCTCTTAAATCCATGAGCTTATCTGACACATTCATCCGATAAATAGTACAGAATGGCTTTCACCCCCTCCACTCACCCAGTTTCCACAGTAACACAGGGGCCAGGTGAGCAGTAAAACCACGCAGACCCCTCACAGAAAAACAAAAAACAGACGGACCACACCCAGCAGTAATAACAGCCCACGCAGCCGTTTCCAGCATGGTGTCACGTCCAGGCTGACCGTGACACCCTGTATCACTGTTTGAGGGCGGGATGAGGAAGAATGACCATTTTCTCTTGCACACACAAAATGTCAATACCTCTTTTATTTGCAACTCGTAGTTATTTTCCCTGGTTAAAGTGTAAGAACAGAGGAACATTAATTGGCTTTATACACACACAGACACACAAAAAGCTTATTCATAAGAAACATTTCCTGGGTGTGTTCTGGCAGGGAGCAAAACACAACATTTAAAGTCCAAAACAAACAATTTCTTAGGAAGGTGCATGTGTGCTTTTAAAGGAATATTCCTTGTATAAATACAACCTATGCTACAAAACTTGACACTTCTGATGCGGTCATCTCCCTGCTGGTAAAAAATAAATGTAAACTCATTAACAATAAGTGACGTTAAATCTCATTGATTTTCGCATGTCTTGTGTGACGCACCAGACTTCAGTGTGCACAAAATTAATAGGATTTCAAAGCTATAGTAGAGAAGAAATTCAATGGCATTTAATAACTTAAAATTCGGTTTTGGTTCGATATGCTTTTGAAAATTTGTATATGCGAACATTCAAAATACTTAACACTAAAATATCAGGTTAATACTTATTTTATGAAGTGAACCGAAGAATTTGAAGGGAAAAAGTAGTGTTTCATTTCAAAATTACCTTTATGTGCGTGCGTGTCTGTCTGCGTGCGTGCGTGTCTGTGTGTGTGCGTGCGTGCCTGTCTGTCTGCGTGCGTGTCTGTCTGTCTGCGTGCGTGTCTGCGTGCGTGCGTGTCTGTCTGTCTGCGTGCGTGTCTGTCTGTCTGCGTGCGTGTGTGCCTGTCTCTGTGTCTGTCTGTCTTCTGGTAAACCCTACATAAGGGGACAAAATGTCCACACAACGATGTCAATATCCAAACTCATTGTCCTTTTTGGAATATTTTTTGGTCCCAATTGCGAAAACAGCTTAGAAATCATACAAATTGATGTTTTTTATTTTAAAGGTCCCGTTCTTCGTGATCCCATTGTTCAAACTTTAGTTAGTGTGTAATGTTGCTGTTAGAGCATAAATAATACCTGTAAAATTATAAACCTCAAAGTTCAATGCCAAGCGAGATATTTTATTTAACAGAAGTTCCCTTTCAAAGCCTACAGCGAACGGCCGGCTTGGACTACATCCTGGTACAGCCTGCTTTAATGACGTCAATAGAACAGTAGAACAGACTAACGTGGGCGGCCACAAGAATACGCGAAAAAGGGGGCGTGGTCTTGTTGCTCTCCCACGTGAAGAAGAGGAAGTGTTGCGTGGAGAAGACGAGGAAGTCTTGCGTTTGAGTGTGTTTGTCGCCATGTCGTCGAGACGCTGTTATTTTCATCCCAGAGTCAAATCACCTTTGTTTGGCTTTCACAGGGACGCTGTAGAGATCATTGAGCGCATATATCTCCCCGTTAAGAGGCGTGACCTTTCCGTGCAACGTGCGCTAAGCTGCTGTCGAATCACAACACAGGAACCGTACAACGTGTGCTAAGCTGCGGTCAAATCACAACACAGGAACCGCTGGCACAATCAGAACTCGTTACGTATTTCTGAAGGAGGGACTTCATAGAACAAGGAAGTCATCAGCCGTTTTTAGGACAGTGAAAACAGCGGTATACAGATAAGTAAATTGTGTGAAAAATACTGTGTTTTTTTACACGCGAAACATGAACACATGTTATATTGCACACTGTAAACACAATCAAAGCTTTAAAAAAAAAACACGAAGAACGGGACCTTTAAAAAAAATACAGACATTTTTCCTGTGATGGGTAGGTTTTTAATGATTGCCTGTTTGCAGTTCATTCAAATCTGTGTGCGTATGTGGGAAAGCAAGCTAGATAGACATTCCTAAATCTATTAGAAAGTAAAATGTTATTTCCAGCACACAACGACAAAAATGAGACAGCAGGATAAACCACACAGAGCTGACCATAACTCACCCCTCTAATGACACATTCTCAGCTGTCTCTCTGCTCTGTGGTTTAGACATTATTGAGGGTTTGTGCTGCTCCAGAACCGTAGAGATCTTAAATACAGAGTGATCAGTCTGACTTATCAAGATAAAGCTTAAAAAGAGCTAGTGTTTTAGAAATGGCTTCAGGTCAGGCAGAAAGAAGGAAATCATTGAATTTTGGAGTTTGTGTGTTTAAATGAGTGACAGTATTAAGTACATAAAGGTTATCCAGTCAAATTGGATCATTTGCATATTGAGGTCTTAAAGGAACATTCGTTTAAGGGTCACAGAGTTTCTAGGGGTAATAGAACATGGCAAATGTTAATCTAAAAGTAAATTACAGATATAGTTATTGCCGTCTGCTTGTAAATTGACCTTTTAAAAAAAAAATTCCCAGCTTAAACGAACACCACATGGAAGTTGGTTTGAAGTGGTTTCTAGCTGGTCTAAGCGGATCAGTTATGGTAACTAGTTGGCCTAGAGCTTCATTACCAGCTGGTGGGCCAAGTTTAACCCGGTAGTCCTGGCTGGTTTGGGCTGGTAGAGGACTTTGAAATACAACTTGACAACCTTAAGCCAGTAGACCTAGATTCTCCATTGCCAAAGTTCTCTGTGAAATAAATATTGTAACTTTGAGAGTGTCAGCCACAACTGAGACAAAGTTTGGGTGCCCTCCCACCTGTCTGGGACACAAAGCCTAGATTGAGGACATGCAGAGGAAACTCAATCTGAATGATCCAAGGAAAACAGAAGTTCACAGGGATAAATGCTCTCTGCTCGGTTCTTTCCTCCGTTCTCTTGTTCTTTTTCAGGGAGGCTCTGATTTCTCCTCCATTCTTATTCCCATGAGCCAAAGTAAGTGTCTGAGGCCCATTAGATAGCACCTTAAACTTGCATTATATACTGCAACTTGTACAGTAAATTTAGTAACCATCACTAAAAATAATTTATATGCCGTTTTGCATGAAGGATGTTTAATTCTGACAGCTGTCAGATGTTCCAAACATGAACGACTTTCACTAACCTGTGCTTGGTTTCCAGACATCATGTCCCAGGTGCCATAATGACCCTTAGCCTGCCTGTAGAGCCGTAGGGCATCTGTGAAAGCTGGTGTTGATACCTTGCACTCTTCTGACAGTCCTAGAAAGGTCAAGAAACATGACATTTTACATAAGCAACTCCATGTTAAATTCAACAAATTAAATATTCAACAAGGGTGTCCACAAACTTTTGAACAAATTTTAAAAGTTTGTATAACCATGTAAAATTTGCACCAACAATATTGATTTAGACAGTTTAGATTGGTTGGCCACAAGCAGATTTGAATTCAAAACAACCGAGAAGAAATCTGCAAAATCAATACCTAGCTTTTGAGTTTTTTTGCTTGTTCAAGCTGGTGAAGACTGGTAGACCAACAATAAAAATCACTCCAAAAATTACGTTATGCAGGTACAGCAAGGAAGAGGAATGGATTACTAGCATTTTAAGAATGAGATGTGCTCAAGGAAAGGACCTCTCTTTACTTGGAGACCTTGACATTCAATAAGAGTCTATGGAAACTACAGCTACCACCACTCAAGCAGAGAACCCCACAAGACCTAACGTGACAGGGCTTTATGGAAAAACACTTAAAATGATTATAATTATATGGTACTGTACGGAATATGGATAGTGTGCTCTATGTAGGACCGTTTACTTAACACTGTGTATCAGAGCTGCTGAAAGGAACCCAATTTGCCATGTAGATGATAATAGAACAGTGCTCTTGATGACACTGAAAGCCAATCTGAACAGCTGTTATTTGGGGAGATTTGAGTCTTTTGGAACATTGATAACCTTTTAGAGTTGCTTTCCTGTTGCCAGCAGGAAGTGAGTGTGATCCATAAAGTTACATAAGGAAAGACAAACACAGATGGACATGAGCAATGGCAAGCTGCACAAACACTCACAAGACAGGAGCTGATGATGAGAAGAGTGTGTGTACTGAGTTTCAGATTGGCCAACACAAAGACAGGAAGTCAGCAGTGAGAGATGGAGGGATGGAGTGTAACAGTCTGTCAGGAACAGGAAATCCACTCAGCGTCCATTTTCCAAGACTCAGAAAGAGAGAGAGTGAGTGTGTGGCTGAGGCACGAGACCGAGAGAGAGACAGACTGAGAGAGAGACAGACAGAGACACACACACAGAAGAGAGGAAAGTAGAAAATAACTAGCTTTTCTTGGCATGAGCCCCATGTGAAAACACTAGATGCGTTTGTCAGCAGTCTGCTTGGAGAAAGTCCCCAGAGTTCTGTGCTCGATAAAACACAATAACTCCAAAATCAGTATCAAGCCCCCTCGTCCCCAAACACATCCACTGCTAATATCACCAGTCCTAGAGACACCTTACATCAAAAGTTTGTGCGTGTGTTTTTAGTGTTGGGTGGAAAAAGATCTGCTTTTCTCCAGCGAGCTGGCAGGCCTGAGAAACTCAATGCGAGAGTCTTGAGCAAAAATAGTACATATGGTAGAGTTTAGCGTGGGCTTCCTCTGGCACGGGGCTGCACGGTGGTTAGCTGAGACTCCTGGGATGGCTGGTTCCCAGGGTTGCTCTGCCATCACATGTGCGCACGCTTAACATTATGGTTTCGTTCACTGGAGCATTTCATATTTGGGCCAAAAGCACAAGACATTTTCTTTTGAAAATGGCCTAGGTCTTATCTCTAAATCCATAATGAGAACATATACATATTTATATATATATATATATATATATATATATATATATATATATATATATATATATATATATATATATATATATATATATATATATATATATATATATTTTTTTTTTTTGACTACGTCAATATTTCTTGTTTTCATTTTTTGGTTTCAGTATAAATTCATAGATATACTGCGTGTACATACAAGAGAATGACATTTTTAAATTATGTACACATTGTATGGCCAATTTTAAACTGATAGTAAATAAAAACAATGTACTTAGAAAATAAAATATTTCTGAAAACGGATGGGCATAGTTTTTTTTTTTAATTAATGAAAGTGAGAGTAGAAAATGTTCACGCAAAACTAAATGATTCTTTTTTGCACAAGAAAACTAAGAACCTCACCTTAGCAAACTTTTGAATAAATTGTGTTAAATAATTTATATGAAAATAATATTTCTTCACAGTCTGAAAACAAGCAGATTTGTCAATTACAGCAGAAATGCCAGAGATTTCTTAGCCTATATATAATATCCAAGTCATTGCTCTTCAGGTTCACATGTGGGCGTTAACTAAACAGATGGTCAAAGCATGCCTATTACTTAGCGCAAAGAGCTGTTATTAAATTTCAGCTGAATTCAAAGTGTGCTGTTTGATTGGATATTGCAACTGTCAACAATTCCAAAGATGAAACTTGACATTCTCCACTGCTTCTCTAAAACCGGTTTGTGTTCTTTCTGCCATGGATCTCCATACGATGATGTCATAATGGGTGTGATGATATGATTGATTACCAACTGTCCCAGTTGCCAATGAGACAGGCATGACAACAACAAAACAAGTGACTAACAACCACCACAGACAGAACAATGACTAGAAGAAAAAAAAAATGTTCAGAATGCAAAATTTGTACTGAATCACCAATGTTTTAAGCTTTGTATTATTTTTGTACCATTCCGGAAGGTTAGACAGATCAACTTAAACCTGTATTGGGATCATAGACAGCCTTAAATTCTGATAGCTAAAATAGTGTGTATCTGTGGTTTGCTTTATCTTAGTGCTATGAAAGGCGTTTGTGTGTGCGAGGTGGTGTATAATTCACCTGGATTTTTTCCATTGCTGCAATTAAGGCCATGCACATTAAGCACCTGCTATAATACCACAGCTTTGCATGTGGTTGAGCTCTGTCCTCTAGTAAACCCCCAGCCAAAACACAGAGTTGCATTCTCACGTTTGCGGCGCAACTACCTCAAGTCATCTTTGCCGTCGGCTTCAGGCAGGGCTCAAGGATTTTACAGCGCCCCTCCCTGCTGCCTCAAATGCAAATGATGTTCACTGTGTAACTTCAAGCACTCATGACTGTCAGTTTTGGCCTGTTACCGAGTCAGGCACTGTACCTCGCCTTAAGATTTTAAAAAGCCTGGAGGCAAGCTAGAGATCTCATGTTTGCCGTACATATTGATCTGGGATGAAGTCACTAGTTACATGTTAATTTTAAATCAATATGCGAAACGGGCTGAGGAACAAAACTTCCTCTTGAAGATGAGTCAACATTCCTCAACTTATTGTGCATTGGAGTCCACGCTATTTAAAAGAAGAAGAAGAAAATAAGGGCTACATAATCTTCTATCAAAATGTAATAACTTGCTTCACCTATGCTTTGCTTTTGATGATGACGACTACAGTTTAATTTAAAGGTGCAGTGTGTAATATTGATGAGGATCTATTGAAAGAAATGTAATATAATATACACAACTATGTTTTCAGTGGTGTATAAAGACCTTACATAATGAACTGTTGTGTTTTTATTACCTTAGAATGAGCCATTTCTATCTACATACACCACAGACAGGGGCGTAGTTTGCGGGGGGAGGCAACCCCCCCAATAATCAAAACAAGCACAACCCCCCAATATTTATAGCCTACCATGGTTAATGGAAACATAGAATCAGGCTATTAATTAATTATATACATAGTGTTTATAAAAGCTCTGAATGCGCAAAGTTCCCATACTGACTGAACGGATTAGTTTATCTGTGCAATATGATTGAAGCCCGGTTTATAATTGTACGTGAGTGATGTGCGAATCACGTATACTCTGCGCACGTTCACCAGATTTGCGCGAGCAGTTCCTTTCGCGACGCAGTTGATATACTGCGAATTCTATTGAGAATTTACTGATTTAAAACGCTATGGAGGAGGTCGAAAGTGACCTCATTCTGCACCAATATAAACTAGAAAGTTTTATAAACTACTTGTGTCAAACTTTACTAGAGTTCATCACATTCTGTTGTATTTATTGTGGTCAATTTTGACTAAAACTTATAAAAGATAATCTAAAGCGAACAGATTTATATTACAACTGTAGCGTGTTGTAGCTATAGTTTCTAAACGTGCATGTTGCAATTTTTCATTACAAATGCTATAGATATAAAAAAGAAAAATGGCCCTAGCATTGTACTGAGGAGTTACCAATGGTCTTACCTCCTTATTGTAACAAACGCTATACTTAATTACAAGAACTTTGTTACTTTTTCATAAGGCCAAGTACACGTTAGAATCAAGAGGACCTTCTTAAATTTGTTTATTTTTTTTTTAAATGTGTTCTGCTAACAATGACATTAGGTAAACCTGCCTTTCAGAAATTCCTCAGACATTTTCAATATAAGAACATTTTAAGTACAGTTAGTTTGACCTGTCATAGCACTTTAATTTAAAAATTCTGTCAAACTGGCAAGTTTTTAGGTGCTTAAATAAAATACATCATAGCCTAGTTAACAATTACTTGTTTACAAATTATATTACTTTTTGCAGTTATGTTATCAACGCATGTGTGGATGATACCACAAAAGACCATTTTCTAAATGAAACAAACAAACAAATCAAAAAAAAAAAAAAAAAAAAAAAAAAAAAAAAAAAAAAAAAAAAAAAAAAAAATCACATGAGGGAGCATGCCCCAGGACCCCGTTAAATGGAAAACACTTCACCCCCACCCCCCCCAACCACAATGTTCGAACAAAAACTACGCCCTTGACCGTGGGTCCCATTATAGTGAAGTCACCATTTTGCTCCATCATGTTTCTACAGTAGCCCTAAACAGACAAACTGCTCTACAAAGCGCTAGCTACTCTCTGCCGTCTCAGGCAACAAAATCTTTGTCCCGTGCGCTTCGAAAGGGAGGGGTGAGCGGTGTGTGGTTGCAATTCTCAACCTCTCCGCTAGATGTCCCTAAAAATGTACACAGTGCACCTTTAAATACAGAAGAAAATCATTTAAAATCAAGATGCTCAAGATTAAGCTTGCCTTTTAACCTTAAAATCAATAAACTACTTTTCAGAATCAATTTCTAACAGATAAAATCAAGCACCACCCAACATTTCTTCTCCTGTCTATGTCACAAACATGAAAAATGTTGCAATATGGAACTAAAATGGTTTGCTTTATTTCTGCAGGTAATGCATTAGTAATGTCATTGCAAAACATGTACGATTCTTATATGGCGTTTCAGGTCAGGCCGTGAGCAATGTAGCTTTACTGTTTAGAAGACACTCCCCTAAATCATATTCAGCAGCCTCTCGTCACATCCCAGCGAGATATCAAGAGGTATTTGATGATATCTGCGTAAATTGTATGGTATCTGGTTTTGAAACCTTATGTCATTATCATTTGTGATACACAAAGCTAGTAAATTGCTGTCATGTCTTGACAAGCCCAACTGAGAGTGCCTCTGATCTACCTCAGGGCATTATGGGAAGGTGTTGACATTTGGTCAGAGGATGTTCAGTTAGCAGTCAACGACTGGCAACATGTTGTAGCTACGCTGCTCTGCAAGTTGTGCAATTCTTATAGCGGCCAATAAATACAATTCCTCCTTTTATTAGTTTAGCAACATCTACAGTGCGACATTCTTTTGACACTCTTAACATTTTTATTTAAACTTTTCACGCAACTGTAGCAATTATTTGTAATAATCTTAATAAATGTTTTTTGGTTAACGCCATCCAATTTCCAAAATAAGTTACATATACCATTCATAACGTTGGGGTCGGCAAGATCTTAAATCTTTTTGAAAGAAGAATCTTATGCCCAATATAATATTGTGAAATATTGTTACAATTTAAAATAACTTTTATATTCTTTGGATGTTAATTTTACTCCAGTATTCAGTGTCACATGATTCTTCAGAAATCATTGTAATAAGCTGATTTGCTGCTCAGGAAACATTTATTATTATTAATATCATTATTATTAATATTATGTGGAAATGCAGATTCTTTTTTTTTTCAGTACTCTTTGATGAATAGAAAAGAACAGCATTTATTTGAAAGCGAAAACTTTTGTAACATTACGAATGTGCTTACTGTCATTAACAGAATTTCTATGCAGAAATTTCTAGAAGACAATATCAGTGCATTAATGAGGAATTAAAAACACATCGTAAGGAGAAATAAGTTCAAAGTTCTTGCATGGGATATTTAACATCATTTAAAATTACAAAAGAAGCATCCTCCACGCCTTAAAGTAATTTCAAAGGCATTCAACATTTCAACCTCTGACAACCTTTTTCCCCTCTCACAAACACATAGACACACACCCTGTTGTGTGATTTGAAACATGACAATGAGCCAGGTGATTTTGTGAGGGTGGGGCTGAAGGTATTATAATATTATGCATTTTTTACAAAGGCATGCAGGGATTTCTATAAATATTTAGCTAGAAACTCTCTCTAGACTATGTTTAAGTGACACGGAAGAAAGATATTCATTTCTCACTGTCAATCAGAAACAAACGATTACGCAGCACATGTTCTCAAAATGTTCTTTAACCTTTTGGAGCACATAAAGTAGTTGACCTGGCAAATTGTACTTAAACAGTATTTTTATTTTCCCCTGACAAACTACAGCAACATTCTCATGCCAATGTGCATCTTTAGTGCACACAAAACAAAACAAAACATTAACATGTGAACCACCATTTCCTGCTAATGTGATCTCTATGAATAAAGTAGATAAGAAAAAAAACAAAATACACTGACACTGCAAAGCAGATACACTGACAAGTGTAAATTAAAAAACAAACAGTACCACTTCTTTGTATTGTCATTGTTTGTGACTGTGACTCACCGTTGTTGGTGTGTCTCACACAGTCCTGGAAGACAGCATGCCACTTCTTCTGTTCTTTCTCGGTCATCACGCAGAAGTAGTGATGGCGGGCATATGGATGCCACAGGATGAGGGGGAACTGTGTGGGGCACTTCAGAAACGGGGCACTAGCCACTTTGGCCTTTGTATCTAAAACAACAGTCAATGCAAGATGAACAAATTATTTAAAATTACACTGATTAGACTATATACTTCTGTAGAGTATTCAGAGCATTAATTCTGAAATTGATCCTGTCCATACATAAATAAAATTATATTATGAGATCAAATAAGAACTTTCGGTAAAACTTTACTTAAATTCTTTATATTTACTGCATTATAAAAAGTATTTTAATGCATTAATCATGCGCTACCTTTTGATGCATTGTATGGTCATGAATAATTGTAATCACAGTTATAACTCATCTAATTATTGTTACACCTTTAGATGAAAATGTGACAACCAATTTCTTATGTACCAAGGAATATACAAATATTATAATTAGTGCTGTCAAAAGAAGCTCGTTAATTAGCATGCAATTAATTTTAACGTGTTAAAAATATTTAACGCAATTAACGCAGCATCCATACATGCAAATGTTTTTAAACCATTCAAGTGAGAGTTCTTTGAAAGAACAATAACAGAATTATGCCAAAATGCTGGGGGTTTTTTGTATTCTTTTTGTATTCTATTTTTTGTATTCTCTTAAATGGAGATAAAAATGTCTTAAATGAACTTAAATGAACTTAGAGTTATGACAAAATGAGATGCGTGTGACAGCGCGTTAGATCCGCGTCACGTGCGGCAGATCTTAAAGTCACAGTAGCCTAATAAAACAGTTGCGGTGAGGTCTGTCATTAATGTTAATCAAAGAACAACGGTAATAGAGAAAATTGCAGCTTTAATAAGGATTAGTCCATGTTTAATTTATAATTTATGCAGTTAAGACTGTAAAGTGTTAACTTTATTCAATTTCTGTATATTGATTATATACACATTTATTAAAATGGGTTTATGTGAATTTATGTGATTTTTTTAAAGCCTAATAAAAATGTTGAAATTGATAGCTTTCAATTATACTGTATTTTTGAATGTCTATCATTAATGTTTAAAAAAAATTATTTCAGTAGCAGTATTAGTATCAGTGATACTGGCCTGCACTCATAAAAAGATGCCATTACAACAAATATTTAAAATATATCATTTAAGTTGTTTCTACATTAATTTGGAGAGTAACTGTGAAATTTCTACAATATAAAATTTGAAGCAACAACATACAGGTAGGACAGAACAAGATGGACTATTAATATTCTGTGCAAAAGTATTATTATATGAAAGGCTCCAATACTGAGTGGCACAAAGCACTTATGCACAGCCCGTAAGCTTGAAGCAACAGTCACAGCGCGCAGCAGTTCATTAAGCATTTTCTTTTAACGGTTTTAAATTTCAGTTACTGTGGGTGTAAAGAATGATTCATAGCACTCTATTCTCCTTTTATGCAAAAAAATAGACCTTTATCTACTGAAGCACAAAAATGCGTAAAAGACAACTCAATTCAGTGGCCTATTTGTGCATGTCTATGTCTGCGTTGAGTGCACGCTGCTTTTTGCGAGGCTCCAAACACGAGCAAATTATAAACTTTTGTGAAGGTTCAGTTCCATCGACTGACCCGAGCGTCTTTCTCGTTTAAATGACCTTTCAGAGCTTGTGAATCCACGCATTGGCGATAATGCATAGACTGACATTGTGTGAAAATGTGGAGAGTGTTTAAACAAATGTGCCTCTTAAATACATAAATAGCCTATAGGCATCGATACACCGTATCGTTAAACATTAGATCAATGTATCGATCTATATTGATGAATTGTTACATCCCTAATAAAAATATTAAAACTCAGATGTTTTTAAAGGTCCCGTTTTTAGTGTTTTTTTTGAAGCTTTGATTGTGTTTACAGTGTGCAATATAACGTGTTCATGTTTCGCGTGTAAAAAAACAAACAGTTTTTTCACACAATTTACTTATCTGTATACCGCGGTTTTCACAGTCCTAAAAACGGGCTGATGACTTTCTTGTTCTATGAAGTCCCTCCTTCAGTCCCCGGACTTCTGTTAAATAAAATATCTCGCTTGGCATTGAACTTTGAGCTTTATAATTTTGCAGGTATTATTTATGCTCTAACAGCAACATTACACACTAACTAAAGTTTGAAAAATGGGATCACGAAGAACAGGACCTTTAAAATCGCGATTAATTACAGATTCTTTTTTTACTTTGGTAACAATTATTTATGAAAAAAATATATGGCATTGTAACAAACATTGTTTTTATATGCATTATACATAAAGGTTAAGTAATGTGTTACCAATTTTTCTTAGAAATTTTAAAATGTTTTAAATTATTTTTTAATTCAAATATAAATAAATAAAAAAATTCTGATGAATATAATGTCATTTTTAAACCCTACTTGGACTGTATTAAAATAATGTTGTACTACATTCCCATTAGAATCAGGCCACATTTTTTGCATCCTGTTATTTATTTATCATAATTCATTTCTCACCACTCAGGCTATTGTTGAGAAGCCCCAGGTATTCCTCCATCGAGGTTAGGGCTCTGTACCCGGCACAGTTAATGACCCCTTTGGAGTGTAGACCTCGATCAAGTGCCTGTAGAGGAAACAGACAGGGGAAATGACATACATGTCCACTAGTACACTTTAAGTGATGTCCAATAATGCAAGATTAACATGCAGATCATTTTTTCTTTGTTTACATTTAATTATCTGAGCTGGGTGTGTTTGTGGTTAACAAAAAAACACACACACACACACTCACTCAGCAGTTTACACTCACCGCTTTGCTCTCGTATAAGCTGATGTTGTAAGAGTCGCCCACGTACAAAAAGCGACTCCTCCATTTCTTGCTCTCTTCCAGATACTGAAACAGACCTCCGGAGAAGATGGACTTGTTCTTCAGAGGGTCCTGAGGTGGAAACAAACACATTTTAAATGAATGTGCATCAAAATCATTGTACTAGATGAAAGCATGACTAAACAAAACAATGAATGGTGTTTAGAAGAAACACTCCCCACAGTCTGGAATAACAGAAAGGCTAGCTCAAGATGTGTTTATATAACATTGCTGGCCTAAAATAAGAAATGGGCGGAGCAATTGCTACATAAAAGACATTCAAGGTTGTGTTATGTCTACAATCAAAACCACAGCTTTCTGCTAATGGATGCTGAATTTACCACTGGTGAGGGAGCATGCCTTTGAACAAGGTTAATCGGTTAATCTTTGAAACCAAATACAAATAAATACAGATAAATATTTTTAAGTCCAGCTGTCTTGGCTTACAACAATTTAGGGACTTCAAAAATTATTGTGCACAATTCTTGAGAAGCGTTTTTCTTGGCCATAGCCTAGATTTCTGTGTTGAGTTGAGATCAAACGACTTCATGGACAATTGATAAATGGAGAGGTAGGGGGCTTTTGAGACCAAAGAGAATTTTTCCTCCTCTTTCACAATTGAAGGCTGCTGAGTTTTTAGTTAAGATAATTGAGATAACCAGGGGGCTTAGTTTCTTTGGAAGATCATCTCTTCAAGGAGTAGTTCACTTTAAAATGAAAAATACCCCATGATATACTTACCATCTAGCCAAGAAATCTAGACGCACCCTAGCGGCAGCAAATCTAATTTGCCGCGAGTGTAGTCTAGCAACTCTCGGTAGACCTGCGAGCTGGAAAAAAACTAACTCTGGTCAGGCCAATCACATCGTGTATAGAGTCGGTGGGCGGGCTTAACATAATGACGGCACGTCACGGCAGAGTTGCGGCGGTTCCGCGTGCTACTCGTAAACAATGAAGCTGGCGAACGGTGGTCTTCCGAATCGGCTTTGGCCGCGACTCTGGAAGACTTGGAGTTAAGCTTTTCTTTGAGAAAAGAACAGCACTGAAGTCATTCTTAAGAAAGGAAGATGTGTTCGGAGCTTTGCCGATCGGATACGGCGAAAGTTTAATCCATCAACTAACTAGCTCCACTTCACATTGCTCTCTGGTTGGTTGTAACGCTATCCAATTGCGTGCAGAAGGAATTTGAAAGACAACCGTTTGTCCTGCCCCTTGGATTGAGCCCTGTCAATGGTGAGTTCCCAGACCCAACATCTTGATGTGGGTCTGGCTTTGTCAGGCTACTTACCAATCTGTATGATTTGGGGAAAATATCTAATTGTGATTATTCTGGTTATAAATGCTTTTTTTTACACAAATGAAAAGTGTGCGATAGATATGGTCTTCCAGAAACAATATATATATAGTATCGGAGACTTGTCTGGCTATCACCAGACCAAGCTCAATCTTTTAAGATTGAACATTAGTCTGGGGAGTCTGCTCTGTATTTTCTACTGCACAAGAGGCGGGATCAACGGGCATAGTTCAAATGACTCTGTAAGCAATTGGACAGTCCACCAACAATCGATTGCTTCTCTATCCGTCTTTGTGTTAAACCCGCCAATTGCACGCGAGGTGGATAAGCCGGTTTGTGATTGGTCCCCACAAATTAGTAACAGAAGCAGGAAAGAAATATGTACAGGTTTCCAGCTTGAGCTGCAGGGCGAAATCAAATCGCCGGTAGATTGGGCTGGGTTTACCCAGTCTAATCGGAGACCTGGGGCCTGTACCACGATGGTAGTTTAACAAACTCAGGGTTACAGGATTAGTTTCGAGTTGACAAAACCAAACCAATCCATTCATTGGCTTTGTTGGTCCCATGATGCTGATCAACAGCTTTCTCTCTCAACTCAGACTTTGATCCTGAGTTTAGGAGTTTAGCTGTGACATCAGTAGTGAACAGCCAATCACATGCTGTGGATCAGTGAAATCTTCTGGATCTGCAGAAGAGAGAAATCAGTTTCTCTCTTCTGCAGAATATTATATGATTGAAAAAAATATTAAGAATAAAAAAAACAAATAGACAGGAAGAAAAAAGCTGTCTATGTCCACAAGTAAAGTTTTCAGAACAACAACAACAACAACTCAGTCATCTACACTGGGAATGCCCAAGGGTGCGATACATAACCAGCTGATGAACACCTCATTGCCAATGTGCTGGACAGTAGCTCCAGCCACATTAATATATCTCGTCCATCTTAATTAAATACTATATATCATTTCTAATATTACTTATGTGAATTGATTGCTATGCTCTTGACAGTTGCATCATAAAATAATTCTTTTTTTCCTCCAAATTAAAACTCAAATTTAAACAAAAGACAGTAATGCTCAAAAGGTAATTTGTGAGCCAGTTATGTTATTAGCCATGCAATTGTTCATCTCTCAAGTTAGTGGAAATGTGGGCTGGCACCAGCACCAGCATAAATGTGATGGAAAAGGAGCATGAGAAAGCCAGAACTACAAGATCCTTTGATTCATCAGTTGGTGGAATAGCGACTGAAGTCTTTGTGCTATTGTGTGTGTGCTATTCAGGTCTTTGTTACAGTTATTTAACTTGTGTGAAATTTGTTCCACTTCCTCTTTGCTGACTCCATGCCGATAAGCAAGACCACAGAGAGCCTTCCAAATGAGGAGGGAAATGGCACAGAAAAAAAAGCAGGGGAGCAGGGAGGCTTATTTCTTACCTCATTTGGGGATAGCCATTCCATTTTCCCTATGGAATCTACATCCCTGGACAGATGTAAAGGTGAAATTCATGGAAATATAGGGGGGCTTTACCTTTCTATGTAGTAGTTGTGTCTGGATACTCCCTCCTCCTTCGATCTCAAAGCGCACACTGTTGAACAAAGCCACGGCATACTGCTGCTCGTAAAACCTCCCAAACTCTGCCATCACGGCGTTGGTGCGGGCTAGGTTGGAACAGACATACAGGAATGTTAGATTTTAAGCAGGACCACAGCAGAGGAAAAATTATTAACTTATAATTGCAAATTGCAGAGTTTACTGCAAATTGCAGGTTGCATTTGTTGGAGGTTACTTTGGGTGAAATGGTGGTATAAACATTTAACAATCACAAAAGGTTATAGACCTGTTGAGTTAGTTTTAGTTGTGAATTGTTCCCAATAGCAAATGGGCAAGATAACAAATATGCACACACACAGAGAAAAACCCATACACAGCTGTAACTTGATAAAAGATTCTTAGTTGACTAGAACCACACATCATTAGCTTACAGTATGTGTGTGTGTGTGTGTGTGTGTGTGCTCAAATAGAAATCATGATATGGCCATGTACGATTATTAAAACACAAAAGGCTGCAATTTATTTAAGGGGGGGGGGGGGGGTCGTCTAATAATATTTCATGCATTCTGACTTGTTTACACTGTTAAAGAGTGGGTTACAGAAGCCATCGGCAGCGCGGTCATTTTGTTTTTAGACTAATAAATAATCAATTTCACTAAAGAAGTGTGATTTGGTTGTGAGGGAAAAATAACCATGTTCAGCTTCCCAAATAACCCAGCGTTAAGGAAAAATTGGATGCAGTTTGTTTTTCCAGAGCAGCAATAGAGTTCTGCAAGTGTGTTTGTTTGTTCCCGGACACGACTCGAAACCACAGGCGGTGAGTGAAACTATCAAATGTCTGTGTTTTGTTGGTAATCAGCACACAAGTGCATTTAATGTAAACAACACGAACGTATAGTGAATCGAAAGTTATCCAGGGATAATGCCATGATGTATTGGGTGTGTGTGTGTGTGTATTCGTGACTCTTTAGCTTGGACCACGCCTCCACAAGCGTTTGGCTGTTTTAGGAAAGAATCGGTACAGCGTATCTGACTTATATAAATATGATAAAACTAAAGACTCTTCTGGAGATATCAAGGATGCAATACTACTCTATAGGTACTCGAAAGATTGGCAGAAACTGTGTGTGTTATGTACCCTTTAAATAAACATATAGTGCATGCAAGTCTAATATTGTACTAAGAAAATATTATTGGGTCTCATTCACTAATAATGGCATACACTATTCGAATATACGCACATTTGACCTTCTCACAAAAACTTTTCTACTAATTCACGACGTGCGTACGCACATGAATTTGTTCGTAACCTCATTCCAATGTTGATGAATTTGGAGTATTCTAAATGAGCGACCGCGTGCCCGACGTAAGTCATTTACATAAAATACACCCAAACGATGTCCATAAGGGTAGCCTGACAAGCCAGACCCACATCCACAATAGGATAGCGCTAAAACCAACCAGAGCACTATCAGTGGTGAGACAAATCACAAGTGGGTTGTGGCGGAGTCCCGTTCATTTTCCACCAACGGAGCTTGTTGATATAGATTAAACTTTTGCCACATCCGGTCGTCAAAACTCATCTTCCTTTTTTAAAAATTAGCGCCGTTCTTTATTAGCAGGGAATTCACGCCTCGCAACTCTGTTTTCATAATGTTAAGCCCGCTCACTGACTCTATACACGATGTGATTGGCCTGACTAGAGTTTGGTTTTTCAAGCTCGCAAGCCAACAAAGAGTTGCTAGACGTCCTGGCTGCAAAATACATTTGCTACCGCTAGAGTGCGTCTAGATTTCTAGGCTACCATAAGGGCATAACATAACATTTTAGATAAATATCCGTTTAAATATTTATTTTAACATGTTTATTTATAAGGCCACCAAGTGTGCCATTTTTGCATACGAGTGGTCGCTGTTCCTACATTTTTTTTAAAGAAAATGTATAATACATTTTAGAATGCAAGTTATTGATGAATCATGCATAAATGTGTGTGTATGCATGCTTAGTGATTGAGACTCATTGTTTTTATTATAAAATAATTATAATAAAAATTCCAAAAAATGTATACATTTAAATAAAATTAACAATACATTTTAAAAAATAAATTCAAAGTTCATAAAATTCACTGCCATATGAGGTAAGGGATTATATTATCACAGTTCAAATTACAACTAATAACATTAGCCAAAATAAACACATTATGATTTTGGGGACAAACTGTGCAACCCTCACCATGTATTCTGTTACAACATCATAACAGTTATGTGGAAATATATTTCATCTGTGAAAATGTTTATCCACGCGTTCCAAAAATTCAATAGGGTTGGAGCACAAAAGGAGGTCAACAATTAAAGGGTGTTGCAAAACAGTTTCAAAAACAGTGTGGAAATACACAAACACATGGACACAGTATACACGTAAATGAAAAGACCTGAGCCTGCAGGCTTATCGAAGCTTTATGAAAAGAAGACGGTGCTATTAAGAAAAATTTGCTTATATAAAAGGCCCAATAAATGGAAAAAGTGACGCATGATCACAGACGATCACATTTGAATGCCATATTCAAAGTATGCTGGTCTAGTTTTTACAGCACACGATATCCTCTGCATTACATGTTAAGCAATCTCTTGAGGCACTGTACTGGGATGAAAGCTAGCACATGTTTGCAAGCATGTGAAAGGAGATGCTTCCATTAGAACAGGAAGGAACAACCTGACAAGGACGGAAAAAGAAGAAGGCCACATCTGATGTCAACTAAATTTATAGTACAACCTTCTGGGTATTTCCGTTTACTGTACCATGGCCTAGGTCTCCACAGGAAAGAATCCCTCCACTTACACCTCATTTCTTAAGCACTCCATCAGATTAGAAGCGTCTTGTTACAGGACATTTGAACATGAAAAGTATGTTGTTGTTGTGTTTGCATGAATACAGCAGCCGGCATGTCTGTGAGGGCAAGACCGTTCTCTAGCAGACCCACTATTGTATTAAACTAGAATAACTTGTAGACTCAGTTTGCTTTGGCTCAGTGTCGACTGTATTCAACAGTATTCATTCACATGTATATTTGCAGAAAGTGTTTCTAGACATTCAATCGGCACAGGCGGAACAAGTGCCAGTGTCAATTCACAAGAAAGAGCAGCAGTTTTCAAACTGGGGGAAATGCAAAGGAATGCTAGAGGCTCAGTAGAATTGTTTAGAGAAAAAAAAAAAAAGGGAAAAAAAATAAATAAATAAGATTAAACTACTTAAAATTAATTCAAATAAATCAAAGTACTGTACCAGCACATTAGACTAGAAAACAGAATTTATGTACATTTAAAAATAAAAATAAAATCACACATTTAATTTGAAAAAAGTTAAAATATTTTTAGGACAAGTAGAAATCTGACCTACTAACCTCAATGGCCACTAGTCTCAACTGTACAGTGTTTATTTTAGTCTCTTTTTTGTTTAAGGAAATTTTTACATTTAATGTTTCTTTCACATAAAAATGTAATTTTACATTCAAAGTTAAATTCTTTACAAAGAAAATGTATAATAATAATAATAATAAACTAAATAAAGCTGCAAGCAGCCATTAACGGGGCCAAGCACAACAAAAGCAAACAAGGAAGCTAGCAGCAGACCAACTGAAAAAAATGAGTGAAGACTTTAAGCAAAAATGTTAAAACCCACATTAAAACATTGAGTTGTATAGAGCAAATGTCATATTTTTAATTATAGCGCCACCAAGAGGCACAATCCTACAATTTTTTTTATGCGTCTTCAGAGTGAGCCCATACATGTGTGTGTCAATTTTGGTGAAAATATCTCGTTTCGTTTTGGAGTTATAGACATTTATATGAAAAAAAAAACATGTAAAAAATTACTGACATCGGACTTTGATTGGATTTTACTACCCCTTACTATCAATATTTTGACATTTGGGCATTAGTAAATAGCTATCGACCTATGTTTCCGATTTTCTGGTGCTGGTTTCGTCTCGATCGGACTAGCGGTTTCGAAGAAATCAGCTAACGTTTTTTTTAAGTGCTAAATTACCGCGCTGCACAAACCATACGCCGAAACCTGGCAAGTCTGGTATCGCTGGACTCGGCAAGGATTCAGGAGACTAAAAAAAGTTAGTCCCATGAAAATAAGTCAACCCCACCCAAAGTTATAAGCGTTTGAAAATAAATAAATTCTCCACTAGGTGGCACTGTTTCGAAACTTCTCAGGCTACTTCAGGGTATCATGCTGATGACCCATGTCGAGTTTTGTAACAATCCGATCATGTGTTCATAAAATACAGCATTTTAGCACATAATTCAAAATGGCCGACAGTCAAAATGGCCAATATGGTAAAATTGGATATCAGGCGACTCGACATGCCATCCTGAATCCTGCTTAAAATCTTTTATGATTTTTGGACAAACAGTTCAGAAGTTAAAAGCAAAAATAGCCATTTTCGTATCTCCGGACCAGTAGGTGGCGCTGCGCCTAAACACTGCATGTTGCCTCAAGTCATGCTTGTGATTACATGTACCAAGTTTGGTTTGAATATGATAAAGCGTTGCGGAGATATAGCCTTAAGTGTATTTTCGCAACCACTACGTAAAATTTGTTTGCACGTTTATCAAAAACGATTTAACGAATCAACTTGAATTCCATGTTTTTTTGTCAGCATGGTCTGAAGATGATCAGGTTCAATTTTCATGTAGATCGGACTAATGGCCTAGGACGAGTTCGAAAAAGTTGGGTTTCAGTTAATTAAAAATGGCGGTACAATTTTCATGACGGAAATGACGTCATAGGGTGCAATCAAATCGGCTTGAGCCAAGGAATCAGAGGAAAATCCTATCCCTTAGGGTTCAAAAGTTATTAGCATAAACATGAGTCAAATTTTGGACAGGTGGTGGCGCTAGAGGGATTGAGTTAGAGACTCCAAAATTGGTGTGGTTACTATTGATAATGACTTCTATCAGTGTACCATATTTCATAACTTTCCCGCAAAAGGTTCTATGGGGAATAGAACCATGGCGGAATAATAATAATAAGAAGAAGAAATCTAACGATTACAATAGGTGCCTCCGCACCTTCGGTGCTTGGCCCCTAAAAATAATAATACAAAAAAAAAAAAGTATAAAGTTATTATTTATACAAGTGACACCAAGATAACCATATCATAATTCATACTTTTGCTGAAAAATGATGGCGTACACGGAAAAACATTATTGATTGGTTTATCATTTAACACATTCTTATTGATGCTACCAGAAGTCATTCTTTTCACCAAAACTTCATCTGTAACCCAGTTAGATCATTTTAGCTCACTGCTGGCTTCTACAAGTCCAATAATCTATCTAGCTATCTATCCATTGCACCATAGAGACCATAAAGACCAAAAGCTGACAAACATCCCCTCCCGCATGCACAGTCAGCAGATGAACCATGCACTGTCCATGAAATTGATAGAGGGAGGGAAAGACAAGGGGGAGACAGATGTATGAGGGCATGAGGACACCTTGAGAAGATCCTCCCTATTACTCCAAGACATGTTCATACTTGATTTCACTCTCTCAGAAAACATCCAAACCTATTAGTGAAACGGTTCACAAGGGAGGTCTAAAGAGGAATTTCCAGTGTTCAAACCTCCCGTCAACCTGCTGACCTCCAGTCCATCTACCACAAACATAACTGCTCCGGGCTTCATAAAGGGAGAGTCTATGGGGGTGGCGTTTTTGTCATCTGGAGACCAAACATCTTCCCACTGTTCATTTCAGACAAGTGGAGTTTCAGGAGGCCTGAGTCAGCAGATAGCAATGTATGACATCAGCACAAGCATGAGATCCACCTGCACTGAAATCAGGGAAATATTTCTCAGAAATGCGCTTAAATGAGACAACGGTTTCATGAAGTGGCAACTCCTTAAGTGACTCAAGCCTACCATCAATGAAAGATCCAGACTGGCACTTCAAACACACACAATGAAACCTATACTTGTTAACCAGTCCTGACTTGTTCTAAGAGTATGTGTGACTACACACAAGGTTGTAGTGATCCAATCTTTCCAGTCACAGGCAAAAGAGCTTTTGTTTTCCCATAATAACTTTCGGATATTATTTCAAATGGTTAGTTTCACAGGTTTTTTTTTTTTGTTGTTGCAGTTTTCCACAGCTGAAAATTGTTCTAAAAGAACACTTAGGCAATTTTTTGTCTGTTTTCACCCAGAGATCATTTCTATGATTGACGTGAGGGAAAAGAAGAGGAGACTCAGCTACAAAGCACCATAACCACCACTGACGTCACAAATTATGGACTGGTAACATTTATTTTCCCACGTGTCAGCTTGGTAGCACAGATTAACGATGAAAATGTTCCTGAAAGGTTCTAGAAAATCCCTAAAAGCCTTGTTAAACAAAAGCAAATGTTGTAAACATAATTGCGGTGTTCCAAACCTCTTTGGATAAAACCCTTTAATGAGAAAAGCATAATTAGGAGGACCATTTTAAAGAACATGATCATTTCCCATCATGCTTGGGAGAGGAACTATGGTTATATGGGAGCATGTCACTACAGGTGGAGAATATATTTGCCACTTCTCTAAACCAACTAGAGGAACCATAATGAGGACAAAAATAGTGACTGTGCTTCATGAGCACAATTTTATTTTCTTTTTATTAGAGATATGGCAGAAAATATAATTTGTGGACACAAAACTAAAGGGTGTGTGTGTACTATTAATCCCTCGAATAAAAACTTAGTGAAGTTGGCAAAGAGGGAAAACTCTTTAGCCAAAGGGTTAAACGCAAATAAACGCGTGACGTTGGAAACCGATTTAAAACAGGATTAGCAATATCACAAGTTTTCAATACAAACATTATTACTCAATATTGACTCAAAAGGTCATTTAAACCTGTATGTGTATATTTGAGGCATTAGGGGCGTTTACACACGAAGCTTTCTTATATGTCTTATATTAAATTGTTGGTCAATAGACCTGTGCGATGTGTTGCGTTGCGTTTTTTAAGACCCCGTGTCATTTACAATTCTGTCATCATTTACTCGCCCTCATGTTCTTGCACAAACCGGTATGACATTCTCATTTCTTTCCGTGGAACATAAAATGATTTCGACAGAAAGGTGTGAAATGACAGTAAATTATGACAGGACTTGATTTGTAAGTGAAAAACGCGTCTCGCGAACGCGTCCACGTTTTCTTTACACGCTTCTGTTTAAGTAGGTTCTCTTAAACAATGGTGTCCACGTTCACTATAAACATGTGCATGTAAAGTATTGTAGGCTACTCCTTTTGTACCGAAAATAGCTTCGTCCTTTTAAAAGTAACACAAACGCGTTTTACCTGTAATCATCTCCCGCTTGCCATCGTCCAGGTTGGTGGAGATCACATCACCCATGATGGCGATTTAAACGACAATCACAGATATTGAGGAAAGTTCCTTTTGTATCCGAAACTTGGGGAAACACTACAGAAATGTGTCTTCCAAATTAACCATCCCTGGTCACTTCAGAGCGTTGCGTTCATTTTGCGTTGACGCGACTGTGTGTGTGTGACACAAGACTCATTTAAACTTGTTCAGTCAAATGAGTGACAGTCATTCAGAGGGTGTGGTTTACACAGACTGACACACCCAACTGCACAACAAACCGTCTGTTGTATTTTTAATCATGATTATTATTTTAGATCGAGCGTCTGATATGATCAGGGAATTACAGCTTTTGTTATGGGCTTTAGCCTGTCTAATATTTATTTATTTAATAGGATTATAACCGGTCTTGGTTTTGAAATAGCCTAACTACTGAATCTGTTTTAATAAAGCTTATTAATTGATTGAATTCGTCTTCTTTTTCACAAATATTTTAAAAACTTTAATACCAAACTGATATTGTCTCCAGGAAATGCAAACTATTTTTAGGAATCTGAATGAAGCTTTGAGCCTTGCTCTGCTTCCTCTTTAGGGAAGGGAAAGGGACGGGCAAAATAGTATTTTATAAAGATATAATAATTTTACGATATAAATATTTTATACAGTATTTAATACAATAATTGTTCATATTAATGATAATAATACATTTTATAATGAATAATGAATACATATTATATATAATAAAAAAGGCTAAATAAACATGGCATATTGTTTTATAGTTTGGCACAGAAGTTTGATAAAATAATATAAACCACAATTGAAATATTATTTTAAAATAACACTTTTATAAAATATTAGCCCAAATACAGGTGCTGGTCATATAATTAGAATATCATCAAAAAGTTTATTTATTTAATTAATTCCATTCAAAAAGTGAAACTTGTATATTATATTCATTCATTACACACAGACTGATATATTTTAAATGCTTTTAATTTTGATGATTATAACTGACAACTAAGGAAAATCCCAAATTCAGTATCTCAGAAAATTAGAGTATGAGCATTTTGCTCAGGTGTTATGAGAGCCCAGGTTGCTCTGATAGTGGCCTTCAGCTCTTCTGCATTGTTGGGTCTGGCATATCGCATCTTCCTCTTCACAATACCCATAGATTTTCTATGGGCTTAAGGTCAGGCGAGTTTGCTGGCCAATTAAGAACAGGGATACCATGATCCTTAAACCAGGTACTGGTTGCTTTGGCATTGTGTGCAGGTGCCAGGTCCTGTTGGAAAATGAAATCTGCATCTCCATAAAGTTGGTCAGCAGCAGGAAGCATGAAGTGCTCTAAAACTTCCTGGTATACAGCTGCGTTGACCTTTGACCTCAGAAAACATAGCGGACCAACACCAGCAGATGACATGGTATCCCAAACTATCACTGACTGTTCTTGAAGCACTGACACCAGCTGCAGTCCACTCTTTGTGAATCTCCCCCACATTTTTGAATGGGTTTTGTTTCACAATCCTCTCCAGAGTGCGGTTATCCCTATTGCTTGTACACTTTTTTTCGACTACATCTTTTCCTTCCCTTCGGCTCTCTATTAATGTGCTTGGACACAGAGCTCTTTTGCAATGACCTTTTGTGTCTTGGCCTGCCTGTGCAAGGTGTCAATTGTCGTCTTTTGGACAAATGTCAAGTCAGCAGTCTTCCCCATGATTGTGTAGCCTACAGAACTAGACTGAGAGGCCATTTAAAGGCCTTTGCAGGTGTTTTGAGTTAATTAGCTGATTAGAGTGTGGCACCAGGTGTCTTCAATATTGAACCTTTTCACAATATTCTAATTTTCTGAGATGCTGATTTTGGGATTTTCCTTAGTTGTCAGTTATAATCATCAAAATGAAAAGAAATAAACATTTGAAATATATCAGTCTGTGTGTAATGAATGAATATAATATACAAGTTTCACTTTTTGAATGGAATTAGTGTAATAAATAAACTTTTTGATGATATTCTAATTATATGACCAGCACCTGTATGTCATTAAATACTATTTGATAATTACTTATATTACAAATATATTATTATACAAATATTATTAAATATATTGGCATATCATATTATTTTATAGTTTTTCACGGCAGATAAAATAAGTTCCTAAAAAGTTTAAAATATTATTATTATTAAAATGTACTTTCATAAAATATTATGCTTTAATATGATTCAATTATGAATTAGATATAGCCTAGTGATACAATAATAGCCTATAATTTTAATTGTATTATGTTTTATAAAAACATTTAGATGAAATAATATAATTTATCAAATAAACAATTTAACTGTAATATATACAATATATACAATTTTAGTATGTTTAAATAATAAATTAAAGACAGTCGTCATCAATGTGATCTTTTTATCACTGAAACTAATTTGCGTTACGATAAAGGGTTCGTTTTAGTAGAGTTTTTACGCCCTCATGCGGTCAAAATTGGGTCAACTGAATAAATGCAGATCACACACATATAGGATAGCTACCGTACATGACAACAGATTAAATGTGAAATGTTACAATTTGTCTTTTTATTTACATTGGTAGCCTAAATCTTTAATTAGTAACTGAACAATGTATGTTGTTAATTCAATGAAGTAAACCAAATCTGCTTTGTTTGCTAGTGAAATTAAAAGTCAATGTAAAATAATAAACCTTGCTTCTCTGAGCCAGGCTTCCTTTTTGTCACGCGGGCAATGAACGCCATAGAAACAGGTGCAAGGATATTTTACAACCTCAACTGATCATGGCATGAAAAAAAAAAATCAGTGTGAAATCAAAAAAGGATTCACATTGTGATTCTGTCTGCGCCCTCAGCGTTTCATATAACGGCGCTCGGTCGGTCTATATAGCATGAGCTCATGTGAGGGAGGGGCGGTTACGCAGTGACGAATCTCCGCAGTGTGAGTGCGCAGCACCGCTCAGCCAGAGACAGCAAGAGGAGGAGAGGGAGGAGAAGATACACCACACGGGCGAACACTCAGGAGCATCATGGCACCAATTGGATTAAAGGCGGTCGTTGGCGAAAGTAAGACCATAATGTTAATCATCCTCTGCTACTGAGGTTTAATGTTCAACCATATGTACGTGCTATTTTATGGTGCCTTCTCGTTGCATGTGTCAGTAGTGTTCCTCAGCGTTCAGTTCCCCCTGGATGCTGCTGGTTGTTTCCCTGCCATTGTGCTGAACGGGGAAGGACATTACTCTCGGGATGCTGCGGATGCGCATTGTGCATCTGTGGAGAATGACATGAATAGGTTTTATTCCCAATGCATGTTGTTTAAATGATAAATATGTCGTCAGACTAACTCACAAAAAAGCTTGATGCACTGGTATAAAGATGGTCCAGCACAGGAACGCCCTTATTCTGCACGGACGTTTGAGGAATTACGCAGGGAATTGTGTCGAGAGACCACTTTGATTTTATTTTATTCTACTCGGATTATTATCTATATAACTAATGAGGATACAATTGTAACGATGCTTGCATAACTCTACCTTCTACTTGCGAAAATGAGCTTAATAAATGTGCTTTGGCAAACCTCACCCCTGTGATTGATCACCAGTGCATTTATATTCCATTGCGTAAAGCTCCAGCTGGTGAACTGATCTGCCCAGGAAGTGCCCGTGCTTTTAACGCGAATGCAGCTGGCTCGCATCTCCAGCTGGATCATTAAATGGCGGAGTGGTTCATGTTCGGTTGAATAGTGGAAAATGAGAGCACCAAATGCGCATCCCTCAGATGTGTAGCTGTAGCTGTCATGTGTAGTGCAACAGAATGGCGTTCAGTAGCATACAGACAGATTGATGGCGGTTGTAGGTGCTTTCGTTTTAGAGAAAATTTGCTGATATGCAGCAGGATGAGAAGACAATTGTTTTGAAATAGCCTCTCTGAAAGGTTGATGATATATTATTACGACTCCCATTTTTCTTTTTTCTTTTTTAGAGATCTCAGGCCTTGCATGCATATAATTGGGAATCTAAATGTAAGCTTTGCCATGATCAAATGCATATATGTTAATTTATTTATAAAAATAATATGAATACATTAAAATGCAAGCTATAAAAATGATGGGGTTTTTGTGGAGAAAAACAAATGCTGGAAAAAAATAGTTTGGCATATTTTCTTTAATAACCGGTGAAGCAAATGAAAAATAATATTTGGCCAAGATGCAACTATTTGAAAATCTGAGAATTGAGAAAATCGCCTTTAAAGTTGTCCAAATTAAGTCCTTAGCAATGCATATTACTAATAATAATCAATTTTTTATATATTTACGGTAGGGAATTTACAAAATATCTTCATGGAACAAGATCTTTACTTAATATCCTAATGATTTTTGGCATAAAATAAAAATCTATATTTCTTTTGACCATACAATGTATTCTTGGCTATTCCCACAAACATACCTGTGCGACTTATGACTGGTTTTGTGGTCCAGGATCACAAATAAAGTATTAATAACTGAAAAACTCCCAACACATTAAATCAGTTTTGTTGTAACCAAGATGCGAGAAGCCATTTTGTAGTTATGTGACCAAAAAAAAAAAGATTTCTTAGAGAACGTTTTTTGGTCATCTAAAAAACATAAAAACACTTTTTGATCTTTTGTGAAAAACACATTTTGTTAAAGTCAAATGGGATAAAATATTTTACCTTGAAAAATATGTTTGAAAATGGTTTTAAAATTACGATTACTTTGTATACATTTAATTCAGGAACATATTAAACCGACATTTTAATTATTTACAAAAATATTTACATTTTAAATAATGTACAAAAACATATTTGTAATTGACCCATGTATTTTGCCCTCATCATTCAGCAGAATCATATTAAAAATGTTGCGTTTGTTTCAATTGTAATATATCAGTTAATGTTGTTTAAACACCTGCTGCAAACTGAAAGCATGGAACATATGACATAATAGTAAAAATGCTATTGCATTGTGCAGTCCAAAAGGGACACATATACAATCAATATTGACTGAAACCTGATCATTAGTGCTCTGAACACCTGCGCTGGATTCTGTCTTCCTCACACGCGGGATGATGGATTGGTTTTCCTGTGGTCTGATGTATCGTGGGTGTGTGTGTGTGTGCGTGTGCCGGTTTCACTGTCTTCTCCAGGGACATGAGATACACATCATCGGACACAGGATTAGATAAAGAGCAAAAGATGAGAGGGGGACTGGCCAAATGCACGTACATCCTTGCTTAGATATCATAGTTTTGTTTTTATGTTTAAAATATGCAATATTCACAGGGAAATGCACATATGCACTGTAGGATGTAATATAAGGGGACAGGATATGGAAAGCATGACTGTGTGAATGACTCATAGTATTTGTCTAAAGAGTCTTTATAGGCATTAGTCTAGTTCTGAATGAACCAGTTCTTTTGTTAGCCTGCATATTTGTTGATCCATTTTCATGAATTGAGCTTATACTATGCCCTACTTACCAGTTTGAGCCAAATTGCATTAAAGGAAACATATTTCCTTTTATTTCTCCACAAAACTCTTATAGTAAGATTTTAATTATACCGAAAACACTAACTCATATAATCTTTACCATATAATGTACACTCACTCACTTAAAGGATTATTAGGAACACCTGTTCAATTTCTCATTAATGCAATTATCTAATCAACCAATCACATGGCAGTTGCTTCAATGCATTTAGGGGTGTGGTCCTGGTCAAGACAATCTCCTGAACTCCAAACTGAATGTCAGAATGGGAAAGAAAGGTGATTTAAGCAATTTTGAGCGTGGCATGGTTGTTGGTGCCAGACGGGCCGGTCTGAGTATTTCACAATCTGCTCAGTTACTGGGATTTTCACGCACAACCATTTCTAGGGTTTACAAAGAATGGTGTGAAAAGGGAAAAACATCCAGTATGCGACAGTCCTGTGGGCGAAAATGCCTTGTTGATGCTAGAGGTCAGAGGAGAATGGGCCAACTGATTCAAGCTGATAGAAGAGCAACTTTGACTGAAATAACCACTCGTTACAACCGAGGTATGCAGCAAAGCATTTGTGAAGCCACAACACGCACAACCTTGAGGTGGATGGGCTACAACAGCAGAAGACCCCACCGGGTACCACTCATCTCCACTACAAATAAGAAAAAGAGGCTACAATTTGCATGAGCTCACCAAAATTGGACAATTGCCTGGTCTGATGAGTCTCGATTTCTGTTGAGACATTCAGATGGTTGAGTCAGAATTTGGCGTAAACAGAATGAGCACATCGATCCATCATGCCTTGTTACCACTGTGCAGGCTGGTGGTGGTGGTGTAATGGTGTGGGGGATGTTTTCTTGGCACACTTTAGGCCCCTTAGTGCCAATTGGGCATCGTTTAAATGCCACGGCCTACCTGAGCATTGTTTCTGACCATGTCCATCCCTTTATGACCACCATGTACCCATCCTCTGATGGCTACTTCCAGCAGGATAATGCACCATGTCACAAAGCTCGAATCATTTCAAATTGGTTTCTTGAACATGACAATGAGTTCACTGCACTAAAATGGTCCCCACAGTCACCAGATCTCAACCCAATAGAGCATCTTTGGGATGTGGTGGAACGGGAGCTTCGTGCCCTGGATGTGCATCCCACAAATCTCCATCAACTGCAAGATGCTATCCTATCAATATGGGCCAACATTTCTAAAGAATGCTTTCAGCACCTTGTTGAATCAATGCCACGTAGAATTAAGGCAGTTCTGAAGGCAAAAGGGGGTCAAACACAGTATTAGTATGGTGTTCCTAATAATCCTTTAGGTGAGTGTATATATATATATAGGCCGTCATTATGTTAAGCCCACCCACCGACTCTATACACGATGTGATTGGCCTGACCAGAGTTTGTTTTTTCCAGCTCGCACGCCAACGAATACGAATAACCTATCTTACCGAATGCTAGTTGTGTAGTATAGGACTATTTTCCTGCTTACACTCTATTCAAACAGAGCAGCGTTTCCCAAAACTATCATAAGAAACCATTGATGCTTTTGGAAAAGTAGCCCAGAACAATGCTCATCAGAAGACAAAAAACATATGTTTGAGTTATTTCACAATAAACAAATAGAAGTTGTAGCCTACATAGTGCAATTACACTCTTTAAATGTAATGTTAAAAGTTGATATTGATCATGTTCTAATGTTAATATAAATCATGTCAGAATAAAAAGGTTGCATTTTATGGGTGCAATGTCCTGTGACTGTCACTGGCAGTGTTTTATATCTCCACCATGGTGAAAATGAACCATGGTTTATTTTTTACTACAGTGACCACAGATCAACTAGTATTTGTACATTTCCATGGTTACCACTGGCAGTAAACATATATTAACCATGGGTATTGATATCGTGATACTGGCCTTGAAAGTATCGGTATCGTATCGAAAACAAAATAAGTGGTATCGCCCATCCCTAATTTCTAGGCTATGATTTCTGAGAAACGCTGTTGAAAGTGGATCATACCAAGCAGCCAATCAGCAGTAAGGGGCGTATACACTCATGATGGGGGAGGAGAGAGGGTGAGCGAGAGGGAGATTTGAAGAAAGACTGTTGAAAGAGAGATGGCTGAGACATTATAAAAGAGGTCAGAGGAATATCACAGGAAATAGAAGGGTTATGACCAGGCTCGAGCAGGATCCGTGTTAATATTAGAAAAGCTTTCCTGCGTTGGAAGAGGGAAGGCCTGAAAATGGAGGTTGCATTGTTTCTGCTCCATACGTGAGTGACATTGGTTTTGCTATGTTTCACAGGACTAAGATATGCTGTTGTTGTAATGTTAGCTATAGCAGCAGGACAGTTTTGCGTGTCATTGTTAGCCTGTGGAGCTGCTGGTGACTAATATCCAACTCTTGCTTTTATATACCCTTGTGTTCATTTTTTGTTCTTCCTTGTCGTTTGTTCGTCATATTCACTTTATTTTTCATGAAGCATAATTTTGCTCCGCGTCAGCAATGATAAATAGACATCCACTCTGGCATAGAGTGTTTGCTTGGGTTGATTTCAAATATCAGAAATTGCTTACTGCACCTTTAAGACGAGGGTCCTTTATCATAGTGTGTATACTTGTGTATAGCAAGTGAAGAGAGGAGAGTCAATGTGCCTTGCAGCAAATTGCAAGCGTGTGATTCATGCTTGACTTGAACGGAGGACATTTATAACTCCCTTAACGCACAAAGAGAGAGCCCTGTGCCTTTCACGACACTGTATATGACGTGGTATGCATTGAGAACCATTTGTGACAATGGACAAGAAGTTTTAATATATGAGAGTATGGATGTGGCTCTTTATTGCTTCAGAATTGCATTCAGTAGCTACTGATCAAGGTTAGCTTTCTCTTCCTATTCAATAGACAAGCAACCCTCAGCCGTATATAAAGAACCCATCGAACAGACACAGACCAGGATAAAAATAGCAGTTAATGATGATTAATTTGAGTGTGAATGAAAAAAGAATGAGGGGTTAAATGAAGGGCAGAGTGGAATTAAAGGGGCAGTAGCAATACAATCTTACATATTCTGAGAACAGTGTGATCAGTACTAAAGCTTAAACCAGCCTAAGGTTGGTTTTAGAAGGGTTTTGAGCACTTTTCAGGTAGTCAAGAAGACCACCAGCTAAGACTAGCCAAGCATCTTAGGTTGGTTTAAACTTAGGTTGGTTAAAACACATTCCCAAAGTCCTAAGGTGGTTTTTAGCATGTTGCTTGGGTATCAGAATGACAGTAAAGTGTTTTTCCCCCCATCCATTTTATCATCTGTCAGGCAAAACTGGTCCCATCTCTTAGAAAAGTCTTCAAATCAATTTCCATATAAGCAATAGTAACACAGATGCTTGCATTATCAAGCACTACTAATGACAAACCAACCAACCAGAGAGAAGTAGGACAAGAATCATTTATATGCAAAGAAACAGGCTCTGTAGTCTCCTAGATATTTTAGGTGTTTGCTGACAGTGACCCTCATATTTTGTAATTCCAAAGACCAATTGGATTGGAAGAAAGCCATGAAACGCATTGAAAATGTTGCTGAATAAATCACACTGTGTGTTAGTCTACTGTATACCAGGATGGCTTTCTCCAGGTCGGAAATGCACCACTAGCCTGTCATTATCCATGATTGCACTCGCCCTGACATTTGGGTGCTGCATTAGCTTTGTGCAAGGATGCACAGACCAGTGTAACATTTTCCAATCTCTGCAGGCGAATGCAAAATGCACCGACAGTCGAAATTAATTATAGATTTCTATTTAGATCAGCCATGAGCTTGCAATTGTTCATTCAGTTTTATAGTTTCTCCCTGGGTGTTACCAATGGCATGATCTGATTTGGGATGCTTTTATATGACATTATATTCAAGTTAATATTAAAGAATAAAGATCATGTTTAGGTTAAGCTCTCTGCGGACTCTGCTGGAATACATTATCCAGAATTCCTCCCATTCAGCCTGGGTTTATGGATTTCCTATGAAAATGAGCCAGAGTGCAGAGCTCTGGGGGAAAATATTAATCAGACCTGAGGATAAAAGGTGTCGTCCAGACAGTGCAGACAGTGCTCAAATGAACTACTACGGAATAGTATACAACATAAACTCTTAATAATAGGTTCCAAAAGGGTTTTTTTCATAGCTATGCCATAGAAGAACCATTTTTGGGTGCACAAAAGAACCTTTCAGTGAAGAGTTCTTATCTTTCTTAGCATAAAGAGCATTTTAAAGACGTTTAGTGGAATGGAAAAATTCAATGAACGTTAAAGGTTCGTCATGGAACCATCAATGACAATAAAGAGCCTTAAGATTACAGAAAACACACTGATATCGATGAGGTAAGGAATTAAATCTGAAATATTCTTTTCATTTTAAAATTGAAATATTTTTCAATTTCCAAACAAACAGCACAATGTGGATTTTTGAGATCACACACAATATATCCTGTGGTATTAAAATACTTATGGTTAGGGATGCACAACATATCAGTACCATATATTATCAATGCATTTTCGCATTTATTGGTATTGTGATATTGGATATTTATGTACTGCTCATTTCCTCTATATTGACAGCTAAATGACCTTTGCCATCATCTGAAAAGTGATTAATGGCACCAATAAAGTGAACATTTATTATTATGTAATAATAACATAAATAACATTATATAAATACATTTATTAGTCATTTTAATAAATGTAATCTTCAGCAAAGTGCAAAATGAATTTATTTTTCATTTAGACAAAATAGTAAATCATTTTACCCGGTTTATCCTTTATTAGCCATAACATGAATGATATTTACAATTATAACTATTGGCTTTCTTCTTCAAAAATCTCTTCTGTACATTCATTGAATGAATGAATGTGTGTGTGTGTGTTGAGTAATGACTCAGCATGCTGAAATTCTATACCAGCAGGACAGCATCCGAGTCAATGTGTATGTGCGTGTGTGTGTGTGTGTGTGGATGCTCTGTCCTTGGACTCTGTGACGTTGGTTGGGGTTTAGCAGAGCATCTTCTGTCTGTTATACAAGGACAATATTGGGTAGTGTCATATAATGCCCCTGAGAAGGTGACTATGCGCATAGACTACACTGCAGTGTGGATGAGATGCTCTGACAATATCAATTCCATTAAAAAAGCTCTCTATATAGAACTCCTCAAGAAGAAATAAATTATTCAGCTGCTGTTTGCAGTCCAACTTAACAGATATTTATAGTGAACCATGGCTCAATAACGCCAAGGTCACTGATGCAATCAAGCAGCATCAATACAAAACATGAAACTTGAAAATTAATGGTTTCTAGGTTTAGTCTTCATATCAGAAAATCAAATCAGACCCATCAGGATAAGGAAAACCACAGAATGTCTCTTTAAGGTAAATGGCCGTAAAATTCCAGAGAGACTGAGCATAAAAGTGGGTCATGAAATGAGAGTGCCCTGAGGGAGCCTGGGAATATATGAAGGGTTAAATCTGCAGCTATGAGTGGTTTTTTTTTTTGTACTGACCAGCAGTACAGCCGGGTGATATTGCTTTTTGACAATATATAATATTTATCTCAATATGTTTTTGCTAATATTTAGGGTGACTTTTTGGTACAATAAAACACTGTACAATAAGGTCTCATTTGTAATTAATATAATAACTAACATTATATTTAGTTATTGACATGAGCAATATTTTTTTTGTTAATGTTAGCTAATAAATAAATAAATAAAAAAGTATGTTAGTTCATAGTGCGTCTGACTTTCAAAGACTGACTTTCACAAATATAACTTGATTTAAAAAATGTTTTAGTAAAAATGTTGTAATGTTGCAGTTTTAGTAAATGCTGTAGAATTATTATTTATCATTAGTTTATGTTAACTAATGTTGTTAACTAATGTTAACAAATTAAACCATATTGTATAGTAGAGGAACCATCATTTTGAACAGTCAAATTAAGAGTCACAGTAAAATACAGTAAAAATAAATGGAAAAAGCTATATTTTCCATATATTGTGTAGTTGTGCTTGGAGTCAATTGTTGTATTGTAACAGCGAAATTAATCAAAATACATTTTTGACCAGGCAGTCGTACATAGAAATTATGAACACATACAAAAACAAGAGAGAACCAACAAAATATTAATAACTGATCATGTTGTAGTCATTGTATGTTTTTTTTCCTGTGTGCCTTTTTGTTTTTCTATGCATTTTTCAAAATGTTATTTAAATGTCCATTGATAATACATTTTATACAAATTTCATCACTCAAAAATATTAAATATTATAATATAAAATATATTTTTTTTTTCATGAAAAGCAAAAACATGAAAATACATGAAATACATGAAAAATGCCTTCCGTTCACAATTTTGGATTAGACAGAATGATTATTTTAAAATATTAATTTAAATGGTATAATCATTAGGGGTGGGAATCTTAAGGCACTTAATGATTCGATCCGATTCCGATTCTGGGAGTAACGATCCGATTCCCAAAACAATTCTTAACATACATTTTTGGTAACTAATTATCCTGCTGTGCAAATACATGAAGTTTACATTTTAACCAAAATTGGAGCTAATATGTTTTTTGTTTATAGTTAGAATATCTGTTTGACAGTATTGCCATATTAAAAATGATTATGTAGATTTCTTTCAATACTTCTATTTTATTTACAAAGTTATATTCAAGATTAACAAGCTCTAATGAAACATAGTAAGCCATACAATTGCAAAGAACAATCATTAAGAATAAACAGTTCTCAATTTGCAACTAAGTGTGACAATCTTTCAGTTTCTTTAGAACATTTTGACAAAAAATGTCTTTAAAGCAAAAAAAAGTTTACTTTGGTTAGAGCCACAAAAAAAAAAACTTTAAAACATAGGCTAATGCAGAAGAAAAACAACTTTAGCGCTCGCTGAGAAGCCAAATTCAGTGTGTGCGCATAACATCTCACATGAGAGAACTTGCCGAGCTGCAACGGTCATGTTAGAGACATTTAACGAATCACACTTAAAGTACATTAAAGGTCCCATGGCATGAAAATTTAATTTTATGAGGTTTTTTTTAACATTAATATGAGTTCCCCTAGCCTGTAAATGGTCCCCAAGTGGCTAGAAATTTTGATAGGTGTAAACCGAGTTCTGGGTGTCCTGCTCTGTCTTATAGAAAATGAGAGCTCAGACGAGCCGATCTGAAAATCTTCCCTGTATGTCGTCATACGGGGAACGGTTACCTCTATGGTTACCTCCCCTTCCTGCCCAGAGAATATGGAGAAAATGGATTTCAGCACAGGCTTTACAAACAGACTTTTACCATATGGATTCGACAGCACCACCACAAACAGTGAGTAACAGTGTTCATTAATGCCTGATCTGTGATCAGTGATTTCTGATGTGTAGCTAATCATTCAAGTTCACGCAGACTTTCTTTCGAAATGCCCTAAGCACAATGCATCAGTGAATCAAGCCAGTGACTAAAATGATAAACTTCACATGGTTTCTGTTAGTAGCATGAAACAAATCCGTTATTTAAATGATTACAGCGATCAAAGAACACTCTCTTTATAATGTTCGAAGCTGTCAATCAGAGTGTATCTGCACACTTTGCAGATTGCACACGGCCCAACCTGCCGTTATAATGAATGACGCTGTTATGCTGCACAACAGAGCTCTTACTGTATTCATGTCGATGTCGTGTTTGCTATTAGTTGTGGTAAAAGCATTTTATGAGAGAAATAGCACTGCAATGACGAGATCACGGCATTCAGGCGATCAATAGACTGGTCTGTGTCCTCAATGCTCAAGCCTTTCATGTGATGGGAAAAGATCTAAAAATAATGCTATAGTCAACACTTTGACGATTCGTTCATCTTGACGGCTGTAATAGTAAAAGTATTCGAGAGGGGTTCCACATGTTACAAAGTTCGTAAAATAAGGAGGAAGAAGACAGGGTCGGCGTGACTGGGACTCGTGTTTATTCAGAACTTTCAGATACAAACAAAATAAACTCGCGCTCACAGCGCTCTCAACAACCCGGTACAATAAAACTTTCTCAGCTATCTTTCTCCAGCTCTTTCTGGTCTACGAGTGCCCAGTCCGTCTCTCTCTGGACTGGCAGCAGTGCTTGCAGAGTCAGAGATGGTGCCTCGCTAAACCACGCCACCTAATCTAATACTCATATCAAATGCAAAGATGTCAGCCAATCACAACAGTGGTAGTTTTCACTGAAGTCTCACAGCAGACACGCCCCTTGAAACAGAGCATTCAAGCCAGAGGGCTAATATCAGTATAGAAAAAAATCCTTTTTATTTCTAAATTATGACTTTTTTATGTAAAAACCATACTAACAATATAAGTGTAAGAGTGGACTCCTGCAGATGGTTCAATCTGCAGGGTTGCCAGAAGACTTAAAGAAACGTTATCAGAAAGATGGAAGAAAACTGTACATTTCTCGTCTGTTTCCACCCACCGCAACTTATACCAACGACGGAAATAAGTGCAGTTACAATAGCAAAATATGTGGGAGAGCGTTGCTATAATGTGACTATATTGTATTGCAATAGGGAGCACTTCAAAGTCAATACCAAATCAAAACTAGTTAGCACAATTCGTAATATAAAGGATTTAATGACAAAATCTGGTTATGGTTACACTTAAAATAGTTTCAAAATGGATGTATGAGATGATAAACTTATACCATTAATCGTACACAGCATGAATACAATGTTACCTGAGAGAGAGAAAGAGAGAGAGAGAGAGAGAGAGAGAGAGAGAGAGAGAGAAGAAGAGAGAGAGAAGAAGAGAAGCCCCAATGACCTCAAGAGCCAGAGAGTCAGACCCCCAGAGGAAAAAGACCAGAGGAAAAAGAGAACGAGCAATAGTTCCATCTGCTTTTATCTATTCCTTGACCATGTGACTGAAACCAAATGTATTCTTTTCAAACCGACCAATCAAACCAAACTCAAACCAAACTTCCCCCGCAAGGTGTGACCCACATGTGGCCTAAAGGCCTCTCTATTGTCTTCCAGATGTCCCTTCTGATAAGCAAATGGTGGGGGGGCAACAGTAAAGCAAATGGATTTCAAATATCAAATATCTTTGATTATTTTCAATTCCTTCAGTCCCCCCTTGGCACGTTTGGCCACGTTCATAAAGTGTCCAGAGGTGACACAGTCAACAAAGACATGCTTTCAGTTGTGTGTAGATGTCATCTTCAGACTTGTCGTCCAGGCATGTTGCAAAGGCAGTTTGTCAGTCTTCAGTGTTCGTTCTCCTTGCAGCCCTGCTTGAGAACTTCATCAAATGGTATGGTGCAAACATCATTGATATGCAAAACGTCCATTGAATCCTTCACACCTCAAGAACAGTCACTGACGATGAGAACAAAAGCTTGTCTCTCTTTCTGATGCAGAGGTGAACAGGAGGTGAACTAGAGGAGCAGGAATCCTGTAACATACTGCCCAACAAACAGCAAAATAGCATACATGGCATTTGTCATTGGTCAGAAGTTTGATATGGTCAGATTAAACTAATCTCTGGCAATAAGCCTTTAACTCGATGTACTTAATAAAGTGGTCAAGGTTTAGAATAAAAGAAGATATCACAAGCTCTTACATTATTTTTTTTTAGAAACATTGAAATAAATTGCATTATAACAAAACAACAATCATTGTTGGTTTTAAATCCCTCTTTCATGAGAAGTATCAGCAAAATATTGTGTAACCAAATACAGAAATTCAATTGAATTCATATCCAAAACCATTGTTACATTGTAAAATGGAAAAATACAAAGACTCAGAAATCAAAATCAAAAAAGTTCAAAATCAAATGCATTCCTACAATACAATGATAAAATAATATTTTTCACTAGGTAAGAATGAGAAATACCCTTTTGATATTTAACTTGGTGAGATAGTAAATCAAAAGAAAGAAACAAAACAAACAATGACTGAAAGAAATTCACAGTTGTAATATAGTCTAGATGTAAAGACATTTTGTGAGGCAGATATAGATTTAACTTAATATATGTGACTGAATTTAGCTGTTGACTATGTGTAAATCATGCCCAAACATGGTGAGGAAGTCTGCAATTGTGATGCAAATTTAGCCCTGTTGTAAAACAGGCAGCCAGCAATACAATATCAGTATGAGGTGTGGTCTGGCTCAAAATCTTCTCCCACCAATGTTTTTGTTAAAGAGCATGATAAAATGCAAAGTTTGGAGTTCTCAAATCCTGCTGTGATGAAAACATTCTCATGGTAAATGCAATTGTAATTCACACTGTAGCCACATGGCAATTCTGTGCTCCTGTACATGGTTTAACTACAGCTATATAGGAAATAGCAGAGTTTCCACTATAGGAGACTATCAAATTCAACATAGACACACATGCAATCTTGAAATTGCTATACAATTCCAGTATTAAAGTTATTCCAATTTACACAAGATACATGGCCTAGAATGCATAGCATCTACAGCCTAATCCTAAGTGTTTCATCACTTACAGTAAAGTAATCATGTTTTAAAGAATAAACTTGACTAGTCTATGTGCAATTCGTAGCACAAACAACTAAAATGTGTAATCAATGCGCACAATGTGTTTAGTCCAATTACAAATCTGAAAATACAAACAGGATCATTGCAATCTGGATGTTTTACTATTAAACTCATTGCTAAGAGGCTGCTAGCCCGCTCGCAAGTGAAGTTAATAGCTGAAGGCCTTGCATGAACAATGCAGTCAACTCACTGAGAGTTTTACCTGCAAATGAGCGCTGATCTTTGCCCTTAGAAAGTAATTTCCTATTTTTCTGAAAATAAGGTGGAGCTCGACCCCTTCCAAGTGACCAGCATTTTTCCTCTGAATGGCCTATTTTCTGACAGAAACTGCAAAGCCTGTTCTCTTTGCCATTGGGTTGTCTGCTATGTTCTCCTGGAGTTTGAGGGTATTCATGTCTCTCTAATGCTTGCACACCATGCGTACTGGTACATGACTCTGCGCTATTCCGGTGCTGCATCACCTTAAGAACTGAAATAGGCACACTTTCTTGTGCATTTTCTGAACTAAACGCTTCAGACTCATTAGAGCAAGTCACTTCATCTAAGAAGTGAACATGTTTTTTAATCCCATCGCTGTTAAGCGGTCTGGGAGGTATGAGCTTTTTAGCATTTAGCTTAGCCTTGAGATCTGCAATGGTTTCCTTGTGTTTGCTACACTTTGCAGTCAGGGCTAACTGCTCAACTAGTAATTTATCTAGCTGTGTTTGAAGATATTGAATCTTTGCCTCAGACTTTTCTGCTTCTTCATTTTTAGAATCCACTTCTTTACATTTTGCATCTATACTTGAAAATAGATGTGTTGTCACATCACGTAGCCTTTTAAAACTTATGAAGTTTAAAGCCTCAATTATTTCACCATGTTTTGATTTCTTTTGGTGTCTGCCATTTAATTCCCAATATTTGAACATTTCATCATCTGAACTTTTAATTCCAATATACTCTTTCTTGAGTTTAGACAAGGTAGGCTCAACTTTTTCACTCCATAAAGCAAACAATACTTCACTAGAAAATTTCCCTTCCATCCCGAGGAGATTATCTGAATATTCACGGATTGTACAGTAATGGGACTATTGAAGCTATTTAAAACCTTCTAAGTTCTGTTTCATGCAATTCCTTCAACCATTAAACAATGAAAACAGCCTTACCCATTCCTTGGTCAGAAGGTCAGCTTCAATCTATTCACAAGATCAACTGTGAAAGATGTCCTCATTCTTACACAGATCCAAGTAAATTTCAGAAAATTCACTGCAAGGGATTCCCGGGTTTCGGCACCATCTGTAAGAGTGGACTCCTGCAGATGGTTCAATCTGCAGGGTTGCCAGAAGACTTAAAGAAACGTTATCAGAAAGATGGAAGAAAACTGTACATTTCTCGTCTGTTTCCACCCACCGCAACTTATACCAACGACGGAAATAAGTGCAGTTACAATAGCAAAATATGTGGGAGAGCGTTGCTATAATGTGACTATATTGTATTGCAATAGGGAGCACTTCAAAGTCAATACCAAATCAAAACTAGTTAGCACAATTCGTAATATAAAGGATTTAATGACAAAATCTGGTTATGGTTACACTTAAAATAGTTTCAAAATGGATGTATGAGATGATAAACTTATACCATTAATCGTACACAGCATGAATACAATGTTACCTGAGAGAGAGAAAGAGAGAGAGAGAGAGAGAGAGAGAGAGAGAGAGAAGAAGAGAGAGAGAAGAAGAGAAGCCCCAATGACCTCAAGAGCCAGAGAGTCAGACCCCCAGAGGAAAAAGACCAGAGGAAAAAGAGAACGAGCAATAGTTCCATCTGCTTTTATCTATTCCTTGACCATGTGACTGAAACCAAATGTATTCTTTTCAAACCGACCAATCAAACCAAACTCAAACCAAACTTCCCCCGCAAGGTGTGACCCACATGTGGCCTAAAGGCCTCTCTATTGTCTTCCAGATGTCCCTTCTGATAAGCAAATGGTGGGGGGGCAACAGTAAAGCAAATGGATTTCAAATATCAAATATCTTTGATTATTTTCAATTCCTTCATAAGTACACCTCAGGAAACATTATAAAATAATTTTAAAAAATCCATGCCATGGGACCTTTAACATCATTGGGACATTCACAATGTTGCTTTTGAATATAGTCAGCAAAATCATTAAGAATATTCTGTGAATGTTCAATAAACTGCCTAGACATAACCAGTAGTCAATCACACTAAACCAAACATCCTCCCATAAGCCATCTTTGATTAAAGCTGTAAAATATAGCTTAATTTAGCCAAACATCTACTTTTATCACAAACGACAGCTTGCGTTAATTAAGACATCTACATTAAGGTTAAATATCTGAAGAGTGAAGAGCTGGAGTGAGATGAGACTCGCGTTGGTGTACTCAGGAGAGAGGATCAGTGTTAAAGAAGCGTCAGACAGAAACAGCTCATACAAATTGTGAGCTCTTATAATTAGGGCATCTACACACTATTGTGATCAGCCAGCTGGGAGAACATGTTTATCTGCAACTGGTTCAGTTTTAATCCTGGCATGAAACAGAAATTGTGTCTTTTCTTCCATATTGTGATGTATATTCAAGTGAAGCGGCTTCTCGAACAAGGAAAAAAAGTAGGGCGGGGCTAGATTTTGTCCATCGGGAATTGATTGGATTTGTGGTTTGCTATTGGTCGATCTCATGTGAGTGACAGGCTGTCCCGTTCCTGCGCTGCTAAGCATGTCAGAAAAGAGGAGTCGTTGCAAGAGGAGGGGAAATATTATTTAGAATAAATACTGCACTATTCCATAGAATAGTCCATTTTGATTTCATGTTGACTTTCATTTTGCCAAAATGCTTATTGGACATTCACGGTTCTACTTCAGGCCGCAGTAAATCACTTTGATATGTGACCCGGAAGGGGAAATGGTCTCATGCAGATGTCCTTTGCTTTCGTCTGTTTGACACTCATTCACACACCCTTAAATGTTAGACTCCATAGTAACTGCTGTGTCCTTTTGTACTTTTAATTGAATGCACATAAATGTCACTTTCCAATCCAGCTGATCTGATAAATCAGTCAAACCCAAACACATTATCCAGCACCTCACTGACAAAATCAGTGCTGGAGCGACCCAGCCTGCAGTGACAAATAGCTGATAGACTGCGGTACATTTTATTACCCAATATGAGGAGGAAAAGAAATAAACGTAGTTCATTAACTCCGACCCGGCCTGCAGTCTGTACAGTATGATTTAATCCAGTATAGTTGTGCTGCACTGCAAAAATTCATCTCTTGAAAAAGCTACAGATCAGCGAGGAAGCAAAATCAATACATTGAGTCTCTGTAAAAGAACGTATAAAATGCAAGAAGCTGTCCCCCCCCCCCCCCACCCCTGATGTTTTAAATGCATAATGATTAGGATTTTGAGCATATTGCATAAGCCTTGCATGAGGTTGTTTGACATTAATTTTGTCCTTCCCCCATTTGTACAGTAAAATGGTTTTTATGGGCTGAATATGGGCTGAAGTGAAGTGAGGCCAATGGGGGTTGTGCTGATGTCACGTGACTGGGTGAAGTGTCCTCTGGAGACAGCTGAGAACGACATGACCTAGCGTATACCTCTTGCTGTTATTTTCACTAATAGTAGAGTAACACAAAGAAACAAAAAGCATTTAGATTTATTAAACTTATTCAGTGCAAAATATTGGAAAGTGAGTAAATAATAGATTGGAATGTAATAGACAGTCTATTAAATATGAACATCTTCATTCAAATGTATTTTATCTTCATGAATCAACATAAATTAAATGTGAAATAAACGTAAAACGCACAACTGATGACAGCCTTGTCAATGGCATTGTTTTAGCAGTATTTATATATATTATAGTATTTAGTAATATTTTTTATATTTAGTTATATTTGTCATGTGCCCTTGTCTTTTTTTTTAAATATTAAAATTATTAAAAAAAATATATATTTATTATAAAAAATAAATACATTTAAAATAAGTTTTTATTTTTTATTTTAAAATACATTTTAAATATTTATATTTTATTTATTTCAGTTTTATTTCAGTTAACAAAAATAATTTTTAATAGTTTTAGTTTTATTAACAGCACCGGTTACTGGAGTGAATATTTTGGGAAAATGTTTAGTTATTTTAAAATAATTTGCTATTTAAATTGAATTATTTGCTACATTGTATTTGATATTAAACTGTACTTTTACACAACCACCCAATATTGGTAAAAATCCACCCACTCCTTTTTTTTTTTTATCCCCATAATATATAAGCACCGTCTCCAGTGCCGCCGTTCCCTACACGCGCATCACACGCTGTGCGCGTAGGGCACCAAGTACTCAGGGGGGCACCACAAGAAAATGCACTCTCCGTATTAGCATAGACCCCGCGGCCCTCAGATAACTGTACACGGTCATGTTTATCTCCTCACCAGAGCATTTAAAAGCAGCATTCAAGTAACAAATGTGTTCTTATTAAAGCTACTAAAGTTATTCATTCGAGAGCAGTGAGTGATGTTCTGTTTATCTTTTGTTGTTTGATTCATATTAACAGCAGATATAGCAGTAGGTACTACACTGCTTTCACACAGTTCTAATATACACACAGGATTTCTGTACTTGCTGCATACGTGTACAGACATAACCAACTGTTTTCATGTGAACTTTGTGTGTTTCTGACATAACCTTGTGTGCATTTGGCAGTTTAATCGCAATAACACATGAAAGAGAACTTGTCTAGTTTAGCCTACTTACGGACGCGCTGACCTCCAGCTCTCTATGTGCATGCGTCGAGTGTGTGTGCTCAAGTTGAGAGTGATAAGGCATTTAAAACGCATGCAGATGATAATATTTCATGATGATGAAGAACTGCAATGTCACATGAGTCTGCGATGTATCACGTTTCAGTTTTTATTCGTGTGTTCACTGGTGTTCACAAGCTGTGAAGGCCATAGATATGTATACGTAGATGCCTCATTCGACCGCTCCAGGCACGTTGACGCGCCGCCATTTTAGAATGGTCAACACACGTCAACACTTCATATGCTGTCATCACTCACAGTAGTAAAAAAAAAAAAAAAAAACGGAGAATCCAAGATGCTACAACACTGCGCAGCCACTGGTTGTAAATCCCGGCGCAATTTAAATTCCAGAAGAAATGGGATAACTTTTCACAAGTGAGAATGTGTTGGTTTGTGTTTTTATAGCCTATGTATTAACTCAATACTAATTTATTAGTTTAGGCTACTTTTTTAAAATAATTTATTTATTTTGATGGCTAATTGGTTGATGTTTATGATTTATTATCCAATTAACTTGTTTAAAATGAATTCACATATTTAATTAAAGGAGCAATGTGTCTGTAGGTTTCTCTGATGATCAATAATAGGGTATTTATAAGATATATTTAACCAATATTTTTCATATGCAGAATTATCAACCATCAATGATAAACTAAATCTTATAAAATCATCTGCTTCAGTCTATTGCAGATATCGATATTCATTCATGCATGCGTATAACTACGGTTGCAGACGCACAGGCAACATTTGAATGTTCACAAAAGCGCGTTCACGAAAATGGCGGACAGCTAATGTATAGCGGCCCATAGAAACAGTCGCTAATGGGGAATCTATGTATACGTATCTATGGTGAAGGCTCCGCCCTCTGGGGCCGGGAGCAGCAGCTCATTTGCATTTAAAGGAGACACAGCTAATTTTTCTCAAACCCAAAAATTGGCATTTTCAAAATGGTATATGAAATGATCTGCCAGGAATTTTGATCTGAAACTTCACAGACACACTTTAGGGACACTTGACGCTGCATTCACACCAAACGCGAATAGAGCGTCAGGAGCAAATTATTTCAATGTTAAGTCAATGGAAAGGCGTGTTGACGCTCGTCTGGAGGTCTTGCGGCGCGATTGACGCGTTTTGCGCAGTGCGATGGACGCGATTCCACCTCATTCGCGAATGATGTGAATTTGACGCAAATTGAGCGTCTTGCGCGATACGCGCGAATGGTGCTTTTTGTGCATTCACGAGTTTGAAGCAAATTCACGTCTGACACCTGAGTTGAAATTTCTTTACTTTGGAGTCAATTCGCGCCACGTTAACCAATCAGGAGCCTGCTTGCTGCTGTCACGTGGTAAAGTGACGAGATGAAAAAACTTGCATAATTTAAAAATACTACTATTGTGTCACAATGTAGTTTTAAGACTTTTTCAGGTGAGAATGTAGTTGTTTAAAGCTCAAATCTGTGGTTTATTTATAAGAGAGAGCGCCTATTTAAAAAAAATAATCTTGCGTTTTTGGCTCTGGCTCTGATGTCTTGTGTAGATCTAACGGCTGATCTTTGCTCTCATGAATCTGTCATTTGTTGTCTGCCAAATCGTTATGACTGAGGGCAAAGAGAAGTTGCATAACTTTATTTTTTAAAGATATTTAAATATACATGCAGTGAAGATAATGTAGGAGTTGCCTGGACCACATTTGTGTGGCTATTAATGTTTAATATATATTTTTAATGAAAATGAAAAGAGGCAGAGTGGTGTTTTATGACATATTTCTCCTGGAGCACCTTGAACACGCGTCTATTTTGCCAATTCGCTGTGGACGTGCGGATGGATTCAAAATATTCAAAGTGTCCAACTAGACGCGGTAGACGCGATTTTGACGTTCTATTCGCGTTGTGTGTGAACACAGCATTAGACTTATATTACATCTTGTAAAAAGGGGCATAATAGGTGCCCTTTAAATTCTCTCTTGATATTGGCTTTGGCAACCGCAATTGACAAACCTATCGGTCGACGATATCTAGAGTATCATTGCTAATCTATACAGGATATTCTTAGCACAAAGCATCATGTTTAGGTAAAAACTTCAAAAGACAGCATGAGCATTGAAGTGAGACATTAACAAAGCTCTTCTGATGGTTTAAATGACATAAGCTACTGCTGGCTTCAAAGAGAATCATCTTGAACGTGTTTTTTTATATTTATTGGATTATCTGAGGTTTTCTATGCTTGGCATGACCTTTTGTAAGGGAAGTCATACTTTCCAATAGGTCAGAAATTTGACAAATCGTTTTCATTGACACAATGGGGCAGATTTGCTTTCAGTTTGATTAGCTATTGGAATCAATGTTAAATCTCCCGTCAGCTAAACTGCCTGCTAATCTCTTCACATTTACTAAAACATGCCCTTTGTTTAAACACCCATAATCCATCTGGATTCATCCAGGACTGTTTTCATCTACTGAGGGGCTTAACTCTGTAGCACGACACTGACACAAATGTCAAAACCACAAAATCACCCTAAGCGCCTTTATTCTGACACTGCAACCAGATGGCTAGCATTGCAATCATGCTAATATTGGCCCCAACACACAAACATGGTTGCCTCCGCCCAGTCGCTGCATGATGGGATTACTTACATCAGAGTGAATAAGAGAGATCAGCCATAGAGCAAAGATAGTAATTACACATGAAGAGATTCTATAGATTCAATTCTCAATGATTTGCTATCTTCATTTAACATCGTCTGTAAGCAGCACAACCTTGGCATCCGAACAGAGGGAGATTATGAAGATACACAGATTCAATTTGCTGCTGTAGCGAACGCTGTCTCTGCCACATCTGATAGCGTCCCAGTTTTCCAGTCTGCAACAAGTGCACTTTAAAGGGAATGGTATTGAAGCTTGTTTCCACCACAGAATTCTTTTTTTTTTTAAAGATAATTGCAACTTTTATTATCTCACAATTCTGACTTCTCTCAGAATTATGAGTTTAAATCTTACAATTATGACTTTTTTTCTCAGAATTGCGTGATATGAATTTACAATTGCTTGTTATAAAGTCAGAATTGCAAGGGAAAAAAAATCCAAATTGTAAGATAAAAAGTCGCACTTGCCTTTTTTATATTTTATTCAGTGGCGGAAAACAAGCTTCCATAGAATGGGGCATACTGAATACGTTCTCTTTTTGCAAATACAGAAATGTATGGCTTGTGAATAATCAGCATTATTCCTCATTAGCATAAGATATACCTTCATTTTTTTGATTGTGTGTGTAAGATATTTAATCCTACACATCAACATTCATTAACCAACACACAAGCTGCTTCCTGTCAAATATAATAGTGTTTTTTGTATGATGCAGGCATGATCTAATGTCATATGATGAATCTAGAGCCGTTTTAAACTGTCAAAGAACTATTAAATTAAAGCTATTTACACTAACTCTAAAAGAAGGTAATGTACCTTATTCTGTTAATAAGTTTGGGGTTGGTAATATTTGTTTTGAAAGAAATTAACACTTTTATTTAGCAAGGATGCATCTGTCAAAATTGACAGCAAAGGCATGTATAATGTTACAAAAGATTTCTGTTTCAAATAAATGCTGTTATATTCATCAAAAAATACTGGAAATTATGTCACAGTTTCCAACTAAAAATATTAGGCAGCACAACTTCAACATTGATAATAACAATAAATGTTTCTTCAGAAGCAAATCGGCATATCAGAGTGATTTCTGAAGGATCATGAAAATGACTGTAAAATAAATTCAGCTTTTTCATCAAAAGAATAAATGACATTTTAAAATAGATTGAAATAGAAAACAGTTCTTTTAAATTGTAATAATATTTAACATTTTTAACTGCATATTAGAGCATAAGAGAACATTAAAAACATTATTACCAACCCCAGATTTTGGAACGGTAGTGTAACTTACACTAGTTTCTTTTGAGTAAAAATGTGTAAATAGTGATATATACTATTCACAAAAAATAAAAATTGAAGTTATTGTTTAATTGCATACATTTGTACTTAGCGTAAATGAATTATGACAGATGTGATAATTACTACAAATTGAGATGCGTATAAAACGCTAACATCTGATGTTTGATGAACTTTTCTCTTCTTCTGCAGAGATTATGAATGATGTCATCAAGAAGGTGAAGAAGAAGGGAGAATGGAAGGTAAGACAAACTCATTCACCCCATCACCGTAGCAACCACGCTCTCTTTTTGTCACGGAACCACAGTTTTAATCATTCATTGACTCCTTGAGCCACAGACCAAGGAAAACTGTCTGAATAATTAAGCCCAAACTATTTTATCCATCCTGTTACGCCTGTATCACACCGCATGCATATTTATTTCAGTGCCCATATTAATCAATTAAAGTTTTCACTGCCTGCATAAGTAGCGTGGTACTTACTGTTTTTGATACTCTCTCATCATTTCTGCTCTCTATTTTTGTCTGTAGGCTTTGATAGTGGACCAGCTCAGCATGAGGATGCTGTCCTCTTGCTGTAAAATGACTGATATTATGACTGAGGGCATAACTAGTAAGTCACTTTTTGAATTGTTTTCTTACAAAAGAAGAAAAAAAGTGTCCCTTTGTTGCTAACAACTAGCCTACGACTCCTAGGACAACACGTTCTCACTCCCAAATCGTCACATATTTACACTTGGTCAGGACCCCTTGGCGTCACTTTTTAACTCACGGAGTACACCTTTAGTGTAATTTTCTTACGCGTAGGGAACTCCATTGATTTCAGTTGTTTGCTCAATGTGTCAGATCAAGACCCATTTCATTTTTTGCATTTGTAAAAGTAAACATATTTTGGAGCAACTAACCGCACTCCTACCCTAAATCTACCTAGCCTGGATGCCAGCCGAACTTAGCCCCGCCCACAACATTTTTACACGGGCAGTTCGGTCTGGACTTGATCGGTAGAGAAGTAATTATGCCCGAACAGAAACTGTTCGGACCAATGAAATTGTCAGGGCGGGCTTTAGACGATGATGGACAGATGATAAACAGTAACGTAATCATCCACGTCATCAAAGGTGCTTGGGTTGAGTTTGTTCTAATCCTAAACGGAGAACTTGTTCGTATATGCGTTCACCTTTACTATTTCTCTCAGAAATGATGATCGTGTTGGTAAGTAAACTCTGTGTATCCTTTTTTTTACAACACCGGCAAAGATCGTTTACAGTCATCTTTTTCTTCTAACGTTAGGCTACTTATTCAAGCGTGCGTCTCCGGGTAAAATATGTGTTATTTTGGCAGGGCTGGCAGCTAAAAATCGCATTCCTGGGTCTGTATATCACATAATTGGGGTCGCTTCAACCCGCGGACTTGGCAACACAGTGCAGTTGAGTTCTGTTGACATTTGACAACTAACGTTATGCGTCGCTCCGTTGCTGTGATTGGTTGTAGGTCTATCCAATTGAGGTCTTTCCTTATTCGGTTGAAACACGCCCCATAATCACAGCCCAACGGAGCAGAATCAGACTCATATTCTGACTAGAATTGAGTATGACGACGTCAGGCTAAAATCTACCCACTTCTCAACAATATAAAACATGCAACAGGCAAATAAAAGTACAGTTACAGGAATTAATTGCAAAAACTGACCATAAGCAGTATAAAAGTATTAATTCATATTGCATTCCAAGTCTTCTGAAGTCATACGATATCTTTATGTAAAGAACAGAGCTGAAATGATGACCCTGCCACTCTGTGAATGCATGCACGCCACCACTCAGTCATATCTCATTCAAAAGATACACCCGACTCTTTAGCGTGACGCGATTCGTCACGAGACACACAAGAGCCAATTACATTTTACAATGAAAACTGACGTAATGACGCAAGTGGCCACGAAACATACGAGAGCCAGTGCAATTTCACTATCAAAGCTGACATAATGTTTCTTCGGGCAGCAATTTTTGAATGTGTTCATGATCTTCGGCGGATGGAGACGCTGACCGCTTTTGGGTAATTTCTTCACACAAATCAATCGTTTGGCCTCGGAACACTTGGAATACTTGCAGTCATATCTGCCTGTTATATCCTGTGTTTTGGATCATATAATACACAAATGGATAGGTTTAGGGATGGGATGGGGTTGGGTTATATGTTCAAATGTGTCTAAATAGTGTAAATAAAAAAAAGTAACGTTATGCTGGCTGATCAAATTGAGAATCACATTCCAACATGTCATAATGGCAAAATCATAACCCAATATAAAATTATCATGACAATAACATTCCCATGCCCAACGCGTCTGTGTATGATGCCAAAGGTTTCTCATTGAAATCAATGGAGTACCCTGCGCGTTGGAAAACGACGCTAAAGGGGTACCCTGTGCGTTAAACTGCCGAAGTGTCCTGTGTCCGAAGTTGCCTAGGACACAAAAAATCTTTGAAAAACGCAATTTAGAACTGATCTCTAAACCTGAAATCCTTTATATAAATGCTAGAAAATGATGGCCAGATGGAAATAAACCCAACCTTTCATATCAACAACCCAACTAAGCACTCATATGTCACTGAATACGTCTTCAAAAGAACGGATCTGGAATGCATCACATTAAATTTAATTAAGCAATAGGTTACAAGTTGTTGTGCTAAATTATGAATGGTCCCAGCTAAAGGGAGTTGTTAGCATGGCACACAGTTGCAGCTCTGAGTATACACTCTGAATATATTCACAATAGTTGTAAAAAACATATGATTTACATCTTAAAAAAAAAAAACAGGATTACATTCTAAATCATAAACCTCGCTAGCATCTGCTACACATTCTTAAATGAAACATTTTAGCTAAGCAGCATCTGTGACTCAACTTCTGAGGGAGACTCGATTTCAATCAATTGGATAAAATTAAGTGTGGAAATGTATGGAAGCTTTCCTCCGCCACGGAATACAAATAAAAAAAAAAGGTAATTCTGACTTTTTTTTCAGAATAGTGAGTAAAAAGTCATACTTACCTTTCTTATTTGAGTATGCATTACAATTCTGACTTTTTCCCCCACACTTTTTAAAGTTTTATATCTCAATTTTGAGAACACTGCTCTGATAGCATAAAATGTTTGCTCAGTTCATTTATTCCAAAACCTAGTGATATAAACTCACAATTCTGACTTTTTCTCACACAGTTGTGAATTTCAAATTTAAAAAAAGTCAGAATTGTGAGAAAATAAGTCAGAATTGTGAGATATTAACTGACAATAAAAAAGGTAATTGTGATTTTTTCTTCTTCTCACAATTCAGAGTTTATAACTCTCCATTCTACCTTTTTTTCTCAAAATTGTGATATGAACGCGAAATTGAGAAAAAAGTCAGAATCGTGAGACAAACAATCAAAAAAGATAATTGTGAGTTTATATCACTAGGTTTTGGAATAAATTAACTGAGCAAACATTTTATGCTATCAGAGCAGTGTTATTTTAGTATTATTTATAAACTATTATAGTTTATATTAATACTTTTTAACCCTAGTCGCATGACACTCAAAAATTTAAATTAATTTTTTTTTTTAATGTAATATTTTGTATTTTTGGTACTAAAGTATATTTAGACATTTACATTTAGTCATTTAGCAGACGCTTTTATCCAAAGCGACTTACAAGTGAGAGCAATAGAAGCAACTAGAACAGTCAAAGGCTACAGTATGCAAGTGCTGTAACAAGTCTTAGTTAATCTAACACAGAACACACAGCACAGAATGTTTTTAAATTTTATTTTATTTTTAAAATAAATTAGACAGACAGAAAATGAATAGAATGTTAAGTGCTATTCTTGATTGGTCAGGTGCTGCTGGAAGAGACGTGTCTTTAGCTGTTTTTTGAAAATGGCTACAGACTCGGCTGCTCGAATAGAGATAGACAGGTCATTCCACCAGGTGGGGGCGGTCCAGGAAAAGGTCCGTGAGAGTGATTTCATGCCTCTTTGGTATGGCACCACAAGGCGTCGTTCACTGGCAGAACGTAAGCTCCTGGAAGGTGTGTACGTCTGAACAAGCGAGTTTAGGTATATTGGTGCAGAGCCAGTGGTTGCTTTGAAGGCGAGCACCAGTGTCTTGAATTTGATGCGAGCGGCTATTGGCAGCCAGTGGAGACTGATGAAGAGAGGCGTGACGTGCGCTCTCTTCGGCTCGTTAAAGATCACCCTCGCCGCTGTGTTCTGGATCAGTTGCAAGGGTTTGATAGTGCATGCCGGAAGGCCCGCTAGAGCATTACAGTAGTCCAGTCTGGAGAGAACAAGAGCTTGGACCAGGAGTTGTGTCGTCTGCTCTGATAAGATGGGTCTAATCTTCCTAATGTTGTATAATGCAAATCTGCAGGACCGGGTTGTTGCAGTAATGTGGTCAGTGAATTTTAGCTGATCATCAATCACAACTCCAAGGTTCCTGGCTGTCCTGGACGGACTAATGGTTGAAGATCCTAACTGAATGGAGAGATTATGATGAAGTGCTGGGTTGGCTGAGACCACAAGTAGCTCTGTCTTTGCAAGGTTGAGTTGCAGGTGATGCTCCTTCATCCAGGCAGAAATGTCTGTTAGGCAGGCAGCGATACGAACACCAACTGTGGGATCATCTGGTTGAAATGAGAAGTAGAGGTGAGTGTCGTCGGCATAGCAGTGATAGGAAAAGCCATGTTTCTGAATGACAGATCCCAGTGATGACATGTAGATGGAGAAGAGAAGTGGTCCAAGCACTGAGCCCTGGGGTACTCCAGTGGCTAGATGATGTCACTTAGACACTTCACCTCTCCATGACACCCTGAAGGACCTACCTGAGAGGTAAGACTTGAGCCACTGGAGAGCAGTTCCTGAGATGCCCATCTTCATGAGAGTTGACAGGAGGATCTGGTGGTTAACTGTGTAAAAAACAGCAGACAAATCGAGTAAGATAAGTACTGTGGATTTGGAAGCTGCTCTTGCCTGTCTCAGTGCTTCAGTAACCGAGAGCAGGGCAGTCTCAGTTGAGTGGCCGCTTTTGAAGCCGGATTGGTTGATATCCAGGAGGTTGTTCTGTTCAAGAAACATAGAGAGCTGGTTAAAAACAACTCGCTCAAGTGTCTTTGCAATGAAAGGCAGAAGGGATACCGGTCTGTAGTTTTCTAAGAGTGCTGGGTTCATAGAGGGTTTCTTAAGCAGTGGGGTTACCCGAGCCTGCTTAAATGCTGTGGGGAAGGTCCCAGTGTGAAGAGAGGTGTTGACAATGTGAGTGAGTGCAGGAGTAACAAAAGAAGAAATGGCCTGAAGGAGGTGAGTGGGGATAGGGTCAAGCGGACAGGTAGTGGGGTGGTTGGAAAGGATGAGTTTGGAGACTTCAGCTTCAGAGAGCGGAGAGAAGGAGGAGAGCGTATGTGTGATGGTTGTTGAGATGTGCGTGTCGGTTTGTGGTGGGGAGAATTGGCTGCTGATGGAGGAGGTTTTGTTTGTGAAAAATTATGCAAAGTCGTCAGCTGTAAGAGTTGATGAAGGAGGGGGGGGGGGGGGACAAAGGAGCGAAGAGAACGTTCTGAAAAGTGCACGAGAGTCAGAGCAGTTGTTGATTTTGTTGTGGTAGTATGTAGTTTTAGCAGTGGAGACATTAGCAGAGAAGGAAGCAAGGAGAGACTGATACAGGGTCAGGTCAGTAGTGTTTTTAGTTTTGCGCCACTTCCTCTCTGCCGCCCAGAGCCCAGAGCGATGTTCGCGGAGAACATCAGACAGCCAGGGGGCAGAGGGGGTGGTGTGGGCTGGCCTATTTAGGGAATAGTTCTGATCCATTTATTACCTGTTAATTCATTTTTGAACATAGACCTTAAAATTTCCAACTTAAACTATTGTAAATGTTGAATGCTTAGAGGACAGACTTTTCAAAGAAGACACTTGGCACATTATTGCTGAAGTGAGAACATGTAAAAAGTGAAACAAAAAAAGTTAAAGAAATTTGTTTATTATTACGAAAAATGTATAAAAATACCATTTAAAATGTTTATATGAAATTGATATTTTCCAAAAAATATCTAGTTTTACTCTAAAACTGTGAGAAAGTCAAACCATAAATCTAAACAAGTTGTGTTCCAAATTTGAGCTTGATATCTCAAAAAATGTTCTGTACTATTTTGTTTGGGCGCAGTACCAAACGTTTCCACTAGATGCAATTCGCTTTCCATTCGTTTCCAATGCGAACAGTACAAGTGTGCCTTTTTTTTTTCAGGACCATTTGTCCTTTTCGAATGTCCATGTCCATTTATTTTTGTGTGTGTGTATTCACGTAGCAAGTGCCAAAGCCTTTACCAAGTTTCGTATCATTCCGAAGAAGTAAAAGATTTAAAAATATATATATATAAAATTTTTCTTTGAGCGAACAGCACCAGGTGGTTAATAATAATACTGTTATTAATATTATAGTTTTAGTGCTTCAACTGGAATTTATTTCAGTTAGTTACCAAGGCAACATTTTTGTTTAAAGTTTTCATCTAATATTTATATTTAATTTTTGCTTCATTTCAATTAACAAAAAAGGATAACGGTAATAATAACCCTTTATCAGAGAAGCTGCTTCTGTGACTGACTTTCTGTTTCTCCCTTTATCTCTGCAGTTGTTGAAGACATCAATAAACGAAGAGAGCCTCTCCCCTCTTTGGAGGCCATTTATCTGATCACCCCAACTGAGAAGGTACTCAAATATGCAAATTTCAGAAGATTCTAATAAAGCAAAATAACAGCTCCAGCGTAGACTTTTGTCTCACAGTGTGGAGGAGGAACCTTCACACTGTATACACTAAGCATATGTCACTCTCTAACACATACACACACACACACACTATTGACACAGCCTACACAAACAGCTGAAACTCACTTCATTTTTATTGGCTATTGTGGTTGCTATAACAACACACACACGTATACACACACACACTCTTATCTAAAGCTTGTTGTATTTCTCTTACCAGTCTGTGCAGACTCTCGTCAATGACTTCAAAGATCCCCATTCAACGAAATATAAAGGGGCTCATGTGTTCTTCACTGACTGTGAGTATCTGAGGGTACTCCACTGCACTTCAAGGGCCCTGGAAGCATAATATTCACTATTAATGGGACCACGCTGAAATGTAGACTACCACACAAGCACTCGGCAGGACAATTTCATAATGATTCTTACTTAAAAACAATGCTATGTAACATCAGATATAAATGTGACATATATATATATCATTTATTAGGGCTTTCAAGCGATTCATTTGATTGTATTTTTTTTTTTTTTATCAAATTTATTTCGATGTGGCATATAAATGAATAAATTACATTTTATTTAATTCTAACACATCTAATTTGGCTAAGAAATTACCCCCAAAAGAAAATTTAAAGTCATTATTCTGTTAAATGATAAAAGCATCAAATAGACATTACAAAAAGTAGCTTTAGTAAAAAAACTTTTTTTATTTGACTCAACATATAATTTACTACACAAACTTTTAGTTCATTAAAGTCCATGAGACCCTAGGGTGTCCAATTTGTCATTTAAGGTCTCAGAAGGGTACTCGCGAGGGCCCACTTTGCGGTCAAAATGCACCCTCGGTGCACACTTTTGCTGAGCCCACACTGGTGTGAGCTCCTGTCTTCCCGACAGTCAACATGGCATTGCTACATGAAAGTGCAGACTCGTAGGAAGACTGCGAGTGTTTAGGGTGCCATTTAGGTCAGGGGCATTATGAATGGGCCATTGAATCATTGGTTCACCCGATTGATTCGCTCATAACGCGGATTCATTCAGAAATTAAAAAACACTTTGTGTTGCTTGGAGACGCACAATTCTGCTCTGGCTTTATAGGTAATATTTTCCTTGGCAAAATTGAGCAAAAGCAGACAATATTGTGACTAAAATATATAACACAACACTTTTTATTTATTGAGCTGTTGTATAAAATCAATATCACATTTGCACTTGTGCTATCCGGGACAAAAACAGCGCTCATGTGATATTGCGCTCATTACTTGTGCAATGTTGCTTAACTATATCATGATACTGTATAAATATGAGACATACAGGGTAATTATTGCCCTGATATCTTGAGTTTTAGGGTTATTCTAACTGCATTCTATAGGCTTCATTACCCAGTGAGCTGTTGCTCTCTTTCATGTTTGTCACCAATCAATCGGGTGTGTTAATACTTTTTAACTCACTATTTTTCCCCATAACTAATGAATTAAGTTAGCACGTTAAATCGAAAGCCCTAAGAAATATTGCAGATGATATATTTGGGATATACTTTAAATATATAAGCTGTAATCCATGTAGTCTCTCCACACTGAAAATACTATTAGGTAATGTATAATGTCCTATACACTGCTTTCAAGGCTCTAAATGTTATGTCATCTACCCATGTTTCTTACAGCTTGCCCGGACCCCCTGTTTAATGAAGTGGTGAAGAGCCGTGCCTCCAAAACCATTAAAACCCTAAATGAGATCAACATCGCCTTCCTGCCCTATGAGTCCCAGGTGAGCAATTTCGGGAGTGGAGAGGAAGAGAGAAAGAAAAAAATAGAGGGGAATAATGACAGTCCATATAGACTCCAGAAGCATCTGAATGTAGAAATAGAGTGTTCCAGAACAGCTCTGAGGCTGGGGGGATGCAGTCTGGCCCACAATGCTTTGCTGCTGAGGCTGTCTGCTATGATTAATTCAGTGGAGTCAGAGGAGCAGTGCGTCTCCTGGCGTGATGCTGAAGCTCAATGCTTTGCGAGCCCGCCTCGTTCAGCAGCACGTAATTGGCCGATGCAGCATCCACAGAGAGCCTCTGCCAATCAGAGGAGGTTATGAGAGGGAACGAGCATAAAGGGGAACCCATCTGCTGAGCAGAAGGATAGTCATGTGACCTTGTGTGCTGACAGGGGGTGGTTGTGAAGACCTATACAGACAAACTGTCTGCCACAGTTTGTCAGAGCGATATAGCATAGATTCGGGCCAAAAGAAAGGCCTGATGCACAGACTGCAGACACCTCACTTAACTCAAAGCTCATCCCTCATACCAGTTTGGAAACAGGAAGTACAGAGGCGCATTTTGTGGCATTTCTGTCACAGGTCTTCGGCATGTGACATGCATACAAAAATGTATTCATTTATTTAGAAATAAGTGACCCTGGACCACAAAACCAGTCATAAGTGGCATAAGTGGTATATTTGTGGCAATGGCCAACAATACATTGTATGGGTCAAAGTCTTAGATATTTCTTTTATGCCAAAAATCATTAGGATATTAAGTAAAGATTATGTTCCATGAAGATATTTACGTTTACATTTATGCATTTAGCAGACGCTTTTATCCAAAGCGACTTACAACTTGGGGGTACACGAAGTGATTGGTCATGAAGAGTCGAGTAAGCGCAACAAGTGCCTGAAATACTGAGACTGTGTACATTGCTCAGTACATTTTCCTACCTTAAATATATACAAATTTATTATTAGTAGTCATATGCATTGCTAAGGACTTCATTTGGACAACTTTAAAGGCGATTTTCTCAATATTTCGATTTTTTTGCACCCTCAGATTCCAGATTTTCAAATAGTTGTATCTCGGCCAAATATTGTCCAATCCTAACAAACCATACATCAATGGAAAAGCTTATTTATATTTATCAGATGATATATAAATCTCAATTTCAAAAAATGTACCCTTATGACTGGGTTTGTGGTCCAGGGTCACATATACAGAATTTGTAATCTATTTATTTATAGACAATTTGGGAAAAACATATGCAATACTGTTCAAAATATGTTTTTAAAGAAATTAATACTTTTATTCAGCAAGAATGCATTACATTGATAGTAAATACATTGAAAATATTCTATTTCAAATAAATGCTGTTATTTTGAACTTTCTATTCATCAAAGAATCCCCCAAAAAATATTCAGCAGTGCAACTGTTTTCAACACTAATAATAATAAGAAATGAGCACCAAATCAGTATATTAGAATGATTCGGATCATGGGACACTGAAGACTGGAGTAATGATGCTGAAAATACAGCTTTCCCATCACATGAATAAATTACATTTGAAAAAAGTTGTTTTAAATTACATAAATTAATTAATTAATATCATTTAACTTTTCTACTTTACTTTTCTAACTTTAGCTAGTGTGTAATGTTGCTGTTTGAGCATAAACAACATCTGCAAAGTTACAACGTTCAAAGTTTAAAGCAAAGGGAGATATTTGCTTTTAAATAAATCAATTTCTAAGGACTACAGCAAACCGCCGCTAGGGACTACTAGACATTCCTCCAGGGTTGCTGACATCACCAGCCCCAATATTTACATAAACCCCTCCTCCGAGAATATTAAATAAGGGGGGCGAGGCCATTTTGTATCGCCGCAGGGAATAGTAGTTTTGGTAGGCTAGTTAGTAGGCTGGAGTGTTGTTGCCAATGCCGACGAAACGCTGTTATTTTCATCCGGATTGCAGGTCCACTTTGTTCAGCCTTCCTAGGGACGGGGGTGCGTTGCAGTGCGTTTAACATACAACATGTTATATGTATGCGTGTATGAGACAGAGGGGAACACGGTCGCATTTGCAGCAGATATATGCTACCTATCATAAATCAAAGCACGAGACAGACAGGGGTCGGAGGAGAAGACCGGAAAATGTGACATAATGGACAATATTCGTCTGTATTTGTAATACACGAGCCGCGGTTCAGCTGCGCGAGACAAACACTGCCAGTTTGAGACGGACGGGTGCGCGCGGCTCACGCTGAACATTTCACGGAGGAAAGCTTCCACAATCTTCACAAGTTCAATGCAGGATTCTTACTACGGCTTGTCCTGAAAGATGGATTTAAAAACAGAAGCTGTTTACGGGCCACAACCTGTAAGTATGATTTATTTTTCGTCGATGTGTTTTCCTGTAATAGTTCGTATTGTTAATTGTACGTTGTAGCAAGGAAGTAAACAGATGACAACGCTCATTTGGCTCTGCAAACCAGTTTGTTAAATGCTCATTCATTCTTAACGTTATCCGACAAACACCTAACGTGTTTAACACCTAACTGCTTTTTAAAATCTCAACAGCGAACTTGGCATTAGTGTAAATTATTCTTTGATTAGAGCTTTTATGTATTGTTTATCTACAGGCATGCTAAACATGGTTCTGTGTTTGATTTGGCTACTAGTAAAGCCAATTTCTAGTGTTCGTTCTTGCGACAGATATGTGGCAAATCGTTCTAAAAATACAAAAGTAACGGTGCCATTCAGTAGCAATCACTATAGATCTGCAGTCTTTACTCTTGAGGACTGAACAGGTTCTGCTCGATCATCTTCACTAAAATTGTCTGGGTCTGATTCGGGCTCAAATTGGTATGGTTTTATTGACGCCATTGTACTACTCAAAGCACAGGCTACCGGTAAAGGAAAGGGGCGTGACGTTTCCGACAAACGTGCACTAGGCGGTTAGCGAATCACAACACACTGGGCCAGCTAACCAATCTGAGCCCATTGTGTATTTTTGAGGGACTAGCTTCATACAACCCGGAAACCATCAGACCGTTTTTACAAGAAGGGACAGAGCAGTGTAGAATAAATGTAAAATATATGAAAAATAATGCAATTTTTTAAAAACGAAGCATGAACACATGTTACAGTGTACCCCACAAACACAATCAAGCCTTCGAAAGAATGTGTTTTACCACCCCTTTAAATGTAATTGTTTTTACGGGCCCCTAAATGGCATATAAAAATAAAGCAAAAAGAAGCTAAAAACCTCAAAAGCTGACCAATTTCCTTGTCCACAATATCGCTCTATAAGTAATGAGTCTGAATATGTGTGTTTAGGTGTTCTCTTTGGACAACCCTGATGCCTTCCAGAGTTTCTACAGCCCTCATAAGACACAGCTGAAGAACCCTGTGATGGAGCGGTTGGCCGAACAGCTGGCAACTCTGTGCGCCACGCTGAAGGAATACCCTGCCGTCCGATACCGAGGGTAAGACACGACGGGCCACATTGGTACTGAGCCTTTAAATAAGGCTCTTTACGGACATGTTCCTATATCTGACCGGATGTTTCTGATGGTGCCCTTTCACATATGCAATCATATTTATCCAACATACAGTATATAGAATTACAGCAGGAACTAGTGGACAAGACAGATACCAGTCATTTCTGGATCATATTTCAGGAAGGGGCTGTTCGTCAGGATCAACAGAGCTGTCTAACGTTCGGTCTGTCTGTCTGCTCTAATGCTCTGATTCTCTGTGCACAGGGAGTATAAAGATAACGCCACTCTGGCTCAGTTGCTTCAAGACAAACTGGACGCCTACAAGGCAGATGATCCCACAATGGGGGAGGTGAGCGGCACATCTCAGATAATGCACTGCAGGAGATAATACATGTACAAATGAATATGCTAGAAAACGGGGTACATGTCCGGGTTTGGTTTGATTTTGTTAAACCAATAAAAGAAGAAATGATGACTTAAAAATATTAGGGCTGTCAAAGAAATGCAAAACTGACCACTATTAAACTCTTTACTGCCCTGGTCTTGCTGTGAACGGATGGCCATGTACACACTGTAAAGTTTCAGAAGTGACAAAGGAGTGAATCCCCTAAATTATCACGTGCGTACGGAACAAGACTCGCTCTCGAAACTGCGATGATTGACACCGTGGTAAACCGTAGCAACCTTCCGGTGTCTCAAGTGTTTGGTATCTGCAATTCTGACCACATATTACAGAAACAAAAGACTCATTATTTTCAGCTATTTTAACTAAAGCTCATATTTTGGTCTTATTTCCAGCATAAAGCATTTGGATTTATTTTGGTATTTTGTGGGCTTGTTCTTGTTTGTTGTTTTTCTAGCAAGATGAGCTCGTACTGCTTTCCCTGTGATTTCTTGCATCGCACATACAAAAGAGAGAAATATCTCTGATGCACGTTAAAAAACGTCATTAACAACTACCGGTAGTTGTTCAGTTATAACTCTGATTGTATTCGTCTGAAAGAAGAATGCCATATACACCTAGGATGACTTGAGGGTGACTAAATCATGGGGCAATTTTAATTTTTGGGTGAACTATCCCTTTAAGTACTAAAAGGTGAATTGACAACCGAATTTAGCTACAGTGTGTACGTGGCTATTGATTTGGACTGGATTCATGTTATTCCAAAGAAAAATATTCTTTGCACAATCTGAACAAAAATGAAAACGACTTCACAACTTCCATATTGAGAAATTTGAGCTGCTTATGTCAGCTTCGTTCCTGCCCACATTATTATGTTGTGGGGGGCTTTGTTAATCTAAAAACATCTCGTGCTGAACATGACGCAAGAGTAGATTTTTTACATTGTCTATCTCTCTGCAGGGTCCAGACAAGGCTCGCTCTCAGCTCATTATTCTGGACCGGGGTTTCGACCCTGTCTCTCCCGTCCTGCACGAGCTCACCTTCCAGGCTATGGCCTATGATCTGCTGCCCATCGAGAATGATGTTTACAAGTGAGTAAAAAAAAATAACAAGTACATTATATAACCATCCTTGGTCGATTAACACGAGAATACATTGTATAAATGTATAAATATCTACTATATGTTTGAATAATCTATAAACACCTAATATATTATTTTTTTTTAATTTGTATCTGGTAGGTATGACACCAGTGGGATAGGTGACGCTCGTGAGAAGGAAGTGCTACTGCATGAAGACGACGACCTTTGGGTGGCGCTACGGCACAAACATATTGCTGAGGTCTCTCAGTGAGTAAAACCTTATATTTCTGACCTTAAGCTCTGGTTTTTCTGTAATATTCTCGATCTGTAAATGTTCTCTCCCTCCTTTTCTCATTTCCCTTGCTGGCAGGGAGGTGACACGCTCCCTGAAGGAATTTTCTGCCAGTAAACGGATGACCACTGGAGAGAAGGTACGCTGGAGTCTGGCTGAGGGGGGAGGGGCCTGCGAGAGAGAAAAAATGAAGAGTAGAAAAGAGAGAATAGTGTTGTGTGGGCGAGGGAGGATAGCCTGGCAGATGAGATTGCGTTGGCAGCTGAATCCAAAGCGTTATGGCTGAGGCTGACTCATGTGAAAGCACTATGAGGCTACAGCAGGATTAGTATTGATTGATTTACTGACACAGCACAAACAAACACACATAAACACACACATTTCTGCTGTGACGTACTATATGCAATACTGTATAATTAGGGTGACCAGATTCGAGATTTCATATGGTGGAATACGGGACGGGATGGACAGGTACCACAACCCAGAACAGACTATATTCACGTGAGATACTCCACATAATGGGCATTTTGACAGCAGTGTCTGTATTTGGCCATTCAGGTGCAAAAAGAGAACTAAATTCGAGAATACGCAGTGTCTGAGGGCGTGTTAACACTTGGCATGTTTGGTTTGATTAAAACGAACCCTGGTGCGACTGCTCTGTTAGTGCGGTTCATTTAAATAAGTGTGAACGCTGCCATCTGAACCCTGGCGTGCACCATAGACTGTAAAGGGTGCGCACCAAACAAGTGGACTGAGGCTGCTGAAAAGATGGGTCTCGTTCCGCTTTCAAACAAACTCTGGTGCGGTTCGAATGAAATATGAACGCAACATTGACCAAAGACATGTAAACAAACCGAAAATGGGACACAATGTCACAAGATGCGACACTAAAAAGGACAGAATGCTCATGCATACCTGTTTTTTCTCATTATAGTTGCGATGCTGCCCATCACAGTTCGGTACAGGCATCAGAACCGTGCCTCCTTGCAGCAGATCTTTGTATGTGTGTGTGACGGAGGGATTCCTGCCACTGTTTTGACTCCTTTACACATTTTATAAGCTCTTCACGGGTCAAAATACCATCATCCGACGCGAAATATATGTAGGTAATAAAAGCCGACCAATCAGGTTGTGAAAATATCCCTATGCCTTTAGGCTCGGTGTTAAAATGCCAATGTGAACGCTAAGCAGACCAGGACTAGATGTTGTTTTTTTTGTTCTGGACCAAATTAACCGAACTACAAGTGTGAACACACCCTGAGAGAGCGCTACATTCAGCGTGACACCACACTGAGTTCACAACTTACTGTGCAAAATAACTCTTTCTGAAGATCATTGTTAAATGTACAGACACCCATCTTTGACCTCTTGGTCTGACTTGACCTCCTTAGCTCTCTCCAATATCCTGCCTTCACAAACTACAAGTTAATCGATAACAAAATGTGATTGGATTTTTTTCTTCAAAATATACTATGATGAGATTGGCTGCCTTTGATTAGACTATTCTTGCGTGACGGAAGACTACTACTCGATTTTATAATCACCTAGCATTGACAATTAAAGAAAAGAAGAAATACGGGACAAAAGATGATTTCTTTCAGTCAGGGCAAAAATGGGACGTCTGGTCACCCTAGGTATAATTTAATATAGCATAACAGCTTTTATATTGCACTGTATTTGACTCACTGGATCTGAGACGTGTCTTGAGGCAGCGTCTGACCTCTGCTTTGCTGTCTTTTCTGAGAAAGTCCTTTGTTTCTTTCAGACCACCATGAGGGATCTGTCTCAAATGCTGAAGAAGATGCCGCAGTATCAGAAAGAGCTCAGCAAGGTGAGAGAGGTCACAGGAGATGTGCAATCAGCCAAACAGGAGACCTCATGGGAGTTGCAGTTCCAATATTTAACTCACTGACCCTTAAAATCTGTCCCTTTAGTACTCAACCCATCTGCAGTTGGCCGAGGACTGCATGAAGCACTACCAGGGAACCGTGGACAAGCTGTGCCGTGTAGAGCAGGTACAATTTCACCCCAGGCATCACTGCCACAGAATAGAGGGGTCTGTGAAAAATTTGAGAGACAAACAGTCAGAAATGAATGAAATATGTTTTCAAAATAATTATTTTAACATCATATTGTTACCATTTCATTCTGAGATTAATTGCAATGATTGTATTTATTATTTATATACAGCCAAACCAAAAATTATTCAAATTATTCTTGTACCAGATATATTTTTTAGTGGGTTCAGGACACTATAGTTAATTTATGCAAGTGAGGATAGCAAAATAAATGAAACTGTGACATATTATACCCAAAAGTTCTCCATACAGTGAACTACCAGTAAAATTTATTTAAATTTTTTTTTTTTTTTTAAATATCTACATAAAAATGAATATTTTAACAATTATATTTTAACAATTTGTGCTTGTACAATGAGCCAAGTATTGGAAAAGTATAAACAATTATTTAATTTTATTGGCTTTATAATATTTAACTTATTATTGTTATACAGTATACCCCATATAAGCCCCTCTCTTTGTAATAATGCATGCGGATAATGCACATTTTCTGTGTATGTATATATATATATATATATAATATATATATATCTCATGCATTATTACAAAGAGAGGGGCTAATACTTGTGTTAATCTGCCAAGCGTATGCAATTTACTTTTGTAAATATACCTGTTACTAGTTTGTTACCTGCTTGCTGCAAAGTGTGGTATGTGAAATAATACTATATATATATATTTATACATAATATTGTTGATTGTTGCCATAAGTGACAAAAACCCTGATTTGAAATGTCCTAATAAACCAACTAAAATTGCAAATGTACCTGTGTATCTGTTAATATATTTTAGGAGCCGGGTCACGTTTTATTTTGTGATTTGATTAATGAACCTGTAATAGGACAGTACAGTGCTATAATCATCTATGCCTCCTCCGTTCATGGCTTTAAGCAGGTTAAAAAGACATTTGATTCTATTTCTATGGTGTAGGCTGAAAGCAGCCAAAGTGAGAGGTGGCGGGGAGGAAAATATAACACAAGAGCTACTCTGAAAAGTTACCCATTAGGTCACGATTCATTTTCAATGAGGGGGTGAGCAGAGCGGAGCCAAGTGCAATGGAACTGCTACAATGAGTGATAGAGTATGAAGTGCGTGTCTAAAAGCTGTGTGCTACGAATAGCAACGTCATCTATATCAGCTTTACCAGGATCCGCCACTGGTTAAAATGATCTAACTAAGATAATGAGGTGCAAACCATAGTTTTAGCTGTAGTTATATGGTTAAACTATGGTTACCATTCAAGAACTATGGTACATGCATTGTAAGGGAAAGTCATTTCTGTTTTTATCAACGTCGTTTGAGCATACAGTAATTTATTACCTGCGCTCTATCACCCGGCAGGATCTTGCTATGGGAACAGACGCAGAGGGTGAAAAGATTAAAGACCCCATGAGGGCCATCGTGCCAATCTTGCTGGATGCCAACGTCACAACCTACGACAAGATCCGCATCATCCTGCTCTACATTTTCCTGAAGAATGGTTAGGGAGTCTTTGGCAGCCATTTTATACCTCGGTTTGCATTTCATTGCCCTGATCAGCCATTTTGTAATGTGGCTTGTGTGTTCATGTGTGGCAAAACAGGGATCACGGAGGAGAACCTTAACAAGCTGATCCAACACGCCCAGATCCCTCCTGAGGACAGTGAGATCATCACCAATATGGCTCACCTGGGCGTCCCAATTATCACAGATGTACGCTATCTTCTTCCTGTCTTAAGCAACGATTAAATGTCACTGTCTGTTAAAGCATTGTACAGTTTCTGTGACCTGCCATTGATGTTTTTTTGCTTGGTTTCTGTATGCTGCAGTCTACTCTCCGCAGAGGCAAGAAGCTCGATCGTAAGGAGCGTGTGAGCGAGCAGACCTATCAACTCTCTCGCTGGACCCCGCTGATCAAGGATATCATGGAGGTAAATCCTGATCTATTGAGTTTTTTTTTTTTTAATTGTGTGTAAATATGTGATCTTACTTTGTTTGTGAATCTTGCAGGATGCTATTGAGGAGAAGCTGGACACCAAACATTACCCGTACATCTCAACACGCTCATCCTCCTCCTTCAGCACTTCTGCAGTCAGGTACGCACGCTCACTAAAGTTAGGTCAAATTCAGAATTTAAGGCTCCCTTTAAATAATGAGTTATTTGAATTTAAATGGGCCACATTCCAAAGGAAGGTTGAATGGAATGACAGGTAGAGGAATTTAATAAACTGCAAATAAAATACACTAGGCTAGTTTTGTTCATTGAACAAAATTGTTAAGAACAGACTTCCATCATGTTCCATAAAATACGTTTTTATACTAAATGTATTAAAATATCTAAGTACGATTTTATAACAATTATTACATCATATTATAGAATTATAATAAAATACATTACTAATTGAATGTAATGTTTTTAGGAATACCTTATTTTTTTGTGTATATGATGTAGATAAATCACTGATAACTAAAAATGTTAACACTTTATAATAAGGTAAACTTCTTTAGTTAACATGAACTAACAATAAAAAAAATTCTACTTTTATTTTTTTTTTATAAATTTTAGTTAATGTTCAACATTTACTTAAATAATTAAAGGGTAACTAAACCCTAGACCAACTTTTTTTAGTTAATGATCTGTAATACTGGGGCTTTATTAATGATGTTCATTGATTCAAGTCAATGTTTTGACATTTGAGTATAAAGTGTTTTAATTTTATAAAATATGGTGTAAAACCGCCAAAGTGCTGCCCTCTTAGGGTTGAACGGTGGCTACTGCAGTTGAATTTTCCTATTGGACGTTGTGGTACATCGTGACGTAGGATGGTACCGCTAACAGCTCACTACCACGCCCCTGGTACGAGCTCACCACGCTCTCGGTTCATCCCCTCTTTGTCCGCCGGGCTCTGCCCACTTTTCCAGCATTTTTTGAAAATTGCCAGTGGGCGGAGTTAAGCTCTGAGCAGGGGTTTAGTTACCCTTTAAAAATAAATGTTTATTATTATTATTTAACTAACATTAACTAAAATGGGCAATTCATTTGTTACATTATTTATCCATTTTTGTTATTGTTAGTTAATGCATTAACTAGGTTTAACAAACGAGTCATTACTGTAAAGTGTTACCATTTTATTATTTTACCTTCTATAATTTATTTTTAATAATCTTTAAATACATAAAAACTATACTTACAGCAGTTATATTAATTCCTTTAAATGTCCTACCTTTTCAAACACTTTAAGTCAAATTCACAAATTAGAATTCCAAAGGCAATTCTTCTAACACACACACACACACACACACACACACACACACACACACACACACACACACACACACACACACACACACACACACACACACACACACACACACACACACACACACACACACACACACACACACACACACACACACACACACACACACACACACACACACACACACACACACACACACACACACACACACACACACAGGTGAATACATGCAGTTTTGTATTGCACAAGTCAAAAGATTGAAGTAACTAGGATCAATAATTTGTGCAGAGGGCTGGGGAGAAGACTGAGATCAATACCATGATTGGTGGGTGGTACGATATGTGGTGGGGGTGAACACCAAGTCACTTTTTAAAAGCAGTGTGGAGACTGGGATATTTCCTCAGGGTCAGCAGTAATGATCCCGTCACGCTGTTCTGCTTTCAGGGCAAACAAACCAACAGCTCCTGTAAACAGTAGCAGAGACAAAGTAGGAAGTCTCTGACTCCCACAGAGGGAGAGCTGGGAGCTGGTGGGTCTCATTGCATGGCTATTGATCGGACTCGAGATCACCAGTGTTCACGGCAATTTCCCCTCTCATTATGCTTGCAAATGACGACGCGTCTCCCTCCACTGTAGAAAAAATGTAAGGGATAGTTCACCCATTGTCATCATCTTCCAAACCTGTTTACATGTCTTTGTTCTGCTGAACACAAAAGATATTTTAAAGAATGTTGGTAACCAGACAGTTGATGGTAGCCATTGACTTCCATAGTATTTTATTTTTCATACTATGGAAGTCAATGGTGCCCCACAACTGTTTGGTTAACCATATTCTTCAAAATATCTTTTGTGTTCAGCAGAAGAAAAAAACTCATACAGGTTTGGAACTACATAAGGGTGAGTAAATGATGACAGAATTTTCATTTTTGAGTGAACTATCGCTTTAAGGCAAAATATCACAGAAACGGTCCCCGTTTTATTGCAACTAAAACCAAGCTTAAAACACTTAAAAATACGTCTGCATGATAAAAACTACCTAAAATGACAGAAACCATATTTGGAAATGCATTATTTGAAGTGTAATTGTATTTTTTTTAGTTTGGCTTGCATCCCATTCGATTATATGGAGAGCAGGGTTTATAACCTATACTGCAGCCAGCCACCAGGGGGACAATCGAAATGTTTTTGCTTCACTTTTCAGGACGCGTACAGCACACTTGCTGTACATACTTTGATATATGCCATAATTCAGTGGGCGAGTGTGGCAAAGACGAAACATGGTGTAAAACAGCTAGTGCAGTCTTTAACTGCTGCCACTAGAAGGCCATAAATGGTACTGCAACAACAGATGCCTTCAAATGACACTGCAAAAACAATGATGATTCCATCTTTTGGTTTGAAAAAAAGAACCGTACCTTGAAGTTGACATGCATGAATGTGTTTTTCCCATGGCAGTGCCCGATATGGCCACTGGCACAAGAATAAAACCCCTGGAGAGTACCGCACAGGCCCTCGCATCATGGTCTTCGTCATCGGGGGCGCGTCCTTCAGCGAGATGCGTTGTGCCTATGAGGTCACACAGGCCAATGGCAAATGGGAGGCCATCGTTGGTGAGTCTGCAGAGGATACTGCTAAAAATCACTGTAAATTCAAGAGTTATTAAGCAACCACCCTTTAATGCCTTAGATTGATACCTTTACCTTTAACTATACGTGTTATGTGTAATCAGACTGGCAAATTTGTCTTGTATATTTTTCCTGTGCTCTTGTCTTGTATTTTGTGCTTGTCATGTTTTAACTGCTTTTAAATTGCAGTCGTGATCCTCAGCCGTGTTCATAAGTCTATGTTCGTAAGTTCTTCTGTGTGTCTGTTTTGTGTGTGTGTGTGTGTGATAGGGTTTATGCTTAAGATGTGCAGTTTTAGAATCGTCCTTTTATCATACACTTTAAGGATTATGGCAGCCAAAACAAATTTTTGTGGATGTTCACATTGAGATTGATTCAGTCGGCAAGTTGCTAATTGGCGTTTCTACCCGACTGCTGTAATCAGACGGTGGATCACGTGAGCTCCACTGTCTGCACTCCTATTGGTAGTTGCCGTATTACGTTGCTTCACATTTGCATACATATTCTCAAATGCTCGCAACATTAAAATGATCGGCTTTTGGTCACTCTGTCGCTGCAAATTACTGTCAGCGCGAATGCCCCTTTAGAGGTTAATTCTGTAGTACGGCAAAAAAATCTGTTGTTTTCCAGAAGAAAACTGAGCATTAAACATTTCACAATCACATTGAATTTCTAATTGGTGGTAATAGTTACACAATTTTGTCCAAGTATGAGGTCTTTATCACTATCTGAGATGAACAATGCAGTTGAAAGACCTCAGGTGAGACAATTGGCTACTAGTTGTGAAATCTTTGTGGGACAAGTTACGATACATTTAGTTGATAAAAGGAGGCCTACAAGTTGTAGAGGCTTCCTTCAATGATACATCTACCCAGAGCTTCCAAAACTAATTTTTTGTCAGGGTTCTAGGATAATATTTCTGAAACATCAGGATCTACAGATGGTGGGAAATGGTGTTTTAACCCTCTTTTGTCCCCATAAAGATTAACGGTGGTGAAAGAACGTGAGGTGCGGTGTGAGATTAATTCTGAGCGTGAAGCCACCTTTGTTCCTCCGCAGGTTCTACTCACTTGCTCACCCCAACCAATTTTCTAATGGACCTGCGGCACCCCGACTTCCGAGAATCCACTAAGGTGTCCTTTGAGGACCCTGACCCCTCAGAAGAGTGAGAGAGAGAAAGAGGGAAGGGTGGGAGAGAGAAATCACACTCTGACAAAGTAAAGGCAGCCGAACAAAGAAACCCTTTCTGAACCCCCACAGCACAAGGGCTTTCTTTTCTTGCTCCTGTTACCACACTCTACCGTTTTATAACGCCACCACGCCTCAGGGATGGGTGTCCGGCTCCTGCCTCACTGAAAAGCCGACTTGCAAATCTCATTCAGGCTCCGCCTTCTTTTGGGACCAGCCAATATTGATCGGTCTTGATTGGCTGGCTGAATACCCCATTCAGAACTGCAGTGGGCGGAGCCTTTTTTGAGTGACAGATGCAGTAGGGGTCCTGACCCCATCCCTGTTGACCACATCCTCTCAGTTGGGTGGATTAAACTGCATTCTCCTCACTATGCGCCTTTTAATTCCTCTTCTGACGAGGAAGGGCTTCCTCCATTTGCCCTCCCAAATTTTAAAAGCTTCATTTTCCCGCAGATTTAATCTACCCTCAAGACTCACCATATTCCGATTATTTCTGAATAAAAATCCAAGGCAATCACTCTATTAACTTTGTTTTTTTTCCAACTATGGAGAGGTAATTGATTTGATGTTGGATGCCAATTGCAGGATAATTTTTTGTTTTTAATCTAGTTCCTCAAACTACCTCACATCACGTCTACATGACCAAGTGGCCGTCTGCAAAGAATATATGTTAAAACAACTTCCGCCAGAGAGCGACTGGTTCTTTTCTTTCTGTATAATTCTTCTGCAGATGCCAAAGCTTGAAATGTAGCTGTGTTCTTCAGATATGCTTTAGCACTAACGCTCCCCCCCCCCAAACACTAACATCTTCAAAAACTAACTAGTTTGGGCCCTGGCTATGTCATTTTTTCACAGAAACATTCATGTTATGCCTCAGGGACTGTTTCCTGCATTCAAAATAGCTGATTATAAAGCTGACCACCAATCAATCAATGAGACTTGTGGTTCATGACTGATACTTCAAAATGGATGTTTTAAACAAGCTTAGCAACACTTTATATTACAGCACTGCAATTCCTGTGCAGGCTTGTGGTTACATTAAGTGTTATAAATGACTCATTGTTTCTTGTATAAAACCTACAATTAGTCGTCTTCGCTCTTAAAGGAATGTTCTGGGTTAAATAAAAGTGTATGACATGCTCTTGCGACTGGTAAGAACTCGCTAAACTCACATTTGCAATGGAAGACTATGGGGCACTGCATCGTAACAATGTTCAAATACACACAGTCATGACTTGAACATTATCCATGTACATTTCTGTACAAGTTTATATGCAATATTTTAGTTCCTTATTTTCCTCTTTTAAAGGGTAAGTTCACCCAAAAATGAAAATTCTGTCATCGATTTCTCACCCTCATGTTGTTCCAAACCCTTCATTTATCTTTGGAACTCAAATTAAGATATTTTTGATGAAATCCAAGAGGTTTCTGAACCATAGGCAGCTCGTAATATAATTTTTTGGGCGAACTAACCCTTTAATTTAAACCCTTTAGAATACTTTGCCCCATAGACTTCCATTGTAAAAGCATTTTTACAAGCAAATGGTACAGATGCTTATATTGAACCCGGCATATTCCTTTAACCCGACACTGATCTAATCGGAAGCATTGCAAAGAGTAAATATAACATTTATAAGCCAACAAATGCACAAATGAGGTCCTGTAATACAAAGTGTCCTTCTCTATACCTTTACTGACTAAACCATTGTTCAAGAATTATCTCATCATTCAAGTGTCAGCCTGCTAAAGCTATATCCCTTTTAATTTCCCCCCTTTTCTGTTGGTTTTTCGTGTTCGTAAATGATCACACCATATGCAGTATGCCAGTCCTAACCCATACTGCAACATGAAACACTTCTTGACTGTTCCAGCCATTATCGAACAATAATATGCTTTGTTTTCATGGATCTTTAAGAGCTACAAATCACATTGTGTATCTGGTTAGCGATTAGCAAAGCTGCATTTTTGCATTTAGTTGGCCTAGTAGATTATATCAGCTGTGGTCAAAATAAGACTATTTAGATGGATGTTCAAAGTGGAGCATGCAACTACACATTCAGTTCTGCTTATTCAAGGTAATGCTATACTCATTATCAACTGCTTTTTATTGCATTGCAGTGTGAATGTGAACGTGCAGCTTTGCTAAAAAAAAAAAAAAAGTAGTTTAACAGGGAGTAGAATAAACATTTGTTCCACAGGGCACCAAAAATCTGAAATTATTTCAGTGGGTTTAGGGCCCTGTGCACAAATGTTTTTGGATAGTTTGAACTTACAGTATCTGTAATGTGTTAGAAATGTGTCTTCAGCTAATTATCTAATCAATTTTCATCCTTACCCTTTTTTTTAAATTATAATATTTTTAGATTCAACGCAAAATATATAAGTATCTTATGCTCACCAAGGCTGCATTTATTTGGTCAAAAACAGCGTGAAAACAGTAATACTGTTATCTATTTTAATATATTTTAAAGTTACACTTTATTTTGAGGGTCCACTTTAGAAATTCTGTTGACTATAAGTAACATTACACCTACATATCAACTACCTCTCATTAGAGAATTAGTAGTCTGTAGTAGACAGTTAGTAGACTGTTAGGGTTCAGGTTAGTAGAATAAGTTGACATGTAGTTGCAAAGTTACTTATAGTTAGTAGAATGTCTGTTGGAGTAAAGTATAGAGTAAAGTCAAAATAAAGTATTAGCAGATATTAAGCAGACACTCTACTACTACTACTCTAATGAGAGTGTAATTGTAGAGTTACTTATAGTTAGAATATCTAAAGTGGACCATCGAAATACAGTGCCTATTTTAAAAATGCAATTTCAGCATCCTTACTCCAGTCTTCAGTGTCACATGATTCTGATTTTCTGCTCATAAAACATTTATTATTATTATTATCAATGTTGAAAACTGTTGTGAAAAGACTTTACTGTCCCTTTTGATCAATTTGATGCATCCTTGCTGAATAAGAGTAGTACTATATATTTTTTAAAATCTTTCTGACACCAAACTTTTTAACGGTAGCTTATATTATGTGTGTGTGTATAGATAGATAGCTGAAAACAAATTTTTACAGTTAATCTTAAGTGTATGTGCAAATGTATAAGTTTTTCCTCTTTGTTTCTCTCCTCGGTGCTCATCTATGCAGGTTCAACCCATGTTGTCGCCCCCACCCAGCTTCTGGACGCTCTCAAGGCTATGAACAAACCCGACGAGGAACAGACAAGCTAAAATCGCAACTTCCTCCCCCCAACCCCATCGCCCAGTTACCCTCTCCCTCCCTTCATCCGTCAACCCTGTAAATCTCACCCGCTCCTATATAAATTGTGTATGCATCTTGCTTGGGAGAAAAAGATAAAAAAAAAAATAGATGATTGGTGACAAAAAGAATATTCTATAAATGTATATATATATAGAAATATATATATATATATATATAATGTTGAAATAAAAGAATCAATGCAAGTATTCTGTTTTACAATGGATGCAAATGATTAGACTGTCAAACTGAGTTTTCATTATTAATTGCCATTTAAAAACATAAAATACCAAATGTAATATTGTATGTTATGGAACCTGCTAGAATATGTAAATGGTAGATCACCTTTTGCTTTCGTTCCTTATTAAACTGTGGGGTTTTTTTCCATTTTTTTTTCTTTTTCAAATGGCTTAAAAAGTGGTTGGGGGAGGGACTGGTTTTTATGCAAATAGACCAGTGAGGCAAAATGATGCATATCACTTCCTACGCTGAAGGCTAAACTACAGCCCAGTTTAGATGCTTGGGTTTAATTGTTGTCTCATTTTAGATGTGCATGCCATGGATGCTACTATGTGGCCCTTTTGACATGTGTGAAAACACTGAAAAATAAAAATGAAACATTGAGCATCTTCTGAGACTCCAGTGATGAAGAGGAAGGAGGCCAAAGGAGTAACAGATCAAAGCCTCAAGCTGTAAAAGTGAAAGAGACACTGTACATAGATGGCGAACGTCATCCCTCCTTCAGTCTCCGGGAGCATTTACTCTCCATATCCTTTTCTTTTCACGTCTCCTACTAGAGAGACCTCATGGTTTAGTGTGAAGAAGGCCATTGCTTGCAGATGTTTAAGGAATTCAAAAAAAGGGCCAGTTGTATTTCAGTATTGTATCTTGTCCGATTAAGTCTCATCATTGGTTAGTAAACAATGTTTAACCGGGACATGCACTGAGTAACGTGTTGTTGTATATGCCATATGTTACCGTTTTTTCGTCTCACTGTTGACTGGTGAAAATTTCTGACTGTGAAGTAGTAAAACTTTCCTTTGCCAATGTGAAGCCACCGTGTTTGTGACGTATTAGCTGTAGCTGTAGTGTTAAACTGGGAAAAAAATAGGTAATATCTATCTTTCGTTTGACCGTCTTGTTGTTTCTTTCTGATGCAATGTTATATCTTCCACTGGCGAATGGCTTTGCAACAAAACGCAATCCCCCTTTTTAACGTTTTGGTTTCCGTTACCTCTTTACTCTGTTCTGGCAGAAAGGTTGTATATTGCACTACGTGTTTTCTGTGATGCGAACGCCTATATGGTTCTCTTTTTAATTTATTTTTAAATTATTACCTTATTTTGTGTTTGCTGTTGTATAGCTGTGTCGACTGGATTGATTTCTATTCAATTTATTTTTCAGAGACTATCAATAAATAAGAACATAGTCTGTCTTAAACCTGTTGATCTTACTGGGATTCTATGTTTGCGAGTGTTGAAGCACAAACTAAAGTATACTTTATGTGTACCGATGTAGTAAGGCTGTCTAATAAATTGGCTTCCATTACAAATATGAAATCAGTACATTTTTGTGACTTGTTCCATACATGACTTCCTCTATTCCTCTATGATCGATTTTCTTATATGAAAAACAATTACGTTGATTTATAAAGAAATGTATATATAACGGGGTTCCCAAAACATTTTAACCAAAGACTATTTTCATCAAACTGTGCAGAGATTGTCAATTTCTAGCTGATATGTACATATACAGAGTTTGGACAATGAAATTGAAACACTGGTCAATATAGTGTTGGATGTTTCACGCCTATATGCATAGCCTGGTAGTCAATCTTCACAAATTTTACATTCCATCTGTTCAGTTACTGGGATTTTCACGCACAACCATTTCTAGGGTTTACAAAGAATGGTGTGAAAAGGGAAAAACATCCAGTATGCGGCAGTCCTGTGGGCAAAAATGCCTTGTTGATGCTAGAGGTCAGAGGAGAATGGGCCGACTGATTCAAGCTGATAGAAGAGCAACTTTGACTGAAATAACCACTCGTTACAACCGAGGTATACAGCAAAGCATTTGTGAAGCCACAACACGCACAACCTTGAGGCGGATGGGCTACAACAGCAGAAGACCCCACCGGGTACCACTCATCTCCACTACAAATAGGAAAAAGAGGCTACAATTTGCACAAGCTCACCAAAATTGGACAGTTGAAGACTGGAAAAATGTTGCCTGGTTTGATGAGTCTCGATTTCTGTTGAGACATTCAGATGGTAGAGTCAGAATTTGGCGTAAACAGAATGAGAACATGGATCCATCATGCCTTGTTACCACTGTGCAGGCTGGTGGTGGTGGTGTAATGGTGTGGGGGATGTTTTCTTGGCACACTTTAGGCCCCATGGGCATCGTTTAAATGCCACGGCCTACCTGAGCATTGTTTCTGACCATGTCCATCCCTTTATGACCACCATGTACCGATCCTCTGATGGCTACTTCCAGCAGGATAATGCACCATGTCACAAAGCTCGAATCATTTCAATTTGGTTTCTTGAACATGACAATGAGTTCACTGACAATGAGTTCACTGTACTAAAATGGCCCCCACAGTCATCAGATCTCAACCCAATAGAGCATCTTTGGGATGTGGTGGAACGGGAGCTTCGTTCCCTGGATGTGCATCCCACAAATCTGAATCAACTGCAAGATGCTATCCTATCATTATGGGCCAACATTTCTAAAGAATGCTTTCAGCACCTTGAGCCCCGTTTCTACCGAAATTATCCGGAACAATTTGTACCAGGAACTTTTTTTACAGGAACTGTAAAAAACAAAGTATGTTATTATCAGCTATTATGGACATTGACAGTGAGATAGCTGAGACAAACGCGCGCCATTGGACAGAAAGAGCAAGGCTGATATTTGCTGAACGCAGAACGAACCTCGCAAAAGACTTTTAAAAATGCCGGTTGAAATAAAATGCTGCGTGAGCTCAACCAATCAGCATGTTCAGCGCCCAAGTCCCACCCCCGAAAGTTCCCGAACTTTGAAAAAGTACCACCTCGGGAGCAGGGCCGTTCGAAGGGGGAAATATTTACCCGGAACTTCATTTAGACCCTGGTTTCTGCGGTCGAAACACACCGAGTACCACCCCAAAGTTCCTAGTTCCTGGGGAAAGTTCCTGCAGTGGAAACGCGGCTTTGTTGAATCAATGCCACGTAGAATTAAGGCAGTTCTGAAGGCGAAAGAGGGTCAAACACAGTATTAGTATGGTGTTCCTAATAATCCTTTAGGTGAGTGTACATGTAGCAATAGCACAGCTGTACATGAAATATTGCAGAGACAGAGACCGCTCAAAAGGGACAAATTGGTGGTGCGCATCTCACTGACTTGCAGGACAGCAAGTCTTTGTGGTGCATCAAGAGCTATGGCATCCAGAGTAGTGTAGGCATACCAACACGTAGGACGGACTACATCCAACAGGATTGACTGTTGACGCAAGAGGAAGTTGTCTGAAAGGGGTGTATCGAGGTATTAACCCGGATTGTATCCAAAAAACATAAAACTACAGCTTCCCAACTCACTGCAGAATTAAATGCACACTTTGACTCGACTGTTTCCACCAAAACTGTTTGTCAGGGGCTCCACAGAGTAAATGGTCAGGCTATTATTGCCAAACCTTGGGTCACTCGTGTCAATGCCAAATGTCAGTTTCAATGGTGCCAACAGTGCAAATTTTGGCCTGTGGACAATGTGAAACATATTGTTCTCTGATACGTCCACCTTCACGGTCTTTCCCATATCCGTGAGAGTTACGGTGTGAAGAAGCCCCAAAGAGGCTTCACACATCCTAGGGTGGCCATACGTCCGGATTTTGGCCGGACAGTCCGGATTTTAAGCTCCCTGTCCGGCTTCCGTCGCAGCCTCAAGCTGGACACTCATTTGTCCTCCTTTTTGGAGTTGCGCTGAATCGGCCTATAAAACCCCGCTCTAGAATCTTTATTGGGATGCAGCAGCATAGCATCTATTGCCGTAAGATCTCTGGTTAAACAAATGATTGGCTGAAAGCAGTGTCAAATAAATATCTGAAAACGTAAAAACGTAAACAAGCCTCCACGATGTGCTGGCTACGTCACATCATACCTTAAAGGGTTAGTTCACCCAAAAATGAAAATTATGTCATTAATTACTCACCCTCATGTCGTTCGACACCCGTAAGACCTCCGTTCATCTTCGGAACACAAATAAAGATATTTTTGTTGAAAGCTGATGGCTGAGAAAGGCCTCAGCAAGCCCTCCATAGGGATTCAGTACATTCACACTCACAAGACCCATAAAAGGCACTAAAAACATTGTCCATCTCACAACAGTGGCTCTACAATAATTTTACAAAGCGACGACAATAGTTTTTGTGCGCAAAAAAAAAAAATCTAAATAACGACTTTATTCAACGCAAACTTTGGCCTCTGCCGTGAATTCACGAAGCACCATGACGCATGCACGAGAAACTATTGTTTTTTTTTGCGCACAAAAACTATTGTCGTCGCTTTGTAAAATTATTGTAGAGCCACTGTAGTGAGATGGACTTTGTAATGACGTTTTTACTGCCTTTTATGGGTCTTGTGAGTGTAAATGTACTGAATCCCTATGGAGGGCTTGCTGAGGCCTTTCTCAGCCATCAGCTTTCAACAAAAATATCTTCATTTGTGTTCCGAAGATGAACGGAGGTCTTACGGGTGTCGAACGACATGAGGGTGAGTAATTAATGACATAATTTTCATTTTTGGGTGAACTAACCCTTTAATGTCAGACGCTCAGACCTCATTTATCCGGAATGGACAAAAGAGCACAAATTTATATCAAAAAGCACACTGTGTCGCTGTGAAGTGGATGTTAGTAGTCAAGGGAAAACTGCCATTGACCGACATGCCAGCACGGAAAAACATAAAAGTAACCGACGAGCCGCAGGTAGGCTAAAGTCTTCCCTTAGGTCATTTTTTCGAGAAGCAACATCACCTCAGGATGACAAAATCTCCGCTGCAGAGCTTTGTAAAGTCTATCATAATCATACAGTCAAGCATCATCAGTCATACAGAAATACATAACAAAATAATCTGGCACAGTGCCAGAAAACATTACATTTCTGATAACAGCAAATAACAGAAATACATAAATAAGCAAATAATGAATGCGATAAATAAATACATACATACACATTTCGGATAGCAAAGAGCTGCCTAAGCTGCTGCAGAGGGTGAACTTCTTTAAGAACTGAAATGTGTATTTATTTATTTTTCGCATTCATTATTTGTTTATTTATGTATTTCTGTTATTTACAGAAGTCCAGAAATGTTGTTTTCAGGCACTGTGTACTTTGCAAGACAGGTTCATCTCAGTGGTCAGTTTTCGAAACAGACATCACAATATCTTGAATAAGTACAAATACTGTGAACAAACACTTATTTGCCTCTTCTGTTACACATAGGTCTACATCAAGAGGATATATCGTAGATCAAATTTGTCTGGCAATGAATAGAGTAGGCTATTTCAGAATCACTGTATCACGATACCATCGATATGATGGACAAAATTGTATTGTAGTTGCGAGTACACCAGATTCCTACGCAATTATTCTTGCCTCGCTAAATGCCGCAAAGTGTCCTCCTTTTTGGTGTTATGGAAATGGCCACCCTAACACACCCTGATGGTTGCTCCCCAGAGTGAACCATCAGTGATGGTTTGGGCTGCAATATCATGCCATTCCCTACTGTGCGTGATGGGCGTGTCACTGACAAAGACTACCGAATCATTCTGGAGGACCATGTGCACCTAATGGTTCAAACATTTTACCCTGAAGGGGGTGCCGTGTATCAGCATGATAATGCACCAAGTACACACACTGATCAGGCATAACATTATGAGCTAATATTGTGTTGGTCCCCCATTTTCTGCCAAAACAGCCCTGACCCGTCGAGGCATGGACTCCACTAGACCCCTGAAGGTGTGCTGTGATATCGGGCACCAAGATGTTGGCAGCAGATCCTAAGTCCTGTGAGTTGTGAGGTGGGGCCTCCATGGATCAGACTTGTTTGTTCAGCACAATCCACAGATGCTCGATTGGATTTGGAGGTCAAGTCCACACCTCAAACTCATTGATGTGCTCCTCAAACCATTCCTGAACCATTTTTGCTTTGGGCACCCTGACTGGTCTGCGGTCATGCAGCCCCATACGCAACAAACTGTGATGCACTGTGTATTCTGACACCTTTCTATCAGAACCAGCATTAACTTCTTGAGCAATTTGAGCTACAGTAGCTTGTCTGTTTGATAGGACCGCACGGGCCAGCCTTTGCTTCCCAAGTGCATCAATGAGCCTTGGCCGCCCATGACCCTGTCGCCGGTTCACAACTGTTCCTTCCTTAGACCACGTTTGATAGATACTGACCACTGCAGACCGGGAACACCCCACAATAACTGCAATTTTGGAGATCCTCTGACACAGTCGTCTAGTTATCACAAAAACTGTTATCGCAATAATAGGTGCCGTGATAAAGAGCTAATGTTATTCACTTCACCTACGTTCATCAGCATAATGTTATGCCTGATCGAGATTGTGTGTGTGTGTGTGTAAAATTTACAGGTTTTCCATGACCGTGGGAACCCCATTACATTGAGCAAAATGTTGTGGCATGGACTATTTGAGTAGCCACCAACCTTGATCACTGGATTTTGATACACTAGCTGGTTTTCAACTCAGATATCTCTCCATACAAACACCTGCAGCATATCAAGAGAAATGGAGGAGTGAAAAGTCCAGTTTGTTACCTTGAGAAACACATGATCAAATAGCTATAAGGAAAAACAGTAGCATAACACGTGTCAAATATAGAATCATTTATAGTAGTACATTAAGTATAAAAGTACAGCTCTATAAATACAAAACACATTTTTTTTAAAACACGCTACCAGAGAATCAATTAATTTGCTTAACAGGGTGAAGCCCAAAATAAGCAGCACTAAAAGAACATTTACCCAAGAAAACTATATGTAAAATAAATAGTAACCAATATCTCACAACCCAATAAACCCCAAAAACGTATGCACGTAACTATTCCATTATTGGTTCCACGAAGTGAAATGCATGTTGGTCTTTTCACACTGACCTCAATGCTGCTACAAACTCTTGTGGGACTCAAGGTATGCTGGATTATGTGCACTGAATTAAACTGCCGTTTCTGACTGTGGGGTAGAAAATCGCGTCACACAGGCATGTAAGTTAAAAACTGTTATCTAGTTGTAAATTCCAGGTAAACAAATGCAGCACAAAAGTACTGTAATATAAAAAAATGCAATCACCCACCAACTTTTAGAGCAGCACTGTACTTATTTTCTCCCATTAGAAAAAAATTAAGATTTAAAAACCTGTCACTAACAGATCTTAAAAAACAATACCGGTTCACACTCATACTGTTCATACTGTAACTTTTCTTATTCGTTAAAACAAATATAAATCTACCACACTGTGGAATTAAAAGGCTTAACAATGACATTATCTGGACTTGCCAGAAAAAAAATGTCTAGTACAGGGGAACCCAAAAAGTGTTTTAAAGCCCACTTAAAAAATCATGAATATCTTTTCATTACATAACAAAACATAAATCCAACTGGTATCTGACAATCTAAAATGTCGTCAAGTTCTACTAATGGACATCCAAACCACAATGTGTCCACATATCTTTATCTTCATCTATACAATATATTTATTGTTTTTCCATTTAAAACCTAACAAACTTTTTAGTTAATAAAAGCTATATTGTATTTTTTGCTTTCTAGTGCAATGACATGCCTACATCTTTAAGTGTGGATTAAGTTTCCAAAGATTTTGAGGTCACTGTATATACTAACCCGTATTGTTTAAGATACCGTAATGCAGCTATCAATATCAATCTCTAAAAGTCACCTGAGACATTTCACATTTTCCACCATTTTCTGCTGCAGCGTTGCATGTTTGAATGCCATCAGTCACACAGCTATGTAAACTAATACAAACAATAATGTATTATTCCTCATTTTACCAAGTCACTTTGGAGAAAAGCGTCTGCTAAACAAATGCTGGTGTCAGTAGGTGCAAGATGTGGTGAGGAAGCTACTGCTGTGCAGCCCTGAGGCCAGAGAGTGAGCCATGCGATGCGAGACCTCTCTCATGTTTTTAGCCGCTGTGAGGGCACGGGTCAGAGAGCCGTTCAGAGAGAGCTGCTGATGGTCCACAGAGAGAGAGCGTCTGCGATGACCTCTGACCCCTGACCTCTCATCTCTGGCGGGACTTGCTGAGACGTTAAAGAGTTGTGAGTAGGCCTGTGTCGTCACAGGGCTGGAGAAGTAACTGCAGGAAAATGACACAGAATGATCAGTCTGTTGTGGACAGTTGCACCAGAGGGGTTTGTTGTTACTTACAAGGTAACATAAGGTAATTTCTTGGTGTATATTACATAACTATACAAAATACATCACTATTCAAAAGTTTTTTTTAAAGAAATGAACACTTTTATTCAGCAAGGTTAAATTTAGAAAAACTGACAGTATCCTATAAAATCCTGAAAAAAATGGCAGCTGAAAATGAGCTTTGGAAATATATTAAAATAGAAGACAGTTATTTTAAATATAAATATAATATTACACAATATTACTGTTTACTGTATTTTTATACAAATAAATGCAGCCTTGGTGAGCATAAGAGAGTCTTTTAAAAATTAAATAATAAAACATTACTGCTTATTAATAGTTAGCAAGGTAGTTGTTAAGTTTAGGTATTGGGTAGGATTAAGGGGGATGCTAATAAACAGTCAATATCCTAGTAATATGCATGCTAATAAACAACTAGTTAATAGTGATAATTGGACCCTAAACTAAAGTGTTACCCTAAACCAAATTATATTATAAACAACTATTTGGGTGAAGAATCAATTAAAAAGGTATAGAATTATTTGGATAATTCTATGCTTCAAATTTCCACAATGATCTCCTACCAATTTTAGTCAAGCTTGCACAACTCATCCATTGACAGGAAGTTGAGATTGTTCAATAACTGTGTTCTCATACATTTTTCTAGAGTCTGATTCATTGTCCAGGCAGCTGCAGAGGAAGAAGTACTCACACAGTTGAAGGATAGACGGGCACATATGGGATAACTGGAACACCTCCCTGCAAAGTGGGGCGAGGAGCCACTGCTGCATTCATGCCCCTTCTGTCCCTCTGTGAGGATCTCATTGGCTCACTCCTTCTGGGGGTGGAGACTGGCTCCTGATTGGCTAAATAACCACACATGAACAGTCAACATGATTCTTATACAAGTCATATTAGGTTGATGTATCAACAAAAATATTTCACATATCCAGGATGAACTGTATAAAATGAGTTATATGAAGTGACAAACCTGGTTGAGAGGCTCTTAAAGCACCACATAATGGGCAGTGGCTACAGGAAGGTTGTGTGAGACGTGGAGAGCTCCTACTCCTGATTGGACCTTTAATTAATAGTGTAAAGGATAGGAGGGTAGTTCATGAATTGGTCATCTCAGCAAGTTTCAGATCCCATTATCATGATGGATGGAGGATGCTTACGCGTCGAGGCACTAGTGCGATCTGATATGCAGTGTAGACAGCTAGGTCCTGGTCCTCGGCTTGGTTCCACTTCATCGCTATTATCAGATCTGCCTGTTGATGTTCAATTAAAATAACCACAAATTGTTCTTGATTACCATATCCAAACCTGGTCATCTATGTTAAGTTATAACAAAGATATTCTCTTACAGGTACTGTCCTCTTTGTGACGTTCAAATCCTCTGGTTAGTCTTCTTCCTCTCGTTGTCATAGGGGACATCGGGACAGGTCTTAATGTTGATGGTCTTGGCTCAGACTGGACAGGCTCAGAATCAGTTGCTGCAGCAGGGTTATAAGGAGCATGGTGAAAATGTAATAATACTAATCTCTCTGTCAGAGCATAACTGACTGAAACTTGGCAGCTAAACATACTTAGATCAGTTTCAGGCCGATGTCGAGGTAAAGATGCTGATCTCTGCCTCAGGGTGGGTCTTGGTGAGTTTCCTTTCTCTTTTTCTCCATTCCTCCCTCTCTCTGTCTGCCTTCTCCTCCTCTCTGACCTAATAAGAAAGGAGCATGGTCAAATCCCTTTGAAGTTGTAACACATCCAATTATTACCTACAAGTTTCAGGCAACATATATAATATTCAATAGTCTAATTACCTTAAATTAATCCACTGCGGTGTTGTGGTCTGTGGGTCTGCGTGATCTCTGGTGTCTACTGTGGCAGAAGAGGACGCTCTAACAGGACTAGATGGTTTGGAGAGTCTCAGATTTCCCTCTAGTCGCTCCTTTAGTCGGTTCACTTCTTGCTGTAGAGATTCAAGAGCCTCTCTGAAATACATACACAACACATAAAATGCTGTTTTTGTAGTTTGAAGAGGGAACAAAACAGATGAAATTCAATTAAAATTAGAGTCAAATAAATGCTGCTTTGACCTTCTGTCCATCCAAAAATCATGGTTTGCACAAAAATATTAAGCAGCACATCTGTTTCCAACATTGATAATGATAATAAGAAATGTTTATTGAGCAGAAAATCAACATATTAGAATGATTTCTGAAAGATCATTCGACACTGAAGATAATATATTTGTGATAATATTTCACAACATTACTGTTTTTACAGTATTTTTTTTATCAAGAGACATACCGACCCCAAACTTTTGAATGGTAGTGTACATTGAGTGTAAAAGACAACAGATCATGTCAAATATTTCCCTTCACAAACAATTTGAAGTTATAGTAGCAAGCCAAGTGTCCTCTTCAAAAGTCCCAAGTCATGTTGGGTCAGATGACGTCAAGTGGTCATTATAAATTCTATTGTGGATCAGATTTTATACTAACTGTTAAACATCACAATTTGCATATGATGTTTAGATGAAACTGTTCATATTGGCTCTAGAGATATTTTGAGTCTGTTAAGAGTTCAGATCAACACAGGGTTTAGAAATAAACACTGCAGTGAGAACTCAAAAGTGGTGGGTGAGTGGGTAGGTGAATATTTCAAGTTCAACCATCAAAAATGGTAATAGCCAACGGTGATGCTGGTCTCTTGATGTGGAGCAGAATAAATACCAGCACTATCTCCATCTAGTCAAACTTCTGCTGAATCAATGAAAGAAAAGAATGAAAATTAAATCTAATTATCCAGATGGAACTGCTGTGAAGTGAAAAAGGATTTTATAGAGACCAGTGAGTTTTTCCCAGAACACCCTTACAGTAGAGCTCTGGCTCAAAAGAGCAGCCATAAATCTCTGCTTGTTTGTGCTGCAGTGGTCATGTCAGCCTTTAGGAAACTCACTGGTGATTTGTTAGCTGAACGGAACTTTGGGCTTCAAGGTGGTCGCCGTGGTAATAAGGCGCATGGAAGGAGGTGCTTCTGTGAGAGGGGAGCTGCAGATTGGCTGGTTGTGGGTATTGGCCATCCAGTGCTTTTTCCTCCCCTGATAAGAAATGGACTGAAAAAAAAAAGAGTATGCAGAGAAAGAAAAAAGATGAAAAGAGAAATTCAGGGCCAGTATTAATGACGTGTTCAAATATCAGCAATTTTCATGGTAATGCTGTGTGTATGTATAATATATATGTATAATATATATATATATATATATATATATATATATATATATATATATATATATACCTGAGAAAATCAATGTATATATATATTGCAAGTTCTCCCACTTGGAAATCATGGAGGGGTCTGAAATTGTCATCGTAGGTGCATGTCCACTGTGAGAGACATAATCTAAAAAAAAAATCTAGAAATCACAATGTATGATTTTGTAACTATTTATTTGTATGATAATACAGCTGCAAATAAGTATTTGAACACCTGAGAAAATCAATGTTAATATTTGGTACAGTAGCCTTTGTTTGCAATTACAGAGGTCAAATGTTTCCTGTAGTTTTTCACCAGGTTTGCACACACTGCAGGAGGGATTTTGGCCCACTCCTCCACACAGATCTTCTCTAGATCAGTCAGGTTTCTGGCCTGTCACTGAGAAACACGGAGTTTGAGCTCCCTCCAAAGATTCTCTATTGGGTTTAGGTCTGGAGACTGGCTAGGCCACGCCAGAACCTTGATATGCTTCTTACAGAGCCACTCCTTGGTTATCCTGGCTGTGTGCTTCGGGTCATTGTCATGTTGGAAGACCCAGCCTCGACCCATCTTCAATGCTCTAACTGAGGGAAGGAGGTTGTTCCCCAAAATCTTGCAATACATGGCCCCGGTCATCCTCTCCTTAATACAGTCCAGCCGCCCTGTCCCATGTGCAGAAAAACACCCCCAAAGCATGATGCTACCACCCCCATGCTTCACAGTAGGGATGGTGTTCTTGGGATGGTACTCATCATTCTTCTTCCTCCAAACACGTTTAGTGGAATTATGACCAAAAAGTTCTATTTTGGTCTCATCTGACCACATGACTTTCTCCCATGACTCTTCTGGATCATCCAAATGGTCATTGGCAAACTTAAGACGGGCCTTGGCATGTGCTGGTTTAAGCAGGGGAACCTTCCGTGCCATGCATGATTTCAAACCATGACGTCTTAGTGTATTACCAACAGTAACCTTGGAAACGGTGGTCCCAGCTCTTTTCAGGTCATTGACCAGCTCCTCCCGTGTAGTTCTGGGCAGATTTCTCACCTTTCTTAGGATCATTGAGACCCCACGAGGTGAGATTTTGCATGGAGCCCCAGTCCGTGGGAGCTTGACAGTCATGTTTAGCTTCTTCCATTTTCTAATGATTGCTCCAACAGTGGACCTTTTTTCACCAAGCTGCTTGGCAATTTCCCCGTAGCCCTTTCCAGCCTTGTGGAGGTGTACAATTTTGTCTCTAGTGTCTTTGGACAGCTCTTTGGTCTTGGCCATGTTAGTAGTTGGATTCTTACTGATTGTATGGGGTGGACAGGTGTCTTTATGCAGCTAACGACTTCAAACAGGTGCATCTAATTTAGGATAATAAATGGAGTGGAGGTGGACATTTTAAAGGTAGACTAACAGGTCTTTGAGGGTCAGAAGAATTCTAGCTGATAGACAGGTGTTCAAATACTTATTCGCAGCTGTATCATACAAATAAATAGTTAAAAATCATATATTGTGATTTCTGGATTTTCGTTTTTAGATTATGTCTCTCACAGTGGACATGCACCTACGATGACAATTTCAGACCCCTCCATGATTTCTAAGTGTGCCAAGGGTTTGAGAACTTGCAAAATAGCAGGGTGTTCAAATACTTATATTCCTCACTGTATATAGTGCTGTCAAATCAATCAATCACGATTAATTGCAACTAATATAAAGGTTTGTGTTTATATAATATATGTGTGTGTGTGTGTGTGTATATTATATATATACACACACACACACACACACACACACACACACACACACATTTCATAAATAAACATAAACATAAAACTTAAAATGTTCAAATGTATTAGTATATGTAGAAATTAACCTTATAACCTTAAATTAATTTTACAATCTACATAAACACTATAAAAGTATTCATCTAAAGCATTTAGTGTCACCATTTATTATGATTTCATAGAGAGAAACTCAAGACAACCATATGAAAACAAATGGAAATATTTTTTACATGCTTTTTGTATGAAATGTCAATCCTATTCTAATTGTGATACCCACCATGATCACTCCCATGATCTGATTGGCTGGTCAGACTGCTCGGCCAGGGTGGGATGGTTCTATTAGGCCAATGAAGGGGGGAGATTGATGGAGAAAGGCTGGAAAAAGAACCCCTTTCCTCCACTCCTCTCCTCCTAACAAGACCTGTGCATCCTCCAGAGGGGGTATTCGGAGAGGGTTGTGAGCGAGAGGTGGAGACGGCGAAAGGCTGTCCAGAAGGAGTAGCAGACTCTGGTCTTTCTGTGTTCTTCATGTGCAGGCCAGATGGCGTGGAACTGGAGAAGATATAAAAAAAATATAAAGGCATATGAATTCCCTAGGATAGCAAAAACATTTAGCTAGAATTTAAATAAAATTTGAGTGTTTTGACAGACTCAGCCCATTTTATGATCAATCAGGTGGAAAATAAGACTAGTTACTTAAAAAGTAAAAGCACACCTCTCCTGTCCATAGTACAAACAGAGCAGGAAGAGTCCCTAACCATAAGTATGAGGAAGCTTGGTTTAGTAAGCACCACTAACGCATCACCACTTGTTTTCTTGTCTAATTAAGGGTCACATGATCAAAGTGCTTGAGTCTACACAGTGAAGGCGCTTCATACCTCACCCCTGCCCTCTGCTGTAGAGGACTGTGTACTGCAGGAGTGAGCTGACTGCTCTCAGAGCCCATAAAGCCACTGTCCGTCTCTGGAGAAATTACCCCATCCTGCAGTGTAAGAAATATATGTAAGAACTCTATTAAAATAATTATTATTTAAGCACATTAAAAAAAAAAATCCTTCATCTATAACAGGGATGGGCAACTCCAGTCCTCGAGGGCCACTGTCCTGCAGAGTTTAGCTCCAACCCTAATCAAACACACCTGAACCAGCTAATCAATGTCTTCAGGATTACTAGAAGGCTACAGGCAGGTGAGTTTTATCAGGGTTGGAGCTAAACTTTGCAGGACAGTGGCCCTCGAGGACTGGAGTTGCCCATCCCTGATCTATAATATATAGTGTTCATCACAAATAAAGTACAGTCACTGACCAGAAGGGGCGCTCTGACAGTTTTGGCCTTTGCTTTCAAGCCTATAGTTTTGGGCTCTGTACTCTCTGCCAGGCTGGATAGGCTACTGTTTTGAGTTTTCCTGCTTCCTGCCATTTTCTTCTCCCTGCCCTGTTGCCCTGGCAACACTGAGGAGTGGCAAAGAGCCTCTGGGTGAGTTTCCATAGAGTCACACACCTGTGACCTAACAGATGGGCTGGAGGGAGGGACACAATCTGCTGCTGGCTGCCTAAAGAAAGAGAGAATGAAGAGGTGAATGAGAGAGCAAACAGCCAGGCGTTGATAATGGTGCAGTGCGGATTGAACTGCTGTTACCCTCTATTATCTTTCAAAATCTGATAACAACATACAGCTGATGTTTAGACCACAAACACAGAAGTATCATCTCATTACATCGGTGTCATTTAACTTTATTTATATTATTGAATTAGAATAAGATGATAGAATGGCAGGGTTTCTAAAATGGCTTATCAGCCAAGATATTCTCTAATTGGTCAGATACAATGGTTCTAATCCACGGTACACATGTCAATTTTCTCAAATTGGTCAGCATGGCTCTATCACAGTGATGTCTGGATAATGAAATATAATAATATAAAATTCATTACTGCATAAAGTTGCTGATCCCACAGATCTTCTGAACACTGTCTTGATTTCCAGTACAAATACCTAATCATTCTTAAATCAAGATACATTTTCTTGAAAAGCAAAACTGTCTTGTCTTTGTCTTGTTTTTGAAAACATTATCAAAATTAAGCGAGTTTACACTTAAAACAAGAAGAAATATCTGCTAGTGAAGTAATAAAGTTAATTCAAAGGGAAGTTAATTTTTCTTACACCACTGAAAGACATTTTTCTTGTTTTAAGCATAGTGACTTAAATAAAGTGTTGGTTTCCGTAGTGGCGGCTCATTAATATTTTGAGGTGGAAAATGCGAGAAGTAATAATAAAATTCCCAGTTATTAATTTAATTTCATGTCTCAGAATGTGAATTCTGAAATTATTTTTAATTTCATAATGGCATAAGAAAGTAATGGCATAAAATACTACTTAAGTCGGAACCACCGCTGCTCTTCCCAGAGATGTAAATTACGTGATATTAGTTTGAACTGCTCCCGCTGATAATCTAGCAATTACCTTAATTATGGAGAGTAGAGATATTGAATATTTGATCACCAAACATTTACCAAGATTAAAAATGAAGAAAGACCCCATGCTGAAGTTGGTTATAGGCTACAGCAATCACCATTTAAAAGGACAGAAGGATGGATTTTTTCCCCTATTGTGCTAGATGAGTGAAATTTTATTATATTTTCTTGCTGTAAATGTATACCTTTCTTTCTTTTTTCACATTTTATGTCTAAAAGTGACCAAAAAAGCCATTTTAAAGCAGTTAATAAAAAAATCCTATGGAGAGGATCCCCAGACCACTACAATTAGTGTGCCTCCTCTATTTTAAAATCCACCAGCAGCCAAAATTTGTAATTTTTCCTCTCAAGTAAATTTACTTTGATTTAAGAGTTTATAGATATTTGTACTGGAAAATACAGTTATGCTGATGTACTGTAATAATATGTGAAATAGGCTCAGGACTCACTGCTGAGCAGATTTTGTCGTCTCGCTCTCATTAATAGTCCTGTGTCGTTGTCTGATCATTACGCTGTTTTTCCCAGAAGGAACATAGAGTCCAAAATCCAGTGAGTCATGGCTTTTTAAAGTCACAGCTTGGTCCAGCATCCCGGGGAGCTCTTTAAAACTCTGATAGCTGGATAAGAAGAAAATAGTGTCTGACATGTAAAGTGAGATATATATATATATTTATACTTTATATATATATATATAAAGGTCAAAGGCCACTCACCAGTCCATGAGGTTACTGAAGTCTTTCTCCACATGCTGGTGTTTGTCAAAGAGTGGACGAAGAACAAATGGGAGAATCTCCTCTTCGTCTCTGTCTGCATCACTCTCTCCGCTAACTGAACTGACCTCCACACCAACACAAGCCTCAGGATGGACAGCTGACAGTGGGCTCTGAGAAAAAAAGAGGAGAAAATCAGTAATTTTCTGCCTTTTTTATGTGTGAGGTCAGAGGTTATTGAGGTGTCGAGGTTAAGTTTGAGGCACCTCAGGTAGAGGTTCAGTATCCAACATGGACACAGAGAGCACATCTGAAGGATGGAACGGGGTTAAAGTAGGCTCAGAAATGGGTTGGTTCTGTTCTGCTTGCTCCAGCCACTCCTTCATCTCATCCAATCGCATCCCTGACCTGAAGATCTGACCTTCTAGGTCCCTGTGTCACACACAAACACACAGTGTGCATATTCTGTGCATACTACAAGTGGCACAGGAAGTAAGCAGGAAGCACAGCTTTGTCAATATTTGCATCTGCATCAATGACGTCTATCTTTGTACAAATAGATAAATAAAAATTCAGTAAAACAAAATAAGAAAACTATTTTTTTAAAGGGCACCTATTATGCCCCTTTTTACAAGATGTAATATAAGTCTCAGGTGTCCCAAGAGTGTTTCTGTGAAGTTTCAGATCAAAATTCCTAACAGATCATTTAATATACCATTTTGAAAATGCCAATTTTTGGGTTTGAGAAAAATGAACTGTTTTGTGTATGTGTCTCCTTTAAATGCAAATGTACTACTGTTCCGGGCAGTTGGTTATGTCGGTGCAGCAGGTACAGAACTCCTGTGTGTATATTAGATCTGTGTATTAAAGTGAAAGCAGTGTAATATACAGTACCTACTGCTATATGCTGCTATGTTAATATGAATCAAACAACAGAAGAAAAACAGAAAATCACTCACTGCTCTTGAATGAATAACTTTTTTTTAATAAGAACACATTTGTTACTTGAATGCTGCTTTTAAATGCTCTGGCGAGGAGATAAACATGGCAGACTTTGTACAGCTCTCTGAGGGCGGGGTCTATGATAATATGGCAGTGTCCATCAACACTTGTGTGTGGGGCCTGTAAAATGTGACGTCACTTTGCCAGGAATCAGCAAACGGCTTGTTCTGAGACGGTGCTTATGATTTATGGGGATAAAAAAAAGGAGTGGGTGGATTTTTACCATTATAAGGTGGTTGTGTACACACTGCCAACACAGATTTATGTTCAAACACCATGTAAAAGTGAATTTTGTATAATAGGTGCCCTTTAATGTTTTGAAATAAGAATTGTTTGCTCACCAAGGCTGCATTCATTTGATCAAAAATCAATTAAAACAGTAATATTGTGAAATATTATTGCAATTTAAAATAAATGTTTTATGTTTTTATATACGTTCAAAAGTAATTTATTCCTGATGGCAAAGTTGAATTTTCAGCAGCCAATACTCCAGTCTTCAGTGTCACGTGATCCTTTTCTGATGCTGATATATTGACAAAATGTCCTGATTAATATTTTTGTGGATATCTATTTTTTTCATGCATCTTTGCTGAATAAAAGTATTACATTTCTTTAATAAAAAACAAAAACAAATAGAAATCTTCTTGACTTATTTAATGATAGTGTATATATACAAAAAAAATATGCTACCTGTCTGGGTCAAAGGTGACATGCCTGCCTTGTTGCTGCTGCAGCATCTGATACTGGGCTCGTGCATCTAGGTATGCCCTCTCAAGAGACTCTTGCCCCTGTGCCAGTGTGGAGAGACCCTGTAGAGGATTCAGAGGAGTCAATCTGACTTCATGTCTTTAAAAATTTTAGTTTTTTTCAACCAGCACCATCATACCTTTATCTGTTCACAGGGCTTGAGTTTTCCATTCTTTAGAAGTGCCTCAAAAGCGTCAACCTGAACAAGCAAAAAAAAAAAGAATTCTTGAGTTTGACAGAATGATGGTCATTGTTACAGACACCGTAAAAATATCCAAATAGGTTTTTTTTTTTTGGTTTTTTTTAAGTTACCTGTAGTTGAAATCTATGAGTCTGTTTTGTCAGAGTCTCTGTTAGATGGTCTGCTGTGAGAGATCCAGAGCTGGTGGAGGTCACAGAGGAAGGGCGAGTTACTGTTTTTCTGGAGTTTTCTGCAATGTGAACAAAACAATTTTGGGATTATTGAACATTGAACTTATTCAGTTTGACTGCAAAACTAATTTAGAAAAAGAAAAAGAAACTAAATTATTTTTAGATTATTTTGCTAAATATATGCACTCATATTCATAAAAATTTTACTGGTTGTCTTATTTAATGTATGTTTGTTACAGTCACAGTTTATATTTCAACAACAAATTATAGTAGAAACATAACTATATCATTAAAAGTTTTATATAAAAACTGCCTTAATTTGTGAAAGACTGAAATACGTTTTTGAGTTACATTTTGTAAAAAAAAATTGCAGAATTAATTTGTTATTAAATAAACTTTATTTTTGTGGCTAAATTATAACTTTAATTTTGGTTTAGAAAAAAAAAATAATAATAATTCACTAGAAAAAAATAAATCACCCAAAAACGTACAATTCTGCTGTTCTGAACTATTACAGATTGTGATTAGTGTGCTTTTTATGTACACTATACAAGCACACGGTTTCAAAGTGATATTGTCAGTGTGGTGTACCGGTGCCATTCTTCTGCTGGGTCAGGGTAGCAGATCCTGCGCTGAACTCTGCCCTCTGTGCTTGAGGAAAACTGAGGGTTATGACCTTTGACCCTTCCTGAATAACACCTGACAGGATAGCTGTACTGGGCTTTGGGGGTTCAGAACGTAGAACCACCTGAAAACAAACACCACATAGACAACAATCAGGAGTTGACAAGTAAAGGGCTACTTTGAACAACAATGATAGAGAAATTAGCAACCATATGAGTGAAAATCTACTGTGACAATAATCCAAGACAATGAGCCCATTTCTATACATAATGCCTTGTAATGAGTCCTGTGTAAACCCATATGTCCCTGATGTGCTGTATTATACAATCTCCCTAAATCCATATTTACATGGCATAATGTATCTTTAGGGGGAAAAATGTTACATGTGAACTGTGGAATACGTTTATATTATTCAGGTGATCATTATATGGTTCAGGTGAAAGCAATCTTCGGTCTGAATCTGGACTATGGTACAATAATTGGTGACCTCTGTTTCCCAACATATAGTGGGAAGAACACAACAAGGACTGTTATCACCCACTGTGTTAATGCTGAGACATCAGAGAAATACGGCCCTGACTAGCCTGCCCATGTGACAGACCCCTCAGATTTACTGCAGACTAGTGGCTGAACCACAAAGGAGAATGGAGGAGCGACTCACATACAATAAAGGGCTCATAAAACAGGCCATTTAATGAGTGTTTTCCACTGCTGGACTTGCTGATAAGACACTGGATAAAGAAATACACCGAAAATAAAATGACATTAGGCTGATATCCATGCACCTCACATGCTGCATGCTTGCATGCTGCCTGAAATCTAATGGGGCCAAATGACTGTCCCCACTTGATAAGCACCCGAGACACTAAATCACACTAAACATAACCTCAACATGACCCGTGTGTTTAGAATAAAATAGCACTTCTTTTCGACCACAATCTTTATTATTAATGGATCAATACCAGATGCAGATCATCAGATGTCAATTATCAGTTTTTCCAGCCTATGCTTCAGTTTTTTTACATGGGGTGGGCGATGGAAGCATATATATATATATATATATATATATATATGCTTCCATCGCCCACCCCATCAGGCATAACATTATGACATGATACAGATCCTAATTTGTATAAATTATATAAATCCTAATTTGTGTTGGTCCCCCTTTTGCAGCCAAAACAGCCCTGACCCGTTGAGGCATGGACTCCACTAGACCCCTGAAGGTGAGCTGTGGTATCGGGCCCCAAGATGTTAGTTCTGTAAGTTGCGAGGTGGAGCCTCATGGATCGGACTTGATTGTTCAGCACATCCCACAGATGCTCAGTTGGATTGAGATCTGGGGAATTTGGAGGCCAAGTCAACACCTCAAACCCATTGTTGTGCTCCTCAAACCATTCAGGAACCATTTTTGCTTTGTGGCAGGGCACATTATCCTGCTGAAAGAAGCCACAGCCACATTGCCCAAAACCGGCTTGCCTCTGCCGGCTTGCCATCTTCCCATAGTGCATCCTGGTGCCATGTGTTCCCCAGGTAAGCAACGCATCCGGCGATTCCACGTGATGTAAAAGACAACGTGATGAATCAGACCAGGCCACCTTCTTCCATTGCTCCGTAGTCCAGATCTGATGCTCACATGCCAATTGTTGACGCTTTCGCCAGTAGACAGGGGTCAGCATGGGCACCCTGACTGGTCTGTGGCTATGCAGCCCCATAAGCAACAAACTGCGATGCACTGTGTTTTCTATCAGAACTAGCATTCATTTCTTGAGCAATTTGAGCTACAGTAGCTTGTCTGTTTGCTCGGCCCATACGTGTATCAATGAGCCTTGCCAATCCATGACCCTGTCGCCGGTTCACCACTGTTCCTTCTTTGGACCACTTTTGATAGATACTGACCACTGCAGACTGGGAACACCCCACAAGAGCTGCAGTTTTGGAGATGCTCTGCTCCAGTCGTCTAGCCATCACAATTTGGTCCTTGTCAAATCATATCCTTATGCTTGCCCATTTTTCCTGCTTCTAACACATCAATTTTGAGGACAAAATGTTCACTTACTGCCTAATATATCCCACTCACTAACAGGTGCTGTAATAAAGAGATAATCAGTGTTATTCACTTCACCTGTCATAATGTTATGCCTGATCGGTGTATATAAACAATATACAGTGAGGAAAATAAGTATTTGAACACCCTGCTATTTTGCAAGTTCTCCCACTTAGAAATCATGGAGGGGTCTGAAATTGTCATCGTAGGTGCATGTCCACTGTGAGAGACATCATCTAAAAATAAAAAAAAATCCAGAAATCACAATGTATGATTTTGTAACTATTTATTTGTATGATACGGCTGCAAATAAGTATTTGAACACCTGAGAAAATCAATGTTAATATTTGGTACAGTAGCCTTTGTTTGCAATTACAGAGGTCAAACGTTTCCTGTAGTTTTTCACCAGGTTTGCACACACTGTAGGAGGGATTTTGGCCCACTACTCCACACAGATCTTCTCTAGATCAGTCAGGTTTCTGGCCTGTCGCTGAGAAACACGGAGTTTGAGCTCCCTCCAAAGATTCTATATTGGGTTTAGGTCTGGAGATTGGCTAGGCCACGCCTGAACCTTCATATGCTTCTTACAGAGCCACTCCTTGGTTATCCTGGCTGTGTGCTTCGGGTCATTGTCATGTTGGAAGACCCAGCCTCGACCCATCTTCAATGCTCTAACTGAGGGAAGGAGGTTGTTCCCCAAAATCTCGCAATACATGGCCCCGGTCATCCTCTCCTTAATACAGTGCAGTCGCCCTGTCCCATGAGCAGAAAAACACCCCCAAAGCATGATGCTACCACTCTTTTCCTCTTTTCAGGTCATTGACCAGCTCCTCCCGTGTAGTTCTGGGCTGATTTCTCACCTTTCTTAGGATCATTGAGACCCAACGAGGTGAGATCTTGCATGGAGCCCCAGTCCAAGGGAGCTTGACAATCATGTTTAGCTTCTTCCATTTTCTAATGATTGCTCCAACAATAGACCTTTTTTCACCAAGCTGCTTGGCAATTTCCCCGTAGCCCTTTCCAGCCTTGTGGAGGTGTACAATTTTGTCTCTAGTGTCTTTGGACAGCTCTTTGGTCTTGGCCATGTTAGTAGTTGGATTCTTACTGATTGTATGGGGTGGACAGGTGTCTTTATGCAGCTAACGACCTCAAACAGGTGCATCTAATTTAGGATAATAAATGGAGTGGAGGTGGACATTTTAAAGGCAGACTAACAGGTCTTTGAGGGTCAGAATTCTAGCTGATAGACAGGTGTTCAAATACTTATTTGCAGCTGTATCATACAAATAAATAGTTAAAAATCATATATTGTGATTTCTTTCTTTTTTTTTTTTAGATTATGTCTCTCACAGTGGACATGCACCTACGATGACAATTTCAGACCCCTCCATGATTTCCAAGTGGGAGATTCCAAAAAATAGACTTCCAAAATAGCAGGGTGTTCAAATACTTATTTTCCTCACTGTATGTATACAGAGAACACACACTTTCTTTTCTAACAAATTCTTACTTTTCTGCCCGAATTTGGAAAAGCCATTTCCTAATCACATCATTTCAACAGTTTTATAATTTCTCACCCACCCCTATTGCTACATTTAAGAAACCACAACAAAGTCACTACTAAGGATTAAAGTGAATGAAACATGTCTATCTCAAGCTGTTGTTACTGTTAAAGCAGAAGCAGATGGCCAGGGCATGTGGGTAAAGAGCTTAATGAGCATTAGAGCAAATGCAGCTGGAGATGCAAAACCAAACAGAGAAATGGCCAAAAATGATTGGCCTAAATAATTACCAACATTGCTCTGTAAAAGGTTAAGGTTAAGTACAGCTGAAATTAGTTCAGATAAGGTTGTGACGTGAAACGTGGACCTATTACCTAACAGCGAAGGTAAACATGACATCACATCCTGTTTTGATTCAGGTCACTTTGTTACTTGTTTAGGTGACATTGTTCTGCGTTTTCAACACTGAGGCAACTTACGATTTTATCAGACATATAACAGAACTCATTTCATCAAAACAAATGAGAATGATAATAATGATAATGCCATTTAGGCTGTCAATCAATTTAAATATTTAATCATAATAAATTCCATATTTTTTGTAGATAACTTGTCAATTCCTTTTAAAGGAAATAATAAAGCAATAAGACATGTAATTACTGTATTTGCACAACAATTTGTGCATTTATTGCATAAAAAATAAAGTTAAGTATTTTCAGTTGTATACATTCACCTGTATAATATCAAGTATGCAGATAATTTAACAATTTGTGCAAATAATGCTTTTGTATGTACACTGCTTATTTGCTAGTCTTTTTCTGATAGTGTTTGTGTCCTCTGAGGTAAACCCTCTCTACAGGCCTTTTTATTTGTGGAAAAAACATCACAATCAGAGACAGCCCTCAGTTTGAAAATTAGCCTGAGCTTCTGCACGGCGGTGCTGCTAAACGGAAGGCTGTGATTATGGCCGTCACAAAAGAGATTCTGAATTTATATTGTGTTGACTCAGCCTGAGGAGTCTAAAAATAGTTCTCATCAACATCAGAGCAGACGGAGAAAGGAGACTAGCCTGCTGATAAGAGGGAGAGCATTGCACTGAATTCATGTCAACCTTCAAATGAAGGGGAAAAAAAAGCACAAAACCATAAATACAGTCTGTGAAGCCAACCTTTGCTTCAAGGCGAAGTCGATCGATAGTATTTTCAGCTTCTGCATACTTGGTAAGCAGCCTGTTATAGTCCTCCTGTAAGAAGTGAGGGGAAAAATTAATGCTTCATTCTTCATTTTAGCCTCTTTGATAAATCAGCATCATTTCATAAGTGTTCAGAATGCTCTGCTACCCATTTTTTTTTTTGCAGTATGTATACTACAGCTATAACCTACTACTATTGCCAAAACATAGTACACAAAACATAGTAGATCTAGTGCACATTGCAAAGGAAAATGTTTCCCACAATGCAATTCACTTATACTTCCTTATTTAATGTGAACAACGAATGTGAACAATGAACAATATGAATATCAACCAAGATTTTAACATCTCAGACTACTAGAAGTTAAGATACAAGGTTAAGATAAAAATCCAAGACATTTATTTCCAAGATGATCAAACTAGAAGGACCATGTGACAGCATGTAGCATATTATAGTTTTAAGTGTTTATTCAGTTTAGTGTTTATTCAGTTTCATACATACACATAATACAATACACAAGTTGAAAAGTTAATGTTCAGTAAGATTTAGTACAAAATAATAATAATAATAATAATAATATTAATAATATTTCACAATATTGCTATTTTACTGTTTTTTTAATTAAATAAATCCAGCCTTGGGGAGCATAAAATACTTTAAAACATTTAAATGGGTCATGACATGGATTTTTTTATTATTTTAGATATTCCTTGAGGTTCACTTATAATGTTATAAAGATTTTTGCACTCAAAAACCAAACATATATGAGAAAAAAAATATTTTAAACCCTCGTCCTCTCTGAAATGATCCGTTTTTAAGAGACTTGTCAGTAAACAGCCACTGTTGTGATTAGCCAATGCCATTGCATAGGAAACAGTATCAACGGCCACTCGATATTACATGCAAGTAAGTGTTTTGAAAACATTAATCCATATAAAACCATCATTTACAGATAGCGCATTATGAAATCATTTACTTACAGTTTGTGATGCAGCTGCTGTCAGATCCAATACAGATGGCTGCTTAATTCTTCAACAAAGGTTTCTTTGTGAATTCTCCATTAAACTGTGCCTAGCTTACAAAACTTAATGCTCTGAACAAACATATAATCCTCCGACGTGATCCAGGATGCCATTAAAATAAAGCAACTACTTGTTCCTGACACTGATAGCCTTCTGCAGACCGTACAGAGATGCAAGCAAGCTGTTTAAACTAGATGCATCAAAGCGAACGTTCCTTCACTCTTCCATTTGTCCTATTGTCGACAGACTCGAGCACGTGGAGTCAGAAACTGAACACGCATCTGTATACTGTATCCAGTGTAGACAGCATCAGTGATTATAATGGGTTATATTTGCTTTTGACGTGACGCTCACATACAGTGGCTGTAAGGCTGTAAGCAAGTGTCAGCCATTAAGCGCCTGAATGCCAGTGGGCGCGGCCTATGGTGCGATGTATAACTATTTGTTGATGTCTTGCTCTGGAGGCAGTCATATGCAAACGTATTCGCCCATGTTAGTTCACTGATCCTACAATATCAAAACAAGCGTTTTTTGGACCTTGATTAAATAAATGCTTTGTTTATAATGAGAAGGACATTTAAGATATGAAACTTACATGATGTTTAAATGGTAAAAAGACCTCTTTTATTATATGTCAAAAGGCAAATGTGATTTCTCATGTCATGACCCCTTTAAAAAAATTGTCCCAATCCCAAACTTTTGAACGGTACTGTATACTATGCAGTGTGCACTGTGCAGTAAATAGTATATTAGAATTTCATTCTGAACAGTGTGTTTACTCCTCTTTACGTACCTGTAGCTGCTGTACCAGTGTGCTGGCCTGCTGGGGGCAGCGGAACTCCTCTGGTATTGTACTGTGCAAACGCTTGTGGGTCCCACTGGTGGAGGGACTTGCTGGAGACCTATTAGAGCTGCTCAACAGGACCTCTCTCACTATCTCAGCAGGGGATTTGAACACTACAGGAAGATCTGGGTGTGAAGTTCTATCATGAGGGGGTCTACAGCTTTTAGGAGGTTTGTATCCACTCTTTTTCGGGAAATGAACCCTCGGCTCCACTTTGGAGAAATCAGGTAGGGGGTGACTCAGCAGCCCTTTCCTAAGAATACATACACAGCAATAATTAGTAAAAAAACAAACAAAAAAAAGGCCAAATTTGACTAAATGTACAATAATGTTAGAAAAATGTATACTTTAGAACAATACAACAAATTACATTTTCAACATTATTTTAAATAAATAAATGCACATTTCATAAATGTACACTTTTATTGACTTTTTTTTGCATTATTTGCATATAAACATATTGTATACTGATAAATAAAAACATTTACCCTTTATTTAACCGAAAAACATTCGGTTTCACAGACAAGGTTTAAGCTAGTCCCAGACTAAAATGCATGTTTGAGCTGTTATAACTAAAAGCAACTTGCACTGACATATCTTAAAAATATGTCAGTGTACTTTTTTTGTCTCAAGATTTCTAAGGCATGTTTCTAAAAGCTACTTAAATGTCCTAATTGATTGAACCAAGGCCTAATCCTGGCTTAATACTAAGCACTGTTTGTGAATTTGTGTTTGTCTATTTTTCATCTCACCTGATATCATCTGGATCAGTATGAGAGGTTTTGTGGTTCTTTATTGCTGAAGATCGGTGATGTGTAGGAGGTGGCGAGTGCTCTGAGGGGGAGACGCTTGCTTTAGAAATGCACTGTGCTGGAATGGAAACCTGATCGTCACAGGAAGCAGGGTTTGTTTTTCTGGGAGAGGGCGTTGGAGGCTGCAGGTTGTGGTTAGGACTGTATAACCTTCTTTCTAATTTTTCTCCACTCGTGCTATCTTGGTACATTTTTTCCACTATGATTTTCATCACAGGGATTCTTGGTGAAGCTTGAGGTGTGATCTTGCGTTTAATCTCCTCCTCCTTCGATCTAACTGTGTGGTATGTTTTAGGGGCGGCACTCTGATAAGTGCTAAGAGATGACTCTGCCCAAATGTCTAGCTCTGGAAATGTCTCAGCTTTAATATCACAGTTTTTCATAATTTCCTCTGAGGACAAATGGGGAAAACTGATGGGATCAGAAGTGTTTCTAAAGGAACAATGTGAGACAGGGAGAAAATGCCCATCGGACTCCTTGAGTTCCTCATAATCACTTTGCTCAGAATGGTCTGGGACTCCTGAAATTGGAATGTTTTGGGGGATCTCAGTCATTTTGTGACTGAAATCAAGGCTCTTCACCATTCCAAACGTAGATGCCATCTCTTCTGTAACAGGAAATGTTTGGTCCATGAATCTCTGAGCATCTTTACATGTGTCCTTCTCTTCTGTCTCCTCATCGGTTATGTCTAACGTTGTGTCTCTCTTTGGGAAAGACTTTAATTTGTGCATTTGGATTGTTGGGCTCCCTGTACCATCCTCATCATCAGTCCAATCTTCCAACAAAACACTCTGTTCATCATCTGCTCTGTGTTCTTCCTCTAATAAAAGACAGAATGAAATGAATGAAAACCAATTAGACCATATAGACAATTTTTTCTGTTCAAAAGGTTTGGGTTGGCCAGATTATTTAAAGTCTGTGTAAAGGCAATTCAGAGATATGTTTCTAAACACATTATAATTGTTAGAAATGTGTTGCTGAAAACATTACAAAGTCTGTGAACTATGTAGTACTGAATTGTGGAGTTAGACCGGTAAAACAGTTTTTCACAGAGTTCAGGATTTTTTTATTTTTTTTCGCTCAATAGCGAGTTACTGTTATTACTGTTAGTTACTACAGCCTACAGTTTGCTAGCTAGGTATGCCTTCGTCACGTAAATACATATTAGGCCTACCTGGTTGTAATAATTTACAAAACAACCCGGTCTCCTTATTTAAATTTCCTAAAACGATGATATCAAGAAGAGGTAGATTAATTTTGTGAAGAGCCACCTTGATGGAGAGCTGAGGATCACCACCAACACCCACCTCTGCAGGTTATTTTACAAACTTATTTTACAAACTTTCATCTGAACCACCTGGGATTCACTGATAATCCGCTGTTACTGGTGAATGGGGCTGAACCGACTATCTCCCACGAGGCCTTCATTCTCCCGTCCCGCTAAGATCTGGTGCCATCGCACACAACACATTTTTCTGTGGTCTGACAAACTCAGAACACGCATTTAATATTGCCTTTACACTGACTTTAATGTTTTTGAAAGAAGTCTCTTATGCTCACCAAGGCTATAAATATATTTGATTAAAAATACAGTTAAAACAGAATTGTGAAATATTATTACAATTTAAAATTACTTTTCTATTTTAATCTATTTTAAAATGTAATTTATTCATGTGAAAACTGGAGTAATGAAAGCTGAAAATTAAGCTTTGTCACCCGTGTCACATGATCTTTCAGAAATCATTCTAATATGCTAATTTAGTTCTCATGAAACATTTCTTATTATTGTCACTGTTGGAAACAGTTGCTGCTTAATAATTCTGTGAAAACTGTGATACATTTTTTCAGGATTATTTGATGAATAGAAAGTGTTCAAGAAAACTTTTGCATGGTAGTGTATCTATACACTATTTATCCCTTTTCACAAAATTAAAATAATTTCACTACACAATTACTATAGTTTTATGCTACTAAACTCAGCTGTGGATGTCCTTACGCAGAGATGCAGAGCAGCAGTCGTCTCCAGTGGCCTGTGAGAGCGGCTCCGAGTCTAGCAGCTCACTCAGGTGATAGCTTATTGCCTCTAGTGCAGGTGGAGGCCTATGCTCAGGCTCGGGGGTCTTCATGTCACACAACAGTTCCTCTGCAATCTCCTCCTCTCCTCCCTGATTCAGAGAATCACGATATGCTTATTAAACAGTTAAGCACCATTATTCAAGAAATAGGGCATATAAATGGATAAGAAAAATTTCTAATTAAATGCATTTGTCCTATGACAAGCATTTTTAAGTGTAATGAATGAAGAGTCCTGGTGAGCCTGCTCTAAATGACCAATAAATGGGAAGATATTAGTCAAACAGCTCTGATGTCCTCACCTCCTGCTGCCCTTGACTCTCTGCCAGACCAATGATGCCATTCTCATCCATCTGGCTTTGGAAGTCCTCATCAGGTTCTTCATCCCAGCTGAAGTCCGACCCCTCTGGGCTCGAGGGAGAGGGGTACGCTGGGGCTGGTGTCCACACCAGAACCCCTGCAGTGGTACCTCTGCTCCGCTCCATTACCTTGCTCTTTATCTCTTTCTTTTATTCCACCTTGAACTCCTGTACCACTTGCACCTCCACCACATTGACACTGGGGTCTTCTCTCATGGTTGACCAATTATGAATGTTTTCATGAACAGGCTACGTAATGTCCACTTATAGGTCATCAAGGTGATTAAACAGAATCTGAAAAACACAAAAATTACCTTGACATTGAACAATTGATGCGCCACCTTTCATGCTCTTCTGAGATATAAAGAGGCGTTAAAGGGAGAGTAAATGATAATTGTCATTATTTACTCACCCTCAAGTTGTTCTAAACCTGTAAGAGTTTCTTTGTTCTGTTGAATACAAAAAAAGATGGGTAAACTATCCCTTTAAGAAAAAAAACACTGAAACTAATTTAATTATCAAATATAAATAACTGAAATCCATTCAAGCTGGAGGGAAAAAAAAGAGGCGACTAAAGAGAACCAGTCTAAGTGAACATACCCTTAATCATCTGTGTAACTCCTTACAAGAGTCTAATTAATGCTGTCATTCATGTACTGAAGCTCAGTGCTAATTGAGCCTGATAAAAGGCTATGCAAAGTCTGTAAACAGCTGCTCTCAAGTGGATCCACAAAACATCTGAATAAATAATGTAGCTTTTCACCTGCTTCATAAGCCCTGAAACAGAGCAACTGAGTGTACAAAAACAGATGTTGAAATGTCTATTTGTTTTTTATGCTCAAATACTAATCCACTAAAATACTATTCCACCTGAAATTGCATGTAAATGCCTTTATAACTGCCCTATCAGCTTATTTAATGTGTGTATAGTACATAGCTTTTGACATCAAGGCTTGGAAAAAAAAAGTTACTTAGTGTTCTACATTTTAAATACCTAGTTACTTAAAGTAACTTATTGAGTTACCTTTTATGGAAAGTAATGCGTTGTTACTTTTGCGCTTTTTCTTGGCTGGGCTTGGTTGATTGTTCTTTAATAACAAAATAGTAAAATTCTTGGCAAATTTCACACCAAATTCTCTATATCTAAAGTCATTATTGCTTATTAGTATCGTTGAACTGGATCAGCGAATCTCGGCAGCAAAGACATTGGGTAATAAAGTGAGATTAAATGCATAAAGTATATGTGTCATTTAACATATTTAATTACAGAGTTTGCAACTCACCGTTTTTATTAATTTTGAGGAATACTGAATCTGTTTTTGTGCAAGTAAGATGTCTAGAGAACTACAATAACCATCCTGTTTACACAGCGCACCCAAAGCCTCTGCACTTCACATATTTCCACAAATATTATTAAGTATGCAGCACAACCATTTTCAACATTGGTAATAATAAGAAATGTTTCTTGAGCAGCAAATCAGTGCTGAAGAAGTAAAATGTGGAAAAAGAAAACATTTGTGTTTGACCTGAAGGCCATTAATAATTGCATAATCAAAACGAGAGCTTCACTTTCGTTTTATTGATGCATTTTTTTTTTTTTCCTTTGGGAAAACAATAAGCAAACAACAGTCTGGGAGGTGAATGGTATGTGGTGTTATTTGTTCTTAAAAACAACCCACAACCTTCACAGGGCCCTTGGTTGCCATGATGACCACACAACAACAATCTCTGCCATGCGCTGCTGGTCACAGGCCTCAAAGCATCATTCTAAGAACAGCCAATCAGCATTCAGAACACTGCTTCATGGCAAACATGAATAGCAGGGGAAGAACTTTCCTTCTGATCTATATAAAAAAGCACAGTTACTAAATTTGGTTTACAATCCTCAAATTGTTATGCTGATTCAGAGCACAGCTGTGAATACTTGTCATTTTTTAAATCAAAGCAAGGGCATTAGGTCTAAGATACGGACTAGTCATAATCTGAGAAATGGCAAAGACCCTGAAAAGACACGCATTCTTGCAGGTTTCGTCATAAACTACAAGAACGGATCATTCATGTCGTCATGTCCTATGTGTAGCAGGCCTATTTGTGTGGGTGACACTTTTGTTTGTTGCAAGCAACTATTCCACAGAGACTACAAACCGTAGCAATCAGTCAGCAGCATCCTCCGCCAGCATGCACACAAACATACTCGCCGAGGGAGTCTGCTAATCTTCTGAGTGCAGTGCATTCTGCAGCATACGTTCATTAACCGCTTGTCTAGATCTCAGCCATCCATTCAGCGAGCCTGTGATGCGCTCAGCCAAAAGCAACACGTATCCTATATATAGATCATGCACTGTTACTGCACTTAATAGGCTACATAACAGCGGCCACACACACAGCACCTAACAGGATTAATAAGACAAACAGTGAGCCCTAAAGCTCCTTATGGGCCAAGAAGATCCACAGTGTCGGAGGAAGAATATTTGTGTTGTGATCAGACAGGCTACGCGATCAACTCTAAAAATTAAATAAAAATGAAATGAAATGCTCATCTGGGTTGACTTGGCAGGTTTGTGACCATCATTTGAAAAAGGTTAAGTTACAAGACTTTTTTAACCACAGTTTAGAAAGTATCTTCCACTTTTTACACATCAGATCTGTAAATACAGACACACACACATATATATTAGTGCTGTCAAATCCAAAATAAAAGTTTGTGGCTTACATATGTGTGTGTACTGTGCATAATTTGTGTGTGTGTGTGTGGGCATGTTTTGTGAAATATCAGGACACAAATGTGTATAATGACATGGGTATGACATAGGTATTACAAAAAGAGGGTGAAATATGAGGACGTTACCCATGTCCTCACTTTTCAAAATGCTTATATTTCACACAGAATGAGGTTTTTTTTTCACAGAAAGTAAACTGCACAGTCTCCTGTGAGGGTTAAGTTTAGGGATAGGGGCAGTGTAGGGGGATAGAAAATACGGTTTGTACGGTATAAAAACCACTAAAATATACAATATTTATAAATAATATAATATATACATTATATTAGGCTATATTAGGCTACATTATTTGCTAATAATTAAACAATAATCATAGCATATACCTAATAAATTATAAATTCATTATAACACATAATAATATATAGGCTAGCGACACTGAATGCTAATACATTAATTATACAATAATCGTAAATGCAGTTTATAATAGATTTATATGGTATATCATCATGTCACACGATATAAATATTTTCAATACTTCAGGTCATGAAAACTACCATTTACTGTTTCATTTCACTTACTTCATTATTCTGCTTTGTATTTTAGCATATGTCAGTAACGAAAAAAAGTTAATAGCATATCCAATTTATATTGCATAATTTTGTCTGTGTAGTAACTAACAAAATGAATAAACATATCCAGCTTGTAGTAAATATATTTTATATATATTCATATACTGTAGGAAGTTCTTGTTTCTGTCTAGTTAAGAGTGGAATACGTTACATGTTTACAACTTGACTAAAGAGCAGGAGGAGGTTTAACCTGTTGATCAAGAGCAAAAAGCCCTTTGGAAAGTTGCAAATGCCAGGCTAGTCGTAGTTTGACACATACAATCTGTTATTATGGACCTTAATAAACAAGCAACGATCCACTGACTGTAGTATTTTAGGATTCCTTACCTTGACCATCTAACGTTACAAGCAGCGCTCTTCATGTGAACTTCAGACTGTTGCCTTGAGAACAGCACACAAACTAACACCGCCAGCCTGTCCCTCCATCCCCAAGCGACGAGGCAAACATGGACTTCTCACCTGCCTGAGGCTGCCTCTTGACAAATGGTTCCTTCCAGGTTCCTTTTACTTTTGTTTTTGGTTCAGCGCGTTGCTCGCGCGAGCCAAAATCTCTATAACTCACTCCACTCGACTAGTTTTTTTTTCACTTCATACCTACAAATTCAAGTACTAAGCAAAAATGTCAAAGTTTTTGTATTCTGGAGTGTTCTGGAGTGGAAAACTTTATCTTTACTTTCAGGAAAAAACCCAAGAAGCTACAACAAAGACGCAGGATTAATTAATTATACAGCATTAAAAAGCAGAAGAGCTAGACGTTGATTTGAGGGCGGGGCTTCATTGTCAAAATCAACAGAACGCTGGACTGGGAGTTTTGATTGGCTCAACAGGGAAGAGGGCGGGGTTAAAAAGACATAATAACAGCAATCTTTCTCTTTAACTTCACCCTACTGAAACTATGAGATAGTAGTCTCTCTTTGGGGAGTCCTCAGGAAACAGTATACTAACAGAGCAACAAGCTTATTTTTATAGTCATAAATCAACGCACTGCAAAACGTTTGTTGCGATACCATTATCAGCCACACGATGGAGCCATACAACGGCTTTTTAAACTATGTAGATCTGCTGTCAGTATTCCCACACATTCTAAACATGTATCATGATTACAGTATTTTTGGAGCACTGTAGTATTATACCATAGTATACCATCCACTAGTTCCACAGTAAAAAACAAAACAAATTCATATGGAAATAATACAGCATTTTTATTTAGTATTGATAGGCTGCGTTTTTAAAAAAATCACTCTGATGTTGTACTTTTTACTTCAATTTCAATTTATTTTCAACACAAACATATGCTAGACAAAAAATAGAGACCTATATGATTATGCATTATGAAGCCTGCAATCAATTATTTCCTCATATGTTTTATTCATCCAGCCATATACGCTAGCTATATGGTTAATGAGGCTTTCTATTTGCATTGCACACCTCTAATGGTTTTTCTCTGTGGTTTGACACCTAATGAATGAGAAACCTCCTGTTTGGAGATATAACCAGTCCAGATAATCATGTGTTTGTGTGTGTGTATGAATTGGTTTGATCAAATGGGTTTCAAGGCACGCTACTAGGGAATTACTTCATATTTTAGTGAGGAGTGAGGGCCTATTAATTTTACATGATATCAATGATTATAGTTAATGAGACCTGTACCTGCCACAAAGCATTAAATTGTGGTGAGATGAAGAATGGAAAATCAACAGGGTTATTTTTCTTTCTTTTTTTCCCCACTGAACGTTATCTTTTATTGGAAAATAAAACACACTTTCTGTATAAATACCAGTCTTCTCTTTAAACTGTACAAGAGGCAGGCAGACAGGAAAAAAGGCAGCGGTTTATTCAGGTAAAACAACTGTAAAAGGAATAAAATAATAGAAGAATAAACACATGGTTCTGGGAAAATGAGGTTATAATGTGTCGATGTTAAAACACAAATGCTTCTGAGGGGAATTATTTTGAATGCAGAGAGCTCAAGCAGAAATTTCTAGCAAACGTTGTCAGTCACAACACCAGCAAGATGACGGGTCTCAAATTGTATCTTCTTCAGTTAGGACTGCCAAGACTCCTAGACATGTCACTTACGAAGTCATACGTTTTGAAAAGTCATCTAAACCTGCATTTGGCACTTCACACTTTTTTTAAAGCATTACCCTAATTATCTGTTATATCTTTCACAAAATGCAATTTGGCCTGTCCCACCTCAAAGGTCATGACCTTATTGACCTATAAAACCATTTTAATGACCAAACCATAATATTTGTTTATCTTGCTCACAAACCTACTACTAAATGATTTTCCTGCCATTACAAAATGTTACATTCTTTAACAATTCGGCATTCAAGAAGTACTCTCATTTAATTTTCTCAATTATGATAAATTGAGCTGACTGTATTCGTCAAGCTCAACCTTCAACCCTGTTATCCAAGTTAATCAATTTTTATTAATAACATTTCGTTCCAAGCATGACGGTTTAATTTCAGGGTAAATCTGCAATGCTGTTTGTAATTCTGGTGTATTTGTTTTTATTTTTTAATCTGATTATGCTTTTGTATTGAATGCTTATCGGTTGATAATCTGTGTTATTTATCGCTGATGAGATAAGGGACAAAACATGTCCCAAACACAATTTATGCAGCCCTATTTATGCTAAAAAGTGTACAATAAAATAAAACAATAAAAATACTTAAAAAGTTACATCTAAGGGAAATTTGTACGCTCAGGACATTTATTGCTTATTCTTTTAAATCATTTCTTTAGTATTATTTTAAAAGCACACTCTATACTTGGAAACAAATGTAACCTGTAAACCTGTCCTCAGCATGAGGTCACAATGTAAAACTGCCAAACAAAGTGTTTAAAAATGCAACAAAATAGTTACATTAAAAGGCAGAAATCTTTACGATATCAAACAATACAACAAGTAAATATTGAATTATATTTTCCTTTAAAAAATAGCTATAAAAGTTGTCCTGACTTTGCGTCAACTCTGTCAGGATTTTTTAATAATTCTGGATAAATCAGGTAGTGTCATGGGCAGCTTTAACTCTGAGGAGCACTTTCTATTTCCTGCTCATTGTGGATCTCACAGTAGGACACATAGTCCTGGAAGTTATAGATTTTGTAATATTTTAAACAAACAATATTGAAGTCTCTGCGGTCACAGCCTTAACATATCAATTCCGTCATCGCAGTGTAATAGTTTCTGTAAATAGTTGTGGGATAAATCTTGGCAATCTTGAGATGTTTATTAAGGCAGATACAACTGAGGGAAAAAACTAAATTGCTCCACTGTACAACACGTGATTAAAATGGAAAAACATTCAATTTTGTCAACTCCATCAGGTTTTATGTCTGATAGTTGACAAATGCTCTCAAAAAGTCTGTATAATGTGATTTAATACGTTTTTTTTTTTTTTTTGCATATGGGGAATTATTCTAATGCTTCATGATTCTAGTTACATATACTGTACACTCTAAAAAAAATGGTTCTTCGTCGTAATCATAGAGGAACCACTTTTGGTGCTATATAGCACCATATCTTAACATGTTCTGTATGTGGTAGTGGTGCTATATAGCACCTTAGTCAAAGAACCGGTGAAGAACCTCTGAAGAACCGCTGAAGAATCCCTGAAGCACCAAAATTGGTGCTATATAGCACTAAAAGGTTCTTAAAAAGGTTCCCCTATGATTACGAGCCAAGAACCATTTTTGGTGCCATTCTTTTCAAGTGTATATTTGGTCTCAGCTCAACCTTTGTCAACTCCATCAGTATTTTACACCGTCAGGGGAAGGTTTTTGTTAATTTTTGAAAGAAATGTCTTATTCTTTTTTCAATTTATTGTGTAAAAATGTTAAAACAACAATGGAACTATAGCCTATCTTAATGACCTAAGGACATTGGTGATATATGTTTAATATTAAAAGGAGGGAGGGGAATTAAGGAATTTAGAAACTGGGTTGTTCATAATAGTGCGAAAACTAACAAAAAATAACAAAAACACAAATTAAGTTATGGACTGAAGAAATATATTTTTTTTGGAAAAAATAATTTAGAAAAAAACCTGTTCCTTTATATGGTTCATCATCTGAGAACTTTGTCTGCAAAAATACCTATTTTTAATAATGTAGTGTTTTTATTTTTTACATTTTAAAAAACATGTTTTGTCCCTTATCTCAAGAATCATTGTTATATAATATTATAGTATTTATTATTTTAGCTTTTATTTTAATATTTTCATTTTTAATCTTTAATTTTTTCACCTTTTATTTGATTTCAGCTTTATTTCAATTACTCAAAATGTTTCAGCTTTCAGCAATTACTTGAACAGTAGTTCGTGATAATAACACTGCAATGTACTTTTACAGTTACCAATTTTTTTTTTTTTTTTTGGTTACAAAAACGGTGAACCTCACTGAAAATGGACAGAAAATAAAAAAGCTACTTTGATTGAAGTTAAAAATCATCAAGTAGCATCATGTAATTTTTTAAGACTGAGGCCAAATCCTGAACATGCAATCTTGATTCTGTTTGGGGGCTGTTTATAGATTCTGTTTGAGAATGTTTATATGTATTTGAAGGTCGGTATGGTCAGACGTGCTTTGTTCTTTGATCTGTGTTTCCATCCACCTAGGAAAAAACACAGCAGCTCCACACGTGTGCTACACAGGACTGATCTCCATATGAAGAGCTGCATCGGTGGAATGAGATGCTGGTGCAAAGACCCTCTCTCTCTCTCCTCGGATACCTTTCATACTGATACCTTTGTGCATTCAGGACTTTGCCATGAACGGTCTCCGCGGGATGAGCACTGAAGAAATGCTTTGACAAAAGAGCACATGTCATTCCTAATGCTGTCAGACAGGCGTGTGCAGAACTGAGATATAAAGGAAGAAGATTTCATTGGATAAATGCTTTACTGCATTCAGATGACTTATTCAAGTGCACATATACCCAACTGGGGGAAATAAAAGAGATGAGGATAAAACCAATATGCAATAAGCAAAACAAACAAGAGATCAAATCGGAGCAGCAAATTCATTCGGTTTGTTATGGAACACATTGGTATAGTCATTCAGACTTGCCTGCATGTCTTTCCACTGAGAACCTCGGTGACACAAAGGAAAAGATTTCTAGATGATATTATCTTCTTGATATTGTCTTTGTTTGTTTTTTTGTTTTTTTTTTACAAATAATTTACCTAAAATATATAGATATACCATATATACACTGTTCAAATGTCTGAGTCTAACAAGCAACACACGGTGTGAGGGTTTGTAGAGGAGTGAAAATGGCGGCGTATGTGATCTAAGTGGACTGTCATATTAGAGAAGGTGGGCAGGTGGGAATGAGCAGTCCTGTGCTTGCACATATAGTTAATATTTAAAAGCTTCAAGTTCTCTCTCTCTCAGACACACACACACACACACACACACACACACACACACACACACACACACACACACACACACACACACACACACACACACACACACACACACACACACACACACACACACACACACACACACACACACACACACACACACACACACACACACACACACACACACACACACACACACACACACACACACACACACACACACACACACACACACACACACACACACACACCTCAGCTCTGTGGGACTGTTTCACACTCTGCCTCTGCATTCAAAGTCAGACACACTCACACACACATTACAATAACACCATTTCTCAATTTCCTCTCCCACTTGTTCCCTCTTATATAATATGACTGACACATTGTTGCTTTGTGTCGCCACATCTTCACAGTCTGATCATTTTTTCCCCGTCTCAATGCATCAATTAGACCCCTCTCGAAAGATCTAAACTTTTCATTCATTTCGATGGCTGCTCGTCTCTGATTGCGATGTCAAGTTGCTGCTTCGCCTCATAACTGGATAAAGGGTCTCCTCATTTCCTCACTCCATCTAAATAAATCTGAAAGGATTTGTCTTTCGGAGACTCATCACAATGCTGGCATGTTGTCAAAGGCTCTTCCCAAAACCTAGTGAGCTGCCTTGCTGTCTGTGGCCTATATAGGAAGCATCCTAAAACTTGGGACAGTTCATCCAAAAATGAAAATTCTGTCATCATTTCCTCACCCTCAAGTTGTTCCAAACCTGTATGAGTTTCTTTGTTCTGCTGAACACAAAAGAAGATATTTTGAAGAATGCGTGTAACCAAACAGTTGATGGACCCTCTCCATATGGAAGTCAATGCGGTCCATCAACTGTTTGGTTATCCATATTTTTGGGTATCCCTTTAACTGATTTGGAGTGCTCTATGTAAGGACAGAGTGAATAGGAGACACAACTTGCAATTAGCTTAAAAAAAATTGGCATTAGTATGCTGCTACGTTAAATGTTAGCAATACTGAATTCATTCAATTTAAAAATCAAACATTTTCTTACTTTGCACATCTCAGTGTATTCTGAGATTGCCTTCTACATGAAGGATAAATCAGAGCTCAACAGTAAGGTTATTTCTGCTGTCCAGGTCAGGCCAGTAGTTCAGATTTCTACTTGCTCTGCTAATGTTTTCATGGCCCCAACACAATAAAGTAGTTAAAAAAAAAAGAAAGAAAAGATTTTACACTGCCGTTCAGAAGTTTTTGATCGGTAAGATTCAATAAATAGAAAGTTCTAAAGAACAGTATTTATCTGAAATAGAAAGCTTTTGAAACATTGTACTACAGTTCAAAAGTTTTGGGTCAGTAAGGATTTATTTATCAATTTTTGGGGGGAAAGAATTGAAAGAAATTAAAACATTTATTCAGCAAGGATGCATTAAATTGATCAAAAGTGACAGTAAAGACATTTATAATGTTACAAAATATTATATTTAAAATGCTGTTCTTTTGAGCTTTCTATTCATCAAAGAATACTGATAAAAATGATCAATCAACATTGATAATAATCATAAATGTTTCTTGAGCAGCAAATCAGCACATTAGAATGATTTCTGAAGGGTCATGTGACACTGAAGACTGGAGTAATGATGCTGAAAATTCATTTTTCATTTTAAATTACATTTTAAAATACAGTGGGGAGAACAAGTATTTGATACACTGCCGATTTTGCCCACTAACAAAGCATGTAGAAGCAGGGGGACCTTGCGTGCGCTGCAGGATTTTAATCCATGATGGCGTAGTGTGTTATTAATGGTTTTCTTTGGTCCCAGCTCTCTTCAGGTCATTGACCAGGTCCTGCCGTGTAGTTCTGGGCTGATCCCTCACCTTCATCATGATCATTGATGCCCCACGAGGTGAGATCTTGCATGGTGCCCCAGACCGAGGGAGATTGACCGTCATCTTGAACTTCTTCCATTTTCTAATAATTGCGCCAACAGTTGTTGCCTTCACACCAAGCTGCTTGCCTATTGTCCTGTAGCCCATCCCAGCCTTGTGCAGGTCTACAGTTTTATCCCTGATGTCCTTACACAGCTCTCTGGTCTTGGCCATTGTGGAGAGGTTGGAGTCTGTTTGATTGAGTGTGTGGACAGGTGTCTTTTATACAGGTAACAAGTTCAAACAGGTGCAGTTAATACAGGTAATGAGTGGAGAACAGGAGGGCTTCTTAAAGAGAAACTAACAGGTCTGTGAGAGCCGGAATTCTTACTGGTTGGTAGGTGATCAAATACTTATGTCATGCAATAAAATGCAAATTAATTATTTAAAAATCATACAATGTGATTTTCTAGATTTTTAGATTCCGTCTCTCACAGTTGACGTGTACCTATGATAAAAATTACAGACCTCTACATGCTTTGTAAGTAGGAAAACCTGCAAAATCGGCAATGTATCAAATACTTGTTCTCCCCACTGTATAATCAAATAGAAAACAGTTATTTTCCATTTTAATAATATTTCACAATATTACTGTTTTTTTTTTTTTTTATCAAATAAATGCAGCCTCGGTGAGTATACGAGACTTCTTCTAAAAACATTAAAATCTTACAGATCAAAAACTTTTGAATGGCAGTGTGTGTATAATTTTATATTTACTTTTATAATTAATTTTATATAATGTTTAAATTTAACACACATTTAAAATGATACAAAATAAAATATATCATTTATTATAAAAGCATTTTCATCATACACTATTTTTTACAAAAAATGGTAATAATAACTAGAAATTATACAGTTTATATAATTATACAGGAAATGCTAGGACAACCATACATTTAAATACAATTTTACTTGAAAATAATGATATACACTCCTATTCAAAAGTTTGGGATCAGTAAGATTTTTGAGTTTGAAATAATTAACAACATGATGCATTAAAATGAATCAGAAGTGACAAATATTTTTACATTGTTATCAAAATAACTTTACATTATCATAAAAATATTAAGCAGCACAACTATTTTCAACATTGATAATAATAATAAATGTTTCTTGAGCAGCAAATCAGCATATTAGAATGATTTCTGAAGGATCATGGAGTAATGATGCTGAAAATTTAGCTGTGCCATCACAGGAATAAATTACATTTTATATCAAATGTAATATGTATAACATATTAAATAAGAAAACAGTCATTTTAAATTGTAATAATATTTCACAATATTACAGTTTTTACTCTATCTTTGATCAAATAAATGCAGCCTTAGTGAGTATAGGAGACTTCTTTGAAAAACATGAAATATATATGATGCCAAATTTTTGAATGATATGGGACAGTGAGCAATCCTTACTGTCGAGCCGTGATGCACGTGTTGCTTCCTTAAAATCTGGCCATAACAAGCTCTTCTCTTCACATCAGAAGTGTCTATGCTGTCTTAAAATGCGGTCTACGTAGGCAGCTCACTAGGTATTTGAACAGAGTAGTTGTCTCTGAGGACTCAAGCATTTCTGTCCTAATGACTGATTGCCATGGTTTAGTAATTACTGCATAACGAACCCCCCCAACCGCCCCCCTGTAAAACAGCACAAACAACATTCAAATATTGAAACCGGCTGACTAGTTTAAAAAAAAGGCAGATGACAGATGTTTCAGCACTTCTGCTCACAGCAAACTGTAGCGAGGAGCACTTTAGTTCGAATTTATATATAGTCACTATTTACTATAATCAGTAGTTTATGTCCACCTCTTTAACTTTACACATATATTTTAGACACATTTTATCCATTTGCACATATTTCTTATAAAATAGCTATGACTTTTTAAAAAAAAAACGATGATTTCCAGTTCACACAGACTCTCACACCAGGACATGACGTCATATCGTGTATCAAAAACACTACACAGATCCAAGCTTGTTGTAGAGTCTCTTGCCATATTGCGGTCATGTGACCAAATTTCATTATAGAAACTCAAAGAATAAGCCAATGAAAAGATGGTCCCATCATCTAAAACAAACCGGCCAGAACAGACTGAACTTTTGCTTGATCCTGGCATTTGCCGTTGGAAAGGTCTACATGGGGTTGGCCTTTCAAACAGTGACTGGTTTCAAAACATCACAGAAGAGGATGAGCTGAAGTGTACCATATAACAGTATCATGATCGTGGTATGTCCCAGTGCTTTTTATTCCATTTCCGCAGTCAACACCATGGGACTCATACGGCCCTATAGAGCCACGTTGAACTCTGTGATCAAGAAGTCAATGTAGTCCTTCTCTTTGGTTTTAAAGGCCTCCGCGATGAGACGTGCAGCTTCCCGATGTTCCTTTCCTCTAAGAGACACTCCATTCACTTCTAGGATTACCTGACCCACCTTTAGCTGGCCACAGTTATGAGCCGAACCACCTCTCTGTGGGAAAGAGAATGAGAGATAGGGTTAGGGTTGCGTATACAGAAGCTAAGGTCGGTTGTCGTCAGTCTATTTTAGTTTGAAATACGGTTACAGTCACACGCAGTTTGGTGTGGCTGGTAGTTAGATTAGATTAGGTTCTAAATAGAAAGTGAAAATAGAATTAAGGTTGAATCTACGCCATTTGTTTGTGCATTTCAACTGGGAAACCAAAGGATGTAATCAGCGGTGTTGAAAATTAAACTACTATATCAATTAATCACTGGGTGATCCCAGGTGGAGAACTGATTGATAATTTGCTGAAAACCCAGCTTGGCACATTGTTCATTTGGTAAGTAAACGTATCTGAAGGGGATACTGATAGTGTCTCATAAATGCAGACTTAGCTGTCACTGCTCTCTGGTCACTTCAATCTAGTCAAGATCTACCCAAAAACTCTGCAAAACCTTTGTGACTTTTAAAGGGATCAGTGTTTATAAAAAATGAACCATTTCACCATTTCATTTGATATAAAAATTGTCGGAAATTTGGTCTAACTTGAAGGAATTATGACAAATATATTATTTTTGAACAGTACAGTCGGTGTACTTTTTAAAGTAATAACACTAATAATATTAATATTTGCGGGACAATAAAATGATTTGCCGGACTCCCGCTAAATAGAAATATCTAAAAATAAAACTCTAAATTGTTATTCATCCATCGCACATAATCAACAAGAACAACTACAGCAAAATAATAACGATTTACAGGCGCAAGCATAGGCAGAGTTTTTATTTATAACATGTTTTTGCAGCGTTGTGCAATGTAGCAAATCACAGACATACAGTATATGTTGATTTCTTGAACACAATGGCCAATCAGATGCATTTAAGATAGAATCCACTCACCGCTCAAAACGTCCAAGTTACGGAGTGTCTATTTACACCAAGTGCAAATAGCGTGCCTTGTTGGCAAGTGCTACTTGCACTAGCTCCGCCTAACAATGCCTGGTTGGGCCAAACAAGATTAAAATAGACGCATGTATTTCAATGTCTTCAGTGGTGTAGTCAGTAGTGCGGAAGGCTCAAGGATGGTTTTGACGCGGTCGACCCGGGTTCGAATCCGCCTTTTGCCCAGCTCACTCCCTTTTCCCATCACATATCACATCGGAAAGACATTTACTTTCAATAAAAATGAAGAAAATGTTCTAAAAGTGGAAATGAAGTGCCTAACAAAATGTTTAATAATCAAAAGTATTTATTGGGTAGGGTTAGGGGTAGGTGTAGGGAGGGCTTTTATTGTCCCATTAAGGTAGCATCCATTTAATAATTTTAATAAATATAATTATTTACACTGTTATTATCGCATCCTGTTAATGTACAACAATACTGAGGTGCAAATAGTATGTATCTGTCAAAATAAAGTATAAATTGAATTAGGCTACTATTTACACATATTGCAAAGAACTGCTACTTTTGCATGGTGTATATAGAATACATCACTATTTTCACTTGCACTTTGTGTAAATATCATCTAATCGCTAAGAAAATGTTATTTACACGGTATAAATAGAATCTATCCCTATTTTCACAGTGTAAATAGCATCTATTATTTGCCAAACCATGGACGTGCTTGCTTTTAAGTTAAATCACTTGAAACTATTTCATGGACGTACAGAAAAAAATCTATTTATGCGGGTTTTTGCGGGCAGGAGTGGGACAAAACATGAATGTTTCCCGCATGAGCGGGAGAAGGTGAAGTATATTTTTGCGGGAGCGGAACAGAATCCTGCGGGAGCGGGCAGGTATGGGACCGAAAAATCCATTCCTACTGTAAACTTCTATTGTGCAGTGCTTTGAAAAAAATTAAGTTGTAAAAGATTAATTCAATTGTTAAAGTTTTTGTTATGCATTCATTTGATTACTATGTATTTGATAATACATTCATATTAAATCATAAACTTTAATTTAAACACACACACAAAAAAAAAACACTTAACAGAACAATATTACTGTTAAACAATGTTGGGTGTAAATGCATTACTAGTAATTAATTCCTGTAATTTAAATGACTTTTCCCTTGAAAAAGTAAGGGATTACTCTAAACCAGGGGTGTCCAACCCTGCTCCTGGAGAGCTACCGTCCTGCAGATTTCAGTTCCAACCCTGCTCCAACTCACCTGTCAGTACACTTTAAAAAAAAAGGTTCTATATGGCACCAAAAATGGTTCTTCGTCGTAGTCATAGAGGAACCACTTTTGGTGCTAAATAGCATGTTACAGCATTAACATGTTCTGTATGTGGTAGTGGTGCTATATGGCACCTTAGTCAAAGAACCGCTGAAGAACCACTGAAGAACCAAAATTGGTGCTATATAGCACTTAAAAAGGTTCCCCTATGATTACGAGCCAAGAACCATTTTTGGTGCCATATAGAACCTTTTCATCTATCCTTGTTCAACTGGTCGAGGTTGATAAAGGAATCAGAAAGTAATTAGTAATAAGTAATGCAATACTTTTTAGAGAGAGTAATTATACAGTAATCTAATTACACCGTTGAAAATGTTGTTAAGTAGCTATTAATTAATTACTTTTTTAGAGTAACTTACCCAATACTGATGTTAACCCCCTCGAGTCGGCGGTCGCGCCGGCGCGATCAGCTCTCTTTTTTTCTTATCAGTGCCCAAGAGACTGAAATAACTGTCGTTTTTTATCATTCAGGCAAGTGTTACACATCATTATAATCTATTAAGTTTCTTTTTTTTTGTGTACAGTCACAATAAAAACAAAATGTTTTGCTTTTTGCAAAATAAAGAAAAAAAAACATGATGCGCGATCTGCAGCCTCTCTATCAAAGACGTTCATTCAGATAACATTTCAGAAAAGGAACTCTATCTTAGTGAATACTTGTCTCACTTGTTACACTTTTGCCATTAATGTGTTTATAAGCAACTGAAAAAAAGCACAAATGTAAGAGCATGTCAAAAAGGGCCCCAAAACAGCTCAGACTCCTAGGGGTTAAAATGGTAATAAATTGTAACAGTTTTGTCACACAATTGACCAGACATCCTTCAACATAAAAAGGTTATAAAAAGACAAATTCAATTAAACCAGATAAACAGAATGAAAAAAAAAAAAAAATTTAAATGCGAAATTTAAAAATAAATAAATGCAATTTGATTTGAATCCTTTGACTGTAACTACTGATCATGAGTCAGCCTTCTTCAGAGTGACATCACTTACGCAACAGGAAGTAGTAAACTAATGGAGGCTAAAATGTCACCCACTAAAGAGGCAAAAGATCTCACAGCACCCCGTCTTCTTTCATTCAATGCCAGATATTGATTGAAACAAAAGAGCACCACATTATCTAATCCACGGCCGCTTTTTTTGTTGGATTTTCATTATGACGCTGATGAACCGCCTGCTGCCGGGGAATTAAAACCCACTCATTTCTCTCCTCCCCAGACACACTTTCTTCATCTCTCAATCGCTTTCAATTATTTATTTTCTTTCTAGCTTACTTTCAATATGTCTTATATTCCTTTTTGTGCCCAGTCTCTCCTGTTCTCCTGCTCTTCTTCTATCAATCTTTTATTAAGAAGGAGCTGATTTGCTGCTAAATCAATGATAATCAATGGCACTGTTATTTCAGATTCGTCTCTCACAGCCGAAACCGTCCCCTCCTTAGAACGCACATCATTTCCTCTCCAGCACGGGTGGACACAGAAACATAGTGAGCCTTTTACATATCATCAACTCTGTCTACAAATTGCACATCTAACTGCACGCATTCCCACAAGCCTGTTCAGCAGAGTGCTTGAGATTTTTAGTAAAAGGAAAGTAATAATCAGGAATAATCTGCTGCCACAATGGCATCAAACATCAACATCAAATTCCTGCTCTACACCGGCCCACAACTGGAGGTCCATGTACTGCTGTGCTTCTGCGCTCATTATTTAATTCACTTATAGACCTTTATATGACTGATGGCAGTGAGCTCATGATTGGGACTCATTTCATGCCTGTCATTGTCTCAGGCTCTGTGCTGGCTTCAGACCTGAGGGTTTTGAAATTGTATAATCAACTGTAAAACCTGGCAGCCGCCCAATATGAAGAACCACAGGGTACTTTTGTGATTCATACTCAGATTCAGTATTGAAAATGTGTGGCACTTACCCATACAAAAACCATCGCCATGCTGCTAGGATGCTTGTCAAGGTGCTCTCCTGTTTCTATGTGAAATTGAAATGTTGCTATGGGGTCGCTAGGGTTTTCTGGGTGGTTGCTTACTAACCCCAGTCAAAAAATCCCACCAAGTTTCTATGATATTCTGGTCCTTATATATTCTTGCTCCTGTTTTACTATACAGCATATCTTTCCTCGTAGCTTCACAATTTGAGGTGTCATTCATGTGTGTAGAACAAGATTAGTTAAAAGGATAGTTCACTCCAAAATGTAAATACTGTCATTAATTACTCACCCTCATGTCGTTCCAAACCTGTAAGTCTTTCGTTCATCTTCAGAACACAAATGAAGATCTTTTTGATGAAATCTGAGAGCTTTCTGTCCCTCCATTGACAGTCTACGCAACTACCACTTTGACGCATCAAAAAGTTCATAAAGATATCTTAAAACAAATTCATATTAGTTGAGCGGTTTAGTCCAAATTTTCTGAAGAAACACAATCACTTCATATGATGAACAGATTGAATTTAGGCTTTTATTCACATATAAACATTCATCAACTCACACATCAGTTGTGGTAAATTTGAGCTTCCGCAAGAACCAATGAGGATCATTCTTGTGTTACGCAGCACATTTGAGCTTCCGCAAGAACCAATGAGGATCATTCTTGTGTTACGCAGCACATTTGAGCTTCCGCAAGAACCAATGAGGATCATTCTTGTGTTACGCAGCACATTTGAGCTTCCGCAAGAACCAATGAGGTTCATTCTTGTGTGTTACGCAAGCCCGTTTGAGCTTCTGTAAGAACCAATGAGGCTCATTCTTGTGTTACGCAGCACATTTGAGCTTCCACAAGAACCAATGAGGTTCATTCTCGTGTGTTACGCAAGCCAGTTTAAGCTTCCATAAGAACCAATGAGGCTCATTCTTGTGTTACGCAGCACATTTGAGCTTCCACAAGAACCAATGAGGTTCATTCTTGTGTTACGCAGCACATTTGAGCTTCCGCAAGAACCAATGAGGTTCATTCTCGTGTGTTTTGCAAGCCCATTTGAGCTTCCACAAGAACCAATGAGGCTCATTCTTGTGTTACGCAGCACATTTGAGCTTCCGCAAGAACCAATGAGGTTCATTCTCGTGTGTTATGCAAGCCCATTTGAGCTTCCGCAAGAACCAATGAGGTTCATTCTCGTGTGTTTTGCAAGCCCATTTGAGCTTCCACAAGAACCAATGAGGCTCATTCTTGTGTTACGCAGCACATTTGAGCTTCCGCAAGAACCAATGAGGTTCATTCTCGTGTGTTATGCAAGCCCATTTGAGCTTCCACAAGAACCAATGAGGTTCCTTCTCGTGTGTTTTGCAAGCCCATTTGAGCTTCCACAAGAACCAATGAGGCTCATTCTTGTGTTACGCAGCACATTTGAGCTTCCGCAAGAACCAATGAGGTTCATTCTCGTGTGTTTTGCAAGCCCATTTGAGCTTCCACAAGAACCAATGAGGCTCATTCTTGTGTTACGCAGCACATTTGAGCTTCCACAAGAACCAATGAGGTTCATTCTCGTGTGTTTTGCAAGCCCATTTGAGCTTCCACAAGAACCAATGAGGCTCATTCTTGTGTTACGCAGCACATTTGAGCTTCCGCAAGAACCAATGAGGTTCATTCTCGTGTGTTATGCAAGCCCATTTGAGCTTCCACAAGAACCAATGAGGTTCATTCTCGTGTGTTTTGCAAGCCCATTTGAGCTTCCACAAGAACCAATGAGGCTCATTCTTGTGTTACGCAGCACATTTGAGCTTCCGCAAGAACCAATGAGGTTCTTTCTCGTGTGTTATGCAAGCCCATTTGAGCTTCCACAAGAACCAATGAGGTTCATTCTCGTGTGTTATGCAAGCCCATTTGAGCTTCCGCAAGAACCAATTAGGTTAATTCTCGTGTGTTATGCAAGCCAGTTTAAGCTTCCGCAAGAACCAATGAGGATCATTCTAGTGTTACGCAAGCCAGTTTAAGCTTCCACAAGAACCAATGAGGTTCATTCTTGTGTGTTATGCAAGCCCATTTGAGCTTCCACAAGAACCAATGAGGTTCATTCTTGTGTGTTATGCAAGCCCATTTGAGCTCCCGCAAGAACCAATTAGGTTCATTCTCGTGTGTTACGCAAGCCAGTTTAAGCTTCCGCAAGAACCAATGAGGATCATTCTAGTGTTACGCAAGCCAGTTTAAGCTTCCACAAGAACCAATGAGGTTCATTCTTGTGTTACGCAGCACGTTTGAGCTTCTGCAAAAACCAATGAGGTTCATTCTTGTGTGTTACACAGCACGTTTGAGCTTCCGCAAGAACCAATGAGGATCATTCTTGTGTTACGCAGCACATTTGAGCTTCCACAAGAACCATTGAGCTTCATTCTCGTGTTATGCAAGCCTGTTTGAGCTTCCGCAAGAACCAATGAGGTTCATTCTCGTGTGTTACGCAAGCCCATTTGAGCTTCCGCAAGAACCAATGAGGTTCATTCTTGTGTGTTACGCAGCACATTTGAGCTTCCACAAGAACCAATTAGGTTCATTCTTGTGTGTTACGCAAGCACGTTTGAGATTCCGCAAAAACCAATTAGATTCGTTCTCGTGTGTTACGCAAGCCCATTTGAGCTTCCGCAAGAACCAATGAGGCTCATTCTAGTGTTACGCAGCACGTTTGAGATTCCGCAAAAACCAATTAGGTTCATTCTCGTGTGTTACGCAAGCCCATTTGAGCTTCCGCAAGAACCAATGAGGTTCATTCTTGTGTGTTATGCAGCACATTTGAGCTTCTGCAAGAACCAATGAGGCTCATTCTAGTGTTACGCAGCACGTTTGAGCTTCTGCAAAAACCAATGAGGTTCATTCTTGTGTTACGCAGCACGTTTGAGCTTCCGCAAGAACCAATGAGGATCATTCTAGTGTTACGCAGCACGTTTGAGCTTCCGCAAGAACCAATGAGGATCATTCTAGTGTTACGCAGCACGTTTGAGCTTCTGCGAGAACCAATGAGGTTCATTCTCGTGTGTTATGCAAGCCCATTTGAGCTTCCGCAAGAACCAATGAGGTTAATTTTCGTGTTATGCAGCCCGTTTGAGCTTCCGCAAGAACCAGTGAGGTTCATTCTCGTGTTATGCAAGCCCATTTGAGCTTCCGCAAGAACCAATGAGGATCATTCTAGTGTTACGCAAGCCCGTTTGAGCTTCTACAAGAACCAATGAGGTTCATTCTCGTGTTATGCAAGCCCATTTGAGCTTCCGCGAAAACCAATGAGGTTCATTCTCGTGTTATGCAAGCCCATTTGAGCTTCTACAAGAACCAACGAGGTTCATTCTCGTGTGTTATGCAAGCCCATTTGAGCTTCCGCAAAAACCAATGAGGTTCATTCTTGTGTTACGCAGCACGTTTGAGCTTCTGCAAAAACCAATGAGGTTCATTCTCGTGTGTTACAAAAGCATGTTTGAGCTTCCGCAAGAACCAATTAGCTTCTCATTCTCCTCATTCTCGTGTGTTACGCAAGCCCATTTGAGCTTCCGCAAAAACCAATGAGGTTCATTCTCGTGTGTTACGCAAGCCAGTTTAAGCTTCCGCAAGAACCAATGAGGATCATTCTAGTGTTACGCAAGCCCGTTTGAGCTTCCGCAAGAACCAATGAGGTTCATTCTCGTGTGTTATGCAAGCCCATTTGAGCTTCCGCAAGAACCAATGAGGATCATTCTAGTGTTACGCAAGCACGTTTGAGCTTCCGCAAGAACCAATGAGGTTCATTCTCGTGTGTTACGCAAGCCAGTTTAAGCTTCCACAAGAACCAATGAGGTTCATTCTTGTGTTACGCAGCACGTTTGAGCTTCCGCAAGAACCAATGAGCTTCATTCTCGCCTGTTACACAGCACGTTTGAGCTTCCAGAAGAACCAATGAGGTTCATTCTCGTGTTATGCAACACATTTGAGCTTCAGCAAGAACCAATGAGGATCGTTCTAGTGTTACGCAGCACATTTGATCTTCCGCAAGAACCAATGAGGCTAATTTTTGTGTTACGCAGCATATTTGAGCTTCCACAAGAACCAATGAGGCTCATTCTTGTGTTATGCAGCACATTTGAACTTCCGCAAGAACCAATGAGAATCATTCTATTGTTATGCAGCACATTTGAGCTTCCGCAAGAACCAATGAGGCTCGTTCTTGTGTTACGCAGCACATTTGATCTTCCGCAAGAACCAATGAGGTTCATTCTCGTGTTATGCAAGCCCATTTGAGCTTCTACAAGAACCAACGAGGTTCATTCTCGTGTGTTATGCAAGCCCATTTGAGCTTCCGCAAAAACCAATGAGGTTCATTCTTGTGTTACGCAGCACGTTTGAGCTTCTGCAAAAACCAATGAGGTTCATTCTCGTGTGTTACAAAAGCATGTTTGAGCTTCCGCAAGAACCAATTAGGTTCATTCTCGTGTGTTACGCAAGCCCATTTGAGCTTCCGCAAAAACCAATGAGGTTCATTCTCGTGTGTTACGCAAGCCAGTTTAAGCTTCCGCAAGAACCAATGAGGATCATTCTAGTGTTACGCAAGCCCGTTTGAGCTTCCGCAAGAACCAATGAGGTTCATTCTTGTGTGTTATGCAAGCCCATTTGAGCTTCCGCAAGAACCAATGAGGATCATTCTAGTGTTACGCAAGCACGTTTGAGCTTCCGCAAGAACCAATGAGGTTCATTCTCGTGTGTTACGCAAGCCAGTTTAAGCTTCCACAAGAACCAATGAGGTTCATTCTTATGTTACGCAGCACGTTTGAGCTTCCGCAAGAACCAATGAGCTTCATTCTCGCGTGTTACACAGCACGTTTGAGCTTCCAGAAGAACCAATGAGGTTCATTCTCGTGTTATGCAACACATTTGAGCTTCAGCAAGAACCAATGAGGATCGTTCTAGTGTTACGCAGCACATTTGATCTTCCGCAAGAACCAATGAGGCTAATTTTTGTGTTACGCAGCATATTTGAGCTTCCACAAGAACCAATGAGGCTCATTCTTGTGTTATGCAGCACATTTGAACTTCCGCAAGAACCAATGAGAATCATTCTAGTGTTATGCAGCACATTTGAGCTTCCGCAAGAACCAATGAGGCTCGTTCTTGTGTTACGCAGCACATTTGATCTTCCGCAAGAACCAATGAGGCTCATTCTCGTGTTATGCAGCACGTTTGAGCTTCCGCAAGAACCAATGTGGCAAATATTACTGTTTTTACTGTATTTTTGATCAAAAACACTTATTTTAAGCACATTGAAAACTCTTACTGACTCCAAACTTTTGAATGTAATTTTTTTAATTAATTTTCAGAATATTTAGGCTACACAAATCCTTTTTTTATTAAAGAGCACCTATCATGGCATTTAAAATGTTCCAAATATTGTTTTAGAAGTCCCCAACAACAGTTTTGCATGCATGCAATGACAAAAAAGACTTTAGTTTTCTTATAATATGCATTTATTTTTACCTGTTTTGACAGCGATTCTCAAATGATTCCTTTAGTGATTCACTTTTCAAAACCCCGCCTTTACGTGACGCTAATCTGCGGTGATTGGTCCGATGACCCAGTCAGTTGTGATTGGTATAGTCTGTGCAGATATTTTCGGAAACGGAACGCCCATCAAAGTCTTAGTGACAGTAATTTGTTAATATGTGTCAGGAGTTATGAATATGAAAACCGCGTCTGTACCGTTTGATTGTAATATGAGCCTCAGCTGATCTCATTCATAAAAAAACTCCTCTATTCTCCTCACGAAGACTCGCGACAAATCAACCTCCCTCAGGGCTTTTAGTTCAAAAGTGTGCAGATGAGGAGACGTATTGATAGATTCTCATATGTCTGTGTCAAATTTCTAAACAGAGGAGTATTTTTTATTCAATACTTCCTCAAAATGCGCAGATAAAGCCTATCATGAGCGATTGAGTCTCTTATGTGTTGTTTTCAATTCATACTGGCAGCCGGAGGGCGCTCTGTGCACATGTGGACTACATGGACTATATATACTATATATGGACTATATATGGCACAGACAGACGAAGAAGAACCATGTGCCATATAGAAGTCCATAATAAAAGCTTCCTGAGATCGCGAAACATACATTTGACGACTAATAAACACTCAATCGCGACGATGTATGGTTTGTCTTCAAGCCACTTAGTCTTCAAATGCTCATCCTTGGGCAGATTAAAAAAGTTTGCTTTTGAGTGCACTTCAGAACAGCGTCTCGTCTCCATGATGTTTTCTAGTTTTCACTGGCGTCTCGTCGCCATGATGTTTTCTAGTTTTCACTGGCGTCTTGGAGCGCAATAAGTGGGCGTATCGTATTCAAATAACTTGACAAGTTGACGTCATCTAGTCAGAGAAAAAGCTTCGGTCTTCTAACGATTCTTAAAAATGACTCAGAGTCGACTCTTACTTTTGAAAGAAAATAACTATATATACGGTGCACTGTCATATTTCAAACTATGCAGGATGTTTTTGTTCACTTAGATCTATGTTACACACTACATGAAAGGTAAATTTCAAAATTCCATGATAGGTGCTCTTTAAAGACTTTTTAATTGGCTGAATAAATTATTCCGGTCACATTCACATCTCTGTATGTGTGTATATTTGCAGTTCTCTATGCTCTCAGAGGTGAGGGGGATCATGATCTTAGTGACCACAAATATTATCTCATATAATATAACCCTGTATATAATAGAACACTGTATGGGCCACTCACTTGTATAGTAACGATGCGTGGGAGGGGCTGACGTGTGTTTGCCCCGCCTTCTATTGCGATGCCCAGAGTGCTGGCGCTTTTTGCCACCCTCACTAGAGAGGAGGTCGGCTCCAACAGACCTGGCTGAAAGGTAGATTTAGAGACAAATTAGAGAGAGGACGGGAAAGATGGGGAGAGAGAGAGAGAGAGAGAGAGAAAGAGAGAGAGAGAGAGAGAGAGAGAGAGAGAGAGAGAGAGAGAGAGAGAGAGAGAGAGAGAGAGAGAGAGAGAGAGAGACAGACAGACAGACAGGAAAGTAGCAAATCAAAGAGAGGGAGAGAGAATGAAAGAGAACAGAGATAGGAAGCAAAGACACATTCGGCTTTGATGATAGACATTGCTTTGTTTCTGACAGCCTAAAATAAGGCCACAGGAAGAGGCTTATACCCAACCGCAATGTCCTCAGACAGCACTATTAGTTCAATCTACGGGAACAACAACACAGCTTATGCTACAAGGAAAGCCGAGAAGCATATAGCTAAAGGACGGCCAAAAGGAAGACGGACGTGTCTTGATTCAGCACACTGAGATTGGTTTTTCAGAGAGCTGTTGGATCAGTGATATGCGATGAGATGAAGTGGACGAGTCAACAAAGAAAGAACAGAAAAAAGAAAGAAAATGTATGTACCAAAAAAAGAAAATTAATCGTTAAAAGTCAAGCACGCTCAGACACAGGGAGGGGGAGGAAACAGATTTACGTGACTGCACTCTTCTGTCAACACTCTTTCACTCTCATTCACACTTTTAATACCATCCCTCTGTCACTGTCATTAACACTCACACATCCATCTCTCTCTCTCTCGCTCTCGGTCTCACCGGTTTGGCAGATGTTTCTCCTGCTCCGTGCCCATCCCGTGGGGCTCTGGTGCGGGCGGGACGTGGGCTGCTATCCTTACTAAGACGTCCAGATTCAGCAATATCCACACCGCTGTCCTCGCTGAGGGTCTGTCCGCTGTCTGAGAGCTGGGATAATGTCCCTCCTGCAAGAAGTTAGAATCAGATTAGATGCAGTTAGAATCGAGCTACAGTGGGTTTTTGTGTAGTCGAGCTGCAGTCTCCATCTGTTTGTCTAAAGATGCATGACAACACGTAATAGAATATTTTAAGGGCATTGAGCATCACTTCTGTCTTTCGGAGGATGTGCACAGTGCCAAGGGCTGATTAACTTATACATCCTTGATGAAACTGAGTTACAATCGCATTATCTAGGTCTGTTAGTCCAACATTGCAAAAACCAGACCAAAATATACTTTTGCACAGATTTTTGGCCCGATTTGCAGTTTGGAGGTGTTGGATTTAAGTTGACAGATTTCACAGAAAATGACATTGTATATGATCAGCACAGTCTCAGGTTTTTAGCGGCTTTCATTCCATCCAGTTGGAGGATATCAATCATGTTTGATATTTTGAGGTCATTTTAGAACACATACGCTGTGCCTAAAATCGCATACTGTCTGAGTAGGACTATATTTGAATTTGAATTTACTTTGTGACCGTTGAAAAAGTATGTTCTTTATACAGTAGTATGAATATGGGTAGTATGAATGAAATTCATATGTATGCCAACGTCTGCCATGTTGTTACGGTCACATGACCTACCAGCGTCAGTTGCGTCGTTTCACTGCCATTCATAAATTATCTCCAGTGGCCTCATGAGATAGTCAAGTGTCCATCAAATGCAGTTAGATACTGTTAGATATTGATAATTAATCATTCAAACCCATTTATGTAAACCTCTCTACCTAACTGTCGGACTCGCACACCCACCATGTTTGTAATTGGTTTTTTTTTAACGTTTGTAGTTCTAATTAAATCCTCGTCCAACGATCAATGGGCTGTGGGCAATATTAGCCATTAGAGTGTGCACTTCGGATTCTAACCGGAAAAAGTAGACCATCTGGGTATCTTTGGAATACTCATTTCAACATACTACGATTTGGATCACACAAATTTTAATTTCGAAAATTATTTAGGACAGATAGTATGCGAATTGGGACGCAGCATATGTATTAAGGCATGCTACTCTTTTGGCGTACTATTTTTCGCATACTATATGGTTGGGAAGTATCCTCCATTTGGACACAGCGATAATGTTTTTATTTGTTGTGTATCACCCAAGAACATGATTCTGCATTAGTTTGCGGTGTTAGGTAAACTCCACTTTGTAAACTCCATTTATAATGCCAGCAAGTGGATTATCTTCAATCTGTTAAAACGGTTTCAAAGTGTAGTGTTTTCCAGCCATTAAATGATTTCAGTTGGACTAAAGTGCTGTACATGGCATTTTAAAAAGACAAAAATACAGATCATTTCAAAGAGTTTGAAACTTGCAGAATCTGCAAAATGTTAAGAATTTTAACAATCATAACAATTATTTGTTGTTTTTTAAAGAACCAAGTGTATGTAAACCTTTGAACAGGGTAATTTTTATAAATCCAGCTATTATTTTGTCTTGTGGACTTATGTAAATCTGTTATGTGAAAGAGATTAAAGGGTTAGTTCACCCAAAAATTCTGTCATTCATTACTTACCATCATGCCGTTCCAAACCTGTAAAACTTAGGAAGCAAAGGTAGTAAAGACATCGTTCAAGGCCCAGAAAGGTAGTAAAGACATACTTTTTGATACATACGAGAATACTTTTTGTGCAAAAAAACAAACAAACAAACACTTTAGTCACATGGACTTTTTTAATGATGTCTTTACTACCTTTCTGGGCCTTGAAAGTTGCAATGACGTCGTTGCCTATGTGTGGTTCAGAAACCTCTCAGATTTCATCAAAAATATTTGAATTTGTGTTTCGAAGGTTTTACGGGTTTGAACGACATGAGGGTGAGTCATTTTTGGGTGAACTAACCTTTTAAGCAAGTGTCACACTAGACTTTGAGCATGCACAATTGTGTCTTTTTTTGAAAACATAATTCAACAATATATTCAAAATCCTGGAGTTTGCATTCTTTGTAATTATGCTAATAGGTCACAACATGACTGGTTAATCTTCTATTGGTTACATGTTTTCAAGTGATACAAATTTGCTGAGTTCACTACACTTGAACTTTGGAACGCAGTGAAATTTGCATGAAATTGTGTTTCCTCTCCTGCAATTGCATGCGTATGAATGAAAGTCAATGGAAGTGTAGTGTAAGCGCCCCTCAGGACAGCACAACATAAAAAAAAAGCAGCTTTTTATGAGCCCTCTTATTTTGTGAAATTCAACATAGCAGATTCTGCAACGTGTATTTATATTTATGACTGCAACTGTAGTAGTTCTCCCAAAAATCATAAAATGTTTTTTTTCCAAACCCATATGTTATTCATATAACTGTGTAACACATAAGGAAAGTGAGTAAATTATTGAATTTTAATCCTTTAAAATGAACAATTTCCCTTTTGAACATTGAGGATAATTACTTTTTAGCCATTAAATGAGTTAAAATAACCAAATTGAAGAGAAATCGACAGCTGGTTAATGACATATTAAACATTTGCAGCTGCCCCACAATGCATAAAATCTGTCCAGTCTCACCTCGTGCCTGTGGCAGCGGCCGCACCTCGTTCACATCAGGTTCTGCGTTGGGCCTGTGCACCTCCACCATGACAAAATGCTGATTGGATGCAGGGGATGAAGGAGCGGGCTTATCTGGTAAGGGGGGCGGAGGAGGAGGCGGCCCAGGTGGTGCAGGTACATTAGGGGCGGGTGGAGGATTCGCCGATGAGGATTGGACAGAAGGCTTCACCTTACTAGGAGACTGGACCCGAGGGAACGGTCCGATAGGGTGCTGGCTCACAATTGAGAGCTGAGGCACTGGGACATCTATCTTGAGGGTGTTAGAAGGAGATGTGTAAGGTTTGGGCGTTTTTGGGTGCTTAGGTTCTTTGGTATGGGAACGAGAAGGGGCGGTGAAGTACAAGCCCGATTGGGAAGAGCTGGACGAGAGACGTTTACTAAGTGTGGATTTTCGACCGGGACGGTGCTGAAGCCCTGGGGGAGGAGGAGGTTTAAAGGAAGGAGGGGAATCTGAGTTGGAATGAATCTCATCCTAGGATGAAAGAGGAGAGCGTTAGTGATGCCATATTTCATGTTACATTTCAAAGGAGATCAATAAAACATTTTGCATTCAATAACACAATCGCAGCAACTTACAATGCACCACTTTCACATACACCATACACATATAAATCAAACGACAATTACCCACAAATCATTGCTCTCGAGGACAAGAACAAATTCTCTCAGAACAATCGGTTCATTCAGACCAAGAGGCAAAGCAAAAAACAAACAAAAAAAAAACAACTGGAAATGAACAAACTAAGGCTGAACAGGGTGAGCAAAAGCCAGATGAATGAGGTGTCAGTGCCATCAGAAAGAAATCAAACCAAAATGTGAGTCATCTGGGTGAGGTTTTATCTGGGCCTGGACGTTCTTCTGAAACATTACTAATCACACGCTCCTGACTTGCTGGTGCCTGCACCTGATAGGGCTGTGCTGGTGCTTCATCAGTTTACCAACAAGAAACTCTCTGAGAAAAACTCCAATCGGCCATCACTCTCACAACGAGCAGCCATCAGCGTCAGTGTCATCATCTCCTCTATTTCTCTCTTTCCTTCAAACAACCATCAACTGTCTGAGTAGCCAAGCCTTTAGAACCGTTTGAGATAGGGCTGGGCGGCATGACAGTATAAAATGTGTCAAGCGGTAGAGATTTTTCTATACTGTGGTACTGTAGATGTGCAGGACTGCTTGACGCATGTTAATCTTCACAGTGACAACAAACATGGAGTAATGTGAAAATAAAGATTAGGACTGAAGGATTAATCATTCTGGTGCATGCAAAGCACTGTTTAGTTAGTTTTGTTTATATATTCCTGGTCAGAATTACTGGCACCCTTGGTAAATAAACATCTCTTGGGTTTCCTGCCAAAAAGCTTTGTTTTTGTTTTGTTTCATCTGACCATAGAAGCCGATCCCGTTTGCAGTCCCAGTTGTGACTGACAACTGAATATGCTGGAGTTAGTTTTTTGGATAAGAGCAGATGATTTTTTCCAAACAACTAGTGGTGATGTAGGTGCTGATTGATCCCCCCCCCCCCCCCCCTTTTTTTCGCTTTCTGGCCCCAAGACTGAACTATTTCCGCAATTCTCCAGCTGTAATCCTTAGTGTGTCTTTGGCCACTCAAACCTTCAACTTAAACTCTAGCCGTGCATTAAGACAATATAGACACGTGTCCTATTATCTCATTCATTATGCAGCTCATTATGCGTATTCTCAGGTGTGATACCCATCATTATACATGATCGTTCATGCCTCCTTGCATACTGGCTTTGTAAAGAAAAAGTGTCTTACAAAATTTAAATCGGTGTATTGTTGGGCTGGGTAAAAAATATTGATTTCTCGATTTTAATCGATTCTCACTTTTACAAAACAATATTGATTCTTAAATCCCAAGAATCGATTAGTCATCCTGTTTTCAGTTAATGAATGAAAAAAAAATTGTAGCATGCCTCCCATCCAATAAATCACAATAATCTTTGTGCTTTATTACTATTGATATGAAACAAAGTCTCAGATTTCAAATCACGTCTTTTTTTTACGAAATTCCAAAACATATACCGTTTTGGTGCTGTGGTGCGGTATCGATCTGCCGCCGCTCAGCTCAAGAGAACCGGCAGCACGGAGCAAATATGAATGGATCTTCTCTTCCGCCTTATACCAGTAACAGCGCAAAATAAACATGAAGGAGCTTCTGAAAGTGTGTTAAAAGATACAGGGCAACCGAAATCCGTATCATGTCACATAGAATAGCTCAATCAGTGTTTCAACTGCAGAAAGATGTAAGTAAAACGGCTTGTAAATGACATGTAACGTGACATTTTCCTCAGAAAAACCATATCCAGTGTCCATAAACTCGTTAGTCAGCTAGAAAAATTAACTCTAGAGAGGAGCATTTTGCTAATTATATGCACCACATTACATAGACTATTCATTGTCCATGCTCTTCAATATTTATTGCATGTATGTATGTATGAATAAATCTGGCAAGTTTTTATGCAGCCACCATTTAATGTTTATATTTCAAAAATCTAATTGGAGTAGAATTATGATTATGTAATTGTAAAGTTATTATAACTTAATTATGTTTCATATATTATATATATATATATATATAAATAAAATATAGTGTCATTTAAGTGTTTGTATACAAATCTGTTAATTTGTACCTTCAATATTAGTAGGCTAATGTAGTATCCACTGACTCCCATAGTTTACAACATTAGCTGAGAAATTTGTTTTCCTTAAGAAAATTTTCCATGTATTATATCTGATACATATCCAAAATAATCGATATTGAATTGAATCGAAAAGAATCGAAAATCGAATCGAAAGCTTGTGAATCAAAATCGAATCGAATTGTGAAATTGGTGTCAATACCCAGCCCTAGTGTATTGTTTTATGTGAAGGAGTAGGCTCAATGATTCTCACATCAGTTTGAAGCAAAAACTCTAGGCAACAACACCCATTAGTCAAAAGTATTGTGGACACATATCTATTGTGTTTTTGAGTTTTCAAAAACTGTGCATAAACATTATTCTCTCAAAAATACAAGCATGTACATACATGTTTCTTAGATATTATGGTAGCCCAGTTTGTGTTGAATACAGTGTAATTACACGTTTGCCATTAAGCAACTGAAAAAGCCTAAATGTAAGAGCATGTCAAAACTTCTAAAGGGCCCCAAAAAAGCTCAGACTCCTAGGGGTTAAGGGAATTTGGTCTTTGTGTTACCTCATATTTATACACAAGTCATGGCTGCATAATTTCATATTCCAAGTCACACTGTGCAAAAAATGTTAAATATGAAGGGGAAAATACTTCAGATATATTTTACTCATAAGAATTTCTAGGGGTACCAATTGTGGACAACTTGTGTTAGAGAAAAACACGAATGATGAAATAACACATTCATTTGTTTTACTTCAATGAAAGGTTAGATATTTGTGATTTTTGAATTAAAGATCAAAAGAACAAACAATGCAGATTTATTTTCACAGCCTTCTTTGATCATATTTACCAAGGGTGCCAATAATTCTGACCACGACTGTACGTATGTGTATATATATATTAGTGGTGTAACGGATCACAAAACTCACGGTTCGGATCACACTACGGATCATGAGTGACGGATTGGATAATTTTTCGGTAGAGTTTATTCTCTGCCCGAGCCCGAGCCCGAACTTGACCCGAACCGACGCGGGCCGGGATTTCCCGGCACTATCCTCGGACCGGGCCCTTGATCGTTTGTGTTTTTTTTATCATTACTTTATTAGCCTAATTGGGTGGGCAGAAAGCTATGCCATAATCAGAAATAATATATTTTTTAGCCAAGTAATACTACAACTAAGAAACAAATGTGTACAAAGTTGCACAACTCAGGATTATTCTAAAAATGCGTGTTAAACTCACAGCACACGCAGTGATGAAGCGCAGCATTCAGAAACGCTCCGAGACGCCAGTCATGAGCTGCTCGCGTAAACACTGCGCATTGCTTAACTACTCTATTTCTTTTCTTAACTATAAGTTAAAGAAAAGTAGCCATTTCAAGCTTTCTATACACATATTTCTCATGTCTGTGAGGCATTAGCTGCTGAGTTTCGTTTATTTATGAGACGCACTCCAGCTCATGTGCAGTGCATGTGATCGACGGGACTTCATCTCACCCTTATAATCTGCTATTACTCTATTTGCTTGTTATTGATTAAATCCAAGCAACTGGCTGGCACAACCTTGATTAAAATTAAGATACAATTTATACAAAACTAAATTCATTTTAAAGAAGGGCTTCAAAACTAAACTTAATATTAAACAAAATATAATAACCACCAAAATCATTTCTGACCCACTCGCATCTTTGCACTTTTCATCAGATTAATTTTAAAAATAACATTATAATATTTAAACATAAATATTAAACAAAATACATTGTTTAATGGCTACAACAAGTAGGCCTTTAGTACAGATGCATGTCGTTTCTGAGCGGGATTTGAGCGAGCGCTGTTTTACCAGTGAACGGTTTATGAGCGCGCGCCTGCATAGAGCGGATTATTGAGCTGAGCGTCACACCCGCCCGCTTCGCTCATTACAGGCTTGTTCTCAGAACACCCACGTATTTAAAAATGGTCGAGTTTAAATCGGGCTCGGGCTCATAATTAAAGTTAATGTGTCGGGCCGGGCCGGGCCGCAGACACAATGTGCACAGACTCGGGTAGGGTCGGGCTTGATTTTTTGAGCCCGATCTAAGCTCTATTTTTCGGATCAGAATAAAAGGGGGTGGAGACTATTTTTATTTGCTTTTCATTTAATACATGAAAACGTTTGGTGTAAACATAACCTATATGGGTTTATAGGTTAACAAGGAACTTTTGGTGTTAACAAAATTAAAATAAATAAATAACTATCTGAATAAATCAAACTTTACTCAGTTGTTAAAGTGTAACATTTAAAAAACAACCTGAGACGTGAAAATGGGCCTGAGCTTTTTTTTTTTTTTTTAAAGATTAAGATGTCAACATTCTCAGGGGAGAGAGTAGACTTCTCACACTTGTCAGCATTGCAATCCCTTTGTAGGCCTATACACTATTTTATTGATATCATGTTTAAACGCACTACACTTAAACGTTTTATTGAATTCATTACTTTATATTTATATAGCCTAGTACCTACTTTAGATGTAAATATTACGTTGCTCATGGAAGTTGCAAAACAGACAATAGACTATGTTAAAATAACAAACATTTTAAATTAAAACTTACGATAGCGACTCTCGTCTTTTCTTTCGTTTTTAAATCTTTTTACATGAAATCCTGCAGGTCATAAAGAACTTTGTTTTTCCACCTCCAAGAAAGGACAGGTGCTCTCCATTATTTGTCCTTGTTTAGCCTACTTAAAGGCCGTTTTCCTTGCTTTACTCGAGGCAAAAAGCCATGTGTTGACTTTGTTGACTTTACATTATATGCATCTGTGGTCGAATTACTAGTTTTTCGCATCGATACATATTTGGATAATGCGGATGCGCTGTCACTTTAATTCAGCTCCAGCACATCAAAAAATAGACTCTCGCTGCGTCCCAATTCGCATACTATCCGTACTAAATAGTATTCGAAAAAATAATTAGTATGTCCCAAATCGTAGTATGTTGAAAAGAGTATTCCAAAGATTCCCGGATGGTCTACTATTTCCGGTCAGAATCCGAAGTGCAGATCGATGCGCACTCCAACGGCTGATATTGCCCACAACCCATTGCGAGACGGACGAGGATTCGATTAGAACTACAAACGCGGATAAAAAGGGTTAAAAAACTACAAACATGACGATTACGTGAGTCTGACGGTTAAGTAGAGGGGATTAGATGAAGGGGTTTGAGTGAGCAATTATCAGTATTTAACCTGACAAAAATATATTTATTCAATGTTAGCCACATTATATTTCACCTGCAGCAGCATTGAGAACTTTTGTAATGATACGTTTGGCCATTAACTTTGCAAACACATGAGAGGAGTCTGCATTAAAGACCCACGAATGGCAGATCAACGTGCGACTACGCTTCTCTCCAATACGGTAGGAAATAAAATTGAATGGAGGATTTGAACTGTGATTGACAGGGCAGTTTAAACGGTGACGGGATGCACGTAACTAAGCAACAGAGTCTGTTAAAGATGACGAAGTAGTATGTCCCAAAGCTTGCATACTCTTCTGCTACACACTCAAAAGTATGTGCTTTTTCTTCACAAAAAGAGTACATACTTTTAGGACGTAGTATAAGTAGGCGAATTGGGACGCAGCAACTGTCTTTTAGTCTGCCATCGCTAAACAATTCAGATTAATCCACAAGTTAAAAAAAAACCTGTATATATATATATATATATATATATATATATATATATATATATATATATATATATATATATATATATATATATATATATATATATATATACACTCACACACAAAAAATTACTTGAATTACTCTACTGTGACATAACATTTTGGTCATACCACCCATCTCTATGCTGACAGTTTTAATAACTGAGTTTCATACAGAAGCCATCATCACACTGGTCAAAATCTGCCCTTGTTAATTTTCAAGGTGTTCAATGCCAGTTCTCACAATGTCCTCCATTCTGCACCTCACCAGACTATAACACTCTCCTTTTTCTCTCTGTTCTCCCTCTAAAACTGAAGGGCTTACCAGAGAGATGTCTGGCAGGGCATTGCTACGCTCGAGAGACTGTTCCCCGTTGTTCTCTGCCACACCGTCATTCTGGGAGAGAGAAAAACAAAAGAGAGAAAACCAGAACAAGAGACTATAAACAAATGAAAAACACATCTGTGTGTTTATCCCCTAAACAAATGTTTGATTCAAATTGCATTTTGTTGAGGACCCATTCCACAGAGAGGCATCAAAACAATTGCATTTACAGTCCTACATTTCAATCTCACATCCAGTCTCATTTTGTGTCCAACACTCGTCTCTCACGCACAAACACATACCCCACATAGAGAGCAAGAAAAGCCCTGATTTATCATGTGTGTGTGCTCGGTCACTATAAGAGAGAGGTGATTTCATGACTTTGGCCATTCAATGCATTCAGACCTGTGATTCACCTCATTATAACTCCCCTCGACCAAAACAAAAGCCTCATCAATTCACTTTATTTGCTTGCACACCACTTAAACATGGAGCCACTTGTGGACTAATTTGTTTCACTTGTGGAGCTAAACTTTGTTTGTTTTGGCAGTCCTTTTTGTAATATTTGTCCTGTGTATTTGTATATTTCATAATTCACATATAACACCTCTGTATTTTACATTTGACAACATTTAAAACTATTTGTAAGAAAAATATTAGAAATAATGGACCAGAATTATTTTCACATTTATAGGCCGTGTATTGTGTAAAAATAGCAAGACACGTATTACTACTGAATTGGCTTCATGAGCTGCATGCAAAAAATCTACATACAATGCGAACAAATGACTCTTGTTATGAGTCAGTTCTTTTTAGTGAAACACCAGTTTGATTCATGACGAAATGAGTTGGTAGTTACAAAATTTCAAACAAGTTAGGACGGGTTCAAACGGTAGGTCAACTACTAGTTTTTAACAGCAAAAACGCATTCTGTGTGAACCGGCCCTTATCATATTAAATCAGCCTGATGAATCCTTCAATGAAATTAATCCATTATTGGGTTTACTGAATAAACAAATTTACTGAATATAAAATAACCAATTTCTTTCCAAAAAAAAAAAAAAAAAACTTTTGAAAGATATTTGTGTGTGACCTGGGCAAGAATTAGCCAATGACATCAAACCACTGTTAACCCATTATGACAAATCTGGTCGGACGCAGTCGTTCATTCCTCCTTCAAACTAAAACAGACTGAAGAGCAAACTCAGAGAGCACAGACATTGTACTGTGCTCAGGTCCTCCACCTTCCCACAATCCCCTGCTGTGCTCCACTGGAGCATAAATCAGGATGCTCTCTGCAAGACTTTTTTTCTGGGGGGCGGGGGGGGGGGGGGGGGGGTTATCTGCTGTGACAGCTCTGCATATGGCTGATGAGGTGCTGTACCAGGATGAGAGTCCCAGAGCGAACGTTTCGTCTGCGGTGCTCCGCAGGGCTGCGGTGTGGGCCGCCACTGCTTCTTGTAATTACCAGAGCCAGAGCTGGCAAGCTTACAACAACACCAATCCACAGAGGAGGGCCACGAACAAAGCTTGCATACAAATATGTTCGCTCATTTCCAAAGTGCACACGCACACACACGCACGCACACGCACGCACGCACACACACACACACACACTCATACATACAGACAAATGACCCATGATGAAGAGGTACAAAGTCACAGCGGACACACTTTTGATTTACTACATGCATGCATGTACTTATGTCTGATCACTGCAACCCACACATATACACACAGACAGACATCAGACATGAGTGGTTTTCAGAGGAATCAACCCATGCAGAGAATGCAGAATGTGCTATAATAAAATCTTGTATGTTTGTGTGTGTATTCAAAAGAAACCCACATCGTAGCAAAAGCAAACTAATTATTTAAAGGTGGGGTAAGTGCTTTCTGGTAACCGATGTTGATATTTTAAATCACCAAAACAAACACGCCCCTACCCCAAAAGGGCCTCGCCCCTATTTTGATAGCTCCGCCCCACACATACATAATCCAGGCAACGACTATGGTGGAATCTGCTGTGCTAGGCGGCCGAGGGTATAATGTCATCAATACGTATAATTATAATCCAGGTCGAATGTTCAGTGAAAAAGTCATCCCCAAAAAACACAGTTCTCATGAACAACTCGATAGCACGAGCACGACAGTCCAACTAACGAACATATTACAGATTAGAGGGTTATAGCATCACAAAAACACAAACAGTTCTCATGAACAACTCAATAGCACGAGCATGATAGAGGTGACAAGACTAGAGGGTTATATCGATCACGAAAAGAGGAACCAAAGGAAACAAACATATATTAGGAGTTTATTGTCTTGCTTTTCGGACACACTTTGGGAGCTGACGCTTGAAACAGACAGTGGTTTAGCGTTATAGGATGGGGAAATGAATGGGTCTTTATCATCGCTGAAGTGAACGACGATACGATTGCAAATGGACAAACAAGCGAGCATGACACACAATCATATTCAAGCAAAAGCCAGCATATATTAGTTCTGTGAAACAAAACAAAATCAATGTTACTCGCCTATCGAGAAGAAAAAGCCATCTCGGCGTCCGATTGCAGGCCTAAGGCCGTGTGTCCATCAAAGAGGTTTTAGCCAGTTGAAAACGTCTCGCTGTGGGCACTTGAGAGCGTTTTGGCAGCGCAGCGTTTTTTTCATTTGAGACTTTTTGCTTGCTATGATACGGAATATCCGTGGAAGTGTTACTAGTATCTAATTTCACAGATAGTTTGTTTCTGTATTGATTCTATCTAAAAATGCTGATACAATGTAAAGTATTTACTCTGGCTCTTATTTTAAATGATTTTGTTCCCTTATTATGCTGCTTGTTTTCATCTGTTGATGTTGAACAAGCAGAATGTAGCGGTTGGTCAGTGTTGTATTTGTCCCGCCCCACCTCCACTGTGAATGGACGGCTGGGTGAAAAGTGACAGTGATGAGCGCTGCATTTTGCTCAAAGTTGAACATTCTTCAACTCTCGGCAACCAGTAAAAAACACTCAGCGCTTGAGCTGGAAATACTCGCACAGCGCCTCGTTACGCTCATGGCTTTCTAAAAAGGTGGCAATCTCATTGAAAACAATTGAATACGCCAGCCAGACGCGTGAAAAAAACGCTTTGGTGGACACACTGCCTTAGCGCTCCTTGATTTCTCTCCAGCGCTGGAAAGCTGATACTTCTAGCCTGATCGTAAGAAGTGAGAAAACTGCCATCTCTCTCTTTCTGTCGTCGCTCGGCTTAATGTCTATCCTGTGTCGTGTATTTTGCATAATGACGTGCAGCGCTCTCTTCTCCCCGTCATTAGTAGACACGCGCCTTACTGCTGATTGGCTACAAGTTTGTTTTGGTCCACGGCCCGAGACGCTTTACTAAAGCAGTTTTGAAATAACACTTACCCCACCTTTAATATGCGTGTGTGTGTTTGTGTTTGCAAAAGAGACACACTCAACCCCAAAACACACGTACTATTTACTATATGGATGTACATTTGTGATCATGCATGTTTATATACATACCCTTACAAAACTGTACCATAGTAACAATATTTTCCACTATGATTTCATAGGTGTAAAAAAGAAATTATAACTTGAGTGCTGCTGAATCAATTCTAGGGTGTTGTGGGTCATTGTTAGGGAGTTAAAGGGATAGTTCACCCAAAAATGAAAATTAGCCCATGATTTACACCCTCTCAAGTTATCCTGGGTGTATATGACATTCTTCTTTCAGACAAATAGAATCAGAGTGCATTTGCTAGACATTTTTATCCAAAACGTCTTGCATTGTGTATTTGAGCATTGCATTGCATTGCATTTGAGCATTGCATTGCATATATATTTTATGTGTTAATGCATTCACTGGGAATCGAGCACTCGGAACCATGCTCTTCAGGTGAACTATCTCTTAAATAAGGTGTTTTTTTGGGTTGCTATACTGTTGCTAAATTTTTTTGTGTTCCTATGCAGCTATGGGGGGTTGGTTACTAGACAAAAAGATCCCTATCATAGGTCTCTATGGTATTCTGGTCATTATAGATATTGTTCAAGTACCTCCTTCAATGTTAATATAGTGATTTTCAACCATTTTATTACTCACCAGGCGAAAATCCTAAATCGAATCGCTTTGAAATATAACAGCACACTTCTCAGTATTCTGTATCATTCATATTTGCTGAACAAATGATGCAGGACAAACTGCGCTGAATATCACTACAGTACTTATGCAAGGGGTTAGTTACTATAGTGGAAACAATGGTTACTGCGGTACATTTTGTAAAGGTAAGTGACTGTTTAACCTACCTCCATCATATCTATCAGCCAGAGCAGTCTTTCCTGTTTTATTGAGAGGGATAAGGAATTGTGTGTTAAACTGTTCCTGCAATTTACACCAGGAGTTAAAAATCCGTCAGAAAACACTTCTCCATCTGTCACACCAACATCTGAGACTGCTACAAATCTAAACAGCTGCACTTTCACAATGAGACGTAGATGAGTTGAGGTGAGACATGCCTAGACAGAGTGAGACAGGAGGACAGACAGGTTTCAAGCGACGGGCATAAAAGCCTCCAACGGAAAGGACAAAAGCTGTTTCCCACAGCAACTTTAGAGCCCTTCATCTTGTATCCTTGTAATCTGCACAAGCCTTCTTTGTGCCCAAATTGCCCACCAATTTTGTGAACGGCCTTTTATGTCTATGTCACACACTCATAACTAAACACACACACACACACACACACACACGACAACAATGCCTTCCACTCATCCCACACAAATACAGATGTGGAGAACACTTCCTGTCTGAAATGATAGATACAGACACTGGGTCTTATTCAATAATAACTGTGGCACAAGTGTTCCTGCTTATGTGCGAGGAAAGTTCTTAATCTCATTGTAAATGTGGATGCCTCCTCTTACCCGTGCAGAGCTGAGGGTGGTGTTGGTCATGAAGCTGGCTGAGGAGGAGGCCAGCGTATCAGGGTACGAGACCATGGAGAAGGAGTCCTGAAATCCAGCTCCGCCCCCTTGCCTTGCCTTCAGGGCTTCGATTTCTCGCTTCAGAACCAGGCCGTCAAATTTCTCCACATCCTGAGGGGTCACGAGCCCCCTCACCTCTGACAGCAGGGAGAACTGCAAATACACACACGTACAGAGCTGTGAATGTGACGGGCTCGTGTTGATTGTTTTAATCTCAGGGGTTTTAATATATTCATAAATGTGAATGTAATATGAGGTTATACTTGCTGTAAATCACCAGAAAATGATGGCCCAATATACTGAGGACATTTTTGGATAGTGTCACTATCTGTGTTTTATTAATAATAATTCATTCAGCCAATAAAAGGCTTTAATAAAAGATTGAGTATTAAATTCTGAAAATTGAAGTAGATACACTATCAGTCAAAAGTCAAAACAGAATTATTGTAATATATGATTACAATTTAACATAACTATTTTCTGTTTTAATATATTTTAATGTATGTAATTTATTCCTGTGATGGCTGAATTATCAGCATCATTACTCCAGTTTTCAGTCACATGATCCTTCAGAAATCATTCTAATATGCTGATTTGATGCTTAAGAAACATTTATTATTATTATTATTATCAACTATAAAATTATTATCAACAAATATATTTGTATCAGTATTCTTATTCTAATGATTAGAAAGATCAAAAGAACATAAAGTAGAGATTGTTTGTACCATTATAAAAGTCTTTACTTTCACTTCTGATCAATCCAATCAGCATCCTTGCTGAAAAAAGGTATTCATTTCTTTACTGATCCCAAACATTTTAAACGGAAGTGTACACGATATCACATACTTTAACAAAAATGTACTGTCATTGTTTCTACAAAAATACTATACATTTTGTTAATACAATATAACTATAGTAACATGTTATTATCTTCATAGAAAAAAACTGACACTTGCAGTTACCATATTATAATATATTATTATAAATATTTCCTTAAAGTAAATAAAGTTAAAATGTTTAAATAGGATAAAAAATAAATAATAACTAATACTCCTGTATTTTTTGTAGAAACTATGAATATTATTAACTATTATTTTTTCTTTATTTTGATCTTTGTAACAGTAAACATGGTTATAAAATAAAGTCAAGAGCAAAACTCTTAGTAGCAGATTATCATGAATCATTATGAATATGTTAAGTCCAAACAAGATCACATGGATGTTTACTGAAGAGCATGAGTGCTTGATTCACAGTGAATGGATTAACACATAAAATATATACCTTAAATACAATGCAAGTTGTTTTGGATAAAAGTGTCTCTAAAAGTAAACTAATGTAAATGTCTCCACCTTGGCATGTGTATTGAACAGCTCAAAGAGGGCCATGACAAGCTGCTCAACACCGATGTGGCCATCACGGTACTCTTGGATGTAGTAACCCATGGTCTGCCTCTCTGGTTCGGTCAGCAAATGTCTAGCCTGTTCCTCCAGCATAGCCCTGCTCTGGTTCACCAAACTGGACAGAGTCACCTGAGATCCCGCCACACCTTTATAAAAGCCACCCTGAGGAGAGGCAAAGTGGAAAGTGTGCAATAAAAGAAATGCAAATATTTTAAGAGCAGACTAATATGCAAAATTAATACTAAATTCAGACACCTGACTCTCAAAGCACACATTTTACATATTTGTAAAAATGAGAATATGACTGTGGTGAGGGGGGCGTGGTTTCGCGAGGTCTGCACAGACGGAGAGAGTGAGGAGACCAGTGGTAAGAAAGTAGGTCAAGCGCATAAGGATAAACACCTGTGTCTGATTACAGTGATTGGCACGGAGAGACCGGATAAAGCCGCTCCCCAAACAGGGAACAAGGAGAGAGAGACCCTGGCCGTTTCTCAATATGCGTTCTTGTCTGTACTTGTGTTCTCGTGGACTTGTGAAACGTCATCAGTCGCTGCCCAAATAATGTTCCAATTCAAAGTTCACATCTAGCCATAGACAAGTACAGTTCAAATCCCCGGATGTGTCCTTGATCCGCCCCTTTTATCGAGGATGCATCGAGAGGAGACTTCAGACTGACCGGTAGGCTATCCCAGAATGCATCTCAGACCAACGGACGCAATGATCAGTAATGCCATGCCCCCCAACACCCGCATGATACGCTGAACTTGGTTGTGCGCGAGCCTCTACTAACCTAACCGAGAGCCGAGCGACATTATCATCACGGGGGGCGGCATTGTTTTGTCACTTGCAACACATCCAGAATACACATAATTTCTGCTTAAAATAAGCCTAAAATGCAAAACAAGACCAATTTAGGATAGTAAGACTTATTTTTAAGCACAAGCCTAATAAAACATTTGAAGTAAAAAAAAATGTTTTTAAGTCATTATAATATTGTTTTGAACTGCTTGTTATTTACAATGGCAACTATTAACTGTTTCATTTTTTTTTTTTTTTGTGGGTGCGTTGAATTGTATTAAAACAACATAAAAATCCTAATAATCAAACTAAATCAGAATAATTATTAATGTTAATAATAATATAGAGAGCCCACAACAACAAATAAACAAACAAAAACATTTAAAAATATATTGTCCCGTTTTTTAATTAAAAGATAATAACAAATGAGATTTTAGTGATATTTTGACCACTCAAAGAGGAAATGTCCCCGGTTTCCATTTCAGAAATCTGGTTACCCTAAACTACATATTAGGCTAATGTTTAATATAGGTCTATTGTTTTTTTTAAATCTAAACGAAAAGAGGCAGGGTTGTGTTTTATACTTCGTTTTGTTATAAATATATAAGATAATCAATGTAGCTGCCTGAACGACATTTGTGTGGCTAAGATTTTTTTGTAAAAATAATGAAAAGAGGCAGTGGTGTTTTATGACATATTTCGTTTTATTGTAGCCTAGAATATACGTTTTTTACATACGTTATATACGTTTCGCCTTTGCGAACTTCTGACTTCGCGTCCGTGGTAGTTAATTCAGGCTCGCCAAGTTCAACTCCGGAGAACGAACTCCCGAGGACGGGAGGACAATAGTCCGGTACTCTGCTAATGGAACAGCGGCGTTCTTGATAGTGTTATTCAGTGTATATATGTATATTTTAGGCTACAATAAAATGAAATATATGATAAAACACCACTCTGCCTCTTTTCATTTTCATTAAAAATATATTAAACATATTATAGCCACACAAATGTAAAGCAGCCAATGTTATTGCATGTATATTTATAACAAAACGAAATATTAAAAACCCTGCCTCTTTTCGTAAAAAAAAAAAAAAAAAAAAACATTAATATGTGGTTCAGACAAGTGTGATTATCACTGTAATAAAATTAATTATGACATAAAACACAAGCCAGTCTATTTTTGTTAAATGTCAGTTCATGTGTTTAATAGCCTAAAAATATAAAGTTATGAAACTTCACTTTGCCCTCAGTAAAAATGATTTACCAGGGAACAAATTATAGATTAATGAGACCAAAGATCGGCTGTTAGAAGACGAATTATATCTGAAGACATCAGAGCCAGCGGCCGGCGTCAGAAGGACTAGCCGTGTTAAGTCTGCTCTGGGCGGGGAGAGTTCCCGCTGATCCACTGGAGCTCACAACTCCGAAAACGCCAGATCACATTTTCTATAAGGCGCTCTCTTTATAAATAAACCACAGATTTGAGCTTTAAACAAGTACATTCTCGCCTGAAAAAGTCCTAAAACTACATTTTGTGAAATATTAACAGTATTTTTAAATTACGAGGGGTTTCTCATCCGCTATGGACGTTTGCTGGTTGGTGCGAGATGCATTCTGGGATACCGGTCTGTCTGAAATCCACAAGTCTCCTCTCGATGCATCCTCGATAAAAGGGGCGGATCAAGGACACATCCGGGGATTTGAACTGTACTTGGCTAAATGTGAACTTTGAACTGAGAACCCGTTATATTGATTGAGTTATTGAGAGCGCTGTGTGCGCGACTTTACGTGCTGTATAAAAAGAATTTTGAATAAACCACGAGTCCCAGTCACGCCGACCCTACCTTCTTCCTTTCATACGAAACTTTCATCGAACCTTATCACAATGATTTAGCAAGCTTTTGGTTCATTTCTGATTTCATAACTCACATCCCCATGAGGGAGAGTAAGTGCAGTCTTTAACCCTTCTCCGTATTTTCTCTCTCGGGTTTCAGCCTCTCTTCTTGAGAGCAGCTTTCCCTTTAATTAGTCTCCTAATCAAAAAGCACTGCTCCTGAGTCAACATGATCATCGATCAGTGTTACGCTCAGCTCAGGAATGGCATGCTCTCCAGCAAAAGGATGAAACCACAACACTTTTGCAAACCAATGGGGAAAACTAGCTAGGTAACCAATTTGCTCACTACATACCTACCTATTCAGGATTTCACAGACCAATCGATTGGTTTGATGTTAATTTTGGGTCGATTACACATGCCTTAAAGGGATAGTTCACCCAAAAATGAAAATTACTCCATGTTTTACTCAAACCATTTACCTTCAACATCCTACATGTATAAGACATTCTTCTTTCAGATGGATACAATCAGAGTATAATATGAAAAAATGTCCTGGTTCGTCCAAGCATTATAATGGCAGCCCAAAATTTGAAGCCCAAAAAAGTGCATCCATCCATTATGAAAGTAATCCACACGGCTCCGGGGGGTTAATTAAGTCCCTCTGAAGCAAATCAATGAGTTTTTGTAAGGAAAATATCCATATTTAACACATTATAAAGTAAAATATCTAGCTTCTGCCGGACTGCCTTCCATATTCAAATTACGAAGACAGCATAACTGGGGCGACGATAACATCGGACGTAGCGTAAAAGTTTTGAATTACGAGAGGCATTACACTTTCTTCTTAGTTGAATAGGGAAGGCGGTCCACGGAAGCTTGATATTTTACTTTATAACGTTTTAAAAATGTATATTTTTCTTACACAAACCCATCGGTTTGCTTCAGAAATTTTGGGCTGCCATTTACTGCCAATATAAAGCTTGGATTAGCCAGGACATTTTTTAATTCGTCTTCATATACACCTAGGATGGCTTGAAGGTGAGTAAATTATTGGATAATTTCAACGCTATCTCACAACCAATTCATACTTATTTGTACGAGGTGGCTAATTTGTACAATTTGTATATGAATTCGTATGATTTGTCTATACTGCAGTGATGGGTAGGTTTAGGGGTGGGGTTTTGAGGTTAGTTAATTCGTAAGAGACCACCTCATCAAATACATACGATTTAGCAAAACCATACCAATTCGTACGAGTGAGGTCATATAATTTTTTACGAATTAGCCACCTCATAAACTACGTACAAATTGCCGTGAGATCGGGTTGGATAATTTTCATTAAATTAATTTGATCTAGTTATGCCTGCTTGGACAGTCTATTGACAGTCTTGTTGGGTGGATATGTATGTTTGTTGTCTGGTTTGCAGGTGCTGTCGAACAGAACTAGTGTCTATGTTATCAAACCATCTAAAGACAAAAGGATTTGAACTGAGCTCGATCAATACAGACAGAAATAGTGTGTGCGGTGAGTGAATGCTGATCATGCCTGAACTATTCTTGCCCTTATTCTTTTCTTTCTCTTTAGAACAATGTGTGTTTTGTGGTAATGTTGCTAAAAGTTAGATCAGCTCTATTGTAGAGCATTCCAACAGGAACGAATGCATTTTGGTTGCATCACACAACAGACCATTTATTTTCACAGTATTTCTGAGGAAAATTCCCTGACCTGATTGACCATGAGGCTAATGTCCTGTACTGGACATTGAGGAATAGTAAGTCTAGAAATGTGCTGTTCTTGCAAACCCAAAGGAAGAGACAGAAAAGGAATTAGATTTAGAACAAAATTGGCAAAGTGAACAAATAAATAGAAATGTATTAAATATATATTTTTTAGAAAGTTCCACAATGTACTTGGCTGAATGAATAAATAAATTTTAAAAAATAATAATAATAATAACATGCTATCCTGACCCAATATATTACTGTCACCAGGGCCAGAGTCCGAGAGTAACTTTAGACTATGATGTATGTGATCCATTTACTTTATTTCCTTTTTCTCTTGATTTAATCTGAAAATCCATGGATTTCACATACTGTAGATACACTCGGTTAGAAACAATTGAGGTTGCTACACATTTGAACTCAAATTCATCCTCACCTGGAGAACAAACTGTTTCTGAAACACTCCTTAGACTTACTTCTGCAGCCAAGATAAATACTGAGCCCTCAGATCAGTGTCTGACTAGAAGCAATGCCACTATATATATATATACATATTCCACACACACAGTGAGGAAAATAGGTATTTGAACACCCTGCTATTTTGCAAGTTCTCCCACTTAGAATCATTTTGTTTTTCATGGAGGGGTCTGAAATTGTCATCGTAGGTGCATGTCCACTGCGAGAGTCATAATCTAAAAAAAAAAAAATCCATAAATCACAATGTATGAATTTTTAACAATTTATTTGTATGACAATACAGCTGCAAATAAGTATTTGAACACCTGAGAAAATCAATGTTAATATTTGGTACAGTAGCCTTTGTTTGCAATTACAGAGGTTTTTTAGATTATGTCTCTCACAGTCGACATGCACCTACGATGACAATTTCAGACCCCTCCATGATTTCCAAGTGGGAGAACTTGCAAAATAGCAGGGTGTTCAAATACTTATTTTCCTCACTGTGTATATATATATATATATATATAAAATCCAATCCAAATCTCACAGCAATTCGTACATATTTTATGAGGTGGCTAATTCGTACGACCTCACTCATGCGAATTCATATGAGTTTTGTGAAACATTTCTGCTACTTAAAGGGGTCCTCTTTTTACAAGATGTAAACTAAGTTTCTGATATCCCCAGAGTGTGAAGTTTTAGCTCAAAATACCCCACAGATCATTTTTATGATGTGTGTACCTTTAAATGCAAATGAGCTGCTGCACCCGACCCCCTTTCTAGAAGAGGGCGGAGCTTGTTAGCAGCTCCGATTACCTCAAGCAGACATGCACTGAAAAGGTCAGAAACTGTTCATTCTTTTATGTTCAAACCGGAATTGGACAATGATGGAGAGACTCACTAAGAAGTGACAACATAAAATGCAACAGGACTATAAAAGAAAATATCTCCCTTTGCATTTAACTTTGAGCGTCGTAACTTTGCAGATATTGTTTATGCAATTTAATGCATTGTTTAATTTAAGTATTCATTTCTTTGAAAATTATTACTAACCCCAAACTTTTGAACAGTAACACTTCCTCAGATGAGAACACAAGTGTCTCTGTCTAGTTTGATGTTGAAAGGTTGAAACGTTCTCTGCCCTGCAAAGCACTCTGGGATATTAATATCACTGCTCAATTACAAAAAAAGCTAAACTCGTGCAGAATGTCTCCAACAAAAGATGATCAGTAAAAGTAGCAATACAAAAAATGTGTCTTTATAATTCTTTAAGAATAATAGCGACCAAGACATGATTGATCATGTGGTGTTACAACCTCCATGAATACCCATTATGACATCACTTGACTGACAGCCTCTTTAATCACGGGAACACATAATTGCTGATCAATATCATAACTTTAAGACAGCACAATCAGGACAAGTGTTTTGTCTGTCAGAACTTTATTGTGTGACACAGAGAGAAGAAACACCAGCCGTGTGCCCACACATCACACCCCAGTGAATTTGAATAGGACCTGAATGAGATCATTTATCCCCAGACTGAGCTTTATCTAAAAAGAACTGTAGATAGCTCAGTTCTAAAAAAAGAGCAGAAAGGCATTTTCTTTTAAATCAAATAGAGTACATATAAAAATGAGAATACCGTAATAAAGTGTCATATAGGGGATATGCTTCTGGACTTAAAGGAGGCTTGTCCTTGTAGTGATTGAGCAATGTGAAGGTCAGGGAAGTGCAGAGATTTTTGTCCAGTAAAGGGTTGGAAGTAATTGTTTCAATAATGTATAACCATCGAAACAACCAAAAACTGTACACAGACAGACAGACAGACGGATAGATGGACAGACAGACAGACGGATAGATGGACAGATGGATAGATATATATCTAAAAATGACGGACGGATGGATGGACAGACGGATAAAAACGACAGACAGATGGACAGATGGATAGATAGATATCTAAAAATGACTGACAGACAGACAGACGGACAGATGGATGGATAGATAGATATCTAAAAATGACAGACAGACGGACAGACGGACGGACAGACAGACGGATAGATGGAGAGATGGATAGACAGATATCTAAAAATGACAGACAGACAGACGGATAAATGGACAGATGGATAGATAGATATCTAAATACGACGGACGGACAGACAGACAGACGGATAGATGGACAGACAGACAGACAGACAGATAGATAGATGGACAGATGGATAGATAGATATCTAAAAATGACGGACTGACGGATGGACAGGTAGATAGATAGATAAAAACAACAGACGGACAGACGGATAGATAGATATCTAAAAATGACAGACAGACGGACGGACAGATGGATAGATATATATCTAAAAATGACGGACAGATAGATAGATGGACAGACAGACGGATAGATGGACAGATGGATAGATAGATATCTAAAAATGACAGACGGATAAAAACGACGGATAGATGGACAGACAGACAGACGGATAGATAGATATCTAAAAATGACAGACAGACGGATGGACAGACAGATAGATAAAAACGACAGACAGACAGATGGATAGATGGACAGATGGATAGATAGATATCTAAAAATGACAGACAGACGGATGGACAGACAGATAGATAAAAACGACAGACAGACAGATGGATAGATGGACAGATGGATAGATAGATATCTAAAAATGATGGACAGACAGATGGACAGACAGATAGATAGATAAAAACGACAGACAGACAGATGAATAGATGGACAGATGGATAGATAGATATCTAAAAATGACGGACAGACAGATGGACAGACAGATAGATAAAAACGACAGACAGACAGATGGATAGATGGACAGATGGATAGATAGATATCTAAAAATGACAGACAGACGGATGGACAGATAGATAGATAGATAGATAGATAGATAGATAGATAGATAGATAGATAGATAGATAGATAGATAGATAGATAGATAGATAGATAGATAGATAGATAGATAGATAGATAGATAGATAGATAGATAGATAGATAGATAGATAGATAGATAATCACAGACATTTGGATGGGATTAGATTTCTCAGAGGACCGTTGAGTTTGCTGAAGAACAGCAGGTAATTTGGCCTGGAATTTGTACTGAGGTTGTGTGAGGAAAACACACACATGGCAGATTTGGACAGGATTAAAATCACAAAGTAACATGAATGATGAATTTCTCTAACATCCTCCATGAAAAATAGTCCCGTCCGAATAGGGATTATGGCAGATTACTAAAACTTTAGTGTTGTGTTTTAAAGTTATTCTTCTCCATCAATTATGAAGCAAAAACAAATGAATTCCATGCCTGTCACATTACCTCTAACTTCTAAAACATAAGGCCATTGAGCAATACATTAAATAATTAGATGATCAAGATTAGTGTCACCTTGGTTAGGCGTTAATTAAAATGAAAAATGTTTGGGTTCGGGAGCTGCTGCCGGTTACAGCTCTATCTGTCTCATTATCTGTGTTTAATATGCTAACGGACAACATGGGAATAATAACTAAGCTTTTCAACAAGGACTCAGTTGTCAGACTATAATACTGTCCCTGCCTGACTACGGCCCATGTCGAAATTGGAGCTTAATTTCCTCCCTCTTGAGCTACATTAATTCCTGCGCTTCGAACAGCACGTCTATCCCAAGAGATGATAGATTTTTACACCTCTTTTTAGAACAGTGGCAGAGCGGAGCAGTCAATAGATGTCCTAAAGGCACACCGGAGATAAGCTCTCTGAGATAAGCAATCTTTCTTATATACAGACTAAACCAAACATAAAAGGTGTTGGTAGAAGTTTTTAAACAAATCTCAAAGTGGTGCCAGTGTTGAAGACGACAATTTGGATGGAGGGAAAATGCACTTTACAGCCATTACAGAATTACAGCTATTTACAGTCATTCTTATTTAAATAAATAAATAAAAAAACATTTGGTAACACTTCATTTTAAGGTGGCGTAGTTACACGTTACTATATGTACTTACTCCAGTATGTAGTATTCATGATTAAAAGTAACTAAAACCTAACCCTAACCGTAACTCTATAGTAAATACATAGTTAATTAATATTATTCAGTACTTATTTGAGTGAGTACAATGTAACTATGTCACCTTAACCATTTCACACATAAGTTTAAAATATTCTAGCTGACCCCTCAGCATTATTTTACAACGCATCACGTCATTATTTCCATTGCGACGCGTCATGCTTGTCACGACACACCACAGCCACAATAGCGATGTAGAGTTTTGTTTTTCCTTTTCATTCAAAATATTCACAAACTTGCTAGCTATGTCATCAACTACCTGATATTCCGATTCTCAAATACATGTAAGTGAATGTGTTTTATCGGTTAAAAACATTTATTAAGATCAATTTAGCTGATCTATAACACGTGATAGGTGCCACCATGTTAGTTCACACCACAATTCAAAGAATAGATCAAGGAGTGCATGGTGCAGGTGCACTTAGGGCGTGCCCGAATCCACTTTTGCTAGATTAATGACAGAAAAAATGGTCCATGGTCCAAAACAGTTGATGAGTTAATGAGTCATGGGTGTGTTTTGGCCATAACGTGTAATAAACCAATCAGAGTGTCATCTCCCATTCCCTTTAAAAGCCAGTTGCGCTTGCACCATGGCGGATTTCCATTTACATGGTGGAATATAGACACCCTCAACCTGACGAGTCAGTTTAAATACATGTGTGTAATGCCACGATTGGTTAAATAAGTAGACAATTTCAATCATCATTACTGCAAATAGGTAATTCTGATACATGCATTGACTATCCTTTATGACATGTAGGCATTTTTATCTTTATGAACGCAATACAAATCTTTGGCATTGTAATCTTTTTATTTTTGTGTTCTGTGTGTGTAATAAGCAGAGTGTACACACGTTGTGAACCCGCCTATAGGCGCATTTTACTAAAGCACCATTTAAATAAAATAAAAAAGTACTGTGCTATTGACTTTATACCAGGTTTTTGTTGGTAAAGGACATTTTTAGATGCCTCAAAATAGAAACACGCCAACAATGCGCCTCAACACACCTTGGTTTCAGACCAGCACACCCAGGGGGCGAACAGGTGGTCATGAGTGCATTTGCTATTCAAACAACGTGGCGCTGGACATGAAAATGATAACTTCGTCGGGCTGAAACTAGCAAAAAACACTTGCGTCGCACCTGGTGTCACATTGCACTGGGTGTATGATAGGGCCCATTGTGTATCTGATATGAATTAAACATGTCGTCAATTCACCCTTCGCCGCAAGTTTGATTTACAGGTGATCTGACCAATCACATCGTTGAATCTGCCGTCCAACAAAGCCTTCAGGAGAGTTAGTAGATTAATGTTGGTGGACTTGACCTTGGAAAAATGGTATGTACTGACGTCTTTCTGCGGTTGAAACAACATTTCTTTTAGTGTTCATTCTTGTTTATTTCATGCTTATCAATGAACTAGAAGGAAGAGATAATCGGTTCATGAGCAGCTTTAACTGAGGCGCTACAGTGATCACGACACATTAAAGAGCCACAAAACGGTATTTATTGTTTACATTCCTTAAAAAAAAAAAAGACAATTTCAAAGTTGAGACTTTGTTTCATATCAAAAGTAACTTGCTCTGTCCTGTCTGTCGGCGTGTTGTCAGTGTCCTCTTTGCTCCGCAATGCATTTTCTCTACGTGAGAACGTGTGTATAGTGTGAGAGCGCCATGGCTTGTCGGACATAGCAACACTAACTAAAGGGGGCGGGTCTTTGCGAACGGTCAATTTATAAGTATTTAAAATGATTGTTATTTCCGCTTCCATAGACATCAGTGTGTATTTTACACACTGTAAAAGTATTGTTTTGCTAATACTTATGAGTATTTAAATGTCTGCAAACTAATGCAGCGTTTTTTTCAGTTGAGACTCTTTGCTTGTTATGATATGGAATATCCGCGGAAGTGTTACTAGCATCTCGTTTCACTGATAGTTTGTTTCTGTATTGATTCTATATAAAAATGCTGATACAATATAAAGTATTTGCTCTGGCTCTTGTGTTATCATCTGTTGACGTTGTACAGTACAAAGCAGAATGTTGCGGTTGGCCCTCCTCCACTGTGATTGGACGGCTGGGTGAAAAGTGACAGTGATGAGCGCTGCGTTTTACTCAAAGTTGAACATTCTTCAACTCTAGGCGACCAGTAAAAAAAGCTGAACGCTCAGCGTTTGAGCGTGAAATACTCGCTCAGCGCCTCGTTACACTCATGGCATTCTAAAAACGCGACAATACCATTGAAAACAATTGAATACGTCAGCCAGCTGCGTGAAAAAACGCTTAGGTGGACACAAGGCCTAAGGAATGTAATTGTGGCAAGGAGGGTGTGGCAGAGAGCCGTGGGAATGGAGCATGGCCGAAGGCATGAGTGCTAATTAGCGTCACCTGTGCGCCACACTGGTCTCCAGTCCCACGGAGGAGTTCCGGAAGGATAAAAGGAGGATAAGACAGTGAAGGACAAGAGAGGACCAGGCCTGGGGTCCGTTCTTCGTACCTCGCTTAGTACATCTGAGATGATTTGACAGATGCCAGATCTTCTAATCGTGATAACTGAACTCTGACTAATTTAGTTCTTCAAATGAATTTGTGGATTGGATTAAAATATCTGGATTAAGTTGTCTGTGATTACTGCGCGTTCTTGTGTTCCTTGAAGATGGCAGATGCATCGATACTCAAAACCGCAAGACAGCAATGTAGTGACATCATATAATTAAAACACCTGACGAAAAACTCGACAAATTTCTGGACCTTTGTAAGGAAACAGCCAAGCAAACAAAATTACATAAAAGTTATAATAGATAAATTAAATGTGCACTGTTTTTTTTTTTTTTTTAACATGATTCCCAATCATTTACATGAATGATTTCTAATATTTGTACAGGCTTTACATTTTTATTTAAATGTTGTAATTAGCAATTCATTTCATTTTAGCTTTGAAGCAGATTTGTTATGTGACAGCAATAATATACTAAAAACATATCTATCTGCTAAAGTTTCTTAATGGCAGTATTTCAGATACATGTATTTAAAATACGTATTTGAAATACAAAATACTATTTTGTATTTTAAAGCCTTTGGAAAAAATCTAATGTAATTTTTGTATTTTCAAAATACTTTGAGCTAGTCAACCTCTTTATCAGGAGCTGTTTTGGTCATGTCATGGTCAATTCTGCTTGTTGATTAAAGTAGCTTGTCAAATGTGTTTGAAGCATTAACGTTACTGCATGTTAGGGATGGGTGATATCATATGACAATACATATCGTAGATCCGTAGCGATGATATAAATTGTGAATCGATGGAACTTTTTCTAAATCGTTTACATAGGCCTATCAGGGTAAGCAAATATACCTGTGCAGCTTTTAGTGGGCAGGAATAATTGTAATGTTGGAGTGGAAAAAGAAGCAAGGGCGAATTAGTTATTGGGTGTTATGTGATTTGTGTTATTATAACTGCCGCGAAAGGAAATTCAAATTCACACTTGCACGTTGGCAGGCAGTTTTTTTGTGTGCGCGATCCGAGACGGAGTGGACCGCTGACAAATAGGCCTACACTTTTGACTTAAAGGCCTTTTTAACGTGGCAAACGGTGGAATCAGCACACAGTTGCTGCTTTCTCTTTAGCTTTGTGCAGTTGAAGCCACTGTTGCCAACACATTTTCAGGGGAAGTTGCTAAAGGCAGATCGAGTTGTTGCTAAAAGTTGCTGTAGTAAAGTTAGTTTGTGTGGGAAGAACGAGGCGGGAACCGGCGAACGTTTAACAACTTTTAATCAAAATAAATGCACACAAAATGAAAGTAAAAGCGGCACGGACGACTGCCGCACACACACATAACAAAACGCAAACAAAACACTAATTAAAATCCAGGCCTGGTCCTCTCTCGTCCTTCACCGGTGTCGCTCGTTCTTATATGCCTCTGTGCTCCCTCATGAGAGGACTCGAGACCGGTGTGCCTCGCAGGTGACGCTCAATCACGCACACCGATCTCGCTCGCTCCTCCCATGTCTCTCGCTCGTCCACCTCGCCACAGTTGCTAAATGACGTCATTACGTAATTGCAAGGCAAAACTACGCCATTATGTAACGCATAGATATTATTTGAAATGCTAATTTAGATTTGTTTGTCAAATAAATTAAAGCAATGTGTTAGTTAATATGTATGGAGCCCCACACATGACGTGCAATAAAAAAAAAAAAAGTAAATTGTGTGCAAAATTTACTAATTTGTTCCCTTGATTTGCTAAACCATCCACAGGATTTACTCATTTGTTCCCTCGATTTAAAAAATGGTGTAGCAATTATGGGCGCAGACCTTATAGATGAATGAATCTTCCAAATGATTCATCAAATGAACATCCCTTCCACAAAGCCCCAATTCAGCTCCAGACCCCAGGAAATCGACCATCTATCACGAGGCTCCATTCTGCCCGGGGCTACTGCTTCTATATTATAATTACTTGATATCCCATGGAATTTTGACCAAAACTTAGACAAAGAGAACAAAACACTTGTTGTGATCGCAAGACAAAGAAACAAACCAGATCTCTGTCTTTTCAATGACCGTTAAATGAACTACACGTGACACAGCTAAAACTCCAAGCAAATTCCCAGAAAATGTTACATATTGGAATGCATCAGATTACTGATTATTGGACTTTCATTCAAATAGCCTTCGACATAGCTTGTTAGTCTGTTTACAACTGATACACGTGACTATTATGCAGGTATATCATTCCCAATTCCTGCAATTATGTAACTATTGAATGAGTGGATGAAAAGGCACCGTGTTTGATATTTTTTTGTTTGTATGGTTATAACCCAACAGATGAGCTGAATGAAATCTTTATAGAATTGATCATGTCCTTATAGTAAGAAATTAGGTCTGAATGTATTCTCTGCTTAAGAGCAGGAAACTAAATTACTACAGATAACCCAATTTTATGGGAGGGGGGGGGGGAGACACAGTCACCCCTGAACCCTAATTGGCCAGAACCCATCCAGGGGATGGGCAAATATTTGAATTTAACCTCAGAACACAGACGAAGACTGTGTGTTCATTTTCTGTTCATTGTTCAGTCAAGAGCTGTTCGCAGCGCGGTTCCAGAATCCGCCAAGGCGACGATCGGACGATCGTGGCAGACCATCAAAGAAAATGGGTTAACAGATTTCATTCAGGCCATCTGCTCTTCTCTCACTTTCCATTCTTTTACTTAAAGTTTATTTTCTTTCCGTTAAGTCTCGGGTTCTGTTTAGTTTCGCCGCAAAGTTACTCAACGAGTCTCTAACAGCGCGCTTCAACTTCAAGCAACGCCCACGAGACTTCCATCCAGCTTCCCAAGACGTCGATCAAAGACACGGCCAGACCTTCAGCGAATCAAAGACCCGAGAGAACCCCTCTCCAGCCAGGAAAAGGGAACCCCCTTTGTCAGAGACGACACCTGCGAGACACAAACGCAAGTAACATCTCTAGATTTCAAGCTGAAGTGGTGCATTAGATCAAATTTAATAACCCCGCCTAAGAAACGATAGGAGGATAAATTACTGATCAATGGTTTCTTCAGGTCATGTGTCATAAATGTATATTGCTTGGGATTTCATCATTTCTTTCTCTTAAGACTTATTCTTTCCTCACTTTCTTCCTTTCTGCAACGTATGAATGTGCGAGTGCGTGTGTTTATGTTAGATATTAGTTTGATGTGTTAGAGTAATCAATAAAGTTTCGTTTGTAGTCAAAGATAACTGTTCTTGTGTTATGTGCTTATGAATTTAATGTCTTGAACTGCCGATCTAAGTTACCTGGCTGTTAAATAGTGTTTCACTATTGTACGGATATTAATATCTGCTGCAGAGTTGATATTTACGGGCCCGTTCAAATGAACACTGGAAGAGTCATTTGCTTGGCTGTAAATTAGACTCTCTCATAATTCCCTATGAATTCATTAAATTCATTCATTTGAGCTACATAAACCTGTTTCCCTTTAACAGACTCCCCTTTAAGTTCTTACATATCGGTGGACGAATAAGTTCAGGTGTAAACATTAATTCTGAATTATTTATAAATTATAGTGTAATTCGAGTCTTTTTCATTTTAATTCAAATTCCTCGTTGAGTTATTATTTTATCTGACTCATTGTCGCTACAATGGTGTTGGGCTAGCTTGTATGGGTGTTGTTTGGATTAGAGTCACTTTCCAGAAGTTGCTAAAAGTTGCCAAATAAATAAAAAAATTGCTAAGGTAGTCTGAAAAGTTGCTAAAACTAGCGACACATATGCTAAGTTGGCAACACTGGTTGAAGCCTTGTTTATACTTTCGCAATTCGCATGGCTCTACGCCGCGAACCTGCTTACTGCGCTTGATGTGCTCTCTGTTGTATAATTCTGTGAAACGACAGAGGGCGACTCTGAGTAATTGTGCTCCAAACCATCAAAAAGCAGCGATGAGAGGAAGTAGTTTGCTGAATAATTTGTCAGACACTCATCTCGTGAGAAATTTGTGAATAAATGGATTTCTTCAAATATAAACTGATTAAGTCGTGGGTCATTTTGAGGACACATGTGAAAAAGTTTTTTAGTAGCCTACACTTCTTAAACCCTAACCAAATAATCAAGTTAAACCCAGTAAACTTGAAATTGTGACTTGTTGTGACATTAGAACAAAACGCCTAGATAGATTTCAGCCTAATAGGGATACAAGCACTGAATCGCCAATTCCACATGTATTTTGTGTATTTTCAAAATACAAAATACTGTATTTGTATTTAAATACATTTTTCCACACAGTATTTTGTATTTGTATTTTAAATACATTTCCATGTATTTATGCCCATCTCTGCTTAAGGGTCAAGATCAAGTTATCTGCATCACATGTACTGCATCAAGCCACTCCCATAATAACTGTCAACACCACTGATCTTTATGAATATGATGTTCAAATTTATGTTTATATTATTATATATATAATTATTTAAAATTATTATTGCCCCTGGTTCAGTAAGGAACTCTTGAAATAAAGTGGCAGTGGTTGGGACCGTTTTTAAGTATCAACGCCGCTTAAAAAGATGCAATCAAATCCTGTTCACATGAAACAAGCCTTTTAATTTGGCTGAATAAAACTAAAAAAATGTCACTTGGTGACAGTAGTGCCACATAAATTATATATGTTACCTTTCACCTTTAAGTGCAATATTGCAGTAGTGAGAGAATTCCCCAAGTGTCCCTCCAGTCACTAATATCCTGAAGTATTTTCAGAAATGTTTAATCTTTTTGTGCTTTATTGTGCTTTGTTTACTTTGCTAATGCTGTTGTGCTGAACCCCCTGAGGGCCACCGTAGTTCTTGTCTTAAAAGGCCAATGTCAATTTGCAGAATGAAACAATTAGCTTCAAAATGAGGGCTGCTGAAATGGGTTTAAGCGGCAATGAGTTGGCCAAGACTGGACTGGCATCAAACAACGTAAGCCTCACTTGGGATATTTAGAGATTTCGCATCAGGCAGTGGAAATAAGTGCCTTACTCAGCGAAGGTCACACAGTGACGAATTCTGGCAAAAAAATTCAGCACAACAGCTGAAAACTTCTGAGGCAGAATAATTGTAATATTGCAGAAGAATTTGCCATGTTCTCTCATATGACTGACAGACCGCAGTTTGATTTTGTGAGCATTGTGAGTGTTCAACTAGGCAACACTAGATACAAACAGACGTGAACTCGCTCTCAAATATCTGAATCACAAATGAGTTTCTACAGTTTCTACAACAGTTTCAAAAAAATAACGAACCTAAACATCGTAATTTTCTGTGTTTGCCCTCTATTTATGTTTAACTTGCTCCTACCTGACCTACAATTAATCAAAGCCCCCTGCCCCCCATTGAGTTATGTGCAATTACTTTCCCAATTATTAAGTGTTTACAGGGAGCTTTAAATGTATACTGATGAAAACATAATGAAGCATTTATGTGATTATCAATTTATATGCTTGGATGGTTCTGCGGGCAAACACTGGAAAATCTTCTTAGCTGACTGAAAGACTGAAAAACTATTTTCTATATAGCCACAAAAACATCATTAATATTATATAAATATTCTTGTAGTGCACGTTTGATGCAACGTGTGCTTTTCTTCCTTCAGCTTAAGACAAACTCAAGTAATTATAACATAATTTTAATTGTATTTAGGAACTGCATAACTCATGAGTGTCTACATACAAATATACGCTTATGTCTACACCTCAGCAGTGATTTATGGCCGACTGTGCCTTTCTTGCAAAAACTGATGTATATAACTTATCAATGTCCTCCGAAGCATCGCAGAGCTGCGAGTCTTTGGAATACAAAGTGAGTAGTTTACAGCAAAAGCTCAAAGCCCACAGACATGAGCCCAGACACTTCATCTAACTGTGTCCTTTAGCCTGTCATTCCCACTGTATGCAATAATCAGCCCCATCGTAATAAGTTAGTGCTCATGCACTGCCTGGGCTTTATTAGAATCCGTTGTTTTGTGCATAAACCTCGACTTACAGAGGAGGACCTTGTAAAACCCTTTTCATCGGGTGGGTCACCTTGCTGTTTTTATTCCTCGTCACACTCTCACCACCTCAGTCTTATTATGTCTTCTACTCTTGCACTCTCTTCTATCCATAGTTTTTCATGTTATTCATGTTATACAGACCATTTTCATGTCTTTAACATATAGCTTAAAGGGACAGTTCACCAAAAAAAGGAAAATTCTGTTAAAAAAACGTTTTGGTTAGCACTGACTTCCATTGTATGGGAAAAAATATATAGTCTTTTATGTTCCACAGAATAAAGAAAGTAATACAGGTTTTGGAGGTTTTGTTAACTTGAGGGTGAGTGAATAATGTGCCGAATTTTCATTTTCTGGGCGAAATATCCCTTTAATAATCAGGCATATTATGGCCACCTTACTAATATTGTGCTCGTCCCCCTTTTGCTGGCAAAACGGCCCTGACCCGTTGAGGCATGGACTCCACTAGACCCCTGAAGGTGTGCTGTGGTATCTGGCACCAAGATGTTAGCAGCAGATCCTTCAAGTCCTGTAACTTGTGAGGTGGGGCCTCCATGGATCAGACTTGTTTGTTCAGCACATCCCACAGATGCTCGATTGGATTGAGATCTGGGGAATTTGGAGGCCAAGTCAACACCTCAAACTCGTTGTGCTCCTCAAACCATTCCTGAAGCATTTTTACTTTGTGGCAGGGCGCATTATCCTGCTGAAAGAGGCTACAGCCACCAGGGAATACCGTTTCCATGAAAGAGTGTACATGGTCTGCAACAATGGTTAGGTTAGGTGGTACGTGTCAAAGTAACATCCACATGGATGGTAGGACCCAAGGTTTCCCAGAAGAACACTGCCCAAAGCATCACACTGCCTCTGCCGGCTTGCCTTTTTCCCATATTTAGTGCATTCTGGTGCCATGTGTTCCCTAGGTAAGCAACGCACCCGACCATCCACGTGATGTAAAAGAAAACGTGATTCATCAGACCAGGCCACCTTCTTCCATTGCTCCGTGGTCCAGTTCTGCTGCTCACATGTCCACGGTTGGCGCTTTCGGCGGTGGACAGGGGCCAGCATGGGCACCCTGACTGGTCTGTGGCTATGCAGCCCCATACTCAACGAACTGCGATGCACTGTGTATTCTGACACCTTTCTATCAGAACCAGCATTAACTTCTTGAGCAATTTGAGCAAAAGTAGCTTGTCTGTTTGATCGGACCACACTGGCCAGCCTTCACTCCCCATGTGCATCAATGAACCTTGGCCGCCCATGACCCTGTCGCCGGTTCACCACTGTTCCTTCCTTGGACCACTTTTGATAGATACTAGCCACTGCAGACCGGGGACACCCCACAAGAGGTTTTTGGAGATGCTCTGACCCAGACGTCTAGCAATCAAAATTTGTCCCTTGTCAAACTCACTCAAATCCTTACGCTTTCCCATTTTTCCTGCTTCTGACACATCAACTTTGAGGACAAAATGTTCACTTGCTGCCTAATATATCCCACCCACTAACAGGTGCCATGATGAAGAGATAATCAGTGTTATTCACTTCACCTGTCATAATGTTATGCCTGATCGGTGTACATTTATATATGTCCCCAATATCACTTTACATTCTGTTAATCTTTTGCAGATCACATTATTATTATATTTTTTTAAATACCAAAATAGCCAAAAGCCAATTCATTTCTAACATCATCCACACTCAGTTAGCCTAGAAATCGACACACCCTAGTGGCAGCAAATCTAATTTGCAGCCAGGGTCGTCTCTCATTCACTGTCTAGCAACTCTCCGTTGGCTTGCAAGCTGGAAAAACCAAACTCTGGTCAGGCCAATCACATCGTGTATAGAGTCGGTGGGTGGGCTTAACATAATGACGGCAGAGTTGCGGCGGTTCCGCATGCTACTTGAAAACAAAGAAGCTGGCGAACAGCGGTCTTTCCAATCGGCTTTGGCCGCGACTCTGGAAGACTTGGAGTTAAGCTTTTCTTTGAGAAAAGAACAAAGAACGGCACTGAAGCCATTCTTAAGACTGGAAGATGTGTTCTGAGTTTTGCTCTGGTTGCGCTGGTTGGTTGTAGCGTTATCCTATTGCGTGCAGAGGGAATTTGAAAGACAACCGTTTATCCCACCCCTCGGATTGAGCCCTGCCAATGGTGAGTTCCCAGACCCAACATCTTGATGTGGGTCTGGCTTGGCAGGCTATAGGAAGTGACTATTTTTGGTTTAAAAACAACAGCACAATTATATAAATCAATATGATAATACTGTAAAAAATGTAAGATAGTTAAATGTCAAAATGAACATATTCTCAATCTGTCACTTCCAATGGCTAATTGTAGTGCTCTATTTAATCAAGTTATAATTAATAATACAGTTTATGATAACACATCTGAAAGTGTGGTATATGCTTTTCTGGAACTACGTTCTTATATTACAAAAGCATATTCATTTTCAAATCACAGTTCAAAAGGTTACTGCATAACAGAAATGACCCTTCTATTATTTCCTGTTCTCTCATATATATTATAATACAGCTCTACGCCAGTCACACACACACACACACACACACACACACACACACACACACACACACACACACACACACACACACACACACACACACACACACACACACACACACACACACACACACACACACACACACACACACACACACACACACACACACACACACACACACACACACACACACACACACACACACACACACAAATGGTAAGAATATTAAGTGCATGAGACTTTTGTGGAAATCAGTCTGAATACAGATCAGCGTGGATACCATATGCCCAAGGGATCAAAGCCTTCTGGCTGCATCTACCTGACACCCTCTTTACCCAGACCAAGACGAAAATTTACAGCGATACCACCTTCCGTTTTCATCCTAGTCTCTTCCATCTCTTGCCCTTCCTGTGTCTTTCAGTTCTCCTGTTCTCCTCATTACACACATCCCCCGTCATCTTTCTTTGTGCCCGTAGTATGGAAAGAGCTGTACGGGAACAGGTGCATGATTGCCTAGCAAGAGTCAGAGCCACAATAGCCGTTTCCATATCAACCTTGTAGTTCGTCAATAATGATAGCGACTCTGTCCAAATATGATATGATCTGTGATTCTAACTCAGACTTTTTTCTTTTGATTAGTCTGGCTAAAGTAGAAAAAAAGCACACAAGGACCGGTTCTTTGGATTATCAAAGCAATGCAAATACATGAGTCTGATCTATTATGCAGCTTAATCGCTGGCTGACTCATTTGCATAACGACAATATATATCTTCACTACGGAGGACAAAAGGGAGGCTCTTTGAACATAAATAGACCTGCAGAAAAGATCCTGGAGGCATTCTATTATGTTGAATTTCTGATATGCAGAACTGTTTTGAACTTTGTAACTTTTTAAAAATGAATATTTCTTTCATGTAACACAGGGAACTGTTCAAAGAGTACACTTACCAAGTGTCTTGGTGTGAGTACGGCAATCCATCTGAAGGCACTTTTTGAATGTCTATAATTAATCATGTCTTTAAATGTCCTTTATTTAATGGCTATGCAAATCATTTTAGTTTTAATTAATGTAATATAATTAATACATTTTACACTTGAATCGGATTGGTTGACCAACGCTCAAAGGTGTGCAAATATTTTCAGGGAAATGCACAGCTAAAGTAGTCCCAGGCAGGTCTTGACCGCATTACAGTTCCATATCACTTCGCCAAATGATTTTAGTTATTTCAAACAGCAAAAGAACCAAAACTCACGACGACACTGACCAAGCAAATAAATATAGTAAACCAAAGGATAATTAAGACAAATTATTTACCACAAAATTATGTTTTATGTATGAAAATCACACTCACTTTCTCCCACTCTCTCTGCTCTCCCACTCAAACGCACACACATACAGAAAGGACACACACTCGCACAGAAACGTGTTGTCATCGCTGCTCTGTTGATTTGATCAGTAAAATAGTTTAACAACTTAAAAGCTACATGACATTTCTCACTAGCGAGGTAATAACGGCACTGTTCTTACAGTTTTGTATTAGTAGATGCAGTTGCCGTACGCTGTTGAGAGGGACGCACAGACTGAGGTAATTCACATACGCTCTCTCGCTCTCTCTCTTTCTAATAACTCACTGTATTAATAACTGCATTAGTATGCTATCAGCGGCTCAAGCCTCTGTTACTAGCTTTAAAATGACATTTTGGAGTTAGCAACGGAGGCTTGGGTTTAGATGCGTAAAAAAATTAGCCCTGCACACAAGAGCATTTTAAGGACAAAACCTGACAAAAGTCTTGAAATAAATCATCTGAACAATGTTTTGGTGTGTGGTAACCATAGTGTAAGTGGAATAATTGACTCAGGGACGTTGAATCATTGAAAAATTATGCACACCCAAGGTGTAACAGCCACTCTCCGCTTTGCGTCGTAACCCAATTACCACCTCAGGTGTGCATTATTTTTCTAATAATTCAATTCTGCTTATACTATAGTTACCACACATCAAAACATCGCTTAACATATTTTAACATGCTGTGGAGCACCAGTGACTGATTTCTATGTCTTTTTAAAAATTAAACTATTTTTAAGTAAAGTGGTGTCACGCCTGCCAGCTGGAGTGCCTATGACAAGCACCAGAGGGCACTCCTTCCGTCTTTGTCATCTCATCATGGACTGCATTTCCCATAACCCATGGCCCAGATTCATAATTGTTTGATCATTCCACCTGGGTGTCATTACCCTTGTTAACTCTGTGTATACAGCGAGTGCAGTATTATGCAAGTGGTATTTTTGAGGATTAATTTTACAACATTAATAATTAAACAACAACCATGTTGTCAATGAACACAAAAAACTCATTAATATCAAAGCGGAATATTTTTGGAAGTGGTTTTTAGTTTTAGCTATTTTAGGGGGATATCTGTGTGTGCAGGTGACTATTACTGTGCATAATTATTAGGCAACTTAACAAAAAACAAATTTATACCCATTTCAATTATTTATTTTTACCAGTGAAACCAATATAACATCTCAACATTCACAAATATACATTTCTGACATTCAAAAACCAAACAAAAACAAATCAGTGACCAATATAGCCACCTTTCTTTGCAAGGACACTCAAAAGCCTGCCATCCATGGATTCTGTCAGTGTTTTGATCTGTTCACCATCAACATTGCGTGCAGCAGCAACCACAGCCTCCCAGACACTGTTCAGAGAGGTGTACTGTTTTCCCTCCTTGTAAATCGCACATCTGATGATGGACCACAGGTTCTCAATGGGGTTCAGATCAGGTGAACAAGGAGGCCATATCATTAGATTTTCTTCTTTTATACCCTTTCTTGCCAGCCACGCTGTGGAGTACTTGGACGCGTGTGATGGAGCATTGTCCTGCATGAAAATCATGTTTTTCTTGAAGGATGCAGACTTCTTCCTGTACCACTGCTTGAAGAAGGTGTCTTCCAGAAACTGGCAGTAGGACTGGGAGTTGAGCTTGACTCCATCCTCAACCCGAAAAGGCCCCACAAGCTCATCTTTGATGATACCAGCCCAAACCAGTACTCCACCTCCACCTTGCTGGCGTCTGAGTCGGACTGGAGCTCTCTGCCCTTTACCAATCCAGCCACGGGCCCATCCATCTGGCCCATCAAGACTCACTCTCATTTCATCAGTCCATAAAACCTTAGAAAAATCAGTCTTGAGATATTTCTTGGCCCAGTCTTGACGTTTCAGCTTGTGTGTCTTGTTCAGTGGCGGTCGACTTTCTGCCTTTCTTACCTTGGCCATGTCTCTGAGTATTGCACACCTTGTGCTTTTGGGCACTCCAGTGATGTTGCAGCTCTGAAATATGGCCAAACTGGTGGCAAGTGGCATCTTGGCAGCTGCACGATTGACTTTTCTCAGTTCACGGGCAGTTATTTTGCGCCTTGGTTTTTCCACACGCTTCTTGCGACCCTGTTGACTATTTTGAATGAAACGCTTGATTGTTCGATGATCACGCTTCAGAAGCTTGGCTATTTTAAGACTGCTGCATCCCTCTGCAATATATCTCACTATTTTTGACTTTTCTGAGCCTGTCAAGTCCTTCTTTTGACCCATTTTGCCAAAGGAAAGGAAGTTGCCTAATAATTCTGCACTCCCTGTATAATGCCGCGTTCCAGGCAACCTGTAACCTGTGTTTTTCCAACCTTCTACCCGTGAAAGTGCACTGGAACGGCAGTCAAATCTGTGACTTCCCACCCGTGAACTCGTACTAGATCGATGTACTCCCAGTTACAAGCTCTGACGTCACATAGCTCACGAAACAACAATGACAGCCCCAAACGGATGAGGTGTTTATGAAACAAATATACAAATAACGTTAAATAAAATGTATAACAGCTTCTCTTGCTTTCTCTATGCGCCGTTTCCCTCAAAGAAGCAAGGAGTAACCGACTTTGGCGATAGAAATGATTGTAAATGAGCATAAGCCCCGTACGGTCCGCCATGCTTTAGCTACCACAATTCCTTGCACTCAGGCAGTTTGGCGTGACTTTGCCTGGAACACTACAAAGTCGTGAATCGTGGTTTGAAGTTGTAATTTACGGGCTCAAAAACCTGCTTGGAAAGCAGCATAAGCCCTGTGTATTCACTCATTTATTGCAAAGTCTTGTAAGTGTCACACTGCATTTCTGAGCACTCTCTCTGGATTCCCATGTAATGATTCTGCCTGGTTTCCTGGATTTCCCTGTCTTCTGCCCTATTATTGTTTGGTTTGTTTGCCCTGTGGTTTTGACCCTTCGTCTGTATTTTGGACTACGATTCTGGATTAACCTAATAAACGACTGCATTTGGATCTTCAACCTGTGTGTCAGAGCGCTCAGAAATGCAATGCGAAATGCAAAGTGGTCTTTTTTCAATCTCGACAAACTATACATCAACTATACATCATCATCTGTTTTGTTTTAACTATCTTATGGTGACAATAATTTCTTAATTTTTGTCAGTAGGTATGTAAAATGATAAAGAGTCCAGGCTTTAATAAGAAATATGAAGTATTACATGTAATATAATGTATTAATATATGTACATATTAATTAATATTTAATATCTAATGTAATTTATTATTTGTCAAATGATTAAATTAATTTGTTTAACATTTTGAACCATTTAACATGCCTGATTAAGATGAAATATGATGGGGATATGAAATGTATGGCATAGTAGGAATGGCCCTTATGGATTTCCTTGAGCAAGACATCTCTATAATGATAATAAACAGTGTAAATATATCTAAATAGTCTGAAACCCACCAGGATTTGCCAAGACCACTTCAAAAATCACCTTCACGATTTCGCTCACTCTTTTAACACTGCTGAAACCAAACAGGGGAGAACATCCTGTTCAAATATAGAAATAAAGTACTCACCTTTCCTGATGCTGATGCTCCCTGGTCCAGAGAGAGGCTGTGAGAGAGAAGTAAATATGAAGAAATCAATACCAGATACATGCTCTACAACCTTTTCATGAATCCACAAATAGATGTAGAATCATACAGAGACTCTGACACACCTGCCATGTATGAAACTGATCTAGTTTCTGGTTTAAGATTTATATGCTTTTCTCAGATCTAAGGGAGATTGAAGTTTGAGGCTTTTTAAATATCTATCTAAACATCAAAGGATCCCGAACAAAAAAAAATGTATCATGGTTTCCACAAAAATATTAAAGCAGCACAACTTTTTTTAACATTGAAAATAATAATAATAAATGTTTCTTGAGCAGCAAAACAGCATATTCATGTGACACTGAAGACTGGAGTAATGATGCTGAAAATTCAACTTTGCTATCACAGGAATAAATTACATTTTAAAGTGCATTCAAATATAGAAAACAGTTTGTATAAATTGTAATAGTATTTCACAATATTCATTATTTTACTATATTTTTATTAAATAAATTATATTATATTATATATTATAGAAGCTAAGTGGTCAATCACTGTATTGTAAGGTCAAATATGGTTTTATAATGACCACTAAACTGTATAATTGATCATTGTGCCAGACAACTGTTTTTTAACATAGCCGTGCTATAGTTTCATGTTCACTCTGCAGCCTTTTTGCAGTCATATCAAGGATAGCAATTTATCAAATAGTCAATTTGGTCTGTAACAATGATAGGTGCAAATACTTCCCTGTGCCAGTTCTGTCCTTGGCTTTAACTTGAGTTTGCACCCCAGACCATCAGAAGCTTGATAATAAGCCTTTCTATAAAATGCCACCTTGCATTTTTCCCCTGGCATGAGAGCAGAGCACCCGGCTCACTTCATCAGCTAACCTCCATTAAAGAAAAGGTCCAGAGAGCTGGCACAAGACACACCTGAGCTGCTTTATGACCCTGTTAGTGTGCTGCGCGCGCACACACTCACTCTCTCTCACACACACACACACACACACACACACACACACACACACACACACACACACACACACACACACACACACACACACACACACACACACACACACACACACACACACACACACACACACACACACACACACACACACACACACACACACACACACACACACACACACACACACACACACACACACACACACACACACACAGGTTCATATTTTCCAAACAGGTCGTGAAAGACCAGCAGTGTCTGGAATAATCCCATGAACAGACTCTTCACAGTTTACAAGGCCTAGTTCAGACTGCACGATTTTCAAACTCGTCGGACCACTGTTCTTTGAATGCTGGCCCAGATAGTCATGCAGTGTGAAGTCACTGCTGTGTTCACACTGCACGATGGATCGGCGACAGGAGGTTTCACACTGCATGACTGTACAAGAGGAATAATTGCCAACAGCTCTGTCCAGTTCGCAAATTACGTTTCACAACAAAGCACACGCGAGAAGTGAGAAGGAAACAACGCAAGATCACACGTGCGTCAGACTGGAGTTCTCGCACAAGACTGAAATTGTTATTAAAAATATAGACTGCTGGCCTGGGCAGAAACTGCCAAATTGTCTGTGCGCTGATTTGCAGCAAAAGGGAGAAAAATAAAAAAGATTATGGTGGAGGAAATGGTTGGGGAGAAATTGTGTTTTGCAAAAAGAGTTTGCGGTAAATAAATAATATTGCAATGTGCTGCTGTTGCGGCTGATCAAGCAAATGTTTGTGCTTTGTTTGTTTGATATAACTGTACATATATCTATTAAAATACTAATATGATGGTCTATAACTCCTTGCGGAACCTCTCTCATTGGCTGTCGGTCATCACCGATGTATTTTTCAGTCAACACATTTCCCACGGCAGGATTTTGAATCGCCGACAGGTCCAGATATTTAGCATGCCAAATCTCATCTGCGATTCTCCCCGATCGCGTCTTTGAGCATTCATACTGCGTGATTGTCACTCGCGTGCATGAGCACCGATTTGCCTATGATTTCGGGCATTTGTCAGTGATTTCGCAAAACCTGTCGGCGAGTCAAAATCGGGGCTAAAATCGGGCAGTCTGAACTAGGCAAGCCAGGTGCACACTGTGCGATTTTGGCCACGATTTGGCCGTCTGAGACAAATTTTGAAATCCTAAAAAATTTCTCTGATCCTAGGCTAAAATCTGAAGTCTTTGATCCTAATGGGTCCTGCACACTGTGCGATTTTTCTAAATCATCTGCGAATGTTGCTTGTCATACTGTACGAACATGATCACCGATGTAATACATGTCATACTGTACGATCTCAGTTGTCATTATGTCAGACTGTACGACAATCAGACGCGAAAAACGGACGCAAGCAAGAGACTCGTACGGACTGAGTTTTACGTCATCAATCCGTGACACGTTCGGTAACGGTGAGCCGCATTCACAGACACAATCGTAGCGTTCAGCAAACAACAAAAACAAGCGGTGGCATTTTTCAATCACCTGACTCTTTTCGACATGTTCCCTGTTGTGATTTGATGTTGTCGCACGAAATGCGTCTTCAGGTTCTGCGCTCCTATTGGTTCTTGATTTGACGGTCGTCCTAGGAGAAGTCACACTGCAGGATTGCGCCTCAAATCTTCTGACACTGCCAGAATTTTGTCCGTGGTAAAATTTGATCGCAACGGTCATTAATCGGTTGTCGGTGCACATGTCAAACTAAGGATCAAAGACTTCAGATTTTAGCCTAGGATCAGAGAAATCTTTTAGTATTTCAAAATTGGTCTCAGACGGCCAAATCGTGGCCAAAATCGCATAGTGTGCACCCGGCTTTAGTTTGACGTGTAATTTTTATAATTTAGTTTTTAACACTAGACAGAATAACACACAAGTAGACCAGCAGTGCAGTCTGACAAACTAGTTTTAGCAAAACCCAAATTCATATATCAATATTTTTGGCATGATTCAGCATATCTAACTTATTTATTTGTTGAAATTTAGGATAATTAAAAAAATAAAATAAACAATTCCAGCCAAAATGTTTAATTATAGTTAATGTAGTGATTACCGGTACTTCCATTTCTGCCGTTATGGCATTTCTGTGCTGTGTCAGAGATGTTAGCATGTCTTTAATAAGATCAGTCACAAACATGATCCCTAAATTATCTAATTTGTAGTGTTTTAATTACTCACTGATATATGCTGCTAAAGAAACTTTTATGTCTCTTAAAAGTCTTCATCCGTACTCCTAACAATTTTGGACACATTACAAGTAACACGAGTTAAGTAATCAGATTAGTTTTTACAAGTAACTAGTAAAGTAACACATTACTTTTCAATTTACAACAAAATATCTGTAACTTTTTTCAAATAAGTAATGTGAGTAACTTTGTTTGCCCATTTATTGACTGACAGCTCTCCTGTCCACATTGCGAGAAATCGGGAGTAAATACAGAGATGTTGTGTGCGCTGTGTAAACATGATGGTTATTGTAGTTCTAGACTAAATGTGAGCTTGCATTTACTTATCTCACCTACACAAAAACAGATTCAGTATTCCTCAAAACGAATAAAAAACTGTGAAATGAGAACTCAGAATATTAGACAATAATTATGTTTAAATAACACAAATATACTTTATGTATTTAATCACACTTTTAGCTAATGTCTTTGCTGCTGACCTTCAATGATCTTAATTTAGAAACTAATAAGTTAACTAATAGCTTTCCCATCTATTCACATGGCTCATTTATCTCTCTGTCTTTCCTTATTTACTCACATTCCTATCACTCCCTCATACTCACCCTGTGACACTGCTGCTGGCAGAACTATCTGTGATTTGTGAGCTTGCAATCCACTTGGTCTCGCCCACTACGGTGCGGGCATGAGGCAGACGCCCGACATCCTTCACCGTCATCATCAGATGGTGTGAAGACTTCAGCACTCGTACAGCCTCATCATGTGGGATGCCGAGGAAACTCCGTCCGTTCACCTCCAGGATTTGATCCCCCACCTGTAGAAAAGACGGGGCAGAGACAGGAGAAGGTGGGTGGGCCGGTGGTGGCAGAGCGGTGCGGGAGGTAAAGGGGGGTAGTGATGAGGCCGGAGACGAGGCAGTCTGGACATCCAGAGGTCGAATATGGTAGAGTGGTGTGGTCAGGTCAAATTTGTGGAACAATAGAGAAGGTTTTGATGAGATAAATGAAAATTACACATCAATAGACAAACACATCTTAAATAGTCATGCCCACCTTAAAAAGAGAATGCAAAAAGAGCACAAGAAAAAAAATCCTTCTCTAAAATAGCTAAATTAGAGCATAAGACCATAAAAAGCCTATAGCATTGTTGCTATTGTTTAATAAAACTAAAGCTGTTAAAGATCAAGACGCTACATATATATAAAAGCTCTTACTCAACTTAAATAACTTGATAGAAAAATCTAAAAATCTAGTTTCCTTGGGAACTACCTGACATATAAGTTGGAGTACTAAATTTACAAAAAAGATATAATAAATAATACTAATGACAAATTAACATAATAAATATACTACCTAAACTAAATAAAAAACTGAAAATTAAAAAAGAAAATTCAAAATATTAATATTATTAATATAGTATCTATTAATAATATTATTAACAGATACTATAATAGTATATTAATAAAACTAAAATAATAATACTTTTTTTTTCCAAATATTACCCCAATATGATGATTTCCTTGCAAGGGCACCCTTCAAAAATATAAAGTCGCTAAATATTTAAACATTAAAAAAAAAAAAAAACATGATATTATAAAGACAATATGTCGTTTTGAAAATGTAAATGTGACAATTAATAAAAATGTAAATATCTGACAACAAAAAAAAGGATGAAACGATTAGAAAATACCAGAAAATAAAAATTCTCTCATGATTTCCAATCAGCCTTTAGAAAGTTGCTTCCTCAAAAGTTGTAATTTCTGGTATTTTTAAGTATATCTGCCACTTTTGCTTTGACCAACGGAGAAAAAAAAGCATTACAATAAATCACGCTACCAACGGTGATTAAATCTAATGATCGCTTAGCTCATATCACATCAAACCATGAAAATTATTATTCTTGTTATACTTTGTTTCTCAAATTGTTAATGTTAACAACATCAGCATTGCATGACTGTATATTTAGTGTGTATTAGCGTTACCTGTAGATTTCTGTACAGTCTAATCTTTTACTTTTGACTATGGGTGAATCTCCAGTTGTCACTGATGATTGTCATTGGACCTTTCTGCATTACAATCTGCTATCAAAATGATAAATTGTATTATTCCTGCTGCTGTGAGAAAAGGCTATAATGATCAGCCACCTGCAGCATCCTCACATGTGATATAGCCTACTAGCCGGACTCCTTTATGTATACAGACGTGACGTACGGACGCAAAGACAAACGGCACCATGCTCGAATTCCCCAAAGCAAGATACCAGTACCACTCAAATTATAGCACATTATTACAAGCTTACCGTCGTGAATTGAGTTAAAGTAAGGAGATAGTTTTGAACACTTGTACTAACACTGGCTGGTTATATATGTTCAAAAATTGATTTTGGATCATTTTTAACAAAAGAAAAGTTACAGACTGTAGCTTTAAATACATAGAATACATGGCATTCCAAATGCCTTTAACCTAGAAACTGGATTTAAAAAACACTGGATAAAAAGAGAGAGAGGGGCGTTCAGTCCACCGCATGCCACTGAAATGAAAAGATTACATTTAGATGGCAAGGTACGTAGTCCCACATATACTGTAAATGTAATACATCAATCGCTTCATTTCTTAGTATTGGATGAGAAACTGAATTGTCCCCAAAAAACAGAGACATGCTGCAGCTTTAGTTCAGGCCTGTGCAACAAATGTAGTACATTTCTTCTGCATCACTCTGACAGTCTCCCTAGCAAATCTCCTCATCTCATCTCATTCATTCATCCTCCCACTCGTTGATCTGCTCTTTATCTTTTTCCCATGCTCCCTCTGCTTGTCACTCATTTATATCATTCATTGTCTCTTCTTTTGCCAGTCCGACTCTGAGTAAAATATTTCTATTTGTGAAGCTCTTACTGTGGGATTAACTCGTCACAACAGCCATCCGGCTCCATTTCTCTTTATCTCACTCTCTTTCTGTTTTCATCACTATCTTCGGTAACACCTTACAATAAGGTTTCATTAGTTAACATGAACTAATAATGAACTGCACTTATAAAGCATTTATTTAACTTTGTTAATGTTCATTTCAACATTTACTAATGCTTTATTAAAATCTTGTTAACATTAGTTAATGCACTGTGAACTAACATGAACAAACCATGAACAGCTGTATTTTTATTAACTAACGTTAACAAAGATTAACTAATGCTGAGCAGAGGTGTTGTTCATGGTTAGTTCATGTTAACTAATGAATCAACTAATACAACCTTATTGTAAAGTGTTACCCTATCTTCTTCTCTCAGTTTCATCCCAGGTCTCCTTATAGATCAATACCTGTACTGCCCCTCTGCCCGCCCAAAGACACTTGAGGGTAATTAAAGAGGCTTTGCAGTAATCGTGATATTAATAAATGATGGTGTTGTGCAGCTTTGTTTTCCCAAAGAACACAAGAGAGGTATTTGAAATCAATGCGGCAGATATAAGCTCTTGCTTTCCCTAGCGAAAGATCCAATCATTAGCTCAGGTTTATCTCCAGGCATTTCTCTTCAGTATATCACCTCAGAGTGTTCAAACACCATGAGATACCAGATATTGTTATTACAGGAAACACATCAAACCACTGAGGAATGTGAGCGAGGGCTCTGGAAACAATTACTTCACTCAAAACTTAAAGTTGTTCCAAACCTGTATGACATTCTTTCTACTGTGAAGCACAAAACGAGAAATTCTCAAGAATGTCCATGCAACTATTTTTTAAAAAACAGTGCTATAAATAGAAACGATAATGGCTATGGTTATAAAACTCCAAAAATGACAAAAACACACCTTAAAAGCGTCATAAGTCAAACTTGATTTCAGTCTGTTCCTGAAATTAAATTAAATTAGATTAACTAAAATGAAAATTAGAACTGAACTTTGTTAAATAAATGTATTTAAGTACTAAAATTACTAAATCTAAAACTGAAAAAAAATATAGCTATATAGACTTAGATATATAGCTATAGAATAAAAACTTAAAAAAGAAAACTGAAAATATACAAATCAAATCTAATTCAAAATATTAATAAATACTATTATAGAATATAAATAATACTAAAATAACATTGCAATGGACAACTTTTATGATGCCTTAATAGTCACTGGTTTGATTTCATTGTTTCTAATTGGAAGATGTTGATATAGATTAATCATATTAATAATACGTTTATTTAAATCGAAACCTTGTTAAAATTGAAAAAAGAACCACATGACAGGAGTAGACTAAAAAACCTGGAGCGTTTTAGGAAACAAAAAGTAATTGCATGATCGAGAATTTTTTTATCTAGATGTAATCCAAGAATTTTAATTGAGCACTTTAAAAGGTGCACTATGTAACTTTTCCGTCCACTAGAGGTCGCCTATTCAAAACAAAGGCGTAGTTTGATGACGCCATGTTTGAGCGCAGAATCTTGGGACGTGGTCTTCACCTCACAGCCGGTGGAAAAGAATCGGGATAGGACTCAGGTAGGGGTGCACCGATCCAACTTTTTCAGTCCCGATGCCTGGGCTTTGTGTATCTGTCGAAACCCGATACCGATCCGATACTATTGTTGAATTAATAATAAACTGTACATCTTCCACCTTATACCTTCCTTGAAGAGACTAAAGGCACCAGACTTTACTAACTAAACATAACTAAGACAAAATAACAGATGTATGTAAAGTGTTGAATTCTTATTTATTTAAAAAACAATTGTGCATTCAAATCTAAAATCTAAAAAAGTAATCTGACAGTTTCCAAACATTTTTTACACTACAGATAATTGTTTTGGTATATAATCATATCAATATTAAAAAGTAGCACTACAAATTAACAAATAGCCTAATTTTCTGCCATATGCAATTTAATAAAAATTATCAGCTAACTAATAACAACTTTGTTCTGGTTTCACCTCATTCCAGTCTATATGATTGTAGGCTAGGCCTATTTATTTTACTACACATTGTCAACAGAAATAAGCTGAAATACTGTTGATAATTAAAAATAATTCTTACCCACTCTTGCTAAATTGGGTAAGCACACTTGTGTTCTCTTTTCAGATGCGTTCTGAGTAAATTAATAAACTGATTGGTGAGTTCAGTGTTGGACAGATCAGTTGTTCTAACCTGTCGTTTAAATGATTCGGTTCAAAGGAGTCATTAGCGGGGCCGGATCTAGGCATGGGCAGGGGTGGGCTGAGCCCACCCAAACGTCTGCCTTGCCCACCCAATCAGAATTTAGGAACTGATAGTGTTCATTTGTTTTTACTATTTTTGCATTGATTAAAACAATCTGAGATGGGCTCGGTGTTGAAAGTTTTGATGAGGGGCTGTAGAATGCCCCAAACAATCACAAAAATAACACCAGAATGTTTTCTTTATTAACGGAAAATAAGCTTTGTAAGCTACGCGCGCGCTTCTGTAGCAGAAGAGCAGAGGCTGCAGTTACACGAACGAAAACGGGCAGAAATATTTGCGTGCTATTAAGGTAATTACGAGATGTTGTATTCGTGAATATGTATCATGTAAATATTAATATGCATCTCTGATTTTATTTATTTATTCGTGCCAAGTTGAAATGCACGCTCATTTAAGAACGTGCATTTATTGCATTGACAGAGCTAGAACATAATGTAGCTACCGGTAAGTGTTTAAAATGCAAGTGCATAGTTCAGTTGAAACCTTGCCCTCTTTGGCTTGCTGTTGATGCTGTAAACTGAATGTAGGCTACGAGGCAAGCTGACTGTTTAAATAACAACACTGAAATAAAAATGCGCTGTTTATCTTTTAATCAGTTTAGGGCAGGGATGGGCAACTCCAGTCCTCGAGGGCCACTGTCCTGCAAAGTTTAGCTCCAACCCTGATAAAACTCACTTGCCTGTAGCCTTCTAGTAATCCTGAAGACATTGATTAGCTGGTTCAGGTGTGTTTGATTAGGGTTGGAGCTAAACTCTGCAGGACAGTGGCCCTCGAGGACTGGAGTTGCCCATCCCTGGTTTAGGGCCATTCACGCAGGACGCGTTTGTGCGGTTAAAAACGCGATGCAGGTATAGAGACAAGTTTTTAAAAAATGTTTTCTTTCTTTCTTTCTTTCTTTTTTTTAAATGAGTGCCGCGTTTGTAAAACCGCGTCATGCACGAACTCTGCAAAAGTATGGAAGAGATGGGAGCGCAACGGCCTTGGACGGGTAGCCAGGACGATTTTAGGAGTTACATTAGAGTTAGGGCCTACATTAAAAATAAAAAAGAATAATTTTGTTTTCATTAAATCAGTCTAGGCATATAAAAGGAATAAATTCGCGAAATATATTTGACTTAAATAATTAACAGATTAACAAAAAGAAAGAAAAACTGCAACAGTGCTGGTGAGTTTGGTTCATTTTTGTGAGGCACCGCGCTCCTCAAACAATCTTGCACATCTTGTTTTCTTTATTTTACAATAGCACAATGTAAGTAAACACTTTGCAGTTTTGAACGATGTCCTACTCTTATTATCTGTATGACCAAAATGACGGAGTAGGCTATTTTATGTTTTCACATTTTTGCGCATGTGAAGAGGATGATTTTTCCATCAGTATTGGGACATGAGTGAACAAAGCCTATAATAAATAATCGTGAGCGCTGGTTACTTTCAGATTCTCATTAATTTCGTTTTGGCTTTATATATATATATATATATATATATATATATATATATACTTATATTTTTTAATTATTGATCTGTTCTGAATACCGTTACATTTACCGTTGTAACGTGTCCAGAGGAAAATCGGGATAGCTCACTTAACTGGAGTTATTGTAGACATGGAGGTGATGAACATTTCACAGCTCCACTTTATTCCCCATGAAACTCGCGTAACAGTCCGTCACAAACGCTAGCATTACTTAACAAAACAACTTGATTTGAGCAACAGAAAATAACCCGCATACATGGGAGTGCTGGAGGCGCAGTGCGCACATACAGCGCAGGCAGTTCAGCAGCTCTTAAAGGGGCCACAACATATTCCTACTCGTTACAATTTGTTGTGGAGTGAGGGGAAATGAAATAACCTTTAGCTATGTTTGTAGTGTTTATAATGTTTGTAGTACTTTTACCGGTATTATTTCTGAATGCAATCAAATGTGACTTATACATGACTTACCTGGCTTTTTTTTTTTTTTTAACCAAACGATTATTTGGTTAAAATTCTTGTTGGTTGGTTAACCAGTTAATTAGCCTCCCATATATAGGTCTAGCTATCAAATTAGTGCAGAATGTTGCGAATATGCATCAATAATCAAAAGCGTTTGTGTGGAAAAGTGCTGAGATGATTTTTTTGTGCCATCTAGAGAATAGAGTCAAATTACCAATTGTATACAAGTAGGCTTTCCTTATGCTTGGCTTGACTTGTTTGAATGTAAATGGCTGTAGGCCTATAGTATATGGTTCGCGAAAAAAAATAAAGCAAACCCAACCAAAAAAAAAAAAATGCCCACCCGGGATATCTGCCAGCCCACCCTTCTATAGGTGCTTAGAACCGGGCCTGGTCATTAGGTCACGAATCGGACATTAGCAGACGCGTTGTGTGCGAATCCCGTCTGTTAGAACATCGAGAAAGATGTCAACACACAGAAAACACTTCATAACTGGATATGATTTGTTTCCCGTTGATTGAAAGTATGCTTTATGTCAGCTGGTCAGAGAAGAGTCAATGTTTTTTGAGCGCAATTCACACCCAGCGGTAATTCAAGGACAAAATTGTCAGAATGTGTCACGTGCAACATGGTTTCGGTCTTCCGACCTTTTGATTTGGATTAATATGTGAAATATGAGAAAGAGCTAACACTGATTATTTTGAAGACCTAGAGAATGCACACGGGGGAGGAGCTCTCTGATCGTTCTCTCTGTCACTCAGTCACAAGCGCAGCATCTATTTTACATCACTTGTAAATCACAATAACTCATCAAATTAGTTCAATGCAGGAAAAACCCTGACTTTGCAGTAATACCACCTCCCCTCGAAACATTTAATTTATTTGCAGACATTGCAAACAGCCGACGAACTAGTTGGCGTGGAAAGCGTGAAATATCTCCTCCACACCGGACTCTCTGGCTCGCTCCATGTTGCTTCTAGCATGCGACACACGTGAAGCTGACGAATGACGTAGGTTCTGCTGCGACGAAAGAAAAACAAAAAACAAAAAAACACCTGGATCGGCTTGTGGATCTGTTAATTTTTCCGATCCCCGATCCAGCTATTTTGTCAGTATCGCGTCTGATATCCGATCCTAATATCGGATCGGTGCACTCCTAGACTCGGGCAGAAATCATGTTCATGGATATGATTATTAACGTAACTGTAGTATGAAGCAGAGCGGGACTGAGTGTTGTGGAGCTGAGCAAGGCCGCTGGAGCGATTGTTAATAAGATGAAGGTAACAAACGCCTCGCAAGCAGCAGGACTTTTATTATGCCACAGTCGTAGGCACCGTCTCCACTTTGCCGGTCATGAGTATGAAGTAACACAGATCTGTTTATCATATTAGACACATCGGAGTGTGTTAAATGATGTTATGACGTTACTCTGTGCGTTATCTCTGCAGTGAGAGTAAAGCGTTTCAGCAAAATAAAACCGGAAACCGAGGGTAACGCAGATCTGATGCAATCGACAGGCGACTCCCTCACACATCCTGGTTCCTTGGGTAAAATAGCAATTTTCTCACGATTTACAAATAGTTGGAAACATTTGGGATATTGTAAGTACTCAACTGAACAAAATATATAACACTGGTGGTTTTTGGATATTTTACTGCAAAAATTTTACATAGTGCAACTTTAAACAGTTCGGCTTTGAAAATGCAATAAAATGTAGAACAACAACCCTGTATTAATCACATATGTATTAATATTAATTCAATATAAAATGTTATTGAAATGTAAATAAAAAAGACCTATAAATATAAAAACTGATTTATATTTACAGAGAGATGGGTGGGTGGGTGGGGGGGGGGGGGGGGGGGGTTCTTAAATAACACCACCTGCCATTTAATCTCCTCTACATCATCTGTCCTGACACATGATGACCTTCACACCGAGATGGGTGTGATTGCTGGGATTTTCGGGAACAAGTTAGCATTTTAGCACTTCCGGTTTTTGGTCAATGGGTTTATGTTTGAAATGAAGTCTGTGGTAAACACAAGCTCAAGATATTTTCAAGTTTTATTCTAGGATATAAAATACATCAGTAATACCCTCTTTTTTTTTAAGAATTTACTTGTCTTGTAAATCGTTTGCTAACAATTGGACAACAGAGGTTGACGGGGACATTAAACGTCATCAGCCGAACTGGTAAACTCTTCTACTCACTAGCCCACTTTCACAGTGTTGTAATCATGCTCTTGCAAACTATTATAACTCGAAAGACTGAAAGTCAAGAGTTGTCAGAAGCTTAGTGACGGTGATGTTGAAGTCATGCGACTGTAGTGTAGTTAATTTATAGCTTACATTTAGTTTTTGACTTCTGTCGGTTGTATTTATGCTAAGTTGTTCATTTGTGAAGATTGTCACGATAATAATAACAACAAGTTTTTGTTAGTCACAGACCTTCTGCAATAATCTAAAAGCCAATGGAAAAATCCTATTGTGTTTTTGTCAAGGGAACCAGGGTGATGCTGACTTTCGGGTTGGGAAAGTCACAAAAATAAGCCCCTGCACCACTCTAATAATCTATCGCTTTCTTTTTTTCAAATTACACCATCTCTTTTCCTTCCATTGCATTTTGCACTTCTTGTCCTGAAGGTATGACAGCAATTTGTAGCCTCAAAGCAACCTGCAGTCAATCATTTTCAATGAGAGACGTCGATTTCCAGCAACATGAGAAACAACTTCATGCAAATAAGCAGCGGGTGATGCTGCGACTACCAATGGGAAAGCACGCAGTCGACTAGAAAGTTGAGCAGTCAACAAGAAACTAACAGCAAAGACTCGAAGGCCTCCAGAGATTTGATCGCTGTCAGTGCGAACGCCCTTGAGAGTGAATGAGGAAAATGCTTGGCATTTGGAAGAACGCCTGCCCTGGCCACGGCATCCCTGACATTTCTCTCCTTCCTGCTTCTCTAGTGATGGAGGATGAAGAAGATGATGGAAGAGAAGAAGGATGAGAAATCGGCTTGGCTGCTTGTTTTCCCCAAATGACTCCAATATCCGGACAGCGATCAGGAAACAGCGGCTAATGCACACAGCAATCACTCTTTGTTACAAATCCAGGTCTGTGAGAGGAATAGCATCTGCTCTACTGTTACGTCAAACGTCAGAACACAGTGCATCATTCATTCTTCATTTAGCAAAGTAGTTTAAAGGCTACTGCTGTAAGCCAAATATAAGAATAAAAATATCTAGCTTTACACGTATTCAATTTGTCACCTGCAAGGTTGCTGTTGTGCATTTTCAAGTTTGTTATTTTAATACTGTTTTCATAAGTACTTCACATTGCTTTAGTTAGACACTGACACTGAAGACACAAAAGAATGTTGATAATATAGTATGACTAAACAATACACTATATTATACACTATAAATAATACACTATATTATTTACATTCTATATATACACTATGTATTGCTGTATTTTTGTTCATGTTATTTTAATTTTTCAAACACTGTTTTAACAAAAAAAAAATGCTGGGTTGTTTAGTCAATAATAGTCTAATTGTATCCCTTGAAACGTCTCGGTTACGTATGTAATCCTCGTTCCCTGAAGGATGGAACGGAGACGTACGTCGGAACTGACCGACGAAATGGGATCTGTTTTCAGAGACCAATCTACTTCGAGTGATTTAAAACGAGCCAATGGACATTGGCATGCGGTTCACACATTCCACGCACCTTCCCGCTGAGCAGGTATAAATACGGAAGTGGAATACAGCATCATTGCTTTTCAACTGAGGAGCCGAGATAAGTGACTCGGGCCTTCAGCTGAAGCACAGCACCTGGCGACGGGACGTACGTCGCCGTTCCCTCCTTCAGGGAACAAGGGTTACATACGTAACCAAAACGTTCCCTTTCAGTCAGTCACGTTCGACGTAAGTCGGAACTGACCGACGATTTGGGATCCCTACCAACACGCCAGGGATGCTGGCCCTTCCAGCGTCCTGCTTGAGCTCGCTGGACCACTCCTATGTTGGAGTGGGAGTCAGGGCTCCCGGCAGGGAAGGACAGTCACTGTTGTTCCTGCAAGACCCACTCAGCGTGACTATTGGATAACGCTGGGAAAGCATGCCTGTCTCGAGGAGATGGCACGCTGCGGAGCCACGTCCTTCAATGGAAGGAGAGGTGGCGAAATACACATAAAGACTAACCTATCAGGGTAGTGCTACCTATGGCAGTCTCAGGTCCCAGGGGGGAAGAACACGCCCAGAGACGATTTGTAATCCCCCATTCAGAGCTTCGTTAAAATTATACATTTTCTGCCCTGTGTTTTACCTAATATTTGCAATCTGCCGAAGTGCCGCTGATGATCTGAAAACACAAGTAAGCTGGAGTTCAGCGAACTCCATTTGAGATATTCTGTGTTATGTCACGAGCAGCTTTGCTGTGTGCAGCTTTGCCTTCTCAGTGATGATTTCGGTTGCTGAATAAATGCTGTTTTAAAGCTACACTGTGTAACTTTTTTAGTTTATTCTTAGCTAAAAACACTTAGTTCTTTCAAAAATATATGTGCTCATTAATGTATATTTACTTCTTTCAAGTAATAAAGTATTCTCGTAAGTTTATAATATGCCATTGAAAATACATACGGGTAAGGGGTTCGAACGGGGGTCGCCATGTTGCCCCTCCATCTTGAAAGTACATTAGCCAAAGAGGGACATAACCCGTAAATTCAAGCTTCGCCTTTCGTGTTTTAACACTCTGTAACGAGTAGGAAAATAGTGTGGCCCCTTTAAGAGCGTTCGCCCTGGTTGGAGTGCCTGCGTTCTGTGTGTGTGTGTGTGTGTGTGCACTGCGCCTCGAGCTCCCATGTGTGCGGATTATTTTCTGTCTTCTGTTGCTAACATTCATTTATTTTTGTTTTGTTGGGTAATGCTGAGGACGGAAGTGGAGTTTGTGCCGGACTCTTGTGGGGGGTTCCGCGGGGAATAAAGTGCGGGCTGTTTGATGTCAATCGCCTCCATGTTTGCATCGACTCCAGTTGCGTTGAGTGAGCTATCCGTATTTTTCACCCGGACACACGCGTTACAACCCGATGGCGAATGTGAAGAGGGGGATTGCTGGATCGAACTGGAAGCCATGTTAATCTTGGACTAAATCGGCCACCGTAGGAGTTAAAACAAAATCGGAATTGGGAGGAAAAGAAACTAATATTTACTGGATGGTCATATACCCTTTCACAGCTAGATGGGTGAAAATATCACACAGTGTAGCTTTAATGAAAAACATTAATGTAATTTGAAAATTATTGTAATTACTATGAGGATTTTACCATTCACCAGAGAAGTTTCTTGTTTTACCATTTTTAATAATGTACAGTAGAGAGCGTGCTAATTAATATAAATAATAGCCTGTAATAAATCAGGAAACTAGACGTGGTAAAATAAAGACACAGGGCTAGCCTAGTAGGGTAGCTGGTACCGTGGAGAATACACATATGGGGTAGCCATTAGGGGACCGCTACATATGGAACCAAGCATACACACACGTTCCACAAGAATACGGGTGCAGGCATGGCGTCAGACGGCCGCAATGTCTGACACCGAAGGGGTGGCGGAAGAACTCACAGGGTTAGCCGTTTCCGGGGAACTCAACTGGAGCAAAATAGACGCACGTTTCCGGCCCATTGGGCGGGAGTGGCGTTGCAAGCCGACACTACAACGGGTACTTAGCCCAAACGGGCAAGGCACGTCTTGGGACTGGTAAGCCAAGACGATAGCATCCACTATCCAGTGGGCTAACCTCTGCTTGGAGACAGCCTTTCCCTTCTGCTGGCCTCCGTAACAGACGAAGGGCTGCTGTGAGGTTCTAAAGCTTTGAGTCCGGTCAACGTAAGCGCAAAGAGTGCGGACGGGACATAAAGCTAGGGCTGGTTCTGCCTCCTCCGAAGGCAGCGCTTGCAGGTTCGCCACCTGGTCCCGGAAGGGAGTGGTGGGAACCTTGGGCACGTATCCAGGCCGGGGTCTCAGGACAACGTGAGAGTTGGCCGTCCCGAATTCTAGGCACAATTCATCGACCGAAAGTGCATGCAGGTCCCCTACCCGCTTGATTGAGGCCAATGCCGTCAGGAGTACTGTCTTCATGGACAGAATTTTTAGCTCAACAGACTGCAAAGGCTCAAATGGAGGACCCTGCAGTGCTCTGAGCACCAGGGCTAAGTCCCAAGAGGGTAACGAGGTTGAACGAGGAGGACTCAGTTTCCTCGCACCTCTGAGGAACCTGACGATTAAGTCATGCTTACCAATTTTTTCCTTTTTTAAATGATTTTTGGTATTTTTAAGGCTATTGTGAAGTACATTTTGAGGGTGGAGGGAGACAGCCTTCGCTCCAACCCATCCTGCAGAAAGGAAAGCACAACATTAATCGAACACCTTCGGGGGTCTTCCCAGAGGGAAGATCACCACTCGCCGAACAGGTTCCACTTCAGCACGTAGAGGTGCCTCATAGAGGGAGCTCTAGCCGAGGTGATGGTGTCTACCACTGCTTGTGGCAGGCCACCTAGAACCTCCGCGTTCCGTCCAGGGACCGGACATGGAGATTCCAGAGGTCTGGATGCGGGTGCCATAGAGTGCCCCACCCCTGAGGAAGCAGGCCCTTCCTTAGGGGGATCTGGCAGGGAGGGGCTGTCGCGAGGAGTGTGAGTTCGGGGAACCAGGTTCGGTTGGGCCAGTAGGGTGCAAACACCAAGACCTGCTCCTCGTCCTCCCTGAGAAGGCTCACTGGGGGAAACGCATACTTGCGTAGGTCCCGGGGCCAGCTGTGCGCCAGTGCATCTGTGCCTAAGGTACCCCCGGTCAGGGAATGGTACCACTGGCAGATCTACCTGCACGGCTCTGAAGTGGTCCCATATCAGCTGGACGCTCCGAAGGTGGAGTCGCCATTCCGGAGGTGTCGGCTGTCTGGTTCAGCGCACCTGGGATGTGAATGGCACGAAGTGACCTCACAAACTTCTGACTCCACAGGAGGAGATGGGGGGGCGAGCCGAGCATGCAACGGAAGCAGACCCGGTACTTGCCACGCCCATCTCGGGACTCTGTCGTGTAACCAGCATTGAAGCGGTCTCATATGAAGCAATCTGAGCGGCGTTTCCGCGGCTGTAGATGCCATACGCCCCAGGAGCCTCTGAAAGAATTTCAGTGGGACGGCTGTCCTGCCCTTGAACGTATTCAAGCAGTTCAACACTGACCGGACTCGCTCTGGTGTGAGGCGAGGAGTCCGGTTGACCGAATCCAGCTCCATACTGAGATCCTCTACGCGAGGCAGAGTTTGCTCTTCTTTCGGTTGACCCGAAGGCCCAACCGGCTGAGGTGAAGGAGCACCATGTCCCTATGTTCACACAACTTCAAACCCAATCTCGGGGACGGATGCATTCGGGAATGCGTTTCTGCGTTAACATTCTGAATGGGAGCTTGTGCAGGGCCCGATTCAGAATGCGCAGGTCCAAGATTGGCCTTAACCCACCACCTTTCTTGGGTACAATGAAATAGGGCCTGTAGAACCCTGACTTCATATCGGCTGGAGGAACCGGCTCGACCACGTCCTTCACCAGCAGGACATCGATCCCTGACCACAAGACATGGGCATCGCTGCTCCACACGGTGGTGAAGAGGATGCCCCTGTACTTGGGAGGCTGGCGAGCAAACTGAATCGCGTAGCCGAGTCTGATGGTACGGATAAGCCAGCAAGACGGCCTGGGGAGACCTAGCCAGGCCTCCAGGGACCGAACAAGCGGGACCAACGGCACCACAGACGTACCCGGGGTGGGGCAGCGATGTGGAGTACGCAGACCCGACTCGGGAGGCCCGGAGGTGGCCCAGAGTGTTGCCTGAGTACTCCAGGTGGGGCAGAGTATGGGTGAGAAGGCCCGGGGGCGTCCTCGGTGCCCACACTGCTGCCCCCTGGCGAGGGGGCGAGGGGGAGGGGCCATCTCGCTGGGCTGGCCGTTCCAGGGACGCTTGCCCTTGTGCTTGCTAGCGGACTCGCGGGACCCTGGACGGGTTGGGCGCATCCCCTGCGCCCGGCCACCTGCTGCCCAGGTGGAGGCTGCTGCTTGGCTTAGCAGGGGCGGAGGCAGATGCAGGGGGGCACCCTCGGCGACAAGCAGACGGAGGCGCTGCAGCCAACGACTGGGTGGAGGCAGCAGCTAGTCGTCGGGGCAGGATGTTTGGTTTTTTGTTTGGTTTTTGTTTTGTTTTTTGTTTTTAAACCACCTCCATCCACTTCCGTCACCCGGAGAGCGAGGTCCATCACCACACGCAGATCCTGCATAACCCCTGAGTCGGGACTACCCTTGTGCATGCAGGACAGAGGGTAGTGAGAGAGGGAAAAATTTATACAGATTATGGCCCCCTTGGCGTTCCATATTTTGACACCAAATAGTTCCACACTGCAAATTTTTTCCGATGCACATCCAGGCAGCCACCCAGGAAAGCATGGCTGTCAACTCTGAATCTGATTCAGCAGGAGCACACACACTATTATAGTGGGAAACTCAGCATCATCATCTCCAGCGCATAACAGCCCTCTCTCCGATGCAGCAATTGAGGCCCGAAGAGATGTACCCGGCAGGGATGCTCCACTGTAATCCTCAGGTCACCAAGGCTTATTAGCCAAAGTAGCCCTTTTCTGGTGTACCAGAAAATAAACTAGATCAGAGAATAAGCAAAGGGACTCAACCCCATTTGAGGTTTCATAGTCTGGACCGCGCATCTAGAGAGTGCCGAGTGACGCGCTGGGTTGCCGTAACAACCCCCGCTGTCAGCCGGCGCTCGACGGCACATGACGCTCTGACTGCTCAAGCCCTTACGAGGAAGGTGAGACGAACAACCCGCCAACGTGACCATGCTCTCCTGAGAGAGCATGAATCACCCACGAAAGCAATCTCACATGTTTATATGTGAGAGAGATCGTGGCCGTCAAATGATGACAGGAAACAACCGCATCCAGAAACACACGGTTTGAATGACATCTTGAAAAAGACGCAGGGTCAAACCATGTTGCTCTTTTAGAAGGAAATGCTCTTTTAGAAGTGCTGAAGCACTCAGGGAGATGACTGCGGCTCACAGCAGTCCGATGGCAAGCCTGCGTGTGAGCACTCAAGAACGGAAACGCCCAGCCAACCAACACAGGAACAAGATTATGTTGCAGCGGCCACTCGCTGACTCGCACCGTCACACCAGCACCCAGGTAAGAGAGTGATCCTCCTCGAGACTCATGTAAACACTCTTCGTAGAAACAGCTTGATACAGCAAACCATTCGGCTCCGAAGTTAACTAGTGTTTCTCCACTCCCTCACACCAGCTCAGAGATCCACTCGTTGATGATCACATGTTGACGTGATTGGTTACAAGGTAGTTTGTGACGTCAGAAACACCAGTGATTTCAAACCGCATTTTGGAGACTGTCTTTGGTTCACTGCAGTTTTAAGGAGAAAATATTCAGCAATGGTGTTGACTTATGAATTTGCACATGGTTTGTCTTAAAGCATATTAAAAACACCACATAGACATAAAAACAACATTAAAAACTTTATTTTCACCACAAGGGGACTTTACATTTTTAACCCAACGGTTGGGTTTGTCTACTCCGGTACATTTTATTTTGTACAGGGAGTCTGGCCACTCTCCATTGACAAGCGTTTACTTCCTTGAAGGCGGGTACTCTGTTGAAGTTTAAAACTATTGGATCTGCCAAGAGCCACTCTGGATCTGCCATAATCATTCACTAACGTTTGGTCGTGACGTATGTCATCTCAAACTAGAGCCAGACATTAACGTCATCGTCATCCCTCTGTTCGCTGATTGGACCAGTACAAATTTGTTCTGAGAAAACCTTAGAATATACCGCAGTCCCAGACGGAGTACTGAAGGAAAATGAAAATTGAGTGGAAGTATGTAGGAGGGCGGAGCCAGGCTAGCGTTTGTCCATATTTGACCCAAAATTGGGTTAAAACAACCCAGAATGTTTTAGTGTAGGTTTATTTCACACAAGGTTATAATTTTAAACTATTTTTGTATTAATTGAGGTATTCAGAGATAAATATGGACACTTAAATAAGAGATTTTATCTCTCAATCTGCCATGCCATCATTCTTTTATAGTCGTTTTAATCACTGTCTCTGTCTTTCTCACTCACCATCTTTCTTTCTGCCATTCTCTGATGACCTGTCATGCTCTGAATACGGACATAGTGGTGCTTAGCCCATCCGTTCATTCATTCATCATTGTACTTAATGAGCGTTTTAGACTTACGGCTACACCAAGAGTACTTAAAGTTTGAGTAATACTCACTCGCAGTGGCAGCAGCAGCAATACAGACAGATCTGCCCACAGTGCAGACGCTTCTTCTGGAAAAGTACCATATTTGTCATTCACACAGAGGCGTGACCATTTCAAAATGGATTACAAATGTGCACAAGTAGTCATGTTCACAGTCTAAAAGGCTTTTTTTAGTCCAGAGGAACTTTTCTTATGATGAACAGCCTACTTTTCTGAAAGACTGCCTATAGGTATCGGTCTGTGGATGTGACTATTTGCTTCACTGAAAACTTGCAAATGAAAATGTCCCCAAATATCACAGTAAAAGTGTATGACTCCCCTGGGCGAAAGTTTCCACGGCAAATGACTTTCTTCTAAAACTCCTCAAGGACCAAAGTGAATTGGCTTTGTGGCACAGGGTGGATAGCTGAATAGAGAAGTACCAGCGCTCAATATGACGGATAAGAATCTTGACAGCTTTAAAAAGTACGAGCTATAAAATATTAAGGTGAAAAGTACGTCGGGAAAAGGTGAGGGGACATCTAACTGCAGATCATAGATATTCAAGCAATTTGCAAGTACAAGAAAGCACTATACTGTATAAAAGCCTCTAAGGTCCTATGATTATTTTCAAGGAAACTGGCAGGGCAGTCTTATATGATTTTAACTTAAAGATCAGCTTCAGATTTTCAGAAAAATTACCATACAAATGAAATGACCATAAAAACCATAAAAATGTTACTATAAAAATGTTCAAATCTTGTCAAAGAATTTACTTGAAAGTAAAATAAATAAATACATAAATAAAAATCAAATTATCCAGAAAGAAATGATGGATTCTAAGAAACAGATTGCTTTTAAAACTTAAAATAAACTTTTAAAAAATAAAATACAAATAAATACAAATTTAGTCGTTTCATTGAATTTTTGGAACTTTTAAAAAATGCAATTAAAGGGAATGACGGATTCTAAGAAATATATTGTTATTGAAACATAATAAAATAAATAAAATAGTTCTGCAATCGATTAATCGCATCCCAAATAAAAGTTTGTGTTCACATATATGTGTGAGGTGTGTATAATTATTATGTATATATAAATACACACTCCTATGCATATAATAAAGAAATATTTGCATGTATATTATAAATATTATATAAATATATTATATATAAATATAACATATTTGTATTAAATAGATACATGCATGTGTGCGTATTTATATATACATAATAATTATACACAGTACACACATATATATTATGTGAACAAAATGTTTTATTTAGGATGCGATGAATCCCAATTAAATCGACTGCCCAGCACTAAAATAAAATAAAATAAAAATCGATATATAATTTTTTTTTAATAAAAATAAAATAAATAATGATGAGAACCTATGAGAGAGACAAATATGAAAAATATGAGAAAGCAGAGAAAGAAACAGGGTCAGATTTATTGAATGAAAAATAATTAGTAACTGTGTCTGAATCTCAGACCTCAGGCTGACAATATCACTAAAAACTCCTAAAAAGCCATTATCCTTTTTATGGGTTTTAGTAATTTGACCATTACAAACTACAACACTGCTCCCATATTAAAGTATCTTATCATCCTGCAGCCAAGTGCCTTAATTGCATTGCTCATTATCCATTTAGTACAGTAATAGAAGAGCAGCCCAAAGTAGGACTATAAAGTAAGCACAGACAGCCATACACATAAAATAACACCACAGGAAAGCACATCCAAGATGGGAGGAAGACAAAAGCAGAAATGGAGGCTGAGGCTTCAGTGGGTGCACACTGATTAACTCCAGCTCTTCTGAGGTCAGTAGAGGCTTTGTTTTGTGCTCTGTAACACTGAGGACCAGAGACCGCTCGGTGCACAAGCCCATTATTCCATCCAATTAAAACTCCACAAGCTGCATCTGCTTCTAAGACCTATGTGCATCTGGTTCACATCCTAAACCCATGGGTTGGAGATAAAGATAAACGCAAGGAGTGATATAGGACAACAGATACTGTTTGCAAACAAGTGCTCATGTTGCCTGTGGAAGAATGTGCTACTGTGGTCATAATCATTTTAGAGATAAGACTAAATGCATCCATCACGACTGTCCTGAGTGTATGATAAGCACATTCTTCTGTGGCAGCGTGGAATAGAGAACAAACAACATTGGAACCCATTGGCTTTCATTGTACAATACAGACAAAAACACTTGAGACATTTTTCAAAATCTTGTTTTACATGAAGGTTGGACATTTTTCAGTAGCTCTTTTCAAAATTTAACAAGCTACTTCTTCCAACAAGTATGGGTGTCACAAAATGTTATGTTGCTGTTGTTAATTTCACACTGTATTGTAAACATGTAACAGCTGAGTGAGCTGAAGCAACAATCAAACATGCATTTGGACATGCAAACAAGCCAATTATTCCGTGAAATGCTGCTGTCCATTACCCAATGTGGTAACACTTTACAATAAGGTCCTATTCGTTTCCCTATCATGCGTTTTCGGAAAATACAATTCATTTTTAAAGTACATGGCAAATTAAGTTATTGGGCCCTATCATACGATCATAGATTGATACGAACGCCATCTGAAAAATATCGGCATACACAGAATGAGCTGATGCAGGGAAAGTGCATGATAGTAGCCTACAATGTGTCCTAAACATCACACATGCTTTATATCAAGGGCAAAATAACTGGTAAGATGTATAGTTTGAAGCAGCTTGCCCTGTCAGATGCTCTGAGAGATAGGCTACCTGTGCTGACAGAAAGATAAATGTTTGCAGCGTTTAATGGGTTTGAAATGCCGTGTTTTCCTCAGTGCATAACTTACATTTCACAGGTTTATTCTCCATCTGAAAATGTTAGAAAGTGCAAATATGTCAATTTTTCTGTCAGGAGAGTGAATCTCCGTGAATGAGCACCACCACGCGCAATAGGAGTGCAATAATTCTGTATAGTATACATATATCTAAAATATTTGTTGCTGGACAATAAATGTGCCATATGTGGAATTTGTATATTTTTATGAAATTGACCATTATAATGGGCTAATCAAATATACACTCACCTAAGGATTATTAGGAACTGTTCAATTTCTCATTAATGCAATTATCTAATCAACCAATCACATGGCAGTTGCTTCAATGCATTTAGGGGTGTGGTCCTGGTCAAGACAATCTCCTGAACTCCAAACTGAATGTCAGAATGGGAAAGAAACGTGATTTAAGCCATTTTGAGCGTGGCATGGTTATTGGTGCCAGACGGGCCGGTCTGAATATTTCACAATCTGCTCAGTTACTGGGATTTTCACACACAACCATTTCTAGGGTTTACAAAGAATGGTGTGAAAAGGGAAAAACATCCAGTATGCGGCAGTCCTGTGGGTGAAAATGTCTTGTTGATGCTAGAGGTCAGAGGAGAATGGGCCGACTGATTCAAGCTGATAGAAGAGCAACTTTGACTCAACACGCACAACCTTGAGGCGGATGGGCTACAACAGCAGAAGACCCCACCGGGTACCACTCATCTCCACTACAAATAGGGAAAAGAGGCTACAATTTGCATAAGCTTCACCAAAATTGGACAGTTGAAGACTGTAAAAATGTTGCCTGGTCTGATGAGTCTCGATTTCTGTTGAGACATTCAGATGGTAGAGTCAGAATTTGGCGTAAACAGAATAAGAACATGGATCCATCATGCCTTGTTACCACTGTGCAGGCTGGTGGTGGTGGTGTAATGGTGTGGGGGATGTTTTCTTGGCACACTTTAGGCCCCTTAGTGCCAATTGGGCATCGTTTAAATGCCACGGGCTACCTGAGCATTGTTTTTGACCATGTCCATCCCTTTATGACCACCATGTACCCATCCTCTGATGACATCCAGCAGGATAATGCACCATGTCACAAAGTTTGAATCATTTCAAATTGGTTTCTTGAACATGACAATGAGTTCACTGTACTAAAATGGCCCCCACAGTCACCAGATCTCAACCCAATAGAGCATCTTTGGGATGTGGTGGAACGGGAGCTTCGTGCCCTGGATGTGCATCCCACAAATCTCCATCAACTGCAAGATGCTATCCTATCAATATGGGCCAACATTTCTAAAGAATGCTTTCAGCACCTTGTTGAATCAATGCCACGTAGAATTAAGGCAGTTCTGAAGGTCGAAAGGGGGTCAAACACAGTATTAGTATGGTGTTCCTAATAATCCTTTAGGTGAGTGTAGGCTAATATGCTTTTTTTTGTTTTTATTTTCATTTTTAGTTTAATTAATTTTGAAAACAAAATTATTAATTTTGTTTTTAGATTGTAAACCCCCTTTTTGCACATAATATAAGCCTACATTACATTCACTGTATTTGTTTATAGCCTTCAATATTGACATTGTTTTTAGGACATCATTGGGCAGAATGTGAAATAAAATTATTAATAAAATAAATACATTTATAATAAGGTTTCATTTAACATGAATTAAGAAAGAACAAGACTTCTACAGCATTTGTTCATCTAAATTAATGTTAATTTCAACATTTTCACATACATTATTAAAATCATGCTTGTTAACATTAGTCAATGCCCTGTGAACTAACATAAACAAACAATGAACTCTTTAAAAGTATTTCTAATTGTTAGTTCATGTTAAAGGGGTGATGAATTGAGAAATCAACTTTCCTTTGAGCCTTTGATATATACAATTAAAGAATATTCTGTAAGTTTCAGAGCTGAAAACGTCCTTGTTAGTCAAAGAAAAGCTTTTATAGATACCAGGCCCAAAAAACGAGAGATCTCAGAATATGTCGACCATTGATGTAATAGGACGCAGAAGCACCGCCTCAAGCCCGTCCACCGACTCGTGGAGATAAACGGGTCGCTCAACGAGCAATAAACATGCCGGTTCCAGTTTACATGCGTAAGACATTGCGTTTGTTCGCTTCATTTCACTGTAGAATCGATTGTAAACAAGATAGAGGTCGAGACTGGATTTGCAGCATATTGAGATTAAAACACAATGCTGTGCCTTCAATATTGGATCAGACAGGAATGGTGCAACACACTTATGTGAGTAAAACATGTTTTTTTATATGTGTTAGTATTGCACTGTTACAGATCGTTTGATATCTATTGATTACATACCTTAGCACGCTGTCACAGGCTGGAGAAGGTGTTATTGGTTCATTCGTGATCAGACTCGGACTTGTAACACCAGCTCGTAAAGCCCAAAGTCCTGGGGCAATGTTTTTTTTCAGACAGGCTACCAAAACGTATCACCGGCCTGCCAGCGGGCTATAGTGAAATAACATTCCTTTCTTGCACGTGCGCTAGTGTGAGTGTGTACAGTGTGTGTGTGTACGGTTCGAGGTTATATTCACTGATGATTGGGCGAAATGATACAGAAATAACATTCCAATCAATCACAGGTGGATGAGAGATAAAAAATTGTGTTTCTTTGATAAAGATATTTTTCGAGCCCTGTGAACGTTTCTCCAGACGCTTACAAAACAATTCCTCACGTGTACTGACAGGGGAGTGGAAACTCATTAAATATGCAAATCTTATCCAATCCTAGCTGTGGGTGTTTACTTCCAAGTCTTCAGTGCGGCACGCCCATCAAAACTGACAGAGAGCCTTAAAACCAAGGCAGAAAATAGCCTATTACTTGTTCATAATGATGTTTATGGACGTAAAAACTACGCAAACGTCATAAGTTGACCTCAGACAACAGTATACAATTTTTTAAAAAGCCAGTTTATGACACCTTTAACTATAATGTTGTTAATGGAACTTTATTGTAAACATTTTTTTTATCTGCTATATAAATTAAGGTGCTTCTACTTTAATTAGCAAACTAATTTAGAACCTTTAAGTGAACTGAATCAAAAGATGAAACAAAACCGTAAAATAAACACTTAAGTAATAATAAGTAATACTATCTGATATACAATATATTTACACTCTAAAAAATGCTGGGTTAAAAATAACCCAAGTTGGGTTGAAAATGGACTAACCCAGCGACTGGGTTGTTTTAAGCAAACATTTAACCCAACCGCTGGGTTAAAACAACCAAAATGCTAGGTTAAAACAACACAATTGCTGGGTTAGTCAATTTTCAACCCAACTTGGGTTATTTTTAACCCAGCATTTTATAGAGTGTCCCAATTGCTTCAGTGTAGTTCTCTCAATAGAATGGAACACAACATTAACATTTATGAAGTCCAGTAATTCCAAGACGGATCCCTTCTTCCTCCTCCTGCTTTAAACAATAGGGATTTGTTGCCAATGCCACTTTATACCTCTTTTCTGACAGGATAGTATATGGGGCTTCACATATTGAAAGCAACCTCTCTACAGACCTCCTGGCCTTACATCCATCTCATGGGACCTGTTGGGAAATAGATGGCTCATCCACCTGGTTTCATTGATCTGTGCATTTGTGTTTTTCTGTTTGTGTGTGTCTATATTGGGGTGTCGGGTCAGGGGTTCATCTGCTGCTAACACTATAATAACACAATCACTCTGAGTGCCGGGCTATTTGGATGAAAGCTATTTTTTCTCTCTGAAGTGGTGGCTCACACTCGAGGGCTTAACTGCCAATTTTACGGCGAAAGTTCATATTGACCACAGAAGTAAAGTTACAAAAAGGACAAAAATACACCCCCCCAAAAAAACACTATACTGTCGCACACGCAATGCTTCACTTTTCATGTTGATGCATGGAAATTAACTGTGGAAAGATTATTCAAAATGTCTCTTGTGTTTCAGAGAAAAGAATAAGAGGTCTACAGGTTTAGGGTGAATACATGATCACAGAATCTTAGTTTTTGGGTAAACTATCATGCTCCCTTTATAATTACTAAAGGCTGTCACTCATTCAGTGAGCGCAATCTCACAAAGTTCCGTTATATTACTCAGTGAAGATGACGACACAATAAATCCTTTTATTTACATAATGTCTACGCTTTATTTGAAAGGATTTGCGAGCGTGCAGAACTGGACAAAAACTCAAGAGGTGAGTGGATTCTAACTTCAACACCTGTGATTTGCCATTGCATTCAAGAAATCAACGGTCGGTGATTGGCTACATTACTCACCAAAGCGAAAACACATTGGAAATGTAATCATTTGTAAGTGCAAATACAAATAAGCACTGGATCTTTTGCCAACTCTTTTTCGCTAATAATATGCTATTATTTAGAAGAAAACAGATCCTAGATCATCAGTTACGGGCCGCTTTTCTAAAAACTCTAAAAACTATCAGTAGCAGAAGCAGCAGTCAGCAGTGGTTTGAGTGATAAAATGACATGCTATCATTAAGTACGTCTCACTCGGTCCAGAGGTAGGCACAGGGATATCCACGGGTCCATGGCCAAGCCCCTCCCCGACCCCCCCTCTGGGGCCGGGCCTGGTTTTGTGTGTTTTTCGTGGCATTCATGCTGAAAACCAATGCTGCCTCTTAGTCTTTTTGCCACTCAGTGGGCGTAACCACAGTCACTCCGGCCGACGGGGACGTCAGAGCATACCCCCTATACATTTCTTCAGGATTCTTTGATGAATAGAAAGTTTATAACAATTGAACTGTCTTTACTGGCACTTATTATCAAAATAATGCCTCTGCAGAAAAAAAGGATTCATTTCTTTCAAATCTTACTGACCCCCAAACATTTGAAAAGTAGTATACGCGTTATCATATATATGCCATGATAAATGCAGCTGCTTTCATGTTTGTGGACCCTCACATCAGCACTGGAGTATTGTAAACACCGCCATCTGCCAAACTGCCACGCAGAAATCCATCTCACATCTCTCTTCTGAACAGACATATGGCCTGAAGATAAAACATCCAACACTTTCTCCAATTCTCTCTCTCTCTCTCTCTCTCTCTCTCTCTCTCTCTCTCTCTCTCTCTCTCTCTCTCTCTCTCTCTCTCTCTCTCTCTCTCTCTCTCTCTCTCTCTCTCTCTCTCTCTCTCTCTCTCTCTCTCTCTCTCTCTCTCTCTCTCTCTCTCTACGGAGTGTATATGGATCGCCCTCCCTTTAAACTGCCTTCTCCTCTCAATCCCATCATGAATCTAAAGGCCGGGCACAAAGCGAACTGCCAACTTGAAAAGAGCTTAAAACTTTCTCTAACCCTACATCATAATGATATTCACAAAAAATTGTGGAAAAAACAAACAATGGAATAAAAGCAGGATATCTGGGCATATTATTCAACAGGAGAATAGGGAGAAAAATCACACGCACTTCACAGTGGACTCTAATAATTCCTTTTTCATCCTTCACGCACAAACACACTTGACGGCAGTGCTAAAATGAAAGCAGGTAGAGGTAAAGCCAGCTGGACACTTCAGAAAGAATGTACAAACAGATTATGTTTTATCAATCAACAAACCGTCAGGTTTATGGGGTGCCTATTGGATATTCTAACCACTGACCTTACCTCTAATCCAAACCAACTCAGAAACCATTTTTGCATATTCACGAAAACATTGTGAAGTCTGTTTACTAAGCTGCTTTCCTCATGGGCCACATTGGCTGCTGCTCACAATGTAGCTAAAACCTGATACAAAAGACTAAAAGCAACAAAGAAACACCTAAATATTTGGATCGAGAAAATCTAAATTAACATGTCAAAGAGTTGTGGAATTTCAATCATGAAATGAGAGAGAAAGATAGACTAGAAATTTTCAACTGTAAAATACTGTAAAAACAAAATTCACAGTAAAAACAGGTCACTGTAAAACAAATTAAGGAAAAAATGCAATAAAAATGGATAAAATGAAAGGATGTTGGTAAAACAGGCATAAATTGTACCTTCAGTCCTCCACACTCTGCTGCAGATCCTCTGTCCACACCGGTAATGTAGATACCCAGAGAGTATTCAGCCCCTCCGCGGATCATGAGACCCAGAGAACGGCCGTCATCCAGCACCAAATTTACCTGTGAAGAGGAAGGCATTGTCTGATTGATAGCCAAATCAAATGAATACATTTCACACTTAAAATGCATTTAACATGATTTTGTCTGCATTTAGAACAATATCCACTACCGTTCAAAAGTTTGGAGTAAGTACGTTTTTGTTTTTTTTAAAGGAAGAAATTGATACTTTTACTCTAGCCTGGATGCCAGTCTCTGCCAGAATCTGAGTATGACAACGCCAGGCTACTTTTTCTCAGAAAGGATGCAATGAATTGATTAAAATTGTCAGTAATGAGATTTATACTGTTTCAGAATATTTCCATAAATATACAGTGGCAAGAAAAAATAAGTGGACCCCTTGGAATAAACTGGTTTTCTGCAGTTATTTGCCATAAAATGTGATCTGATCAATAGACAATAGACAAACACAATGTGCTCAAGCTGATAACACACAAACAATTCTAATTTCTTGTCTCTTTATTGAACACACCCATTAAACATTCACAGCGCTGGAGGAAAAAGTAAGTGAATCCATAGACTAATTACTTCAACGAAAGCTAATTGGAGTCAGTAGCTTGCACACCTGGGGCCCTATCTTGCACCCAGCGCAATTGACTTTGTACACCGACGCATGTGTCATTCCTATTTTGCACCCGCGCAAAGCGCGCTTTTCCCTCCACAGAAGCACGTCGCTAAACTAGTGAATGAACTTGCGCTCCCTGGGCGGTTCAGCGCAAAAAAGGAGGCGTGTTCCGGCGCAAACAATCCCTGGTGCTATTTTGCTGTTCCATTAAACAATTGCGCCACTGACCAGAAAAAACCTAGTCTAAAGTCAGTGGCGCGTTGCGCGTTGTTCATTATGCTATTTTAAGGGCGCATGCTTGACCATAGCGTGCACAACGCGCATACACTTTGCTCATGTAATCTACACAGATGCAACAGTTATTTTTGCAAATCATAAATTGTTACACTAAAAAAATATTAAAACATGAGATGACTGAAATCATTGTGGTGTGCCACGAAGATGTGAAAAAATAGGCATAAATCTAGCTTACAAATTATTCAGGCTAATTATTTATTTAACCGACGCTATTTTGGGTGGGTTTCTCCCATCCCCATACAACACAACTTCTAGCTCTGTCTTTCACTGCTCTTACAAGAACATCAGTCTCCTCGGCTGTGAACCGCTCCTGGCGTGCGCCTGGTAAATACGCCATAATAATAGCAATCCATAATGGAACTTGCGCACCTGCTTTTAAAGGGAATGTTGGATGACACTCTGATTGGTTTATTCACGTTACGCCCAAACCACACCTATGAATAATGAAGCTACTTCAGACCAACCCATTTTAGATTTGCGCCGGGCGCAAGAGCCATTTATCCCGCCGTGAAAATAGCAACAGCGCCGAGACCCGCCCATAAAGTTACTTGCGCTTTGCGCTTTGACACTTGCGTTTCAGATCGTTAAAATAGGGCCCCTGGAGTCCAATTCATGAAAAGAGTTTGAATGTATTGTTTAGAGCTACTTTAATTGATAAAAGAAACTCAAACATTTTAAAATTGCTGTTGTATAAGCATGAACTGATGTGAACCATGCCTTGCAAAAAGGAGCTCTCTGAAGACATACACTCTAAAAAAAAAGGTTCTATATGGCACCAAAAATGGTTCTTGGCTCATAATCATAGGGGAACCTTTTTAAGTGCTATATAGCACCAATTTTGGTGCTTCAGTGGTTCTTCAGTGGTTCTTCACCGGTTCTTTGACTAAGGTGCTATATAGCACCGCTAACTATGGTGCTATATAGCACCGCTACCATATACAGAACATGTTACGATATGGTGCTATAGCACCAAAAGTGGTTCCTCTATGATTAGGACGAAGAACAATTTTTGGTGCCATATAGAACCTTTTTTTTTTTAGAGTGTACGATCAAGAGTAGGAAAGAAATACAAAGCAATCTCAAAGTGTTTAGGCATCCATCAGTGGACAGTTAGACAAATTGTCTATAAATGGAGGTACTTAAGTACTGTGGCTATTCTTCCTAAAAGTGGGCTCTCATCCCAGTTGACTCCTAACAGCGCATTGACGCATCACATATCATGCCGCAACAGCTAAAGGCTGTATTCACTGGACGCGATAAAGCGCCTGTTGCAAAGCATTTTCCTTTGTGTCAGTACGTCATAAATAGAACGAGGCATCAGTTTACTGTCAGGGATTTGTTGCGTCACATTGCATCACATCCAGTATAGACAACATCACTGATTATAATGGGTTCTATTGTCTTTTGTCGTGGTGCTCGCATCTGGTGTAGACACGTCACAACAAAGAATCCTTAATGAGGTAAAGAAGAACCCACGAGGAACAGCTAAAGGCTTGGAGACATCACTGGAACTGGCGAACATCCATGTTCATGAGTCTACCATACGCAAGTCTTTGAACGGGCAGGGTGTCTATGGCAGAACACAACGGAGGAAGCCCGAAAAAACATTGCTGTGTGCCTGAAAGAGCACCTTGGCAAACCACAACGTTACTAGGAAAATGTTTTACTGATGAAACAAAAGTTAATTGTTCGGGAAGACTCAACACTATGTATGTTACAAAAAGGGCACAGCTTACCAACATTAAAGCATCATCCCAACAGTGAAGTATGGTGGAGGGAACATCATGATTTGGGTTTGCTTCGCTGCCTCAGTGACTGGACCACTTGCCATCCAAGGGGAAAATTAATTAATTCCCAAGTTTACCAAAATATCCTACAGGAGAATGTCAGGGTGGCTATCTTCTGGCTGACACTTAGTAGGAGTTGGGTGATGCAGCATGACATTGACCCTAAGTATTGAAGTAAATCCCCCACAGACTGGCTTCAGAAAAAGAAAATGTCATGATCCTGGTTCTCCCTTTTTTCCCCCTCTGCTGGTCATTCTCTGACTCACACTTTCCCTCCGGGTGCTTGCACGCACTCTCATTTAGATCAGCTGTCGCTCGTTACCTGCTGCCAGGCTGTTTCTCGCTCCACCTGTTCCCCGTTCTCCTCTGATTGGGTTTTCTATTTCTAGTCCCTGCCTGTCCTTTGTTCTTTGCCAGATTATTATTTCTGTATACTGATGTGTCGGCTGCTTTTCTCCCAACCGTGTCTTGTCTTGTCTTGTCCTGTCTTGTCCTGTCGGGTTCGTACGAACTACGGATCGAGTTGACCAGCTCTAGTGCTTATGCTCAGTCTGTGCTCTGCCCAGCTCGCCTGCCGCTGAATGCTGTGATCGGAACACTGAGTGCTACTTTCTACGACCGTCTGCCTGACACCTCTGTTTTCGTCAAAGGACCGGACAACCTACCCAGGTCTACGGCCATTTTAGTTATCGTTTTGAAGAGACTTTCTGTTTGGCAGCTCCAGCGGCTGTATTGCTTATTTTCTATTAAAAGACTGTGTTACCTGCCTTCGTCTCTTGGGTTCTCTCTCTCAGACCTGACAGAATAATATGGCCACACTCATGGACCCAGCGAAGGAGAACCCGTTTCAGACTGCTCTCGAGATGCAGGGGGCCATGCTGGGCAAGCACAAGGAGGAGTTGAACGCCGCCCGTCACGCCGTTGAGACATTGGCCGTCCAGGTGAACGATCTATCTGTCCAACTGAGTCGTTCCCGGGCTGAGTCGTCTTCTTCCAGGTTCCTCGACGCTCACGAATCCAGAGTCAACAACCCACCCTGTTATGCTGGGAAGCCCACCGAGTGCCGTTCTTTCCTGACTCAATGTGAGGTTGTTTTTTCGCTACAGCCCCTGACCTTTTCCAAGGATCGCTCCTGGGTCGCCTATGTGGTCTCTCTCCTGACTGGGCGAGCGAGGGAATGGGGAACGACCATATGGAACGCTGAGGCGGTGTGTCTGGGGCAGTACACACTCTTTAGGGAGGAAATGCTCTGTGTGTTCGACCGCTCCGCCTACGGTGCTGAGGCTTTGCGCCTTCTTTCTACTTTTTCAAGCGCAAATTTTTATCGGCGCTTTATACATAATTTCAGTCAGGTCGCGGCTCCGCTGACTGCTCTCACGTCTATTAAGATCCGTTTTGTTTGGTCCCGGGCCGCGCAGACAGCGTTTGATCGACTTAAGTCCCTTTTTACGTCTGCCCCTATTCTCTCTACTCCTGATGTCACTAAGCAATTTATTGTCGAGGTCGACGCCTCGGAGGTGGGCGCTATCCTATCCCAACGTTCCGCTTCCGATGATAAGGTTCATCCCTGTGCGTATTTCTCGCATTGTCTCATGCCCGCGGAACGTAATTACGATGTCAGTAACCGCGAGCTGCTGGCAGTTCGTCTGGCGTTGGGTGAGTGGCGACACTGGTTGGAGGGAGCCCCTGTTCCATTCATAGTCTGGACTGACCACCGTAACCTTGAGTATATTCGTTCGGTTAAGAGACTCAACGCTCGTCAGGCCCGGTGGGCACTTTTTTTCGCTCGGTTCAATTTTACCATCTCGTTCCGACCGGGTGCTAAGAACGAGCAGCTTCCTTGGGCTGAATACGCGCACAATTCGGTTCCTTCCTCCGCTACCGGTCTGTCCCCGTTTCACTGTTGCTTGGGGTACCAGCCTCCTCTTTTCCCGCTCAGGATTCGGAGTCTAACGTTCCGTCAGCGGAGTCATTTATCCTACGTTGTAAACGCACCTGGAGAGGGGTGAGATCGGCCCTTCTCAAGTCCCGTACTCGTGTTCGTCGAGCCGCGAATAGGCGTCGTATTAAGAGTCCTCGTTATGTCTGTGGTCAAAGAGTGTGGCTTTCCACTCTTAACCTTCCTCTCCAGTCCGTTTCACGCAAATTAGCCCCTAGATTCATCGGACCCTTCCGCGTTAGTAAGGTCCTTAGCCCGGTTTCGGTCGAGCTCAAGTTGCCGTCCTATTTGCGCCGCATCCATCCTGTCTTTCATGTCTCCTGTCTTAAGCCCGTAGTTCGCGCTCCCTTGCGCCCCACCGCCCCTCCCATTCGCGTCGAGGGCTCTCCTGTGTATACTGTCCGCAGATTGTTGGATGTTCGGCCTCGTGGCCGTGGTCATCAGTGCCTGGTCGATTGGGAGGGATACGGCCCGAGGAGAAGAGTTGGATCCCTGCCCGGGACGTCTTGGACCGCTCGCTCATCGATGACTTCTATCGCTTCCACCAGGCCTCTTCCTCAGGAGCGCCAGGAGGCGCTCGTTGAGGGAGGGGTACTGTCATGATCCTGGTTCTCCCTTTTTTTCCCCTCTGCTGGTCATTCTCTGACTCACACTTTCCCTCCGGGTGCTTGCACGCGCTCTCATTTTGATCAGCTGTCGCTCGTTACCTGCTGCCAGGCTGTTTCTCGCTACACCTGTTCCCCGTTCTCCTCTGATTGGGTTTTCTATTTCTAGTCCCTGCCTGTCCTTTGTTCTTTGCCAGATTATTATTTCTGTATACTGCTGTATGCTGCTTTTCTCCCTACCGTATCTTGTCTTGTCCTGTCTGGTTCGTACGAACTACGGATCGAGTTGACCAGCTCTAGTGCTTATGCTCAGTCTGTGCTCTGCCCAGCTCGCCTGACACTGAATGCTGTGATCGGAACACTGAGTGCTACTTTCTACGACCGTCTGCCTGACACCTCTGTTTTCGTCAAAGGACCGGACAACCTACCCAGGTCTACGGCCACTTTAGTTATCGTTTTGAAGAGACTTTCTGTTTGGCAGCTCCAGCGGCTGTATTGCTTATTTTCTATTAAAAGACTGTGTTACCTGCCTTCGTCTCTTGGGTTCTCTCTCAGACCTGACAGAAAATGCGCCTTTGGAGTGGCCCAGTCAGAGCCCAGACCTTAACCCCATAGAGATGCTGTGGAATGACCTCAAAAGTGCTGTTCACACCAGACATCCTACAAATGTGTCCGAGCTGAAGCAGTTTTGTAAAGAGGAAAGCCTCCTGAACATTGTGCAGGTCTGAACCCAAAAGCGCTTGCTTGCACTTACTTTTTCCTCCAGCACTGTGAATGTTTAATGGGTGTGTTCAATAAAGACACAAGAAATTCGAATTGTTTGTGTGTTATCAGCTTAAGCACATTGTGTTTGTCTATTGTTGTGACTTAGTTGAGGATCAAATAATACTTTATGTCAATTTACTGCAGAAAACCAGTTCATTCCAAGGGTTTCACATACTTTTTTTTTTGTCACTGTATGTATTACAGTTTCCACAAAAATATTAAACAGTACAACTTTATTTTAAATTGATAATAGTACAATGTTTCTTGTGCACCACAATTTGCATATTAATGATTTTAAGAAGGATTTTCTTGTGATTCCGTTCTCTTGTCAAGGTTCCTAGCACGTTTATCATGGTTACTCATTGGCTGTGCTCGCAATCGCCCCCCTTTACTCTCATTAACTATGAAAACAATTGAGTGAATTTGGACACTGAGTGCACCGGAAGGTCTGCCTTTTTTGCATAGTTTGTGCTTGCTGTTTAATAATCATTATAAATATATACACCGATCAGGCATAAAATTACGACCACTGACAGGTGAAGTGAATAACACTGACTATCTCTTCATCACGGCACCTGTTAGTGGGTTGGATATATTAGGCAGCAAGTGAACAATTTGCCCTCAAAAATGATGTGTTAGAAGCAGGAAAAAATGGGCAAGCTTAAAGGGGTGATGAATTGAGAAATCAACTTAACTTTGAGCCGTTGATATATAAAAGTTCATCATGATATAAGAATATCCTGTAAGTTTCAGAGCTGAAAACGTCCTTGTTAGTCAAAGAAAAGCTTTTATAGACACCAGGCCCAGAAAACGAAAGCTCTCACAATATGTCGACCATTGACGTAATAGGACGCAGAAGCACCGCCTCAAGCCCGTCCATGACTCATGGAGGTAAACGATGCTCCAGCTCACGTGCCAGCTCCAGCTCAGCCTCAAAACCAAGGCAGAAAATAGCCTATTACTTATTATTTTGAATGTAAAAAACACATAAGTCATAAGTTGACCTCAGACAACCATATAAATTTTTTAAAAAAAAGCCCCTTTAAGGGGCTAAATTGTGATGGCTAGACGAATGGGTCAGAGCATCTCCAAAACTGCAGCTCTTGTGGGGTGTTTCCGGTCTGCAGTGGTCAGTATCTATCAAAAGTTATCCAAGAAGGAACATTGGTGAACCAGTGACAGAGTCAAGGCTCATTGATGCATGTGGGGAGCAAAGGCTGACGAGCTCAAGTTGCTCAAGAAGTTAATGCTGGTTCTGATAGAAAGGTGTCAGAATACACAGTGCATCGCAGTTTCTTGCATATGGGGCTGCATAACCGCAGACCAGTCAGGGTGCCCATGCTGACCCCTGTCCACCGCCGAAAGTGGCAACAGTGGGCACATGAGCATCAGAACTGAACCACCGAGCAATGGAAGAAGATGGTCTGGTCTGATGAATCCCGTTTTCTTTTACATCACGTGGTTGGCTGGGTGTGCATCGCTTACCTGGGGATTGAATGAGTGTACTCGATAGAGTCCACTATGGTTTTGGACACCACTACAAAAGGCTGTTCCCTCAAATAGTGCCCTTTTTAAGGGTATAGGGGTGATTTCGGTTCCTCAGTGATTACACCTGTTCCTCATTTTTATCCTTGGTTAGTTTTGGATATAATGCCCTCAATTTCATTCACTCATTGTGTGGTGTCAGTTGTTCAATTGTGGATATCGCTCTTTTTTTTTTAAATAAAGTAATTGCATTTAGATCCGCTTCGCCTGCCTCAGCCTGAAACGTTACAGTCTATTTCTTTAAAATAAATGCACATGGTTTGACATTTTATCTATTGAAATAACAATCAGACATTTTAAAGTGTGCCATAAGTTACCAAATACATTACACAGGCTGCTTCACACACACAAACAAATCTCTGAAATGTGGCATTGACATTACGGCGTGACAAGGAAATTAATATATTTCCCAACCACAATGTGTTGTTACAATTCACCTCTCAAACCTAGAGCACCCATTACTGTGCCTTACAACTATAATTCTTGACTCTAACAACCCATGCGCCTTAGCAAAAGGCAGATCTGCTGAACCAGCAGAAGGACTAATGTGACTCCCACGACCTCTTCACAAAAGCAACAATAGTGCTGTGATTAGAATGCATCATAGTGTCCCCGCATAGCCAAATAAATTAGGTCACCGGAGCGCCTGTGCACTCTGGGAGATCAATGCAGCAGCGCGTCATCTCTTCCAAACACCAGCACACACCAAAAGCATCTGTCGCTCACTAGCACGCTGCTTAAAGGTTATTACTAGCCATCCCTGAAAGGTCAAGGTGGCATAGGGCCAGACTGCGTTTTGTTTGTGTCATTGTTCATAATGCCACACATTTATAAATGTCTCTTCCATGAATGGCTCACTATATTTATTTTTTATTTTTCTTTAGAAGTGTGCTAGAGGCTAAATAGATTTTGGCTTCCAACAGAGCTTTCTATGCAACTTTGTTTCAGTACCCAGGAATTTGTCAGAATTACCCTGCAAATTGCTTCACCGCGATGTGAGACTGAGCAAGCAGGGTAGTAAATCAGGGCGGAGATTTCTGCTGCGCTGTGCAGTACTGATGAAGCAGGCGTGCTACACTAGCGCTATCGCTTTCAACGGCCGCAGGGCCCGAGAAAGAGCGTGTGCTCTCCAGTAGCCTTGGAAGATTTACACCTGGATGAACAGCTCATAAAACTCTCCCTATAATCACATTTAACAAATTCTGGCATACAGGTGAGAGTATAAGAAAATATAAGGGTGAGAAATAGTGCTAGGGTAAATTTGGGGAGCGGACAGAAAAAGGTTCTCGCATTTAAAACGGACAATGTTCAGTGATTGATTGCTTAATTTGTCCGACTAACAGTGTGTGTTCACAGTTCCTTAGGCAAATAATGACGTGCAAACAAAACAATTTTTTCCCTCTCACTTCATAGATTTATATATTTAATTCAGTGTTTAAAATTCATAACAGGGCACCTGCATCCAACTGCAGACGTCTTAGTTTTGTTCAGGTCTGATGGAGACTGAGTAACTGTGGAACAGACTCTTGTATGTGCTGCCTCTTAATGTTTCATACATATTCAATAAAAAGACACCTAGCCCAAAACACTAATCCACCGTTTGGATTTGCCACTAATAGACGGTATTGTTCTAAATGGAAATGCATTGGGGTAAAGGGTTTATCAGCAGAGTACACATTGTGTATGTTTACCAGAAAGACTTCTGTAAAATGCAAATTGAACACACACACACACACACACACACACAAATTCACTCAAAATGTGTTTTTCTTTTTTTTTTTACTCAATCAAATCAAAGTAGCACAAAACGTTTATCAGAAGTACCAAATAACATCCCAGGTGCACCAAATCAGGGCTGATTTATAAATCCCTGTCTTAAAGCGCTACTGCCCATTAGCTAGTGAAGATGATCACAGATAGTTTAGCCCAGAGACATGCATGTGTGACAGCAGATAAATGATGACTTATAGAAAAGGGCAGCGGTCCAATGGCACTTCAGCGTCATTGTGGTTGTCATCAGCTGGCGCAAATAAGATAAAGAGCTTTGGTTTACAGAAATAATAGCGTAAAACAGCGTTTCAAGAAAGACAAGGCAAATTCTTCATGCGCTCCTCTCTTACGCACCAGTGAAAACTAATTTTTGCACTCAACCTATACAGCAGCAGAGCACTTAAAATGACATCCATTTATCGAAGCCGGTGAGCTGTAAACAACACAGCTTTAACATTGAGTTTTTGAAGGCTCTTGCACATGCAAATGAACAGAAGTTTTCCATCCATACTGTATTTGAACAACTATGTAACTGTCGCCCACACCTTTTTAGTAATCTGTTTGTTTGTTCTTTAAGGACAACACTACTTTATGAAGAAGAAACTTCCAGCTAACAAACTGGTTAAATATAGGCAAATACACTGCTGTTCAAAGGTTTGGGGTGAGTATTCTGTGTGTGTGTGTGAATTGAGTTCTCTTTCACGTCTTCTTGCGCTTGATCGGACATATTCTCACAAAACTGTGACAAAAATGCCCATATTGGCGAGTATCCTAGTAAACGGTCAGTTATGTCTTGCATAACATAAACAGTTGACAAATAAACCGCATGTGTAAGGACTGGTTCACACAGAACACGTATTTTCTGTTAAAAATGTGAGATGAAGGGAACGAATAAAACCGCAAAGTCTAGAGATGCGTTATTTAAAAGTTGAACTTCTTTTAAAGGGGATCTATTATGCAAAATTCACTTTTATAAGGTTTTTGAACACAGATGTGTCTGCAGTATGTGAGAACAACCAGCCTATAATGGTAAAAATCCACTCCATTTTTTAAATCAAAAGCAGTCTCTTACGCGCTGATTTCAGATAAAAAATTGCACATGAACGCCCTTTGAAGTGAGATTGTCCTGTTTTGTTGTTGCCGGTATGCCGGAGCATGAGCGGATCTGTGGGGTATTTTGAGCTAAACTTCACTCTGGGGACATCAGAGACTGAGAACTTTTAAAAAGGGGCAAAATAGGTCACCTTTAACCTTTTAGTATTCTGTGGCATGAGTGAGACGCTGTAAAAGACGCGAGAAGTGAGCAGTGGAATGGAAAAACAGTATACTGGATCCATGAATTAGGTCTTAAAGGTCCCGTTCTTCGTGTTTTTTTTAAGCTTTGATTGTGTTTACAGTGTGCAATATAACATGTGTTCATGTTTCGCGTGTAAAAAAACACAGTATTTTTCACACAATTTACTTATCTGTATACCGCTGTTTTCACTCTCCTAAAAACGGCTGATGACTTCCTTGTTCTATGAAGTCCCTCCTTCAGAAATACATAACGAGTTCTGATTGTGCCAGCGGTTCCCGTGTTGTGATTTGACAGCAGCTTAGCGCACATGGCCCGGTTCCTGTGTTGTGATTCGACAGCAGCTTAGCGCACGTAACTTGCAAGGAAAGGTCACGCCTCTTAACGGGAGATATATGCGCTCAATGATCTCTACAGCGTCCCTGGGAAAGCCAATCAAAGGTGATTTGACTCCGGGATGAAAATAACAGCGTCTCGACGACATGGCGACAAACACACTCAAACGCACCACTTCCTTTTCTCCACGCGACCGTCCTCTTCTCCACGTGGGACAGCAACAAGACCACGCCCCCTTTTTCGCGTATTCTTGTGGGCGGAGGTTAGTCTGTTCTACTGATGTCATTTATGAAGGAAGTACCAGGATGTAGTCCAAACCGGCCGTTCGCTGTAGGCTTTGAAAGGGAACTTCTGTTAAATAAAATATCTCGCTTGGCATTGAACTTTGAGCTTTATAATTTTACAGGTATTATTTATGCTCTAACAGCAACATTACACACTAACTAAAGTTTGAACAGTGGGATCACGAAGAACAGGACCTTTAAAGTGATAGCCTCCTAATATTCTTGCTGCTACCTGTGTTTTTAATGTGAAAGGTGTCATGAACTGGCTTTTTTTATATACTGTTGTCTGAGGTCATCTTATGATGTTTGCGTGGTTTTACATTCAAAAACATCATAATGAATAAGTAATAGGCTACTTTCTGCCTTGGTTTTGAGGCTCTGATGTTCGGTTTTGATGGGCGTGCCGCACTGAAGACTTGGAAGTAAACGCCCACGGCTAGGATTGGATAAGATTTGCATATTTAAAGAGCTTCTGCTCCCCTGTCAGCGATAGCGGGTGGCAAACGGCAACCGGGATGTATCGCCCAGCCCACAGCCAGGGCTCGCAAAATGTCTTTATCAAACAAATTGTTATTTCTGTATCATTTCGCTCGATCATCAGTGAAAAGCGTCTGAAAAGCACATAGCCCCGAGACTATGGGCTTTGCGAGCTGGCGTTACAAGTCCGAGTCTGATCATGAATGAACCAATAACACCTTCTCCAGCCTGTGACAGCGTGCTAAGGTATGTAATCAATAGATATCAAACGGTCTGTAACAATGGAATACTAACACATAAAAAAACATGTTTTACTCGCATAAGTGTGTTGCACCGTTCCTGTCGGATCCAATATTGAAGGCACAGCATTGTGTTTAAATCTCAATACAATATGTCTGCAAATTCAGTCTCGACCTCTGTCTTGTTTACAATCGATTCCGCATTGTTTAGCTTCACGAGTCAGTGGGTGGGCATGAGGCGCTGCTTCTGCGTCCTACTACGTCAATGGTCGACATATTGTGAGAGCTTTCGTTTTCTGGGCCTGGTGTCTATAAAAGCTTTTCTTTGACTAACAAGGACGTTTTCAGCTCTGAAACTTACAGGATATTCTTATATCATGATGAACTTTTATATATCAAAGGCTCAAAGGAAAGTTGATTTCTCAATTCATCACCCCTTTAATCAAACAACATGACAAAGAAAAATAATACTTTTGTAACTTTAATAAGGATTCATCTATATTAAGTTTATACAGTGTAGACCAGGGGTCTCCAAACTCGGTCCTGGAGGGCCGCTGTCCTGCAGAGTTTAGCTCCAACCCCAATTAAACACACCTGAACCAGCTGATCGGTGTCTAACTAGGGCCTTGTAAGACACTGATTAGCTGGTTCAGGTGTGTTTATTTGGGTTTGGAGCTAAACTCTGCAGGACAGCGGTCCTCCAGGACAGAGTTTGGAGACCCCTGGTGTAGACAATGCAGTTATTTTGCATTTGATTAATGTATTCAATTTCTGTACCTGAAAACTACAGTTAGACCAACCTGAAAAACATTGCTTATTTCATTTATATGTTTGCTCTATTTGTACTATTGCTCATAATTTGATTATTTAATCTTAATTTTTTACTGTTTACTTGTCTTCAACAATATTTGAAATTTAAATGAGTTAGGTCAGTTTATTAAAGGTCCCATTCTTCGTGATCCCATTGTTCAAACTTTAGTTAGTGTGTAATGTTGCTGTTAGAGCATAAATAATACCTGTAAAATTATAAAGCTCAAAGTTCAATGCCAAGCGAGATATTTTATTTAACAGAAGTTCCCTTTCAAAGCCTACAGCGAACGGCCAGCTTGGACTACATCCCTCTACTTCCTTCTTTAATAACGTCAGTAGAACAGTAGAACAGACTAACCTCCGCCCACAAGAATACGCGAAAGAAGGGGGCGTGGTCTTGTTGCTGTCCCACATGGAGAAGAGGAAGTGTCGCGTGGAGAAAAGGAATTGTTGCGTTTGACTGTGTTTGTCGCCATGTCGTCGAGACGCTGTTATTTTCATCCCGGAGTCAAATCACCTTTGATTGGCTATCCCAGGGACGCTGTAGAGATCATTGAGCGCATACATCTCCCGTTAAGAGGCGTGAACTTTCCTTGCAAGTTACGTGCGCTAAGCTGCTGTTGAATCACAACACAGGAACCGTGCCACGTTTGCTAAGCTGCGGTCAAATCACAACACGGGAACCGCTGGCACAATCAGAACTCGTTACGTATTTCTGAAGGAGGGACTTCATAGAACAAGGAACTCATCAGCCGTTTTTAGGACAGTGAAAACAGCGGTGTACAGATAAGTAAATTGTGTGAAAAATACTGTGTTTTTTTACACGCAAAACATGAACACATGTTATATTGCACACTGTAAACACAATCAAAGCTTCAAAAAAACACGAAGAACGGGACCTTTAAGGTTACAAAACACCGGAAACTAGGCCTATTTTATTTATTTATTACTTTTCTCTGAACCACTGGCCCGACCGGGCCGGTAGAAAAACATCCTTAGTGTTGAGCTCTGAAAATATCATTTAGATCCCAAGCTTTTAAACAGTAGTGTATATTAACTTAACTGAAATTGAGTGATATCCTCATTACATGATAAGCATTATGTAAACACAATAAACTGATTGCTATAACTCGAATAAGGCATGCTGTAAATGTGAGCCTTCACCTTCTTCTCATCGCCGTCCTGCAGAAGCTGCATGTGACTGCGGCCCTGACTGTTAGACCTGCGCAGAGTGGCGCTGCGATGCTCAGCCAGCAGGTCAGGGGGTGGGGACACACTGCGCCCCTGTGGATCCACCCAGGTATAGACATGATTTGTGACATAACCACCTGGTATACGGCCCACAGAACGCACCGACATGGAGAGCTTTTTGCTGCCCTTTAGCACCTGTAAGAGAGAGAGAGAGTAACAGAGAGATGAAGAGGTACAATCAGTCCAGTGTGTCTGCGAAGCAATAAAAGGCAGAGGCAGTTACGGGAATGTCAAGATATTCATGTGAAAATGCTAACATTTCCACTCCATATGATAAAGAGCTCCATCAATACTCAAGCTGCACACAACAAACACAGTGCTGAAGAAGCTACCTGGAAACCGACGCTTACCAAGTTACACAAATAATTTGAAAGCACTACGAGTTACTATCAAAAAACAGCTAAATACATATATTGAAGCTATTTAAGGAGGAAATATATATATATTTTTAAATTAAAAAATAAACAGTTTATATAAGATCATTATTTATATGGCACAAAACAAACAATAAGGATCTTTAAGACTTTTAACTTGCAAACGTAAGCAGATTTTGATTCATTCCGGTGAATTAAATCATTTGATTCAGTTCACCAATATGACTCAAAATACCATAATTAATCTAAAACATAGTGATGAGCAGGAGAAATTAACAAAATATTTGGTAGCACTTTATTTTACAGTCCTGTTCCCCATGAAAATACTATGCACTTATTGTAGTAACAATAACTGTGTAATACTAACCCTGAACCTACCCCTTAACCTAACCTTAATCCAAGTAGTTACCTTATATTATTAATAACTTTCTTAGGTAAGTACACTAAGTATACATAAGTGCACATACTGTAAAATAAAACACAATCAAACATTTTTTTTAATGTGATGATTGGTGAATCATTTTAGAAGCAGTTCACTTTCATTAATCATTTGAATGAACTAAAATGAATTCGACTTTCCAATGCTACACTATGGAAGCAGTTTCTGCCACAGAATAAAAAATAAATAAAAAAAGGTAATTCTGACTTTTTATCTCACAATTCTGACTTTTTTTTTCTTGCAATTGCGGCTTTTTTTATCTCAAAATTGCATGATATAAAGTCACAATTGCGTGTTATAAAGTCACAAATTGAGTGATATAAAGTCAGAATTGAGTGACAAAGTCATAATTGCAAAATATAAACAATTCTGACATTTTTCTCAGAATTGCTAATATATCTGTCATGATTCCAGCCTGTGTTTCCCTGTCTTGTGAAGACTCTTTTGTTATTTCCTGTTTTGTGCCATGTTTTGTAGTTCTTTGTAGTTTTTCATGTTGATTAGTCTCCCCCAGGTGTGACTTGTTAATTTGTTGAGCTTGTTTGCCCCTGTGTATTTAAACCCTTGTGTCTCCTATGTTCTTGGTCAGGTCTTCTGTCACGCCGGGTCAACTCAAAACCAAGAGGGAGAGCTGAATCCAAATGTAAAATTGTTTAATAACAAAATAAACATAACAAAACCACAGCGATCAGAGAACCAAGGAACAGATAACAGAATGAGTCACACCAAACGTACATCCATGTAGGACAAGACCTGACCAAGAACATAGGAGACACAAGGGTTTAAATACACAGGGGCAAACAAGCTCAACAAATTAACAAGTCACACCTGGGGGAGACTAATCAACATGAAAAACTACAAAGAACTACAAAACATGGCACAAAACAGGAAATAACAAAAGAGTCTTCACAAGACAGGGAAACACAGGCTGGAATCATGACAATATCGCAATTCTGACTTTATATCACTCAATTCTGACTTTATAACATGCAATTGCGACTTTATGTCACAATTCTGACTATAACTCGAGATATATAGTCAGAATAGTGAGATACAAGTCTTTTCCCCCTCAGAATTGGACTTTATGACTTGCAATTGCAAGTATATATCTCACTATTCTGAGAAATAAAGTCAGAATTGCGAGTTATAAGGTCAGAATTTCAAGTTATAAAGTCAGAATTGATGATATAAAGTTGCAATTGCGTGTTAAAAAGTCAGAATTGCGAGATTTAAACTCACATTTCTGACTTTATAATGCAATTGCGAGTTTATATCTAGCAATTCTGAGAAAAAAAGTGAGATGTGAGATGTGAACTTGCAGGCACGTGCACAGGTAGGGCTCAACCTGTGCAGAGCACATGCCCTTTTTGCCCTTACACTCCGAAGTGCCCTTTTTTTGGTGGTAGTGTTTTTTGTTCCTGCTTCAGTAAATCAATAGTTTTGGTAACTGCATTTGAGTTTGACTTTTGTAAAATGTTAATAATATATTGATAAGTAATACAACCACATTTAATTTGTTTTTGCCACCGAAAAATCATAAATAAGCAAAGGTGCGCCCATAGACCGTCAAGAGCGCCCACGCCGTTTCCTACTGGCACTTACACAAAGTGACTTGAGTGATCAAGGTCATCTAGGTAAAATATATTTCTTAGAAATTTGTTCTTTGATTTATGATTGCTAATACAATTAATTTGTTAACATGTAATAATATCATGGTCGCATGTTTAATTCATTTACGTTGTTGATATATGCACATATTCGCTAATTTTTGAATCTCTACTCTCTCGTTTTCACATGTGTAGTAAAACATGGTTAAAGTAATGTTGTCGTTACATTAAGTGCAAATAGGCCGTCTTTTTCACAGAAGGTCTGGTTGGGTCAGTCAGAATTGCAGAAGACACCATGTAAATGATATCCATGATAGTGCAGGGGTAAAGCGCATGGCTTGAAGTTTTGACACAAATTGATCACGGTTCGAATCCACGTTTTGCCGAACTTGCTCTACTTCATTTTCCCTTGACACAGAAATTCGAAAAGGCATTTTTTTCCCCCAATAAAAATAGTGAAAATCTTCATCTTCAAATCTTCAAATGTAAATAAAGCATGTCATGTGTGTTTGATAATAAAGTGTTAGGGGCGGGTGAACAGAGGGGGTGCCCTTTTTCAGTTTCAGCACATGCCCTTCAAAAGGTCTGTGCACGGTCCTGTGAACTTGCAATTGTGAGAAAAGTCGCAAATCTTTTAAAATATTTTATTCTGTGGCGGAAACAAGCTTCCATACCATACACCTGCTACTGGTTAGAGAAAAATATATTTTTCAGTAGTTCAGCTGTTTTTAAAAAATAACATAGCTAAGTTAGCAGCATTAAGTTAGTCCCCACTGCTAAAACACATGGACAGATCTCTACTCAGAAACATACAATACAGAGGAACATTGTGCGGAGATGAAAGTCCCAGTGGTGTTTGCCTCATTGGTCTCTGATGGTCTGCTATGCTCACTATCACTCCACAGATCAAGTCTAGTGCAACTGGCACAGCGGGACACCACAAATTCAGCTGAGTGTGAAATGACACCATTATCTCCTACCACACACACACACACACACACACACACACACACAAAGATACAATAAAATGTTGGCATTAAACACACACATCCCAATGCAACAACTTATAATTGGGCTGAACTCAAAAAACGTCCTGTTCTCAGGGTGGCCTCACAGTATCTACTTCCCATGCAGCTCAGACTCCTTCACTATGCACTTCAGAAACGGTTAGGAAGTTTGTGTCCGCAGGCGTGCTCTGTTGCATATCTCTGACCTAGTTCTGCTGAATGTTTATTGAGTTGCAAAATACAGTGGTCCAGAGTTTAAGTGTAACAAAATAAAAATGCTTATTCGTGAGTCACCCCCTCCAAAATAAACACCAATGGTGCTTTGTTAATTCCCAGAAATGTTTCAAAGCCCAAAGTTTGGATCTATTTAGGAGTTAATCTGGTCCATAAACATCTGGTTTCCTTTCTTTCCGGGACTGGGATTTGCCTGGGTTGTTTAAGCAAATGACAAGTTGTTTTTTGGGATAGAGGAATGCAGAGCAAAGACAAATAAAATGCAGACACGTTTGGAATGAACAGAAAATGTAAGAAATATTTGAGAAAGTGAAAAAATGGTAAATGGACTGCATTTATATAATGTTTTTAACAGACCTACGGCCATCCAAAGCGCTTTACATATTGCCTCACATTCACTCATTCACACCCCGATGGCGGTGTCAGCCATGCAAGGCGCCATCCAGCTCGTTGGGAGCAGCTGGGGTTAGGTGTCTTGCTCATGGACACCTCGACACTTGGTCAGGTGGAACCGGGGATCAAACCACCAACCTTCCAGTTTGTAGACAACCTACATGAACCACTGAGCCACTGCCGCTCCTGATGAAAGAATACAAATTCCTTGAAGGGATGCAGTCACCAAAAAAATTTAAAATCTGTTTTCTCAACCTCATTTGTTCCAATTCTGTATGACCAAGCAATGCAGACAGTTTTGGCTGTTTCCACTAGATTCCAGAAAATACTGGAAAAAAGGAATCTTGCATACATGATCCAAACAAAAATATTTTTTCCTGTATTTTCTGGAATCTAGTGGAAACAGCCAAAACTGTCTGCAGGGTGCTAGAGCACACAGGGCCTGAGTTATACACTTTAAAAAATGAATTCATAACAAAAAAAAACAAAAAGTGCCTCTTTTTTGGGGGGAGGGGGGGGGTTAATACAGATCAGATAACATTTACTTAAAATGTTTATCACTTTTAGCAGTGTTTTATGTAACTTCAAAGGGTTTCCTGTAAAATAACACCAACATTTGGTATTTAAACCACTGTATGTGGGTGTAGGAAGCTTTTCAATTTGGGTAGGCCAAATCCAGGCGAAAATGGTCCCAGAGTAATTTAGTATAAATAAGTTACTTTGTGTAAAACAAATGCCAAAGTGATGCATGTCTCCAGAAAGCAGATATTCTAAGCTTTCAAATGGTACTACATATGAGGTTAGAGCTCCTCCACAGACACTTAAAATTGAAAGTATATACTTGATGATGTCATTCCGGACCCTGTACAGGGTCTGCAGAGTTTAAGAGGTTAAACACTTTACGCATTTGTTCTAGCTCTGTCCATGCAATAAATGCACGTTCTTAAATGAGCGAGTTGTTTTTTTAGCTAATTTCAACTTGACATGAATCACAAATCAAATCAGAGCTGTATATGAATATTTTCAAGATACTGTACATATTCACGAATAGGCTACAACTCCTCGTAATTGCTTTAATAGCACTCATACAGTATGTCTGCCCATTTTCGTTCGTGTGATATGCAGCCTCTGCTTTTGCTTTTCTGTTACAGACTGAAGTGCGCGAGTAGCCTTTAACGCGCCACGCCATTACTTTTCATTACCATTTACTTTATTACTTTCAGTTAATAAAGGAGAAAATACATTTCTGGTGTTATTTTTGTGATTGTTTGGGGCATTCTACAGCCCTTCATCAAAACTTTCAACACATGGCCCAACTAAGATTGTTTTAATCAATGTACAAATCGTAAAAACAGAACTATCGGTTCCTAAATTCTGATTGGGTGGGCAAGGCAGACGTTTGGGTGGTGCCCATACCTAGAACCGGCCCCGCTTCTTAGGGCCTTTTCACAGAGATTGTTTTGGTGCGGATCCAAGCGTGATTGCCATGTTCACATATGCCTAAACAAACCCAACCAAAGGGAGAAAACACACCAGGTTCCAAAACAAACGCTCAGGTGTGAAAGCACCCTTAAACCTAAAATGACAAATGGGACACCATATAGTCTTATGGACTTAACGGACATGTGCACACGGCGGCCATTGCAAGTCCACAAGACCACAAGTGCACACGATGAGTGTAATTTGGGACAGGGCCAACACCAACTTATCATACAAGTATAATATCATACAAGTGTCAATATTCAAAAGTTTGATGGCGAAATTATTATTTTTTTATGCTCACCAAGGCTGCATTTATTTGATCAAAAATAGAGTAAAAATAGTAATATTGTGAAGAATTATTACAATTATAACAATGCTGCAGCCATTACAGTCTTCAGTGTCACATGATCCTTCAGAAATCATTCTAATATGCTGATTTGGTGCTCAATAAAACATTTATTATTATTACCAATATTGAAAACAGTTGTGTTGCTTAATATTTGTGTGGAAACCGTGAAACATTTCTATCAGGATTCTTTGATGAATAGAAAGTTAAAAAGAACATCACTGATTTGAGAAAAATGTAATAAATGTAACTTTTGATCAATTTATGCGTGCTTGCTACTGACCCCAAACTTTTGAATGTTAATTCTATTCTATTCTATTCTATTCTATTCTATTCTATTCTATTCTATGATTTTGTTTCCTTCTTGAAGCTTGAAAGCTTTATTAATTGTGATTGCATGAAAAAAACAACAACTAGAACATTCTTTAAAATGCTTCCTTTTACGTATATTCCACAGAAGAAATAAAGTGATACGGGTATGGAATGACATGAGGGTGAAATGATTTTCCTTTTTGGGTGAACTACTCCTTTAACAGACTACAGGAGAAGATAAAAAACAGCTTTGTCCCTGCTGTGAATACTAACAAATAAAAGAGTGCCTGGCAGCGAGATTCTTAATGCACCATCGCTGCTCTAAAGTGCTGACTGTGACACTGTCTGATGGAGTGTGTCAACAAATGAGTGGCGCAACGGAATACTGTTGGAAGAGGGAGAGAGAGATGGAGGGATGGATGGAGAAAGACAGCAAGCAGGCAGCTTATCATATGATATGCAACAATGTCACCTTAGGAAAGCCAATAATGCCAATAATGTGGAAAAATGCATTGATAGCCCCAAGCAAGAGCAGAAGGACATAATTAAAGAAAGTTTCATGCTGCTGAGAGAGAAGCGAAATGTTGGATTTAACTAATCTAGAAGACTCTTTGCAACATTTGCAAGACATTTTACTTCCATGTGACATTTCAGAAGGTGGAGCAACACACTACAACAAGGAACTTGCATTAAGAATTCATGTTGTCGGCAATCCCTATATCTGGGTGAAACGGCTTCTCGTACAAGAACAAACGTACACCAACAGGAATTGATTGCATAATTGGATCACTGTGGTTTGCTATTTCTTATCATTTATAATAAATACTGCATTAAAAAAATCCATTTTGATTTCATGTTGACTTTAAAGGCCATGAACACTTAAAGCTAATTGCTCCAAGTAATTTCAGATCTGAGCCTGATGGCCCTACCAATTCACATGAAACCCAGTGCGCGCACACTGAGCTGCCAGGCATTCTGTTTATTTACTGTCATTTCCAATGGGACCGATAAAGCATTCGCGAGCAGAATGAGAAATCAAGTCGTAAATGCCGAATGTTTGAGCATGTGACGCTCAGTGTGCACCAGCTGGCAGACTGAAGCAAACAGAAAACGCATACATAAACAGACAATCTGTGATTGTTACTTGGAATTAGCATAACAAAAAGGGGCCAATTAGATGATCACAAAGGGTAATTGGGTCTGGTTAGCAGTGTCATGTGCTCAGAATGCGTTTTTGAGATTACGCAGATGTGCTCGGAAGGGGTGCAGGACACATTTGCATGTGATGGAGCGATTCTGGATGAAAACCAGGAGGACAATGAATCAAAAATATTTAAGAATCAATGTAGTACAATTAGATGGATCGGAGTTCTTGTGCTAACATATATTTCTCAGACACTTTAAAGCCTTCTTAAGCCTTGTTTGTACTCAACGCGTCTGCTCGAGTGCGAGGGTGCGCGCGGCAAAAATGACGTCATCGCAGAGTGAAAAGCGGATGAGGCGCGCATGCAGTCAGCGGAGGCTCGCGCTGCAGAGCCAGACGAAAGTATAAACAAGGCTTAATGCATCCATACTTCCAACATGTGTTGCATAGCTGCATTTAGAAGCATGCAAGCCTCTCTCACAGGCGCTGGTTTCTATATTTGATCGCGTCATCAAAAATCTCATTGTTCGGTAAAATTTATTCAGTCTTTTCACTTATTCACTTATATATAGAGAATAAATTTGGTTGCCGAACATTCGGTGCATCCCTAGAATCAAACATCAAAAGAAAAACAGAAAATCACTCACTGCTCTTGACTGAATTAACTTTAGTAGCTTTAATAAGAACACATTTCTTACTTGAATGCTGCTGTTAAATGCTCTGGCGAGGAGATAAACATGGCAGACTGTGTACAGCTCACTCAGGGTAGTGATGTGTCGATTCATGAACGATTCGTTCATCTCTCAAGTCTTCTCTTTCGAGTCATTCGTTCAAGTCCCCATAGGCTGAATGCAGAAACAGTTCATCTCTCGAGTCTCGTTCTTTTGTCACATGACGTGACAGCCGTGTTGGATATTTCTTTTACAGTCTATGGTTGGATACAGAAATGAGAAATTCCTTTACAGTCCATGGTTAATTCACAACCTTCCTTACAAACAAGTGAGTAATTTTTATGTTTGTTTAGTTCAGTTTTTTAGCTAGTATAATTGATTTTCATATGAAGCCTGGGCACATTAGGTTGTTCAGAACGGATAGGCACAACAAATGTTTATTGCACATATCTTCTGATGATTTTATAATAATAAATATATTACAACATGCAGTCAATAATACGACTGTAATGTTGTATATGTTGCGAGACACTGAGCAGGGAACGAGAAGACTCGAGAGATTAACTCATCTTTTCTGTTTCTGGTGACTGCATAGCCTTGCCTGTGGGGCTGGGACTTGATGAACGAATGACTCAAACCCGAAGACTCGACAGATGAACTAATCAATTCTGTTTCCGGACGCATGTATTGCATATGAGGTTGTCACGGCCCAGATCAGACATGATGACGGAACTAACGGCTCATACCCAAAGACACAAAAGGTGAACTAAACTTTCCATGGAACAGACGTGATTAAATGTGAAGTGAAAGGAAAGAGCGACTTGGATCGGGAGGTGAGTTGAACTAACAGACTGCAAGGAGATTAAATAGGGGACAAACAAGGCAGGTAATTGGGGAACAACAGGTGGGGAAAATGAATCAATAATCAGATAACAAGAGGGGTGGGGTCAAGACTGAGGACAGGAACGCACATGGCACAGAAATAAATCAAAACACCACATGTGCTAAACAAGACAAGACAGACATGTGACAATAGCGTGCCTTGTTGGCAAGTGCTATCCGCACTAGCTCCGCCTAACAATGCTTGTTTGGGAAAAACAAGATAAAAAAAAAAACAGGCATATTTCAATGTTTTCAGTGGCGTAGTCAGTAAAGCATAAGGCTTAAAGCTCTAGGTTTTGACACGATCGACCCGGGTTCGAATCCGCCTTTTGATAAGCTCGCTCTTCTCTTTTTTCCCCATCACATATCACATCGGAAAGGCATTTACTTTCAATAAAAATTAAGAAAATGTTCTAAAAATGGAAATAAATTGCCTAACGAAATTATGTTTAATAATAATAAAAGCATAAATAGCATCTAATTACTATTTACAAATATTGCACAGAACTACTTTTACATGGTGTAAATAGAATATATCACTATTTTCACTTAGTATGCTATTACTTAGTAAATAGCATCTACATCTATTTGCGCTTAGTGCAAATATCACCTATCACTAAGAAAATGTTATTTTAACTTAGTGTAAATAGCAATTAGCGCTAAGAAAAGTGTAAAGTGTAAACAGATTCTAGTAGCTATTTACACGGTGTAAATCGCAACTATTTGTAAATAGACGCTGCCTTAAAAAAAAAAAAAAAGAGGAGAGAGGGGATTTTTACCATTATAGGATGGTTGTCTACACACACTGCCGACACACATTTATGTTCAAACACCATGTAAAAGTGAATTTTGCATAATAGGTCCTCTTTAAAAGTGACATGTTTCAATGCTGTAATTCGATAATATGCCAAGTTACCTTTGTGTTCCTTTATTAAAGCGCTATGCTCAAATTGCAGGGATTTTTTACATTGGAAGTGTGTTATGACAAGTAGGCTGTACCATAAAAAAGATGCTGTCTAGGAAGAAATATTGTTACTAGAGAGGAAATAAAAAAGATACAGAGCACTAACTAGTCACAAAATGCACCTGATTCTCTCTATTTTTGCCTCGATATTGACCATCCACCTGTGACTGCTATGACTCATGATCCCCTTAGGCGTTACTGCATAAGTAAAATCTCATCTGCCAAAGCAATAACAAAACAATTTCTCATTTACTCCCTTAAATGAGAGACTCTGAGATCAAACACAACAAAGTAGAATTTTAATAAAAGTTAGTCACTGAAGGATATTGAAAATTATTATTTTTTAAATTAAGCCGTAAAGTGTCAGATTTTAACATAAATGTCAGCTGGAGAAGGACATGTGTTTTAGGCAGTCTGAGGTCTGATATAGTTTGATAGCTCTGGACAGCACTGACATCTTTCAACAGTTCTGTCCAGAGCTGTGGCATCTTATGCTGAAGGGATCGATCTGACTACGACAAGCTGCTACAGCAAACATTTCTTGCTCTCTCTACCCTTCTTTCCATTTATCAGCTTTCTTTGCTTTCCAACTTCTTGTCTCATCTCTCATTTTTATTTATGAGTTATATAGCAGGGGTCGCCACCACATGGGATAAAGAGGGATGGAGTGAGAGAGAGCGCTTGACTTAAGGGCAGATTTTGTGCTTGAATCAGGGGGAGATTAAGAGAGATTTTTCACTCTTTGACTGAAACATGAGAGAATAGTTTAAGAGGTTTTGCAACAAAAACAGATAAAAGCATGGTGGGACATACAAATATAATACCAACAAACAACAATATCATCTCTCCGGGCTTGTTGAAGACGTCTATGTCGGTGAGAATTGTTTCAGTTAAATCAAAGCTGACAGGAGACCGGATAAACATACTAATGCTCTCCTCAAAATGCAAAAACAGCTCAAATCAGACTCTCAAATGCATGCAAATGCCGCATGAAGCCTGTCAAAGCACAACACTGCAAAAAAAAAAAAAAAAAAAATTCTTAATCATTATTTTGGTCTCGTTTTCCATTGAAAACCATCTACATTTCCTTAAAACAAGATCAATTTACTGGAGAAGCAAAACTGCAAAAGATATTAAGACTTGACAAACCTGATGACTGTTATGTCTTGAGAAACGAGTTTAGAGAATAGGTATATACGCTGAAGAACCAGTACAGTTGAATGTAGCATCCCTAGAGAGATTCATTTTTGGTTCAGGTGACTTTCTGTGCTGTATGTTACTGTTGTACCATCTCGTGTAATCAACTTCACCCAGCCACCAGTGCTGTCACGCTAAAGGTGATCTGCTCTACCCAACGGACCAAAGCATGGCTACTTGTACCTATGTCAGAGCAAATGCACTTAGAGACCCACAAACCAACACATCTACAAGAATACAGACTTACAATAATGGAACATACGTATAACCTTTATACAACATTATAAAAGCACTTAAAACACCATGCATTCATATGAACATTTGTTTTGTGCAAGATAATAATTAATTTGTTACATTTATATAGCGTTTTTCTAGTCACTCAAAGTGCTTTACATAGAAGGGGGATCTCCTCATCCACCACCAATGTGCAGCATCCACCTGGATGATGCGACAACAGCCATATTGCGGCAGAACGCCCACCACACACCAGCTGATTGGTGGAGAGGAGACAGGGTGATGAAGCCAATTGTATATAAAAAATAAAAAAAAATTATATATATATATATATATATATATATATATATATATATATATATATATATATATATATTGTGTTTGACCCCCTTTCGCCTTCAGAACTGCCTTAATTCTACGTGGCATTGATTCAACAAGGTGCTGAAAGCATTCTTTAGAAATGTTGGCCCATATTGATAGGATAGCATCTTGCAGTTGATGGAGATTTGTGGGATGCACATCCAGGGCACGAAGCTCCCGTTCCACCATATCCCAAAGATGCTCTATTGGGTTGAGATCTGGTGACTGTGGGGACCATTTTAGTACAGTGAACTCATTGTCATGTTCAAGAAACCAATTTGAAATAATTCGAGCTTTGTGACATGGTGCATTATCCTGCTGGGAGTAGCCATCAGAGGATGGGTACATGCTGGTCATAAAGGGATGGACATGGTCAGAAACAATTCTCAGGTAGGCCGTGGCATTTAAACAATGCCCGATTGGCACTAAGGGGCCTAAAGTGTGCCAAGAAAACATCCCCCACACCATTACACCACCACCACCAGCCTGCACAGTGGTAACAAGGCATGATGAATCCATGTTCTTATTCTGTTTACGCCAAATTCTGACTCTACCATCTGAATGTCTCAACAGAAATCGAGACTCATCAGACCAGGCAACATTTTTCCAGTCTTCAACTGTCCAATTTTGGTGAGCTCGTACAAATTGTAGCCTCTTTTTCCTATCTGTAGTGGAGATGAGTGGTACCCGGTGGGGTCTTCTGCTGTTGAAGCAAATCCGCCTCAAGGTTGTGCGTGTTGTTGCTTCACAAATGCTTTGCTGCATATCTCGGTTGTAACGAGTGGTTATTTCAGTCAAAGTTGCTCTTCTATCAGCTTGAATCAGTCGGCCCATTCTCCTTTGACCTCTAGCATCAACAAGGCATTTTCGCCCACAGGACTGCCGCATACTGGATGTTTTTCCCTTTTCATACCATTCTTTGAAAACCCTATAAATGGTTGTGCGTAAAAATCCCACTAACTGAGCAGATTGTGAAATACTCAGACCGGCCCGTCTGGCACCAACAACCATGCCACGCTCAAAATTGCTTAAATCACCTTTCTTTCCCATTCTGACATTCAGTTTGGAGTTCAGGAGATTGTCTTGAACAGGACCACACCCCTAAATGCATTTAAGCAACTGCCATGTGATTGGTTGATTAGATAATTGCATTAATGAGAAATTGAACAGGTGTTCCTAATAATCCTTTAGGTGAGTGTATGAGATATATATATATATATATATATATCAGTGGCGATTTTTTTAAGACTGCAAGGGAAGCTCGGCTTCCCTTATAATGTCACAAAATTAATGGTCAAATATGTACTATTGTATTAACATTTTATTGACTAAAAATGCGTTAGAAAACGTTCATCTCAAAGACGAGTTCATTCAGAATCAGTTACATATAGCAGGTCGGCTGACTCGATTTCCTTCTCATACATTCCCGCAGCGTCACAGTGCATTTCCCTATTGAAGCCCAGCGTCCATTGACTTCAATGGGGCTGCTTTGAACGTTTTTTTTTTCAGCGCTTCGAAACTAGACGGTCATTGGATAAACGCTGCGATTATGTCCCGCCCACGGACGCTCAGCGTCTCTGGGGGTGAATGGGGAGTGGGCTGGCCCGGACTCCGAGCTTCTGCGTGATGATTGGAGGGTCTGTCGAAAGACTGCATCTCCCTTTGACTGACAGCGATTCTGTACTATAAGGAATCACTGAAGCTATTCGCGCTCAGTCCCATCGCGGATTTCTCAAGTTCAGTCGAAAGTCGTTCATTCATTCATTCATTCATTCATTCATTCATTCATTCATTCATTCATTCATATAACGTTAGTAGGCTAGGCTAGCGTCGTGGGTGAAACTGCGCACGATGGCAGACGGTGCTAATATTGTCGACCTGATTTTGGCGAAGCCATTTGAAAGTGTTCCTTACGAGGAAAAACTTAGAATTAAACAGCAGGGCAGATCAACACCTAAGATTGATTTAGTGCAAAAGATAGGGAAAAATAACAGGTCTTTTCAGCTCTCCTGGTATGACAACGTTAGCTGGCTGACTGGAAGTGATGTGACAAATAAAATGTACTGCTGGCCATGCCTCTTGATGAAACCATCTCACGGATGTGTTGTTTGGTCATTTTATGATGTAGGCCGAAAATGAGCTTCCCCTCTCTGACAGACCAGTAGCCGCCATATATATATATATATATATATATACAGTGAGGAAAATAAGTATTTGAACACCCTGCTATTTTGCAAGTTCTCCCACTTGGAAATCATGGAGGGGTCTGAAATTGTTAGCGTAGGTGCATGTCTACTGTGAGAGACATAATCTTAAAAAAAATCCAGAAATCACAATATATGATTTTTTAACTATTTATTTGTATGATACAGCTGCAAATAAGTATTTGAACACCTGTCTATCAGCTAGAATTCTGACCCTCAAAGACCTGTTAGTCTGCTTTAAAATGTCCACCTCCACTCCATTTATTATCCTAAATTAGATGCACCTGTTTGAGGTCGTTAACTGCATAAAGACACCTGTCCACCCCATACAATCAGTAAGAATCCAACTACTAACATGGCCAAGACCAAAGAGCTGTCCAAAGACACTAGAGACAAATTGTACACCTCCACAAGGCTGGAAAGGGCTACGGGGAAATTGCCAAGCAGCTTGGTGAAAAAAGGTCCACTGTTGGAGCAATCATTAGAAAATGGAAGAAGCTAAACATGACTGTCAATCTCCCTCGGACTGGGGCTCCATGCAAGATCTCACCTCGTGGGGTCTCAATGATCCCCACAGGAGCCTCCTTGACAGGAGGAGCTGGTCAATGACCTGAAAAGAGCTGGGACCACCGTTTCCAAGGTTACTGTTGGTAATACACTAAGACGTCATGGTTTGAAATCATGCATGGCACGGAAGGTTCCCCTGCTTAAACCAGCACATGTCAAGGCCCGTCTTAAGTTTGCCAATGACCATTTGGATGATCCAGAGGAGTCATGGGAGAAAGTCATGTGGTCAGATGAGACCAAAATAGAACTTTTTGGTCATAATTCCACTAAACGTGTTTGGAGGAAGAAGAATGATGAGTACCATCCCAAGAACACCATCCCTACTTTGAAGCATGGGGGTGGTAGCCACATGCTTTGGGGGTGTTTTTCTGCTCATGGGACAGGGACGACTGCACTGTATTAAGGAGAGGATGACCGGGGCCATGTATTGCGAGATTTTGGGGAACAGCCTCCTTCCCTCAGTTAGAGCATTGAAGATGGGTCGAGGCTGGGTCTTCCAACATGACAATGACCCGAAGCACACAGCCAGGATAACCAAGTAGTGGCTCTGTAAGAAGCATATCAAGGTTCTGGCGTGGCCTAGCCAGTCTCAAGACCTAACCCCAATAAAGAATTTTTGGAGGGAGCTCAAACTCTGTGTTTCTCAACGACAGGCCAGAAACCTGACTGATCTAGAGAAAATCTGTGTGGAGGAGTGGGCCAAAATCCCTCCTGCAGTGTGTGCAAACCTGCTGAAAAACTACAGGAAACGTTTGACCTCTGTAATTGCAAACAAAGGCTACTGTACCAAATATTAACATTGATTTTCTCAGGTGTTCAAATACTTATTTGCAGCTGTATCATACAAATAAATAGTAAAAAAATCATACAATGTGATTTCTGGATTTTTTTTTTGATTATGTCTCTCACAGTGGACATGCACCTACGATGACAATTTCAGACCCCTCCATGATTTCTAAGTGGGAGAACTTGCAAAATAGCAGGGTGTTCAAATACTTATTTTCCTCACTGTATATATATATATATATATATATATATATATATATATATATATATATATATATATATATATATATATATATATATATGGGGATGATTAGGAGGCCATGATAGACAGGGGCCAATGGGCAAATTTGGCCAGGATGCCGGGATTACACCCCTACTCTTTATCGAAGGACATCCTGGAATTTTTAATGACCACAGAGAGTCAGGACCTCGATTTAATGTCTTATCCGAAGGATGGTGCTTGTTCCAGTATAGTGTCCCCATCACTATACTGGGGTGTTAGGACCCACACAGACCACCCTGCTGGCCTCACTAACACTTCTACCAGCAGTAAACTAGTTTTCCCAGTTGGTCTCACATCCAGGTACTGACCAGGCTCAGCCCTGCTTAGCTTCAGTGGAAACCAGTCTTGGGCTACAGGGTGATATGGCTGCTGCAGGAAGATGCACAATCTTCCTTCCCACTAGCTCAGTTTCAGATAAAAAAATGCATAACAAGAAAAGACAGTAATTACAACAGAGGGATGTAGTCCTGTTGGGCAAACACAAATAAGATTTCTTCTCTGAGATCTTATTATTGTGTTGGCAAACGGTGCCACCGGCAGCGTACGCCAGTGCTGTATTATACATGTGGCTATGGAATGATATCTGATTTTCTCTCTGACTGGAAGTAAGGAAAAGATGAAGAAATTGAGAAAGAAATAAATAGAAAAAAGATCCTCGTGTTTATGACCGGTTCTCCATTTGCTCCCAGACCTCCCGGTTTTAGTTGCTTCTGAGGTAAATGGTGTCAGAATAGAAATATTCAAAACAGAATGTGTAATTGTCCACATTTCTGCACATCACCCCATTGCTCAAAGAGTCTGAAAATGACTTGTTCGAAGATTCAGTCTTTTTAAGCCCTGCCTTTCCGAGAGCTATACTCTGGTCAAATCGGCCAGTCCGTTGTGACCACTTACAGTGCGTGTCGGATACGAAACGCCCAATACCATAACTGAATTTCAGCTCCGGAGGCTTCCTAAGTCCTTAGCGATTGTATTCACTATACAGACAATTGCATCAATTTTACCATATCAATTCGATAAATAATTTTATTAAAAAAATTAATAAATGACTTTATGCATGATAAGACACACTTTTAAAATCAAGTTTTCCAAGAGCATGGGAACTCTAGTTCTTCAATGGAAAAAAACACAGTTGAGGTGGTAATTTAAAATAATATCCTGACTTCTAGTGGTTTTAGTTTTTTTAATGCGTTTTTTCTAATTTTACATCATTTTAAGTCGTCTTGAGGTTGAAAACCATTGGTTTACAGTGTATAATTAAGTCATTTTTTGTTTTGTGGCTCAACCAGTGGCATGAATTTTTGCCTTGGAAATGTTTAATCATTATCATTTATCACATTGTTATATATCTCTTAAAAATATAGCTCAAAATAGAAGATACCGCTCTTCAGTCTACAACAGCAGTTCAGTTCACCTCTCCATTCCCCAGCGTTACCTCAGTTCATTATTTGTGCTCTGCTTGTGCTGGCAAGATAGAGTGACTCAAAAACCATACTGCAAGTTTGTATGACTGGCTAGCTGGGAAGAGCTGTTGACCCTGGGCTCAAAACCATCCATCTCCTCTGCCATGACTGGAAAGGGAACACAAAGGCATGAAACTCTTTCTTTATTAAGGAAAAAGTGTAGTTAATCACTCTTTCTTCCTAATAAGATGAGGAGCGGAGGAGAAGAGAGCGGAACAGCAGTGATTTTGATAACACTTAAATCACAGCAATAGCATGAAAGTGTTTATCATCGCTGCCTTGAGCAGCTAAATGCCGCTGAAAGTTAAAAAATAAGCTTCTCAAGGGGCCAAACTGCTCTCAGAGGAAAATCCATACATACTACTCTGTCGCCATACTGTTTTTTGCACGTTTTTCACTATATAGTAGGGAAGTATTCAATTTTAACGCAGTGACTGATTACAACCGAAACAAGAAGTAGATCAAAAAGGACAAAAAGAAGAAGGACAAGAAGAAGGGTAAGAAGAAGAAGAAGGACTAGAAGAAGAAGAAGAAAAATGACAAGAAGAAAGGCAAGAAGAAGAAGGACAAGAAAAAGAAGAAGATGAACAAGGACAAGAAGAACCAGAAGGACAAGAAGAAGAAGAAGAAGAAGGGCAACAAGAAGAAAAAGAACAAGAAGTAGGACAAGAAGAAGAAGAAGAAGAAGGACAAGAAGAAGAAGAAGAAGAAGGACAAGAAGAACAAAAAGGACAAGAAGAACAAAAAGGACAAGAAGGGCAAGAAAAAGAAGGGCAAGAAGAAAAAGAAGAAGAACAAGAAGGTCAGGAAGAATCACAATAAGAAGTAAAAGGATAAGAAGATGAAGATGAAGGAGGACAAGAATAAGAAGAAGAAGGGCAAGAAGAAGAATGATTATTACTATAATTAACAAGCAGCTTGTAGTATCAGTATATATACCACCCAAAGGCCGGCTTTTGGTCAGTAGAGTGTTCGGTGTCAGAATGGGAAAATCTGCCGATTTATCGGAGTTTGATAAAGGACAAATTGTGATGATATGGCGCCTCGGAACCTCGGCCGAGCGCAGATTACCAACAGAGGCTATGGCACCTAGATGCGCTGTTGGGTGGACACAGGCCGGCGGCAGCGGTGTTATGCTGTGGGTGATGTTTTCTGGGGACACTTTAGGCCCCATTATCCCAATAGCACAATCTCTGACAGCTGTCAGGTGTATGAACATTGTTGTGGACCAAGTGCATCCATTCATAGCAACTGTGTTCCTGCCGCTAATGGCCATTACTAACAGGATAATGCACCATGCCACACTGCCAGAATCGTCAAGGAGTGGTTCAAGGAACATGATAGTGAATTTCTGTTAAAGGGTTAGTTCACCGAAAAATGAAAACTAGCCCATGATTTACTCACCCTCAAGTCATCCTAGGTGTATATGACATTCTTCTTTCAGACGAATAAATTCTGAGCTATAATAAAAAAGCCCTGGCTCTTCTTCTAATGGCAGTGACTTCTTGGTTAATTTTTGAAGTCTATAAAAGTGCATCTATCCATCATAAAAGTGCTCCACACAGCTCCGGGGGGTTAATAAAGCCGTTATGAAGCGAAGTGATGCATTTGTGTAAGAAAAATATCCATATTTAAAACTTTATAGACTAAAATAACTAACTTCCGCTGGACCGCCGTACGAGTCTATTTACGGCGAAAGAGTAACCCTTGACGAATGCGTATTGACGAACGTGGAAGCGCAGAGGATAGAGCAAAACAAAACATGAATTAGAAGTCTAAAATGAGAATTTTTAAAGAGAAATGCGGAGGATTTCGATATAAGAGAAGAGGGGCTTGAGTTTGTTGCCCAGCCCTATCCACAAGAGGCGTCAACACTTGCGATGCTCCTACATCCTACATCGCGTCAGGGGTTATTCTTTTGTCCGCCGGAAGTTAGTCATTTTAGTCTATAAAGTTTTAAATATGGATATTTTTCTTACACAAACGCATCACTTTGCATCAGAAGGCCTTTATTAACCCTCTGGAGCCGTGTGGAGCACGTTTATGATGGATAGATGCACTTTTATGGACTTCAAAAACTAACCAACAAGTCACGACCATTATAAAGCTTGGAAGAACCAAGACTTTTTTTCTAATATAACTCCTATTTTATTCGTCTGAAAGAACAATGTCATATACACCTAGGATGACTTGAGGGTGAGTAAATCATGGGCTTATTTTCATTTTTGGGTGAACTAACCTTTTAATGCCTTGGCCTATAAATTCACCTGGCGTAAACCCAATTAAACATTTGTGATTCGACTTGGAAAAGCGGGTTCGCTCTATGTCACCACCACCCCAAAATGTATAGGATCTGGAGGACCTGCTGTTGATGGTACCAGATACCCCAAGAGACTATTATTATTAATTATTATAACATTTTGAAAATACAATTTAAAAAAAAAAAAGTTAAATTACATACAACGCAACATACCATTTTGTCCCCGTCTTTCTTTCTCTTTTCTTATATTTGTTGAATTGTGATGCTGTTCTTTAATGCATTGAACAGTGTTCAGATTTTCAGCATCCTCTGAAGGAAGGTGTATGAATTCAGCGTGTGTATGTATCAGGACAGAGATGAAGTGTTGCCTCTGGATCTACACTGCCACAGGCTGCTTTCTCTGGTACGTTCAGTGGTCACCTGTGCGTAAAATTAACTCCACCACCTGGGTCTCCGCCAGAAGGGATGCTTACCAACAAAACACACACACCTAAAGTAACATGACCCAGACACCATGCAAACAGTGGCCATGCAGTGGTACAAGTATTAATGTAGTAAGACAGTGATATTAACCAAATTCAATATACACCTTATTGATGATGCATACTTTGTACAGGCAGGCATATGAACACAATATAAATGCAACACGAGGTTTCTTGTTAAGCGTTTTTTCCATCGAAAACCATTATCAAGAAGACGTGTTGCGTTCATATTCTGGGCTCATCTGTATATTGTATGCAGAAATGAATTTGATCTTTTAATATCACTGTTTTAGTACATTAAGGCACTTTAAGGGTGGGTTGCACGAATAAGGATTAAGCATCTTTAGCCTTTCTTAGCCTAACTTTCTACGTAGTTAATCTGTGTTCAAAATGAAGTGGTGCAACACAACTTATGATAAAACCCATATCATATATCACTAAACCCATATTAGTGTTAAACTTTGCTTAATTCAATCCTTATTGGTGCAACCTACCCTTGTTTTTCACGTCACGCTGTTTTTAGTGATTGAAAAACTGCAGCAGGTGCTGTATACGGATCACAAGTGCCAAAAACTTGTTCACATATTTTTGTTTTTAAGATGGAAAATTGATAGGCTTGTGCTGTAGTTCTATGGCTGTTTTGCCCTCCAGGCCTCCGCGAAAAATATGAATACACCATCTGGCAGCAAGAGCATCTTTCTCCACTGACAGCCATTCAGAATTAGTTGTGTATTCTGACAAAATATATTTTCAGATATTTTATATATTACCGGTATATATTTTGCAAACGAAATACATTTAATTAAAATTCATTTAAATTTCGAAATTATTGTTTTGAAGTCTCCTACAATAGGTTTACAGGCATCCAAAGTAAAAAAAAAAAAAACATTTTCTTATAATATACATTGCACATCACCTCATTTCTCAAAGATCCTGAAAACGGTTCATTTGAAGATTCGGTCTCTCTAAGCCCCTCCTTTACATGAGTCTACTCTGCTCTGATTGGTCAGATGACCCAGTCTGTTGTGATTGGTCTACTGCTTACAGCATGTGTCAGAAAAAAACACCTATTACCATATCTGAATTTCAGCAACGGAACAATTCCTTGATACACAGTAAACCAATGCTGTCAAAGTACATTGTTTGCAACCAGCCAATGAAGACCACAGGCTGGCATTATGCACATTTGTTACATTGTTACATAGGTATGCAACAGGAAATGAAAGTGGAATTACTGACAACTAATTTCAGCAGAATCAATTATTTCTTTTAGGAGACAATAACTTTTTTTGTCTTACCCTTAGATATTTAAAACTTTGCAGACCTTTTAACTTCACAAACAACTATATTATTCATTTCATGAAAGGTAATATTCGAAAAAAACATAATGGGGCACTTTAAGTTATAGTAATGCAACAATAAGCCCCAAGAAGCAGAGGTTTAGAACAGCTAAGGGGTTGTCTGGCTATCACCAGACCAAGCTCAGTTTAAGATTGAACATTGGTCTGGGGAGTCTGCTAGATATATTCTACTGCACAAGAGGCGTGATAAATGAGCATAATTCAAATGACTCTGTATGCAATTGGATAGTCCTTCAGCCAATCAGACCACAAGAGGCGTGATCAACACGCTTCTCTATCCATCGTGTTAAACATGCCAATAGTGCGCCAGGTGGATAAGCCAGTCTGTGATTGGTTCCCGCAAAAGTGTGACAGAAGCAGGATAAATGAATGTACAGGTTTTCAGCCTGAGCTGCAGGGCGAAATCAAACCTCCGGCTGAACAGGCTGACTCACAGACACAAAAATGTAATGCTACTGATAAAAAAAATGAATTCTTCCATCAAAAGACTATGATTAAAAATATATATATATATATATATATATACACACACACACACACACACACTCACCTAAAGGATTATTAGGAACACCATACTAATACTGTGTTTGACCCCCTTTCGCCTTCAGAACTGCCTTAATTCTACGTGGCATTGATTCAACAAGGTGCTGAAAGCATTCTTTAGAAATGTTGGCCCATATTGATAGGATAGCATCTTGCAGTTGATGGAGATTTGTGGGATGCACATCCAGGGCACGAAGCTCCCGTTCCACCACATCCCAAAGATGCTCTATTGGGTTGAGATCTGGTGACTGTGGGGACCATTTTAGTACAGTGAACTCATTGTCATGTTCAAGAAACCAATTTGAAATGATTCAAGCTTTGTGACATTTGTGCACCTGCTGGAAGTAGCCATCAGAGGATGGGTACATGATGGTCATAAAGGGATGGACATGGTCAGAAACAATGCTCAGGTAGGCCGTGGCATTTAAACGATGCCCAATTGGCACTAAGGGGCCTAAAGTGTGCCAAGAAAACATCCCCCACACCATTACACCACCACCACCAGCCTGCACAGTGGTAACAAGGCATGATGGATCCATGTTCTTATTCTGTTTACGCCAAATTCTGACTCTACCATCTGAATGCCTCAACAGAAATCGAGACTCATCAGACCAGGCAACATTTTTCCAGTCTTCAACTTTCCAGTCTTCAATTTTGGTGAGCTTGTGCAAATTGTAGCCTCTTTTTCCTATTTGTAGTGGAGATGAGTGGTACCCGGTGGAGTCTTCTGTTGTTGTAGCCCATCCGCCTCAAGGTTGTGCGTGTTGTGGCTTCACAAATGCTTTGCTGCATACCTTGGTTGTAACGAGTGGTTATTTTAGTCAAAGTTGCTCTTCTATCAGCTTGAATCAGTCGGCCCATTCTCCTCTGACCTCTAGCATCAACAAGGCATTTTCGCCCACACGACTGCCGCATATTGGATGTTTTTCCCTTTTCACACCATTCTTTGTAAACCCTAGAAATGGTTGCGCGTGAAAATCCCAGTAACTGAGCAGATTGTGAAATACTCAGACCGGCCCGTCTGGCACCAACAACCATGCCACGCTCAAAATTGCTTAAATCACCTTTCTTTCCCATTCTGACATTCAGTTTGAAGTTCAGAAGATTGTCTTGATCAGGACCACACCCCTAAATGCATTGAAGCAACTGCCATGTGATTGGTTGATTAGATAATTGCATTAATGAGAAAATGAACAGGTGTTCCTAATAATCCTTTAGGTGAGTGTATATATTATATATAAAATTTAACCTGCCAAAGTGGCTAGTAGGTGTGACTGTGTTTGCATTTGGCAGGTTTTAACGTCAAGCCCTGATTAGAGAAGCAAGAAAGGAGAAAGATAAACACATTATTATGCATTGTCAGACCCTGGGGGAGAAGCCATTCAAACTGTTGCTTCCTTGAATATCTATATGGGTCTATTAGTGTAATGGTGGACAATAACAGTCTTAAAAGGTCCCGTTTTTCCTGTTTTTTTGAAGCTTTGATTGTGTTTACAGTGTGCAATATAACATGTGTTCATGTTTCGCGTTTAAAAAAAACACAGTATTTTTTTTCACACAATTTACTTATCTGTATACCACTGTTTTCACTGTCCTAAAAATGGGCTGATGACTTCCTTGTTCTATGAAGTCCCTCCAGAAAACGTAACGAGTTCTGATTGTGCCAACGGTTCCTGTGTTGTGATCATAGGTTGTGATTCGACAGCAGCTTAGCGCACGTTGCCCGGTAAGGTCATGCCTCTTACCAGAGATGCATGCGCTCAGTGTTCGAGTGACGTTATTAAAAAAAGTAGAGGGATGTAGTCCTAAATCGGCCGTTCGATGTAGGCTTTGAAAGGGAACTTCTGTTAAATAAAATATCTCGCTTGGCATTGAACTTTGAGCTTTATAATTTTACAGGTATTATTTGCTCTAACAGCAACATTACACACTAACTAAAGTTTGAAAATGGGATCACGAAGAACAGTAACTTTAATGTAAAAAAAAAAAAAAAAAACTATTGTATGAAAGTAGCTTTTTCCAACAACTTCAGTCTCCAGGAGGTGCATTTGTAGAATCCAGCAGCGTTGACTTCTCAGAAACCCTTATTTAATTTTTGAACACATTGTGCTTTTTGGGACGTGTTTATGTGAGAAATCAGGCTTTAATTGTGTTTCTAGCCCTGATTTCTGTCTCCTGGAGTGTTATTTCCTTTTCTGTGGGTTCAGCCAGTTAGGTTGAGCACATAAAGATGGGCTGACTGTCTGGATCACTTCATTAGTGGCTTGTCAGTGTCACTTGTGGCCTTTTCAACCGGGTCCAATTATGGTCCACCCACCGGTTTGAGAGAGGAAGGAGCAGCCGTGCTTGAGTCATGCGCGGCCGCGTTAGCGTAGGGAATCAAATCACACACGACAAAACGGCAGCCAAATTTAATTATACAAGAGATAATCTGCTAGATATCTGCCCGCCGTTCAGACACACTTCAATACACATGTCCACCTACTGTACAGGTGCAGACAGGATGCAACAATCCTTATGCAAAACTGAAGTGGACTAATTCAGCTGTGTAAGAGGCAATATAGTTAAATTTAATTTAAATACCCACCAGTGAAAATCACTTTCTTAATCTGTAGTTTTATCTTTTCCAGTAAAATCTGTAAATATCCCTGAAACACGATAAGCTTTCTTGAGAAGCAAATCTGTATAAGATATTAAGAATATATGCATTATTGAATGAATGTTGAATTAAGCTTGGGTTATATATATATATACATACATATACACACACACATACACATACATGTATATACAGTGAGGAAAATAAGTATTTGAACACCCTGCTATTTTGCAAGTTCTCCCACTTAGAAATCATGGAGGGGTCTGAAATTGTCATCGTAGGTGCATGTCCACTGTGAGAGACATAATCTAAAAAAAGAAATCCAGAAATCACAATGTGTGATTTTTTTAAACTATTTATTTGTATGATACAGCTGCAAATAAGTATTTGAACACCTGTCTATCAGCTAGAATTCTGACCCTCAAAGACCTGTTAGTCTCTCTTTAAAATGTCCACCTCCACTCCATTTATTATCCTAAATTAGATGCACCTGTTTGAGGTCGTTAGCTGCATAAAGACACCTGTCCACCCCATACAACTCATCCTCGCCCTCATCAACTGGCAGTTGTGTTTTATACCTTTTTTAAGTGCTATAGAAAATGTGTAGATCATAATATGTCATAGTACGTAAATTACTATTCTTATAAGTGCATTGCAAAAATGCAAATATATTTAGAGAATTCTAGCTATTTTCCTTACAAATATACTATATTTGTATCCAACCCAGTGTGGTATGCCCTTATGCGATTCCATTATGGTACAATGTTGCAACACACAGTTTTTTGTTATTTACTCTAAAACATTTCATGATATATAATGTAAAGTTCTTGAAAATACTTCTTTACTTACCAGTGAAGGTGACTCATATTTTTTTGTGGGTGATTAAATGGACAGAAATTAGAGAGAAAAAAATGCAATTTTCATTGGAGAAAATATGGAGCTATGTGACCTGTGCACATGTGCTGAAACAGCACCCTGTGGGTCATGTGACCACTTTTTTGCACTTTCATTGATTAGTATTTGAGTTCTTCTTCCCTGAGATAGGTTTGAACAATAAATTGGTGTTTCATTTTATTAAAAATAAACTAAAATAGACTATGTTGCCTGGAGGCAACGCCATACATAGATAGTCCATGTGACTACAGTGGTTCAACCTTAATGTTAAGTGACGAGAATCCTTTTTGTGCGCAAAAACAAAACAAAAATAGTGACTTTATTCAACAATTTCTTCTCGTCTCTGTCAGACTGCTATACTGTTGATGTAGTAAACACAGTGCATCGCTTCCGGGTTCTACGGCAAAACGCCGCCCTTTTGTTCTCCAGGTAAGCGACACACCTGACCATCCACGTGATGTAAAAGAAAGTGCAGTTCATCACACCAGGCCACCTTCTTCCATTGCTCCGTGGTCCAGTTCTAATGCTCACGTGCCCACAGTTGGTGCTTTCAGTGGTGGACAGGGGTCAGCATGGGCACCCTGACTGGTCTGTGGCTATGCAGCCCCATATGCAACAAACTGTGTGCACAGCGATGCACTGTGTGTTCTGACACCTTCTCAATCAGAATCAGCATTAACTTCTTTAGCAATTTGAGCTACAGTAGCTCATCTGTTTGAACAGACCACACGGGCCAGCCTTCGCGCCCTGTGATCAATGAGCCTTGGCCAACCATGACCCTGTCGCCGGTTCACCACTGTTCCTTCCTTGGATCACTTTTGATAGATACTGACCACTGCAGACCGGGAACACCCCACAATAGCTGCAGTTTTGGAGATGTTCTGACCCAGTCGTATAGCCATCACAATTCGGCCCTTGTCAAACTCATTCAAATCCTTACGCTTGCCCATTTTTCCTGCTTCTAACACATCAACTTTGAGGACAAAATGTTTACTTGCTGTCTAATATATCCCACCCACTAACAGGTGCCGTGATAAAGAGATAATCAGTGTTATTCACTTCACCGGCCATACATAATGTTATGTCTGCTCTGTATACATACACACATACATACACACATACACTTTTTTATTATGATAGTATCCCCCTTATGTTTCAATGTGGAAGTAGGGTGTTTTCTGTGAATGAACAAGACTTCCAATTCATTAGTCGTTATAGGGAAATAACGAGAAGACTACAAACCAGTGCATTTAGTTACGACAATTAAATAATAGGGAAATACCAGTTTGCAATTTCAAGCAGCATAACAAGCTTTTTTGTACAGCTAAAATTAACTGGAAGCAGATGACACCAGAAGCCAGACACATTCAATTGACAAATGGCTGTGTCCAGGAAGGATAGGATTTTTTTTTCTCACATCAATATATGTATGCATGGCTAAATTTTGTAAACTACAGCTGTATGTGGGAGTACAGTAAGAGTTGCATATTTGTTGTTTTCAAAGTAACTAGAACCCTGTAGAACACACACTTAAGAGACATCCTTGAGGAAATAGAAAAGATGAAGTGAGATATCTTCCACATAATCAAGCTAACACAGCAATCTCACCCAGCAACACAAACCGAAGCAAAAATATTTCCAAAACAGCTGTGGGCTCGACTCTGACCGACCACCGATCAATTTCCTTTACATCAAGCTTCTAGCAAAGATGAAAAAGAAAATGATAGTTGGAAAGAGAAAAACAAAGAGAGAAAAGGGAAAGATATGGACTAGCTTGTTGACTTAGCTCTTCAATTACATGCTCTCTTCCCCAGTGGTGCTTTAATTTTACGTTCAATCCTGTGGCGTTGCATTGCGCGCCTCATCGGGTCTGCCTGGGTGATAAGACAGAGTCCCGCTTATCGGTTTAGCCATCATCACACACACACAAACACACACACCAGCCTCATCCAATCAACCTCACTGATTTCACTGCCAAGAGCTTAAGCTCTCCGCAAACAAAGATACAGCGGGGTTTACTGGATAATTTCCACTCTCCACTTACTCCTTAACTCTCTGCTTACCTTATCTTAACCCTCACCCTCAGGGTTATGACTAGTACTCTACAATCTGGTAAAGACTGTACAGAAGGCTATAGTAGGTTTGTATTTGGTCAATAGATGTTAAACTAATGAGAGCCTGCATTAGGCTAATCTAGAAAAGCTATGACAAAGACACTGACCACTTGTAGAAAAATGAAAGGGAGAAAATTCAGAGCTCAATATGACAGCTGCAGGAAAGTAAGTTTGACCTTAATTAAAAGTTAAAAGAGCCAATTAGCTTTTATTCTAGAATATAGACCAGCTGGACCATCTGGGGTATGGGGTTCCATTTGTGCCCAAAATAAGTCGATTTTAATAAGTCTGATTTGTGCTTTGTACTATACATTTGTTCTTGTCAACAGTCATTGCCTACTTGTTCAGATAATTAGTATATGTTTATGTGTATGCTCTCTGTTTATGTTATCTTACAATATGTAGTCCTTACTGTATTATCCCTACTTTTTAGGCTAAACTAGTATATGTTTATGTATATGCTCTCTGTTTATGTTGTCTTACTATGCTGTCTTTATTGTCATCATGCTATGTTGTCTTTACTGTCGTCTTGCTATGTCGTCTTTGCTGTCGTCCTTACTATGTCGTCTTGCTATGTCATCCTTACTGTCGTCTTGCTATGGCCTCCTCACAGCTGTCTTGCTATGTTGTCCTTACTGTCGTAAGCACGACATAGCAAGATGACATAAGACAACAGCAAGGATGACATAGCAAGATGACATAAGACAACAGTAAGGACGGCAAAGCAAGACAAAACTGTCAGTGAGGATGACATAGCAAGAAGACAATAAAGACGACATAGCAGGTAGACATAGCAAGATGACAGTGAGGCCGACATAGCAAGAAGACAATAAAGACGACATAGAAATACGACAGTGAGGCCGACATAGCAAGACAACAGTGAGGACAACATAGCAAGAAGACAGTGAGGAAGACATAGCAAGACGACAGTGAGGATGACATAGCAAGAGGACATAAGACAACAGTATGGATGACAAAGCAAGACGACACTGTCAGTGAGGATGACATAGCAAGAAGACAATAAAGACGACATAGCAGGTAGACATAGCAAGATGACAGTGAGGCCGACATAGCAAGACGACAGTGAGGACGACATAGCAAGACGACAGTGAGGACGACATAGCAAGACGACAGTGAGGCCGACATAGCAAGATGACAGTGAGGCCGACATAGCAAGACAACAGTGAGGACAACATAGCAAGAAGACAGTAAGGCCGACATAGCAAGACGACTGTGAGGATGACATAGCAAGATGACACTGTCAGTGAGGATGACATAGCAAGAAGACAATAAAGACGACATAGCAGGTAGACATAGCAAAATGACAGTGAGGCCGACATAGAAAGACGACAGTGAGGATGACATAGCAAGATGACAGTGAGGCCGACATAGCAAGACGACAGTGAGGCCGACATAGCAAGATGACAGTGAGGCCGACATAGCAAGACGACAGTGAGGACGACATAGCAAGACGACAGTGAGGACAACATAGCAAGACGACAGTGAGGACGACATAGCAAGACAACAGTGAGGACGACATAGCAAGACTACAGTGAGGACAACATAGCAAGACAACAGTGAGGACAACATAGCAAGACAACAGTGAGGACAACATAGAAAGAAGACAGTAAGGCCGACATAGCAAGACGACAGTGAGGATGACATAGCAAGAGGACATAAGACAACAGTAAGGACGACAAAGCAAGACGACACTGTCAGTGAGGATGACCTAGCAAGAAGACAATAAAGACGACATAGCAGGTAGACATAGCAAGATGACAGTGAGGCCGACATAGCAAGACGACAGAGAGGCCGACATAGAAAGACGACAGTGAGGATGACATAGCAAGACGACAGTGAGGCCGACATAGCAAGACGACAGAGAGGCCGACATAGCAAGATGACAGAGAGGACGACATAGTAAGATGACAGTGAGGACGACATAGCAAGATGACAGTGAGGACGACATAGCAAGACGACAGTGAGGACGACATAGCAAGACGACAGTGAGGACGACATAGCAAGACAACAGTGAGGACGACATAGCAAGATGACAGTGAGGATAAAATAGCAAGAAGACAGTGAGGACGACATAGCAAGACGACAGTAAGGCCGACATAGCAAGACGACAGTGAGGATAAAATAGCAAGAAGACAGTGAGGACGACATAGCAAGATGACAGTGAGGCCGACATAGCAAGACGACAGTGAGGATAAAATAGCAAGAAGACAGTGAGGACAACATAGCAAGACGACAGTAAGGCCGACATAGCAAGACGACAGGGAGGACGACATAGCAATACGACAGTGAGGCCGACATAGCAAGACGACAGTGAGGATGACATAGCAATACGACAGTGAGGCCGACATAGCAAGACGACAGTGAGGATGACATAGCAATACGACAGCGAGGCCGACATAGCAAGACGACAGTGAGGACGACATAGCAATACGACAGTGAGGCCGACATAGCAAGACGACAGTGAGGATGACATAGCAATACGACAGCGAGGCCGACATAGCAAGACGACAGCGAGGCCGACATAGCAAGACGACAGCGAGGCCGACATAGCAAGACGACAGTATTATTTTTTTAGGGGAAAATAAACTAGACTTCCCATAAACTTCCATACAAAATAGCGGCACAAAACAATGTCCATACACAGCCGGCAGGCTTGAATAACTCAGAAATCACTCAGATTAAACATGTCAATTATATGTCCAACCTGCCTGCCAAGAGCGTGAAAGATACATCCACAAACTTAATTTGGTCAATTTAAAATTATGTCCCTTCATTCACCCATTAGGCATAATTACATGCAACTAACCCTAAAGCAAAGCCTTTTGTAATTATGTTGCTAATTAATATTACTCAGTACTTAAAATTACACTGTAACAAGGACACCTTTTTTCACATTTGGAAAAAGTAGCTTGATTCTCCAGGAACACTTATTTTTTGCACAAAGCAACCCCAAAACATCTTGGATGGAGAGGAGAGAGCTGAGTTCTGAAAGACTTTCAATCACAGTAACCCAGTATGAAGGCTTATCATCCGGAGAACGACAGGTTCTGTCTTGTGAGCAGTTAGGGGTGATCTGAAAGCATATTCATTTTCCCAAAATCATTCGACAGTGTACAAAAGTATAATTTCACAAGTTTAATTCAAGTGCAGGAAACAGTGTGGACCCTATAAATAGATATAAAACGGTTAGTTCCAGTACTTGATTCTGATTCACGATAAAACACATCTATGACGACTTCACGCAACGGTTCTGTGTATCACTACACAACAACCTTAGCAACTACTCTAAGCAACGTAAACATTTGTTTGTTCTCATATTGTTAAAGCTTGCTGTATTATGTAGAGCAGAGTATTGTGAGAGAGAAATTGAGTGACTGAGTGTATTACCTGCATTTAGATATAGCATTTTTCCTTCAGGTCAGTCTTATGTTCATAATTAAAAATTAGTTTAAATGTCAACTGCGACATCTTGTCCTTTTAACAGTTTAGGGGTTTTCCTGTACCCTGACACTGACAGCACTAGTCAAAGCATTTGTCGGTTGCAGTTGATCGGTGTTCACAAGTTTCAGTCCTTTCAATATAAAAGTCTTCACTACTGTCTTTGTTGCCATCTAATGGCGTAATAATGTAACTTCTGTTGCTGTTCATGGTCAGGGACAATTTTCCAGCAGAAGGAAGGCTTTGATACATATTTTTTGGCTTTAATATTTGTATTGTGTGGTAACCGTTTTATAAAAGCAATACGGTACTCGAGGCTATTGCTGTATCGCCAAACAACTCCCTTCAGTCGTGACTTATTCATGATACAGCACAGCCTCTCATTCCTTATTGCTTACTTTTGTTCTATATAGGTAGTTTCCTTTAAAGGGGGGGGGGGGGGGGGGGGGGGTGAAATGCTATTTCATGCACACTGAGCTTTTTACACTGTTAAAGACTTGGATTCCCATCCTAAACATGGACAAAGTTTCAAAAAAAATTCTGTGGCAAAAATACTCCTTCAGGTTTCTCATAAGTTTCAGAAAGATTTTTTTGAGTATGGATCTATCTGATGTCAGTTAGGGCGGAATGTCCTTGTACGGGCCGTATGGGATCTTCTCCCGGAAGGGTGCGCGCGTGCGACTAGAGCGAGAGAGCCGGCCGGCTGCTGCAGTCACAGGACTTCACGAAATCAACAATGTCACCAAAGAAGTGTGTTTTTGGTTGTCAGGGCAAGACAACCCTGTACAGCTTCCCAAAGAACCCAGCGTTAATGGGACAGTGGATGGAGTTTGTTTTTCCGGAGCAGCAATGGAGTTGTGCAAGTGTTTTTGTTTGTTCCCTGAACTTCGGCGATGATTGTTTATAAACAAGGTACAGTTCAACTCAGATTTGTAGCTCGTCTAATGCTGAAAAATGGAGCGGTTCCAGCGATTAAGGTTCATGCTGGTCATATGTTGGAAGCAGGTGGGGAGTAAAACTGCTTCAAAAAATGTCTTTGTGTTGTTAGCTATCGTTCTTTCAAATGCGCTACTACACTCTATAAAAACAGGGTCTATATGGCACCAAAAATGGTTCTTGGCTCGTAATCATAGGGGAACCTTTTAAGTGCTATATAGCACCAATTTTGGTTCTTCACCGGTTCTTTGACTAAGGTGCTATACAGCACCGCTAACTAAGGTGCAATATAGCACAGCTACCATACACAGAACATGCACCAAAAGTGGTTCCTCTATGATTACGACGAAGAACCATTTTTGGTGCCATATAGAACCTTTTTTTTAGAGTGTATTCCATTGTTTTTCTACGTTTAAACACGCACTGCAAAACCGTTCCGCTTGCTACAGCTAACATTAAATCGCATACAATAGTTCATAAACCAAATGATGTCCTCATAAACCATGAGTAAACACACATAAATGTTCTAAACCTCGTGAGCATGACAAGCCGCTACTAGGGCTGTCAACGAATATTCTAAATTCGAATATATATTCGAATAGTTTTTAAAAAACGAATTTCGAAGGGGAAAATTAATATTCGAATTTTAAAAAAAAGTGAAAAAAAAAACGCCCGCGATAGTAGAGGCGTGGCTGTCTGCTTTGCGAGTGGGCGCGCTAGCGGCCTGAAGCCTTGTTTTATACTTTCGCCTGGCTCCGCAGCGCGAGCCTTTACTGTCTATGGCGCGAGCCCCCGCTGACTGTGCGCGCTCCTCCCCAAACGGACGAGGCGTTTAGTTTATACTTGACCATTGTGCTATTCTTTGAAGCGACAGAGGGCGACTCGGAGTAATTGTTCTATAAACCATCAGGAAAAAGCGTAGAGAAGAAGTGGGCTAATGTACACAGGTGACGATATTTATTTTAGTACACTTCACCGAAAACCACACTACAAAAGAATCATGTAAAACAGATCAAAGTAAACCTTGATATTACTTGTGACATGAGAACAAAATGTATGTAGAAATGTAATGTTAACTTGTACAACTAAATTTATGATCTCTTAAATGTTTCCTAATTTCACTAAACACTTTCGTGAGTTTTCACTTTGTTTCGTGAGCTTTTCTTTATTAAACGAGCTTGTTTATGCTTTTGTAGGCTCATTTTGTAAATATAAGCAACTCATTTGTATGTGCAAACTGGACCACCCTTACTTTGCATCGCCCGCCACAAGCTCTTTGTCTGCAACACGACAAGAGGCCATAACGGAGAAATTAATTTTGTTCATTTGTAAGGACATGAGAGCGATCAGTGTGGTGGATGGGGCAGGCTTCAGGGAGTTCTGTCGAGCAGTGGAGCCGAGGTACCATAACCCTAACATTACTAAAGTGTAGGCTACTGTACTGACTTAAGAGATATTGCATGAATAAAGGATAAATGCACTGCTCCCACTGGTTTGATTATTTACCGTTTCATGACAAGGAAAAGTTCCATGTTTAGCACAGCTCGCTCGGAGCGTTCAATATGCTGTAAAACTTCAATTAATATTTGTTTCAATCACTGAATAAAGCCTGCTATATTTGGGACAAGAGTCGCAACCTTAAATTGCTTGCACAAAACTCTTGATCAGCACTCAAAATGTGTTCGTTCATTTAAACCGTTATGCGCAGAGAGCGTGAGGGTGAGGGCGAGAGAGTGTGAGGTCTGCCGGTCTTGGCCATTAGTTGATTTACTTGTTTGTGTGTAGGTAATACATTGTCAAATATGTTTAAATTTAAATAGACTACCTATACAAGTAGTTATGTCTCTTTGTATTAATTTGTCCTGTTATTGACGTAATGCGCGTCATTGACAAAATGCGCAACCAGATGTTCGAATAGTTCGAATATTCGTGTTTTTTTTAGAGGGAATATTCGAAAGTCATTTTTGAGCAATTTTGACAGCCCTAGCCGCTACGCATATATAAGTTGCAGTACATACCATTGAGACGTCCTGCTGTAGTCGTTGTTGCTGCTTCTCCTGTTCAATTTCAGCCTCTTGATCTGATTCTAGATTATATATGTATGGCTAAATCTGATTGATCTCAATGGTTTATTTAGGATAACATTTTGTTTAAGGATGTCAGAGCTTTCAGACGCTCTCAACGCAATAGCTGCGCATGCTTGTCATTCTTTAGCTCTGCCCACACGATATGCCTCCAGCCACTCATATTTTTCCGGAAAGACTCGATACAGCCTATCTTTCTTTTATAAATATAATCAAATTAAAGACTTCGGAGATTTGAAGGATGCAATACTACTCTATAGGTACTCAAGATTGACATGAGATTGACTGAAACGGAGTGTTTCACCCCCCTTTAACAACGCAGCGTTTCGGGAGCTGTGTGCATGTGTCAACATTGTGGGGACCAAATGTCCCCATAAAGGTGAATATACATTACGGGGACCAGCCAACAGTGTCTGTGAGGAAAACAGATGCTGTAAATATTAAATAATAGTAATATGAAATTATATGATAGGTGAGAATATGAAGCTCATACTCAAGGAGGGGAAAAAAAACAACTTAATTTTATCAGAGGCCCCAAATGAACAAAAATATGCAATTCAGTGCAGTTGCTGATATTTACTGAATAAGGACAAAAAGTTAAATTAAATTCTGATAGCTGACAGCATGGCTATCTGTTGTCTTGTAACTCTATATTTTCCCCAATAATATAATTAGTAAGATGTTATTTAAATGTTTAGTTTTATGATAAAAGCTCTGTATAGTTTTTATTGTGGGGGCAAAACATAACGCAAAAAAAAAAAAATGAAGTATAGATAATTAAGCAAACACGTGTTACTCTCGGAGAACCAATGAGATTTCATGGTGGGTGGGACCACATTGCACAAATATAAACTTTTTTTTTTTTTTAAGTGTCAAGTCATGTCTGGTTAGGAGACTGTCACATTTAGGGGTATATATTATATAGCTCAGTATATAAACAATACAAGCCAATAGAAAATTGACAGTATGATTGGTCACATTGCACATAAACGACTGCATTGTAGTGAAAAAGCACTCTAATGAAAACACAGCTCTGCTATGAAGCAAGCAATATTATAACTGCAGAAGAGCAGCTACTGGTCTCTACAACAAAATGAATCAATAACCATTTACGAGCCATTTATTGTCTTTGCTAATGCAAGTCCCTTTCTAAGGATGAAGGACGGGTCAATATTTTCAACCCCACGATTTAAAAAAAATAAAATAGGAAAGTCGCCCAAAAAATTAATAGGAAAGTCACTGCAAAGGCCAATTTCCTTATTCCTAATTACAAATAATGAAATCACAAAACACAGCAGCATTGATTAACATCATATCAGCTAACTGTACCTAAAAGTGACATGACTGACCTCACAAGCAGTCAATGAGTTTCTCATTCCTTTCTATTCGGCAGGTTTGTTCATTAGGCATAAAGCATATGAGGAAGTCATTAGGTAATGACTGGACTATGAGAGACCAATAAACAAGGCTTGTACAATAGGCCCCTGCAGAGAGAGAGACTTAACAGCAATTTATGTTGAAGATATCAGGAGACCGATAATCATTTTATAGCATCCATTCTCTCAGCTTAATCCATCACTAAATACACTGGTGGCTTGCAACACAGAAAAAGAGAGAGAAAAAAGGTAAGTGTTCTTTCACGCTTTATCAAGTAAGTGATACAAAATTGGGAGTCAAATTTCACTAAACAGTATAATACAGCTTGAAAAATGGTGTTAAATCTTCCATAAAAAAGATTTTACATGGATTTTCTAGTTGCTCATAATTACTGGTGAAAGTAATATATAGCCAATTAAATATATAGAAATGTAGAAAAATATATATATATAAAAATTGTTCTGCAATGCTGTGAAATCCAAAGTGAATCAACCTTTTGATTCAAGGCATTTCTATCAACTGTGTTATAGTAATGTTTACCATTGAGATTTGAATTTCTCCAATATAAAATGGAATGCTATATGTAACTTTGAATGTCACCGCCTGGTTTACAGCTGAATTACAGTGTATAAAAACATTTTGGAGTACTGAATACAAGAGCGACGTCTGCTGTATTCCATTAAAGGAGGATGCTTTTGCTAATGCATGATATTAGAAGTCACTTCCACCCTGCACTGTTCTCGCCCACTCCATCCTATAGAGAGGCTGAAAGTGCATAATTACGAAGGAGCAGTGGCATAAAATAAGCACTCCTGGATAGACAGACAGGAAGGTGGGTGGATGGATGGATGGATTGACAGAAGAAGGAATGGATGGATGAAGTGAGAGATAAAATGACAGAAAGACAGAGAGACAGATAGATAGATGTTGAAGGGTTGGGGGACGTAATTTGGCGGACCTTCACAGAACATTCAGGACATTCTCTGAGCGTTTAGGGGACCATATTTTATTTTGAAATTTGATGTTCCCAGAACATCCCCAATGGTGTCAAGGAGTTGCCTAGTAACGTTCCCAGAAAGTTCTGAGATGGTCACGATGTGGAGTTCTTTCAAGGGTCGGGGACGTTATTTGGTGGACCTTCAGGGAACATTCAGGACATTCTGGGAATGTTTAGGGTACCATTAATATAGGACATTCCCTCTACACTACATTCCCATAACGTTTGCAGGACCTTCAGGGGACCAACCTAGAATGTTTTTTTTTTTTGGGTCCTATTTAGGTCTTTCCATCACATTTACAGTATGTTTGTGTATAAACTGGGCTGCTTTGCAAATGACTGTCAGTAAAATGCAGGATTTGCACAAAAGTTGTTTCTCAAATATGGATCTTCGTGATCCAACATATCCAGAACAAGCAAGTACTGCACTTTATAATGAGTGTGTTTTCGCCTTTCTGAATGTGCCAATGTTACCTTTGCCTCTTATTGTATTCACAGGGACCAGAGCTTGTTATTTTTAACATGAAAATGCTCACCACCTGTACAATTCAGAAGCACACTTTTATCGCTTCTTAAAAATAAAACTAATGACATAGCTCTGCCTTTGACTGTATTCGCAGAGATCAATGGTAACTTTAACCACATTAGCATCAGCGTGCTAACAAGCACATTCACAAAGACTTAAATGTTCTGAATATGAAGTTGGACAAATCGTTGGTATTGATCCATCTTTGAGAAGCAACTTGTGCGCAAATCCTGTGTTCACCAACCCTCATTTGCAAAGCAGCCCAGCGTACATTGATTCACTCAAACATGTTCTAAAAGCATTCAGTAAATGTGATGGTAGGACCTAAATAGGACCAAAAAATAACATTCTAGGTTGGTCCCATAAATGTCCTGCAAACGTAATGGAAATGTAGCGCAGAGACCACTGCACTGAGCAAGATATGTTGCAGCGCAGTCCCAAATTAAACATCCCCATCTGACCAACAGAGAACCATGTGGGAACGTTGTGTTAACATCCCAAATGTCCTCTTTGTAATGTTGCTGTATGACCATAGAATAACTAAAATAGAACGTCCCCCTAGTCATATCAGGAATGTTATTATAGTGAGGAAAACAAGTATTTGAACACCCTGCTATTTTGCAAGTTCTCCGACTTGGAAATCATGGACGGGTCTGAAATTGTCATCGTAGGTACATGTCCACTGTGAGAGACATAATCAAAAAAAAAAAAAATCCAGAAATCACAATATATGATTTTTTAACTATTTATTTGTATGATACAGCTGCAAATAAGTATTTGAACACCTGTCTATCAGCTAGAATTCTGACCCTCAAAGACCTGTTAGCCTGCCTTTAAAATGTCCACCTCCACTCCATTTATTATTCTAAATTAGATGCACCTGTTTGAGGTCGTTAGCTGCATAAAGACACCTGTCCACCCCATACAATCAGTAAGAATCCAACTACTAACATGGCCAAGACCAAAGAGCTGTCCAAAGACACTAGAGACAAAATTGTACACCTCCACAAGACTGGAAAGGGCTACGGGGAAATTGCCAAGCAGCTTGGTGAAAAAAGGTCCACTGTTGGAGCAATCATTAGAAAATGGAAGAAGCTGACTGTCAATCTCCCTCGGACTGGGGCTCCATGCAAGATCTCACCTCGTGGGGTCTCAATGATCCTAAGAAAGGTGAGAAATCAGCCCAGAACTACACGGGAGGAGCTGGTCAATGACCTGAAAAGAGCTGGGACCACCGTTTCCAAGGCTACTGTTGGTAATACACTAAGCCGTCATGGTTTGAAATCATCCATGGCACGGAAGGTTCCCCTGCTTAAACCAGCACATGTCAAGGCCCGTCTTAAGTTTGCCAATTACCATTTGGATGATCCAGAGGAGTCATGGGAGAAAGTCATGTGGTCAGATGAGACCAAAATAGAACTTTTTGGTCATAATTCCACTAAACGTGTTTGGAGGAAGAAGAATGATGAGTACCATCCCAAGAACACCATCCCTACTGTGAAGCATGGGGGTGGTAGCATCATGCTTTGGGGGTGTTTTTTTGCACATGGGACAGGGCGACTGCACTGTATTAAGGAGAGGATGACCGGGGCCATGTATTGCGAGATTTTGGGGAACAACCTCCTTCCCTCAGTTAGAGCATTGAAGATGGGTCGAGGCTGAGTCTTCCAACATGACAATAACCCGAAGCACACAGCCAGGATAACCAAGGAGTGGCTCTGTAAGAAGCATATCAAGGTTCTGGCGTGGCCTAGCCAGTCTCCAGACCTAAACCCAATAGAGAATCTTTGGAGGGAGCTCAAACACTGTTTCTCAGTGACAGGCCAGAAACCTGACTGATCTAGAGAAGAACTGTGTGGAGGAGTGGGCCAAAATCCCTCCTGCAGTGTGTGCAAAATAGGGGTGGTGAAAAAAATCGATTATTTTATTTATCTAAACCTGACTCTACCACCGTGTGTGTGTGTGTGTGTGTGTTCATTAGATGAATGTAAATCTGTCGTCAATGCTGAGATGATTCTGAGGGAACACTCTAGAAATCCTCCCGCCTCGCCTCCTCTGGAGCTCAGGCACATTAGCCTTAGCGCGTTAGCACGGCTCAGATTCGCGCACAAACACCGAATAAACGCCTTCAATCTGCAGATTTATGAGCGCTTCAGATGAGCGAGCGCGACACACATCGACGCGCACATTCGCGGGAATTAAGGCGATCCTGAGGACGCGATGAGCGGATCTCACACACACACACACACACACACACACAGCCGGACTGATGCTGGAAACACACCGCCGCTCCGCTGCACCGACCCGCGGCTCCCGCTCACGGAACCGAACGGGCCTCGACACTCCTCCGACACGAACCCGTTTTTCTTCTGTCGTTTTTCCCCCTTTTGTCTTTCTCACGTCAGGAAACGAACGAGAGGAGCTCGAGCGTTCCACGCGTTCCCGCCCCCCTCACGCGCGCACCATCCATCACTCTTGACATTTTGTCACTGTGTTCTACAGTACAGTATATAAGCTGAAGCTACAGTAAGTTGTTCAAAAATGTTCATTTTGTCTTCTTAATGATTAAATTGGACAATTTTCTTCTAGAAAGACAAGGTGTTTGGAGAGAGAACTTCTTCTTTACCTTGACATGTTTCGACTGCAACCTGCAGTCTTCCTCCACCTGAACACGTTGTCTTTCTAGAAGAAAATTGTCCAATTTCTACAGTATGTTGGTTCTGATCTACTTCCTAAAGGAAATAAGCCTTTCATTTATTTGTTATTGTTTAGTTCAACTTGATGAGTCACAACACAATGTGCTGTATTCATTTCTGTGTAACTACACGACACTACACTACAAGTGCTTTGAGTTGTTGTTACTCAATAAAAGAGTTAAGTAATTCAGTAGCTGACTTTTTTTTATACTGCAATCACTTTGTAGTGTATTTTCGTTTACTGTTGTGAAATGGAAAATCAATAATCGCTAATCGAGAATCGTTAATAATCGAAAATCGACTGTAATCGAATCAGGACTTCAATAATCGTAATCGTATCGAATCGGGAAATCAGACAGATTAACCACCCCTAGTGCAAACCTGGTGAAAAACTACAGGAAATGTTTGACCTCTGTAATTGCAAACAAAGGCTACTGTACCAAATATTAACATTGATTTTCTCAGGTGTTCAAATACTTATTTGCACTGTAGCATACTAATAAATAGTTAAAAAATCATACATTGTGACTTCTGGATTTTTTTTTTTAGATTATGTCTCTCACAGTGGACATGCACCTACGATGACAATTTCAGACCCCTCCATGATTTCTTTCATGAGTTTGTGTGCCCATATAATCAATTGGTAAAAGTGGTAAACGGATTTGGCGTGCTGTCTGCTATAGAGGGGCTCGGAGAGGATATTCTACCCGAGCTCCGATTGCCCCCCTATAACAGGAAAAATTGTTCAAAAGGGAGGAACCGGGGAGGAGGAGGGATGCTGCAAGAACTAACGATGGGAAGAGGTAAGCTGCTGGTTTTATACCTTGGAATTAATTGGAAGATTAGATGGGCGTACTTCCTCACGAAATTACGTTTAGTAATTTCACAAGTGGGAGAACTTGCAAAATAGCAGGGTGTTCAAATACTTATTTTCCTCACTGTATATGACCAACAGAGGACCATGTGAGAATGGTCGGTTAACTTCCCAAATGTCCTCTTTGTACCGTTGATATGTGACCATAAATTAACCAAAATGGAATGCCCCCCTAAAGTCATATAAGGAACCTTGAACTGCAGCATATTCATGACCAAAAGAGGACATTTTAGGAACGTCCCTAATGATCAAGTCAAGTCAACTTTATTTATATAGTGCTTTTAACGATGCAGATTGTTTCAAAGCAGCTTCACAGAGTTAAACAGGAAAATAATGCAACAGAATTTTATTCAGCCGTTATATATAGTAAATAAATAATTGGAATCTGTTCTGGGAGCGACCTAGGCTCTTCCGTCCTGATGGCCTTCACCCCAGCAGAATCAGAGCGGCTCTTCTGTCGGACAACATCTCCAGGGCGTTACACACCACCATATGACTAGTAAGTCAAAGTCCAGATCACAGTCTTTGCTGTCCTAACTTAATTGACATAAGTTCCAATGTAGAACATTATATAGAAACTGTGTCTATTCCTCGTTTAGTGAGGTCAAACATTAAATCTACTGTAGGATCTAGGAAAAATCTAACTGTGATTAAACCAGAAAATCTCAATATTAGTGAACAAAAACATTTTCTAAAACTAGGTCTTCTAAAGATTAGATTGCTCACACCTAAGGCGGTTATTGTAAATGAAATGGTCACAGATAATAGTTTCGATGTACTTTGCCTTACTGAAACCTGACTTAAGCCAAATGATTATTTCGGTCTAAATGAGTCTACTCCGCCAGGATACTGTTATAAGCATGAGCCCCGTCTGATTGGTCGTGGCGGCGGTGTTGCAACAATCTATAGAGATATTCTTAATGTTACTCAGAAAACAGGTCACAGGTTTAATTCATTTGAAGTACTAGTGCTAAATGTTACGCTCTTAGATGTAAGAAAGAAATCCGTATTATCTCTAGCCTTGGCTACTGTGTATAGACCTCCAGGGCCCTATGCTGATTTCTTAAAAGAGTTTGCAGACTTTCTCTCAGATCTATTGGTCAACGTCGATAAAGCATTAATTGTTGGAGATTTTAACATACACGTAGATAACACAAATGATGCATTAGGGGCTGCGTTTACAGATCTATTAAACTCCTTTGGGATCAAGCAAAACGTCACTGGTCCCACTCATCGTCTTAATCACACACTAGATTTAATTATATCACATGGAACCAACCCAACCGATATAGATATTATACCGCAAAGTGATGATGTCACTGACCATTACATGGTAACTTGCATACTGCGTACTGTTGAAATCTGTCATGTTGCGCCACGTTATCGGCCAGGCAGAACAATCATTCCAACCACTAAAGATAAATTCTCAAATAGCTTACCTGATCTGTCTCAGCTGCTCAGTGAACCCAAACAAACAGATGAACTAGAGGAAATGACTAGCAGTATGAGCACCAGTTTCTCTAGCACATTAGAAATTGTTGCACCAATTAGATTAAAAAAGGTTAGAGAGAAAACTAAAGCACCGTGGTACAACAGTGCTACACATGTTATCAAGAGAGAAACTCGTAACTTAGAGCGTAAATGGAAACAAACTAATTTAGAGGTCTTTAGAATCGCGTGGAAAGATAGTATGTCACGTTATAAAAAGGCCCTAAAAGCAGCCAGGGCTGAGCATCTCCGCAAACTAATAGAAAATAATCAAAACAACCCAAGGTTTTTATCTAACACCGTGGCTAGACTAACAAATAAACAAGCATCGCCTGAGCAAAATATTCCGTTACAGTTTAGTAGTAATGATTTTATGAATTTCTTCACTGAGAAAATAGAAAGCATCAGAAACAAAATTGTAAATGTACAATCTTTAATGATGTCTTATGATTCAACCGCAATTATCGCCCCTCAAGAACTACTACACCGCTTTACAACTATAGGACAGGAAGAGCTAAATAAACTTATCATTGCATCTAAACCAACAACATGTTTATTAGATCCAATACCCACTAAACTACTGAAAGAGTTGTTACCTGTAGTGGAAGAGCCTCTTCTCAATATTATTAACTCGTCTTTATCTTTAGGTCATGTTCCAAGAATATTCAAGTTGGCAGTCATAAAACCTCTCATTAAGAAGCCACAATTAGATCATAATAACCTAGCAAATTACAGACCAATTTCAAATCTTCCATTTATGTCTAAAATACTAGAAAAAGTTGTGTCCGCTCAATTGTGCTCTTTCTTGCAAGAAAATGATATCTATGAAAAATTCCAATCAGGATTCAGGCCGCATCATAGCACAGAAACTGCGCTCGTTAAAATCACAAATGATTTACTTCTAGCTTCTGACCAAGGCTGTATCTCAATACTAGTTCTACTCGATCTTAGTGCTGCGTTCGATACTATAGATCATAAAATACTCTTAGATCGACTTCAAAATTATACTGGTGTTCAGGGACAGGCATTAAACTGGTTTAGATCGTACTTATCAGACCGCTACCATTTTGTCTGTCTAAAATGGGGAAAAATCAAAGATGACGTCAGTAGACTATGGGGTGCCGCAAGGATCCGTGTTAGGCCCTCTGCTATTCTCAATATATATGCTGCCACTTGGTAATATTATAAGAAAACATGGAATTAATTTCCACTGTTATGCTGATGAAACTCAATTATATATTTCATCACGACCGGATGAAAACGCTAAATTATCTAAACTGACAGCGTGTGTTGAAGATATTAAATAGATGGATGACGTGTAATTTTCTGCTATTAAACTCAGATAAAACGGAGGTATTACTTATTGGTCCAAAAAACTGCCCACAAAACCTCTCACAATACAATTTTACCTTGGAAGGATGTCCTGTCACTTTATCCACTACAGTAAAAGACCTGGGTGTTATATTAGACCGCAACTTGTCATTCGAAAATCATATTTCATATATGTTACAAGAACGGCATTTTTCCACCTTAGAAACATTGCTAAGCTACGTAACATGCTATCTATTTCTGATGCAGAAAAGTTAGTTCATGCATTCATGACATCGAGATTAGATTACTGTAATGCTTTATTAGCTGGTTGTCCTGCATCCTCAATAAACAAACTACAGTTAGTCCAAAACGCAGCTGCTAGAGTTCTTACTAGGTCAAGAAAATATGATCATATAACACCAATTTTATCATCTCTACACTGGTTACCTATTAAGTTCCGTATCAATTACAAAGTATTGCTACTGACCTATAAAGCCCTAAATGGTTTAGCTCCAGTGTATCTACCGGATCTTCTATCACTCTACAATCCATCGCGCTCTTTAAGGTCACTAAACTCTAGGCTTCTGGTCATTCCTAGGATATCTAAGTCCACTAAAGGAGGGAGGGCATTTTCACATTTAGCTCCTAAACTCTGGAATAGTCTTCCGGATATTGTTCGAGGCTCAGACTCGCTGTCCCAGTTTAAAACTAGATTAAAGACGCATCTCTTTAGCCAAGCATTCACATTATAATTACCCTTTATACTACAGTTAAATCGGATCAAAAGCATTAATATAATATTCTGAATAGCAGCTACGCAAATTATTTCCCATCTGCTTTTCTGTTGTTATCTCGGGACACTAGTCCCGAGGTAAATAGTTTGTCAGCTCCAGTTTGTATCCAGCCTCTCATGGAGACTTCGGATGCCCCAACACCTGTGATGAGACGACTCCACGCCTGTGAAGAGACGACTCAACGCCAGCGTTGTTATGGCCTAAATTAATACACGATTGATTAACTTTTTGGAACAATTTTCTTTAACATTGTCTTTCTAACATTTTTACTGTACATTTATGAAATGCACTTTCTGTAAAGCTGCTTTGAAACAATGTGTATTGTGAAAAGCGCTATACAAATACATTTGAATTGAATTGAATTGAATTAAATTTAATATATAGCCGTTCTGGAGAAAAAGGTTGATGTCATCAGTTCATTTCAATTATCATACAGTGACAATGTGGGCTTTAGATCAGTAATTAGATCAGTAAGTTAGTTTATATGGTTAATTTAGTTTAATAATTAGATTTATTTGGATATTTAGTTGAAAAATTTAGTGTTCCAAACTGAGCAAGCCAAGCCAGAGGCGACCCCATCAGGTGACCTAATGGAGAAAAATAAACCTTGGGAGAAACCAGACTCAATCAGGGTGCCAGTTCTCCTCTGGCCAATTAACAAACAGCGTATGATTATTATTCTGACAAGTTTACAGGTCAGAGGTCATAATAGATCGGAATATTCGAAAGATCGGAGGCAACGCGCCGGTGACGGGTTTATTAAAGTTTATATGATATAGAAAGATTTGGATTTTTCATCACCTTGCGAAACGTTGCGCAAGGTTGTGAGAACGGTGGATGGATGGATGGATGGATAGACTAAAGTTGGCCGTTGCCATCTTGGCAGCGCGTCACTCCCAAATAACTGAAAATGGGCAAAGAGGTGGGACGTGGGTAGAGCTCAGGGGACCGCCTAGCTCGACCATAGAGGCAATCCACCTGTCACTCAAGTGGCCACGCCCTTAATTATGCAGAACTTTAAGGTTTAATATAATTTAAACGGAAAATCACCCCCCTCACAGTTGTCATGAAGGGCAAAATTAACTGTATAGACCAAAAACACTTTTTGTACCAGGCTGTAAACATATTTTTTTTCTGTTGTAAAGTTGGGCATTTTATTTCATTCGGCATGAGGGAGATACAGATTTGACTGTCTCTAGTGGCCAGCCGATGAATTGCAGTTTAATTCAGTTCCGTGTTGGCTTCAAGAGAGATTGCGGGAGCTTGCTGCTTGGTGTCAACGTCTAAAACCACTACGCACACGCACAATCGATACGAATACTGATCTTGTATCCATCAGGAATATTTCAGTTCCTTGTTTAATCCAGGACTCTGGCCTAAGATATTTTAAGATAAGTGTTAATAATATAAATTCAGCCTGCAAAATAAACTTTTACTTTCTGCATTTTGGTTTGACCTTTTATTAGTTTACTTAAAAGCATAGTTCAATGAGAATTCTGTCATTATTTAATCAAACATGTTTGACTTGTATAAGTATATATGTTGAAAAATGTGTTGTCGTTGTTGTTTTTTGTCAGTGGGGTTCAGTGATGTTTTGGACCCCTTTTACTTTCATTGTATGGACTAAAAAACTGTTTAAATATTTGTAGATTTTGCAGAAGAAAGTCATGCCAGTAGAATGTATATTTCTTACTTCACATAATTAATGCTAGTTGTTGAAAAAAGTGCTGGAAAAGCTACACTGTTGCTGCTGTCACGTTACTGAAAAATGTAAAGTTAACAGTATTGCAGCTTTTAATTATTTTCTCCCCTGTATGCAAGTTACTTAATTGAAGTTAATGAGCATTGTTACAGAGCGTGTGTGCAGGTTTAAGCTGATTACCGCATGGGGCATTGTTCTTCCTGTGTGTGTCGTTTGCTTCCTGCTGTCCAGGGCAGCACTTCTGGGCTTTAAGATGAAATGCAGCAGAGCCATTAGTTCTACTTAAAAGCCAACACATCTTTTCCTACAAAGGAAATGAGTAGGAGCGGAAGAGTGAGGGAGAAAAAACAGATGATAATTGAACAGCCTGATCCCTAGGTTACACCTAATCCTGCTTAATTAACTAAAAATCCTCCAACGTTTCATCAAAGCCAGCCAGAAAATATAGAGCAATGACAAATTGTGTGGTATGTTGTTTTAAAAGCTCTGTCTACCCTCTCCTTTCCTTTCCTCCGTGTTCTCCTCTGTTTTGGAGGGTGCACCTGCTGTTAGTATTTCTATTGTAGCTCAGAGCTCTTCATGCAGGCAGTCGTGTGGCTCAAAGTGCCTCTTAACCCCTCTGATGCACCTTTCTTCCCAGCATGCATCACTCTGCTTACCCATGTGACAATAAAAGTGGTGTTCTGGTATCAGCAAACCTGGGCTCCACAGCGCAGGAATTGAGCAGCACTGAATGTTCTTTACAGAGAAAAGATAATGTTTCAGTGTCTCGCCCTCCATGAAAAAAAAAAAAAAAAAACTTTGACAGTTAAATCTATAACCACATGCACATACATATAAAAATGCAGGTTTGGCAAGTGTACTGGGGGCGTACACATCATGCAGTCCATTTGTGATTGTTGTTTTAGACCAGGAGTGTCAAGCTCTAAAAAAATCACTTTATGCGGGGTGAATTTTTGTTAAGCACATGCAGAATGTATGCTTTTTTGGAGCTTAGAAATTCAACACAACCACAATAGGGGTAAAACAAAAGGTAGCATGTGGAATTCTGTAATTTCATTCATTGAAAGGCTTTTACGTTAGATTAACATATGAAATTGTATATGCAATCTAAAGAAGAATATTATTCAATAATATTGACAAAAAAGCTCACTGATGAATAACTTTAACTTAAAGGGAAAAAATGAAAATTGTGTCAATTTACTCACCCTCAAGTTGTTCCAAACCTGTATGAGTTTCTTTCTTCTGCTGAACACAAAAGAAGATATTTTGAAAAATGTTGGTAATCAAAAGGAAAGGGAAAAAAATTACTATGGAAGTCAATGGGGTCCATCAACTGTTTGGTTTCAAAAATTCTTCAAAATATCTTCTTTTGTGTTGAACAGGAAGAAGAAACTCATACAGGTTTGGAACAACTTGAGGGTGATTAAATGATGACACAATTTTCATTTTTGGGACTATCCCTTTGAACAGCCTTGTAGTTGGATTCTTTAAAAACCGAACATTATCAGAGTTAGGTTGAAAAAATATATATATTAATCTAAATCACAAGAGAGAAAATCAAATATGTATTAAAAAATGTTGCCATTGCAACAAAAAAAAAACTTAAAAGTGGAAAGTGTTCCTATGCATGAATGCTGAATGAGAAAGTTTCTGCAGCTTTAAGATATGAGTGATAATACCACTCTTAACAAAATGAAAATGTATATATCGCTTTCAAATGTTTGGGATCGGTAAGATTTTTTAAAAATGTTTTTGAAATAAGTTTCACCAAGGTTACATTTATTTTATTAAAAATACAGTTGTAAAATATTATTATCATTTAAAATAACACTATATTTATTCCTGTGATGAAAAACTGAATTTTCAGCAACCATTATTAACTATCTAATATGCTGATTTGATGCTCAAGAAACATTTCTTATTATTATCAATGTGAAATCTTTTTTTTTTTCAGGAATCTTTGATGAATAGAAAGTTAAAAAGAACAGCATTTATCTGAAAAAGAAAGCTTTTGTGACATTATAAATGTCTTTACTGTCACTTCTGAAAAATTACAGGCCGAGAACTGTTTTCAACATTGATAATAATAATAATAATAATAATAATAATAATAATAATAATAATAATAATAATAATAATAATAATAAATGTTTATTGCACGGCAAAACAGTATATTACAATGGTTTCTGAAGAATCATGTGACTGGAGACTGCAGTAATGATGCTGAAAATTCAGTTTTGCCATAACAGGAATACATTTTTTTTTTTTTTTTACATATTCAAATTCACAATATTACTGTTTTTACTGTATTTTGGATATATAAATAAATTCAGCCATGGTTAGACTTCTTTTAAAAACATAAAAAAATCATACCGATCCCAATCTTTTGAATAGTACTGGTATACAATGATCAGGCAAGACATCATGACTACCTTCCAAATATTGTGTTGGTCCCCCTTTTGCCCTGACTGGTCTGTGCTTATGCAGCCTCAAATGCAACAAACTGCGATGCACTGTGTATTCTGACACCTTTCTATCAGAACCAGCATTAACTTCTTGAGAAATTTGAGCTACAGTAGCTCGTCTGTTTGATCGGACCACACGGGCAAGCCTTCGCTCTCCACGTGCATCAATGAGCCTTGGCCATGACCCTGTAGCCGGTTCACCACTGTTCCTTCTTTGAACCACTTTTGATAGATACTGACCACTGCAGACCGGGAACACCCCACAAGAGCTGCAGTTTTGGAGATGCTCTGACACTACATCTATACAGTGAGGAAAATAAGTATTTGAACACCCTGCTATTTTGCAAGTTCTCCCACTTGGAAATCATGGAGGGGTCTGAAATTGTCATCGTAGGTGCATATCCACTGTGAAAGACATAATCTAAATAAAAAATCCAGAAATCACAAAATATGATTTTTTAACTATTTATTTGTATGAAACAGCTGCAAATAAGTATTTGAACACCTGTCTATCACCATTCTGACCCTCAAAGACCTGTTAGTCTGCCTTTAAAATGTCCACCTCCACTCCATTTATTATCCTAAATTAGATGCACCTGTTTGAGGTCGTTAGCTGCATAAAGACACCTGTCCACCCCATACAATCAGTTAGAATCCAACTACTAACATGGCCAAGACCAAAGAGCTGTCCAAAGACACTAGAGACAAAATTGTACACCTCCACAAGGCTGGAAACGGCTACGGGGAAATTGCCAAGCAGCTTGGTGAAAAAAGGTCCACTGTTGGAGCAATCATTAGAAAATGGAAGAAGCTAAACATGACTGTCACTCTCCCTCGGACTGGGGCTCCATACAAGATCTCACCTCATGGGGTCTCAATGATCCTAAGAAAGGTGAGAAATCTGCCCAGAACTACACGGGAGGAGCTGGTCAATGACCTGAAAAGAGCTGGGACCACCGTTTCCAAGGTTACTGTACACTAAGACGTCATGATTTGAAATCATGCATGGCATATAAGGTTCCCCTGCTTAAATCAGCACATGTCAAGACCTGTCTTAAGTTTGCCAATGACCATTTGGATGGTCCAGAGGAGTCATGGGAGAAAGTCATGTGGTCAGATGAGACCAAAATAGAACTTTTTGGTCATAATTCCACTAAACGTGTTTGGAGGAAGAAGAATGATGAGTACCATCCCAAGAACACCATCCCTACTGTGAAGCATGGGGGTGGTAGCATCATGCTTTGGGGGTGTTTTTCTGCACATGGGACAGGGCGACTACACTGTATTAAGGAGAGGATGACCGGGGCCATGTATTGCGAGATTTTGAGGAACAACCTCCTTCCCTCAGTTAGAGCATTGAAGATGGGTCGAGGCTGGGTCTTCCAACATGACAATGACCCGAAGCACACAGCCAGGATAACCAAGGAGTGGCTCTGTAAGAAGCATATGAAGGTTCTGGCGTGGCCTAGCCAGTCTCCAGACCTAAACCCAATAGAGAATCTTTGGAGGGAGCTCAAACTCTGTGTTTCTCAGCGACAGGCCAGAAACCTGACTGATCTAGAGAAGATCTGTGTGGAGGAGTGGGCCTAAATCCCTCCTGCAGTGTGTGCAAACCTGGTGAAAAACTACAGGAAACGTTTGACCTCTGTAATTGCAAACAAAGGCTACTGTACCAAATATTAACATTGATTTTCTCAGGTGTTCAAATACTTATTTGCAGCTGTATCATACAAATAAATAGTTAAAAAAATCATACATTGTGATTTCTGGATTTTTTTTTTTTAGATTATGTCTCTCACAGTGGACATGCACCTACGATGACAATTTCAGACCCCTCCATGATTTCTAAGTGGGAGAACTTGCAAAATAGCAGGGTGTTCAAATATTTATTTTCCTCACTGTATGTATATATATATATATATACAGTATATGGCTGAGTCCCAAGCGTTTTCCCACCAGCAGAGCTATTTGAAAGATTAAACTTTTGCCGTATCCGGTCGGCAAAACAGAGTACACATCTTCCTTTTTTAAGAATGACTTCAGTGCCGTAAAGTTCTTTGTTAGCAGGGAAGTAGCAGGGATTTCACGCGGAATCATTACAACTCTGCCATCATTATGTTAAGCCCACCCACCGACTCTATACACGATGTGATTGGCCTGACCAGAGTTTGGTTTTTCAAGCTCGCAAGTCTACGGAGAGTTGCTAGATGACCCTGGCTGCAAATTACATTTGCTGCCACTAGAGTACGTCTAGATTTCTAGGATATATATATAACTTCTTTATTTTTTCCTCAAGTTATCTTGCAAGCCAGAATGAACTACTGTATTACAGGCCATGTTTGACAAACTTGCTATCTACAAAGGTGGCTAACTGCTGTGCAAACAATTCCCTCTCTAGTGGAATGCCACTGTGCTATTCTCAAGTTTTGAGCAGGAAGGAAAGAGAAGGTTATGCTTACTCAGCACGTCTCCTACTTCAGGCCCATGTGTTTGGGTTAATGCAGGTCAGAACCAAGGGCGAGATCTACTTTAACATCAATGGTCCTCCTTCCCAGCTAAAATGTTGAATACAGTGAGAGAACAGCATGAAGTGCTTCCAACGGAAAAGCTTGCAACTTGTACACAAATATTAGTGAACGAGAGAAGCAACTGTAACATTTGTGTGTTACAATTTTTAGCTAACCTACTGTATGCTGTAACAAGCAACAGGCTGAGACGTTTAAAAATCCTGTACCATGTTATGTGTAATTCTGCTACACTCCATCTAGATGTTTTGAACTGTAGAAAAAAAAACAAAAAAAACATTTGCAAATCTCTGGTCTCCAGATCTCCATGCCGAGATTTCTTCCCTCTCATTAATTCTTCTCTCTAATCAGCAGTCCATCACACTCCCCCTTCTTTCCATCTGATTTATCCTCCAATGTTCTTTGTGAGAGGAGCTCGTATCCATCTCTCCCTCCATTGTGCTATTGTCTAATATATCACACCCTCTTATAATGTTCCCATTGGCCTTGAGGTTGAGGGATAGGATAGAGGGGCCAGAAAGCAAGAAAGACAGAGAAAGAGAGCAGTTGCAATCCATAAGTGTTTTTTTTTTCTTCTGGGGAAGCTCTATCCGTACCTATATCTAATCATGCACTTTTTAAAAAGTCCTCTTCAAGAGATACTGCCCTTAAAATTAATGCCAGATAATGATCTAATTGACCATCACCATCTCCGAATGATCTGATTGATTCTCCGGAGGTTCAAAATACACCATACACACGTCAAAGTAGCCGGAGCAACCTTTCTCTATTAACGAATACGATGAGACACGCACGGGTTAGTGATGTATACGCAATTTCCCATGAAAACCATCCCGTCAGGTCTAAAATATAAGTAAGGGATAATGTACATCCAGCCGGATAATGTACATCCAACAAGATTTTAATAAAGCATTAGTAAATGTTGAAATTAACATTAACAAAGATTTAATTACATTTACATTTATGCATTTGGCAGATGCTTTTATCCAAAGCGACTTACAGTGCCCTTATTACAGGGACAATCCCCCTGGAGCAACATGGAGTAAAGTGCCTTGCTCAAGGACACACTGGTGGTGATCGCTGCGATCGAACCAGCAACACTCTGCATATCAGTTTCATGGTTTAACCCACTGGACCACCATCTCCCCATATAAATAAAGATAAATAAATCTCCCCAAGATAAATAAATGCTTTATAAGTGCAGTTCATTATTAGTTCATGTTAGCTAATGTAGTTAACTAATGTTAACTAATGACCATTATTCTAAAGTGTTACCTGAAGCAAAAAAGTCAATCGTGTATTTATAGACGTTAAACATTGAATGGGATCAAATTGGCCCCAAAGATTATAGGAGGGTTAAACATCACCGACTCAGTCAATGATTTCACCCCTCCAAAACTGTTTCAACCAAAACCAAAAATTTTCAGGTACATTTTTGAGGAGCTCAACTTACTGCTTTGTTTTTTATGTTTAAGTCTTTCCCCCTTCTGTTCTCTAAAGTATAATTTACGCTGGTAGAGTTGTGTTGAGAGCCGTCCACCTGAATTCTGCCACACAGCTGTTCCCATCTCTCCTGGGAAACATCCTGTCACACAGAAACACTGATACACAGCATGATGGCCATCAGGGACAAGCTAACCATTGCCTTCACCTGACATTTAAAAGCTCTCTGTACATTCAAAGAGTGTTTACATCATAACAGCCCTTCTTGACAAGAAGGGTCAAATCAGAAGGAATAACAGTAGTGAAAGATGTCATGTTAGAGAGAATACACAGCTTGCAAGTTAAATGTGAAGGCAGCATAAGACCTTGAGACCTGACCAGGGGCATGAAACAAGCCAAAAGAGTGAAATAAGCCAATAAATAAAACAATGTAAGTTTTTATGCAATTTATTGTTCTATCCTGACCTAATATTTTTAATAAACCAAGAAAAATTGCAACTGAACTTGACAGCCAGCGATCACCATTTATTTGAACTAAATGAAAAAAATCTGATTTGACATTATGATAATAAGACATTATGATAATAAGTTGCATTCAAAATTTTATTTTAGATTATTGCTCAAACAAATGGTTTACTTTATCTTTATTTTATTCAATTAAAGGGATAGTTCACTTCAAAATTAAACTTTTGGCATCATTTAATCACCCTCATGTTGTTCCATGTCTGTATGGGTTTCTTTCTTCAGTTGAACACAAAAGAAGATATTTTAAAGAATGTCAGTAACCAGACAGTTGACGGTAGCATAAGCATTGACTTCCATAGTATTTTTTTCCTACTATGGAAGTCAATGGGTGCCATCAGCTGTCTGGTGTTTTTTTTGTGTTCAACAGAAGAAAGAAAACAAAGGTTTGGAACAACTTGAGGGTGAGTAAGTAATGACAACATTTACATTTTTAGGTAAACTATCGCTTTAAATAGTATTTAAACAGTATTTCAAATTATATTTACACTTACATAATGTTTATATTTAAATACAATTATTTTAAAATGTACTACAAACTGGAGCTTAAACCTGAAAAACTGACCAGAATACAGCCTAAGGCCACGTGTCCACCAAAACGTTTTTTTTTCTCCCTGAGGCTTACGTATTTATCCAACTGTTTTCAATGGGAGCGCTGCGTTTTTTCACTTTTTACCCAGCCGTCCAATCACAGTGGAGGAGAGGCCGGACAAATATCAACTGTCACATTCTGCTTCTACAACGACAACAAACCAGCACATCTCTTCATCCAAAACTAGTGCCAGAGAAAGTACGTTATCTTGTGTCGACATTTTTATATGCACAAATTAACTATCTGAGAAATCAGATACTAGCAGTTCCGCAGATATTCTGCATCATAGCACATTCAGCGTTTCAACTGAAGAAAAAAAAAAAAACCTGGCTGTGCCACCGAAGCACTCAAGCTTTTTAGCTGGCTAATGATGCTTTGGTGGGACACACGGCCTAAAAGCTCAGCTTGGGTAAAAGACCTCTTGAGCCAAATGGCAAAAGCATGAGACCATGAGCCAGCTTGATTGGCATCAGCTCATATCTGCTGCCAAAAAAAAAAAGAAAAAGAAAAGGCTGCAAGAAAGCATGATCACATTCCTTTTTCACGACTTTAATACTACATGCATGTGCCTTGGATCTATAAACAGATGGGGAGGAAGGAATAATATCCATGAAAATTGAGATGGACAAATACAATCTTGTGTCTCGCCAGCATTCATCAAAGTGCAATTCAGTGCAGTAGATATAATAGAGAGATGTTAAAATCAGGTGGCTACCTGCCGTGCTAACCGCTCAGTCCCTGATTCTTTTACTTTTTCAGTAAGAATTTTGCTTACTCAGCAGCACATCACCCGTTTCAGACCTATGCGGGTGGGTTAATGTGGGTCAGAACCAAGGGCGAGATCCACATTAACATCACTGGGCCACCTGCCCAATGTTGAACAGAGAGGAGAAATGTAAAGAGGCACAAAACAAAGTTCTCCATGCATTTCAAGAGGACAGTGATAGTAGACAACATTCACTATCAATAAGAATTTCAAACTTAACATTGCAGAGTTAGAGATTTGGGGGAAAAAAACTAAGTCTTAGTTAAATTTAAATTATAAAACAGGTGAAAATATATGATTTTTTGAAGAAAAAAAAAAAAAAAACCCTCCCCTCCTAGTTACAGTTGCAAACTCAGACAAACAAACAGAGTTGCTAACTGTCTTACAATGACAGCTGTCAGTGTAAAAAACTTGCCATGGAGGGATATATAAAAGATTTTAAAATAAACATGGTGTAACAAGATTCATTTGGAACTAATGGACTGCATTTATATAGCACTTTTAACAGACCAATGGCCATCCAAAGCGCTTTACACATTGCCTCACAATCACTCAGTCACACACCGATGGCGGTGTCAGCCATGCAAGGCGCCATCCAGCTCGTCGGGAGCAGCTGGGGTTAGGTCACCTCGAAACTTGGTTAGGTGGAACCAGGGATCGAACCACCAACCTTCCGGTTTGTAGACAACCTACATGAACCACTGAGCCACTGCCGCCCCTAACTAAGCAAGGGTTTACAGATCACAATGCTAGCGGGAGAGGCCTCATGTTACAGCCGTCACGATCGGAGATGAACGACAGGGTAAAATGAAATACATTTACATTTAGCTAGTTTAATATGGAGAGGCACTGAAATGTAGACCTTCATTTATGTGTTCCCATTCAGTCGGTCACTTCCGACGCCACGTGGCATCTCCGTTCCCTCCTTCAGGGTTAGGGTTAAGGTTAGGCTGTCAGTCACCACACCAGTGTGGATACTATACTTCGGAATCACAGATTCTACGTCTTGGAGGTATGACCCAAATAAGAATTTTCACTGTAATGCCCTTATAGCATTACAATAATTTGTGCTATCAATAGTGATAAAATCAAACGATCGCTTAGCTCATATCACATCAAACTGTGCAAATTATTATTATTATTAATATTCAATATTTTTTAAATAGACTTCAGCAATTCTCATTTTTTCAGAACCTCTAGTAATTTAGATGTTATTTTGTTTAGTTGTCTATTCAGTTTTTGTAATTTAATTTATTCAGAATCATGCAGCTCTAAAGCTTATCAAACGCAAATGAGATTGTATGGATTCATTCAAATTTAGCCACTAATTCGTAGAAATGTAAAATAGTTACAAATTGCAACGGGACTGTTTCAGATAGACAATCAATAATAATGATAATAATAAAATGACAAACCAATCATTAATTTTATGTTATAGTTTTTAATGAATGTATATAGTTAAATCAATTTCCAACTTTTGCATATTTTCATTGTGTAAAACAATGTTTTAATGAACAAAAAAGACATTTCATTTAAAATATTAGCTATATGTTACATCTTGTAAAAATTAATTTTACCAAAATAAAATAAAAAATTATATCATTGCAGTGGGGTTTACACAGATAGGTAACACTCTAAAATCCAGTTGCGGGAATAATTTGTGCAGTGCACAGTGGTGAAAGCTTATAGCTCACCTCTTACGGAAATCAAACCAACTACAAATTCTAAGCTTTAACCACTCCACCACACTACCCTTGGGAGAAATGATGTAACAAAATAAATAAATAAATAAATCGCAGTGCAAAATTATGAAACCTCTTTAACCACCAGATGTGAAATGTGTCAGTTGGACTGGATCAGCCAGACCACTGTATTATCAGCCGTGTGCAGTCTGTATCTGTCAGTAACCCACACTGCTTATGAGGAACATATGAGCATGTTGTCTACTGATCCTGAGTGGCAGAACAATTCTATCACCTATCAAATCCATGCTCTCTCATTATAGCGCCCTTCAATCATAAATCCCAACAGGCCACAGCCCCCATCTTCCTCCAGCAAGAAAATTCCCCAGATGCTGCTATTTTTCCTGATGCAAGGCCTTTAAGGTACAGCCAGCCTGTGGAGATGAGTGTTCTTGGCAGCTTCCACTGGCAGCGGTCCACAGGGAAAAACTCATCAGCCTTATGTCCGTGCTTTGGGATGCAGCATTTTGCGGTGACAACAAGGTCTGAACTTCTCCAGGGTAGGATGAAAGATATCTATCTCTGACACTGATCTGAAGGCTAGACACCACAGCCACGAACAGAACTCATTTTTCTGGAAATTCTTAGAAACATAAATCTCAGATCGGAATCAATTATCTGGACCCGGTGCGGATTTAAGTCCTTCAGTACGGCGGCTTCTGCTGCTCTATCATAATCCAGGGGAGTTATAATAAAACATAGCGCCCCTTCATGACCCTGCACACATCTTTGCAGAATTAATATCTCCATATGACTCTGACCCCTACCTATTTTTAATTTTCTCCATATCAGTGGGGAAAACAGTCAGTGTTTGGGGAATTAAATTGAGTCCTTTGAAGGCACATCCTCACTAAAGAACGATTTTATTAATCTGCCCGAAACATCGTAATTATCTCTCTAAATCTAAATCCTCGGTGACCAAACAATGTGTCATCCCTCTCATCTGAATATATGTGCGTGCTTTCAAATCTGCCAATTTCCTTTTAATAAGATAACAGACCTGATCCATCTGACAGCTTTAAGTACTTTCAAGCAAATAGAGTCCCAGTATGTCAACAGATTAAAATGATATATGTTCCTTAAATCTGACTGAACATTTCACAGTTATAATCAAATGCATCAATATTTAAAATGTTTCACAGTTAAAATTCTAGCCTCAAAGTTTGGGATTTTTAGCTATAATTATTGCAGAGGTCTTCAAATAGAGTTGCACCAATATTAAAATTCTAAATAAATTTAAATTTAAATTAAATCAAAAACTAAAATGATCTGTTTTGAATGCTAGCTGAATTTAGGCATCACAACATAATAATAATTAATAAATAATAAATTGTATTAGTTTAAAATAAAAGTATTAGAGGTGGGGTGGGAATTATATTTTTCACAATTGTCTTGTACCTGTATTGTATCCTATTGTTATTGTAAAAGTTAAATAGACAGATTAAACAAAAATAAAATAAATAAATATTAAAATAAAATAAAATAAATGGGAAAATAGTAATGCAAAGATCTGGACACTTCATATACACATATACATATAAATATAAAAAAGCACCACACACAACAAGCTGTTGCTGCGTTCTATTATTTATCCGTGTCGGAGCTCCGACTAGGAAGACAGACGTTACCTAGCAACACGCACCAACACGCCCCCTTTCCTCGGATTTTGCCGCTCGGAAGTTTGGACAACCGTGAGGACACCGAGCAAGAATTCCGAATCGGAATACAAGATGGCTGCGACCTGTGTGACTTTAAGTACGAATTGTTTTCATTGTTTTTGGACCGATTTAGTTGTTTAAATGTTCATTTGGCAAAGATGTTCAGATATCTCTATGCCTAGTAGACCTACAACAAACGTTCATTAAAAAGGGTCCTGTACCCGCCTTTTTCAAACTGGCGCAGCGCTGACTCGCGGTAGGTAACGTTAGAAAATGCATGATTTGATTTGATAACGTTAACCTAGATTATTGTTAGCTATTATTATATAACCAAGTGTGTATTTTCGGAGTGTGGAGCGGCCAGTGCTACCATAGCAACAGCTTTCCGGGTGGCGTCCATGTTTTTCTCCGACTCGGACGCGCAAAACATACCAGAACGCTTGAAGTGTGGAAGTGACGTCATATCCGAGGGCCGAGTCGGATCGTTGACCATAATAGAATGCACCATGTGTCCCAATCACTTATACACATCACAGTCTGATAGCCCCTCCCCCTCTGACAGTTGAGAGCATGAGGTGTCCAACATTCCATACTTCGTTTTTTCGGTTTAAATGGATCATCCGGGTATTTAAAGTGTACTTTTTCTTTGTGGAATTTTCGGTGTGAACACACTACTTGCACTATTTATTAGGGCTGAAACGATTAGTCGACATTGTCGACAATAAAAAATTGACGACAAATATCTTTGTTGTCGATTAGTCGTTTGATCTCACGTGACCTAATGTAAGGGCCTGCAATATCGCGATTTGACCGCTACGGCGCTGTAGCGCTAGAGTGTAATGCAGCCCTTACAAATGTTGCGGTAGAAGAAAACAGCGCGAATGACGGAGTGCAAACAAATCCCAACTAGCAAGATGTGGGAGAGTTTCACAAAACTTCAAACTAAGGCTGCGTCTCAATCAGCTCCCTAGTTCAGTAGTCAGGGCACTGATCAGGGATCAGCCCATTGACTCTTGTCCTGATCAGTGCCCTGACTACTGAACCAGGAGCTGATTGAGACGTGAAGGCGAAACTTTTCATGGGAGCACAACGTGCATGTTGGATCACTTAAAGAGGAAACAACTAACTTGCGGTAAATCTCTTTATTAGAGAATGCAATACTAATAATAATTGTAATGATATTAACAATAATAATATAATTACAGTAATGTGGTGATTTATTTAGCATAGAATAAAGTTTCATCGAGCTTGGAGTGAGGACTTTTTATTATTATAACACTATTAGGTATTATAAGGCGTTTCTCAATGTCAAGGAAGGATCCTCGGAAGCCAGAATTCCGAGGATGCTACGTCATCGACGTCCGTCGAAGGACTGTTCCAATGTCGAGGATCCTCGGAATTTCAACCAAGGTCTGAGTCCTTCGTTCGAAAAATATGCCATATACAGGAAAGGATGCATACGAGTAGACTTCGCGCACTTAGCGTTCTCAAATCACCCACAATCCTATGCGCGCAGCTTTGCTATCTTGTTCAAAAAATACAAATTATCGGACGTTGGCAGAGTCGGAGCGTTAACGGGGCAATATGCTTTCAAGTGTAAGTATTTACGTTACCAAACATTTGTTATAACCGTAGTAAATATAAGTAAAGTTTAACTTGTAAATGCCAGTACAAATTACAACCGTATACAAATGACGTTATTGATAACGGACGCTAACGGACCTTTTCACTGACGTAATGAGGCTGACGTGCACTTGCTAGCCTGTTCCATTTGCCTGTTCTCCGAATGCTTAAGAGGAGCCTCGCCTAGCCTCTGAAGGAAGTGACTTGGAAGGATCAGTCCTGCAGAGGAAGGATCCTTGACATTGAGAAACACCTATAGTCTCATCACTTGCCTGTTTTTTGTTCCATATGAAGACTTACAAAGAGCGATGTTAGGAAGAATATCATGTCAGTTACTTTTTCGTACTGTTAATTAAAAGGTGAATGAGAATCTGTCAGCTCAATTGTCATGTAAGCAGACATCCCAAGTCTCCCGGAAGTTCCGGGAGTCTCCCGCATATTGATAGCGGCTCCCTGATGCCCGCAAATTAGTTAAATTCTCCCGCAATCTAGAGCGAGCGAGCAAAAGCGCGCATGCGAGACACAGACTGTGCACGCACTCAGGGCAGAGAGGGAGAGAGAGCGAGAGACCTTGCGTGTGTGTGCTAGTGTGCACCTAATGAAGCGCATGTAAGACAGAGAGCATCCTGATTGGCCTGTTTCGGTAAGTCAACCAATCAATTGTCAGTGTGGGCGGGCTTTTATCTCTTCTCCCAAACCGAGTTAATCAGTTCAGTGTATCTAGAAACTGGAGCGCCATGGCAGAGCGAGAGTGCCCCAAAAAACGAAAGTATAAAGTATAAACATAATGACAATCTTGCACGCTGTACAGTTTGTAACTGACATGTTATGGTTGAGTTAAACAAGTTTAATTTCATGTGCATATTTTTCAGGTCGGCTAGTTGCCAAGGCATGAAAACAACAAATAATTTTTTTACAAATAATTACAAATAATTGCATAGGCCTATAGAAATTATATATTAATGATATATTATATTATATACCATACAAGTAAAGTCATGTTCTGTGGTGAAATGTCATCTTCGGTACCTTTCCTCCTTTCATGTTTTTTTTATTTATTTTTTTTGTGCGGGGGGGGGGGGGGGGGGGGGGGGGTCTTCGGGATACCTCCCTGAAATGACTTTTTTCAGGTTGGGATGTCTGTGTAAGAGATTAATATGTCATTCTGTCTGCAATGTTATTTGCAGATTAATATTTGACCATTCTTTGTGTCCTGAAGTAAATGTCCTCTTTTTCTTTTTCAGTTCTAAGAAAAGCAGTGGGCCTATTATTGTTTTCCAAATGAAGCTCTTAAAGGGATAGTTCACCCAAAAATGAAAATTCTGTCATCATTTACTCACCCTCAAGTTGTTCCAAACCTGTATGAGTTTCTTTGTTCTGCTGAACACAAAGGAAGATATTGTGAAGAATGTTTGTATCTTCCTTTGTGTTCAGCAGAACACATGCAGGTTTGGAACAAATTGAGGGCGAGTAAATTATTCATTTTCAGAATTTAAATTTTTGGGTGAACTATGCCTTTAATACTGCTGCCAAGAGATGTTTACATTCAAAAAAAAATATGTTCAATTGAAAGAGAACAGAATATTTAAACAATGCTTGGAGAGCATTTGTGTGTGATTTGAGTTCTGAGAACTTCGCTCAAAGTTCATTAAAACATCCATTTCAAAAGTTGAAGTGATTTTCACTTTTTATACATTATAGTTAGAATATGTATAACTCAATGTTTTAACTAATTGGGAAAGCTGAATAATCGTTCAAAATGTACTGATTAGTCGCCGACGGCAATAACAATAATCGATGATTAGTCGATTAATTGTTCCAATAACCGTTAGATTAATCGGTTATCAAAATAATCGTTTGTTGCAGCCCTACTATTTATACTACAAAACTTCAAATGATGTAGAATGCAGCGGCACATCTTCAAGTCTTCAATGAGCTCAAAAGGGCCCATGTCACACCTCTCTTCATCTCTCTGCACTGGCTACCACTTGCTGCTCGCATTAAGTTCAAGGAGTTGACGCTTGCTTACAGATCCACCACAAGCTCAGCACCCGCATAATTCGACTCCCTCCTACGACTCTACACCACCACCAGAAGCCTTCGCTCTCTTGTGGTACAATCAGAGAGAAGCTTGAAATCCCTCTCCAGAACATTTTTATTCACCGTTCTCTGCTGGTGAAACGATCTTCCCACCTCCATCCGAATGGCAGAATCACTGACAACATTCAAAAGACAGCTGAAAACTCATCTCTTCTGTGAGCACTTAATCTCATCTTTAAAAAAAAAAAAAAAACTATTTCTTTTTCCTCTATTCCCTCCCTATTCTAGCTTGTGCTGCTCTGGGTAATGCCCAAAACTTGGTATCTCAGGCACTTTTTGTGTTTCTTTGCCTCTTCATGACGAATCGCTTCCTGTATTCCTCAGTTGTGAGTCACTTTGGATAAAAGCGTCTGCTAAATGCATAAATGTAAATGTACAAAACCGCATAGAATAGTGTATAAGTACACAAATTGTGACGCACCTACAGTCTCCACAAGGGTGGTGTGTTGTGGCTTTAATGCTGTGTGTTGACAAACTGGTCACGGAGCTGGTGCCCATGGGCCCAGTGACCCAACCTAGCATGAAAACAAACCATAGAAAGAGACTGTCAATAAGCAGATGCATCTGGTGAACACAGTGCCCACTATAAACCCGTCAAGCAAATCAGAAACGATGTCCGCTGCCAATAAATTCTAGATCGATAGGCCGCGAGCTGATAATTAATTCGGATGCTGAATACATATAGACAAACAACTGGGGCAGATGACAGTGACAGTGGCTGGATGGCACAAAGATAAAAGAGAAAAACTACATGAAAGTAACCTTTGTAGGTCAATTACCTACATTCATCACACGCAGCGGTGAAAATTGGCAAGTGTATGCACTCTGGGTAAGAGTGGTTCAAGTTCGTAGAGGAGTCACATGCACATCGACTAAGGCTCAGTGTGAAGTTCACTCAAAGAGTGATGGCCATTTAGTCATTTAATGGGTTTTTACCCAGCAGACAGTCTCAGCGGGAAAAGCTCATACTGTTACTTTTGCAGCTATATTCAACAAACACTAAAGACCAGTCATTAGAGTGTCACATGACACTAAAAACCAGATGGAACAAACAAAACAAACCCACATGCTGATGATTCATGTTGTGCTTGCTAATTTCCTGTGCTCTTGCCAGCGTTCATGCACACATATGCAAGTACAATCGCTCAGTAGAAATCAGGCCGTTTTCATCTCACACGTGATGGAGTTTTGCCCTGGGCACTGTATACGCGTCCTAACAAATGTCATCTGGATCAATAAAAATCTTCTATAAAAACGATATACTTAGCTGGATGCACCTGAGTTTATGCTGATGTGTGCAGTACTGTGTGTGCGTTTGAGGTCCGCTTATATGCTGTGTCCATGTGTGTCCAACAACCATGCATTTAAAATGAAAAGGCGTATAATGGAGGGAAGAAATTGATTTTGCATTCAAGGCATGTGTGCAGATAAAGTCTAATCAAGTGAAAAAAAAAAAAATATATATATATATATATATATATGTGTGTGGAATATAATATATATAATATATATTGGACAAAAAAATATATTTTAAACGTATTTTATATTAAATATATATTCTATTATTAATTAAGTACTATTTTTTATTTATATTATATTTTATAAGTAAAAAAAAATCATGTTTTTGTTGAGTATCATATTTGACACATCAGGTTTTTATGGCTCATATAGTATGCTATAGGAGAACATGGACTTACTCATACTCAAGGAGGGGAAACAAATAAAAAATCTGCTAAAATATGCAATTTGGTGCAGTTGCTGATATTTATATGGTCAAAAATTAAGATTACAAATATCAGTCGTCACTCTATATCTCGCAAAAATGGCTTAGTTTATATAAACAAAAAACATAGTTCCGTTGGACAACGGACGCTACAATTATAAACTGAACACATTATAAATATGTGCATCAAATATGATACAGCAGGATTCAATGTACACAATAATACATCATTTAAAAATCAATTTATTCCTGCAACAGTATCTACATCCCACACTCTTCTCTTTTCCTCTGTCTCTCTGACATTAGTAGTGTACGTGTTGAGACAAGGTGGAGAATCTTCAATTATTTACCAACAGGAGTCCATGACAGAGGTGTTAGCCAATCAGAGGCCAAAGTCAAGAGACCAGCTAATGGGAATGGAACACGTGTATCATCAATACTGCACTGCCTTATTAGAGAAGATGTGGACAAACCGAATTTCACGTCTCCGTCTATTCTCTCTCATTAGACTACGAGTAGCGAGTCATGCTGCAGATACAAGAGCTTGTGCAACAGATGGTCTGGGTCCAGACAGGACAATGGGAGACGGGGGAGGGGCCAGGCTCAACTGTATTAAATGACATGCTTTAAGCTCAAAAGAAGAGGCAAAAACAGTCCTATTAATTAGCTACAAGCTTCTACGGCTCAAAATTGCTAATCATATTGCAACCACAAAATACAGACGAACAAGTCACTTGTGAGAAGAGGATAGTTGTAAACACTACAGTTGGTACATTGATGTTATGTTTCCTACAATAAACAGGTTAAGAGTGGCCCACACATAAGCAAATACATTTATAGTGCATTTATTCATTCAGATGGCACTTAGAAAGCACCTTACAAATGAGCAATGCTACAACAAAAGTGATTCATCCTAAAAAAAATACAAAAACAAAATCCAGGCACATTTTACCAATTCCAAGCCACATTAATCTTATTAACTATTATTTTTGTATTTAATCATTTTTAAGTGATATATAATTGTTCATGAAGGATGGAAATGAAAAACACCTTATATTCAGGTGTGCAGAATTATAAGGCATGTTTGCTTACAGATAAAAAGAGCCAAAAAAGAGCTTTAACTCAGACTGAAAAGTCAAAAATTAATAAATGCCCATGAGAAGGATGCAATACTAATGCAATACTAGACATTGCAGTTAAGGCATGACCATTGGACAGTGAAATGCTCATTGGGTCAGACAAAAACAGGCGGCGAAGAAAAGACACGTTAACTGCAAAATAATTACGAATTCAGGTGAAGAATTAAGTGTGAAACCATCAGGAACCCTTTAGTCTCCAGCACCACCATTTTACAGAACTGCAACCTACCTGGAGTCTCCAGAAGTGCAAGGTGTCAGGATCTCAGAGACTTAAGTTAGGTAAAGAATCCTAAAAAATGACGCCCACTTAATAGGAGTCACAAGCTGAAGTGTTGTAAAATACATGAAAACTGTTTTTTTTTTATAGGCTTTATACACTGATGGGTTGAGAGTGACTCTTGAAGGACCAGCACCACATCCTCTTGCATCACTGTTTGAAGAAATCATCTTCCAGAATCTGGCGGTCAGTTTTGGGAGTTCGCTTTGTAGTCCATCTCCCATCCTGAAGTCCTTTTTGCAGAGATGGACTGAAAAAGAACTTCCAAAACTTGCTGCCAGATTCTGGAAGATGAATTCAGATTCTGAAGAAGCGCCACGTTTTTGTCTGACCCTGCTGACCCAATGAGCATTTCACTGTCAAATGGTCATGCCTTAACTGGAATTAGTATTGCATTAGAATTGCATCCTTCCCATGGGTATTAAATAAATCTCTTTTTTGGCAAATTTTATCTGTAAAAGAAAACATGTCTAATAATTCTGCACACCTGAATATAAGGTGTTTTTCATTTCCAGCCTTCATGAACAATTATATATCACTTATAAATCACTTATAAATGATTAAATACAAAATGATTTTCTCTCTCTCTCTCTCTTATTATATATATATAAATAAATATATATAAAGTTTATATATATATATTTTAAAAATATGTGACTCTGGACCACAAAACCAGTCATAAGGGTCTTTTTTTTGTTTTGTTTTTTTTAGATTTATACATCACATGAAAGCTGAATAAATACATTTTCCATTGATGTATGGTTTGTTAGGATAGGACTTGAAAATCTGGATTTGAAAATCTGGAATCTGAGGGTGCAAAAAAAAATATCGAAATATTGAGAAAATCGCCTTTAAAGTTGTCCAAATTAAGTCCTTAGCCATGCATATTACTACTAATAATACATTTTTGATATATTTACAGTAGGAAATGTACTAAAAATCTTCATGGAACAATTTTGACCCATACAATGTATTGTTGGCTATTGCCACAAATATACCCGTGCGACTTTAGACTAACATATATTTAATTCTTTGAAAGCAATGTAGATTACTATGGACAAAAGCATACATGTACATAAATATCACTGTGATCCAGTTCCAATATCTGGGAATTCTCAATACGCTCCTGTTTTGTATCCAGACTGTCTTGGGATCTTTAAAATCCTGTTGTCAAGAACAACCAATTATTTCAATCTACATTATACAAGGATTGTGTAACCAGTATAAGACTAAAGCTCAAACTCATTTCCCGATGTGGTTTGTGGAGGATTTTATGCTGTATGTTTTTCACTGTGTTAGTCTGAAAATGTATTTTTTAAAAATAACAAAAATGTCAAGAGCTCTGTGCATCATAGAAGAGAGACTGCCTCATCAAGTCAGGGCGTCGCTCTTTCCCATCACAAAATATTTCAGTGCTTGAGTATGTATGTGTGTGTGAGTGAGTGACTGAGAAAGAGCTAGAGAACCAGAGAACGTGAGTGAGAGGCTAAAATTGCTTTATACATGTAGTCATTTCAATAGTATAAATGGGCTTAGAAGCCATAAAATGTCTAGAAAGTATTTTAGCAGATGAATAACTACAATTGTACTGTACTGTGCTTTCACATTCTACAAAATGCCAGAATACTCATACTGAATGCAAATACATATTCTGCAGCTTCTAACTTTTATTAAAAAAGGTCAAATCCATTTGACATACTGACAAAATATGCAAATCCATGCATGACATGTGATTTATCAGTCATTTCACAAGCACAAAAGCGACTGATCTGGGATCAGTATATCACAAAGATATCATGTGCTGAGAGAGGGAGGTCTTAAAATCACAGAAATGTGGACCAATGATCCACAGTCAGTCAGTCATATATCAACAGGTCCCCAACAGTGTGTAATGACTGAGCATCAATCCTGCCCTGCCTCAAATTGATGAGGTCTGTCAGAGCAAGGCAGTGTATATTCTCCGTTTTATGGTGGAGCTAAATCAAGATGAAGAATACAACGGACAGTCAGTCACCTGCCCTAAGCCCATGTAATGAACAAGAGATCATGGGAACAGGGGTCAAAAAATTGTGCCGCCTACTCAGTCAAAGACAATTAGCAGAGAGGCTGAGAAATGAAATAAAGCTGGTATGCAGCCTTAAATTGGATTTAATGAAGATAATCCAGTGAATAGGAAAATGGAGGGATGGAGGAAAGCCTCCCTCCTTTCTTCAATTCTCTCATTAACTTTATTAACAGGAATGTCTTATGCTAGGTTTCTACTTGTGCGTAAGAAACTCGCTCAATACTGTTCAAAATGCAAGCGGTCTGCCTTTTTGGGAGTGCGTCTGTTAGATTGACAGATATTGAAAAGTGCTGAAATTTGACTCAAGACTTCTTTTTTCTGTCAGAACACATTTAGTTTCTTCTTAAGGAAAGAAAACATATGTAATTATATTAAAAATGATTCCATGCAAAGCCTTCCACATAAATATAGACAAAATACAAACTCAAATTTAAGAAATGTTAACATTAAGTAATGTAGATGAATATATTAGATAGATTAGATAGATAGATAGATAGATAGATAGATAGATAGATAGATAGATAGATAGATAGATAGATAGATAGATAGATAGATAGATAGATAGATAGATAGATAGATAGATAGATAGATAGATAGATAGATAGATAGATAGATAGATAGATAGATAGATAGATAGATAGATAGGTAAATAATAATAGTAAAATTACAAATGCGTTAAACCATTTTTTAATATGGATGGATGGATGGATGGATGGATGGATGGATGGATGGATGGATGGATGGATGGATGGATGGATGGATGGATGGATGGATGGATGGATGGATGGATGGATGGATGGATGGATGGATGGATGGATGGATGGATGGATGGATGGATGGATGGATGGATGGATGGATGGATGGATGGATGGATGGATGGATGGATGGATGGATGGATGGATGGATGGATGGATGGATGGATGGATGGATGGATGGATGGATGGATGGATGGAATACCAAGCTACTATGAAATCATAGTTTTTACTTGCAAAAAAACAATTTGACAGCATTTTACAGTAAAATTACAAATGCGTTAAACCATTTTTTTTTACAATATAAGGTAACTTACAATTAACAGCTTTTTACTGTAGCATTTTTTTTTTTTATTCTGTAAAAATTACAAACATTATTACATTGTACTGTTAAGTCATCATATATGGTATGCACAATTACATTTTATTTTGATGTGGCAAAGTATACAGCGTCACCTCTTCTCATTTTTCGCCTCTTGTTTGCATAAAGTTCAGCATTTCTAAATGTTTTGATTTAACTCTCATTGCATGCACCACTCTGCTGTCAATACCACACATCCCCCAAAAGAACCTATTGCTCAGCTCCCACGAACTAGTTGAACATGCTCACTCAGTTGAGCACAACTGGACATGTACGGTTAGAAGCACTGGCCTAGTTATGGATCTTCTTGCATGGCTCTAACTGAGATTACAAAGTAGCATTTGACTGTCAGCTGGTAAACACTTCTGTCTTAATCATCATTTTTTAGTGTCAGGACAAAGGCAAAAGGCAACCTCCTCCAAGTTTGAGCCACGGGGCCCATGGCAGCCTGCGTGAGAGTCACAACAGCATTAAAATTCAATCAACTCGACTAACAGGTGCTCTTATATGGAGTCACCCTTGAAGCAGGAGATGAGGAAAGATCATTGATCATATGGGATATCATAGCAGCCCTGTGAACAAACACTGAAGGCCATGCGGATAAACCAACCAATCATGAGATGCCAAAGGGCATCAACCGCATTCAATATAGCCTATAAAAAGATGGTGCGGACAGGTCACCTAGAGCATGTACAATCCATCCTCATCATTGAGTCTGTAGACGCAGAGAGAGATGGAGACAGCTGGTCAAACAGGCATCTGGACATACAAACAACAAGTTTAGAAGACACAGGAAGAGAAATAATGATGTCAGTCCAACTGGAGTGATTCCTCTATTGACCTCATAACAAAAAGCAAAAACATCATGAATATAAACTAGAGGTATCTCACAATACGATATTCTCACTTACTTTGAACAAAGCCAGTTAAAATGGTACTTTTAACTGTAAAAATTATAAACATCTTATTTTATTAAATCATGTCTTTCATTTTTAACTTGTTACTAATAATTAATAAACATGACCAAACCATTTACCATATTTGATGTACTATTAAAATTCTAAATTTGGCAGTTTATTAATAATAATGAATAAACATTGACCATATTTACCATATTTGATGTACTATTCAAATTCTAAATTTGGCAGTTTATTAATAATAATGAATAAACATGGGCCATATTTACCATATTTGATGTACTATTAAAATTATAAATTTGGCAGTTTATTAATAATAATGAATAAACATTGACCATATTTACCATATTTGATGTACTATTCAAATTCTAAATTTGGCAGTTTATTAATAATAATGAATAAACATGGGCCATATTTACCATATTTGATGTACTATTAAAATTATAAATTTGGCAGTTTATTAATAATAATGAATAAACATGGGCCATATTTACCATATTTGATGTACTATTAAAATTCTAAATTTGGCAGTTTATTAATAATAATAATGAATAAACATGGACCATATTTGATGCACCATTACCACATGCAATGCTAAATAAACATACATTTTGGGTGAAATATGCACAAAAGATATTGCCGCAATACTCAACTGATTCTATGCGTCACATGACGTACATTACACAGTGAGTGTCAAATGTAGTACATCCGGACTCCATATCAAACTATATAGAACATACTTTTTAATGGTCACAATGCAAGTACTTACTCAAAAAAAGTACCTAATCAAAGAGTATCCAGTTTCAGGTGGAGCCACTGTGTAACTTTTTCCATGAGTTGCACCAACTAGCATTTTAGCTGCATGGGAAGATGTAAACTGAAAAGTATTATTTTGGTCTTTATGTCTGAAGACTTAAAGAAACACCAAAATAATCCAAGAAAGAAAACGAATCAAAACGGATGATGTTCAGGGTTCATTTACACATCACAAAGGTCAACAGAGCCTGAAGAAATCCTCACTGTAACTAAAATAGAAGTTCTTCTTTCTGCTAGAAAAAGATGGGATAACTCTGCACCGATCAAATGCACACTGTGTTAAATTCATCTGCACCTGTAACCCACCCCCCCTCGAATCGCTCCCCGTTCTGGCTGCTTATACAGTTTGTGTCTTCACCCTATGTCTGCATTACTTGAGAACAAGAGCATCAAGACAAGCAGAAGGTCATGTTCAGTCTGGGGAGAGGCCTGTCCATTTACTCATGCAGATCAATATGATTAACTGGGAGGAAGCAGCCTTCCCTCTCTGCCAGCTTCTGTTTAAGAATGGCAGCGTGGAAAGAATTTATACCCTGCTGCTCAACTGTGCCAATTTACCCCTGGTGAAGGAGGGAAACAATGACACAGAAAGGCGGCAAACAGTTCATGTTCAGTTTCTCTTGGCACACAACTCTCACGGGAATATGGAAGAGTCAAACAGGAAAGTGTCAGTGGAATGGAGTTTCTAGCCATATCCCAACTTTGAAATATGCTTGGGATCTCCACTGTCAGATGCTTCCATGTTTTGTAATGTCGTAAAAATATGATCACTGCAATAATGAAATCATTCGAGGTTCCTCAAATTGCCACACTGGTGGAAGCCTTTGGAGAAAGACTTTTTGAAGATGCCTCAAAGTGTACTAAAGGAACTTGAATATGCAATTCAAGTGCATCAAAGCCTTTGTTATGATGGCATATGTTTAGCTTCTTGCAGAAACTAAAGGGTCCCTCAGAGAACAGCCCTTTTAAAAGTGTGCCTTGAGGTTCTCCAGAGGGTTTCACCACATCAGTGAAAATTCCTTGGGGACAACTTTTGAACAGAATGCAATCTGTGAATAGCTGGTTTCAGCACCACGGACAGCACCCGTGATCTCAGTAGCAATACACGTGAGGTCCGAAATGCTGCATTACTTCCTATTAATTATTATTACAGTTCTATCTAGTTAGTATGTGAAGGGTTAGGCAAAATCAGCTCTTCTTTTGAATGACAACTAAGCTAGATGGACCTGCGAGGAAATGCTTGAAACCTCCGTGTGACAGCAAGCATTACTGATACAGTAATCCATACACACTGATCAATAACATCAATTTTGTACAGGCCTTCCTGGTTAACACATCTCAATAAAAGTGAGCATTTATCATTCTGGTTCTTCAAGGGACACTTTCAGCTGCTTGTCTTGCATTAATAATCAATCAAGGAGAAGGAGTGCAGTCTGTTCCCCCTGTTCCCCTCTGATGACTGGCCAGAAGCTGGTGATCTAAACACGGTTATGATATCTTTGGCCAGGTGCAAAGGTCATATTTTGTTTTAAAAGAAGTAAAGAAAGAAAAACTAGCTCACGCATTATACCAACAACAACAACAGCATCCATGAATGAATGAATCAACCATTTAAATGAGCATAATTAACATAATATTGAATCACACTCATTAAACATAACACAAAATATGAATCAAATTACAATACCTTACCTTAACTGCCTCTGCGTGCGTGACCCGGTCGAACACTTTGTCGTTAACTTTCATTATCTGGTCTCCTATTCTCAAACCCTCCTTTTCTGCCAGTGATCCCGGTTCCACCAGTGACACATAGATCCCAACTCCATGCTCGGAACCTCCGCGGATGCTAAATCCCAAACCCTCGTTGCTCTTGTGACGCTTGAGGATCACCTGTCGGATCTCTCCAGGGGGCTCCGGTAAGAAATTTCTGCCCAGTAAAGGAATAAGAGTCAATGTCCCATCGCTGCTGGTGCTGATACTGTCAGGAGATCCGCGCAGAGCGGCTTGAGGCGCGGAAGGAGCCGATAAAAGAGCCCCGTGTGTTGGACTCGAATTAGCAGCCTCGAGGGCGCCGTCCGGGTCACCATTGCGCGCAAGAACGTCGGATTTCAAGTAGAGCCCCTCTGATGTGTACTGATCGAACAGAAGCTGATCCGAGCGCGGGATGACCAGCCGCAGCATGGGCAGGAGCTGACGCTTGCTCGGGACGTTCAGTATAACCTTAAGCGTCTGGACCAGATCGTACACATTGCGCTTGGAGTGGTACACGTTGAGGCAGTGGATGAACTGCTCTCTCTCGAGGTCGCTGAGCAGCAGGTTGAGAGCGTTGTGAAGCTTCTTCACGTTGGCGGACAGAGAACGCGCGCTGGAAGCCACGGAGTTGCCCGAGGAAGAGTTGAGCGACAGGCGCTCCAGGTCCGTGCTCATCCTCGCGCCCTTTGCCTGGATCACAGAGCCACGCGGAAGCGGAGGGGTCCGGCGAGCATTGCAGTACCACCGGAACCGAGCCTACAGGAGCCTGCGGAGCGGCGCATGGCACTGCGATGCATTGCTCACTGTCATGCTTAACGTTATATCAAACGAGTCAAAGAAGACCTAAAAAAACAAACACATGAATCTAATTAGCGGGGGGGAAGTTTGAAATTGAAATAAACATAAAAAGTAGGACTTGGAGTACTAGAGTATGTTAAGGAAAATATGAAGACATTTTACTCTAAAATATTGCAAAAGTTAACAAAACGTACAGTATGACTGACCTTATACATAATAAATCTATGGGGAAAATGGAATCGCTGCGAAAAACATGGCTTGAGTTTTTGTTCTTAGATTGGAGTACATTTTGTGTTGTTTAGTTAATGTTCGCTGCATTCATTAAATGTCACGTGTTACCTAGAAGGTGTAGCGCTGTGATCTGTCCTTGTTATTAGTCACAGTTGCTGGAGAAATCTTTTTTTACTTAAACTTAAATCAACATCAGCAGTAGCTACCAGGTATCATTATTGGAACAATTATTTTACAGTGGCAAACATATTGAATAGCATATTTTGGAATATTAATACTGCATGACAATGGTATATAGCCTACGATTATGAAATTAAAAATAGTCATCAAAATGTATTCCCATCATCACAACATTTCATATTTATAAAAATATAAAATTCAGATTTCACGGTAAAAAAAAAAATGTCGTTGTCAGAACTTTACTTTAACGTAATTTAAACGCAAATGTAAAAAAAGCCCTATAATCGAGAGGAGTGCACCTTCCCAGTAACGGTGGCAGAAAGCTGCGCGCTCCGGTGCGTCTTGTGCTCGTGAAAGGGGGTCAAGTGGCCAGTGCGTCTTCTCCAATATCTCTGTCGTCAACAGTGAATCCCTCATGAAGGAGTTCAGGATCTTTGCCCAGAAATCCAAAGCTTTACAGCGACCATAATCATATTCGCGTTCCCGTTGATTGCTTTTTAAAGTAGGCTAGAGCACCGGATCAGCGTGCAGGTCTAATCCACTCGTCCTGTATTTGGAGGATATGGCACACAAACTAAAATGCAAAGTTGTTTTCCTTTGGCACGCTTAAATTAGAAAGTTGAAACGCGCTTTAGTCCCTTGGAAAGTGCGCTGGATGTAATCCACAGACCCCCCAAAAATTCGAACAGGTTGGAAAGTTATTCGTTGCGTTAGTGCGCAAAGAAAGAAAGTAAAACTACGCGGAGCTCGACTGTGTCTCCGTCTAGCCTTCAGCTTGTCGGAGGGGATCGACTGAACTGGCTCGCTCCAACGCGTCCCTACACAGGAAATGACGCATCTTATGTGGTGCGCGTAAGTTGCTTAGTAACCAACAACACACGAATCATGCGGGTGCGCGCAGGACTTGCAAATGCCCAATTGCTTATTTTGAGAGCAGTGTTTTAGAAATTGTTCAGAGCAGCTGTATAACGTTAAAGCTTCTAGATCACTTATAATTTTCCACAGCTCATACTGTCTGGGAGAGATATTTTTGCAGTGTTTCGTCGGCAGAACAATCCAAAAACACATTAAATAATAGACTACCCACTGAAGAGATGGATGTCAAAGATGGCGCTGCTGTGAATAAGGTCTGTTTATTATCATTGACACATCATTATTAATCTGGATTAGTTTCATTTTTGGATTAGTTTGACTGTATTGTTTTTATTCATTTTTGTTTCATTTGGTTAAAATGTATACACTCTAAAAAAAAAAAAGGTTCTATATGGCACCAAAAAAGGTTCTTGGCTCGTAATCATAGGGGAACCTTTTTTAGTGCTATACATGAAATTTCATGTCATTTAATTTTTTTAAGAACTGAGTCCTGCTGTCAACTACAGATGACATATCATAACATATGAATAAAATATAATTTTTCAAAAATGTTTTTTTTTTCCATTTGTTTCTTATGCTCTAAACAATGTAATGACATAAAAAATACTAAATTCAAAAAACTTTTTTTTTCTGGGTCCCAGGAGGATATAGCACCAATTTTGGTGCTTCAGTGGTTCTTCAGCGGTTCTTCAGAGGTGCTATATAGCACCTTAGTCAAAGAACCGGTGAAGAACCGCTGAAGAACAACTGAAGCACCAAAATTGGTGCTATATAGCACTAAAAAAGGTTCCCCTATGATTACGAGCCAAGAACCTTTTTTGGTGCCATATAGAACCTTTTTTTTTAGAGTGTAGGCTATGTAGTTTTTATTATTTTTTGTTTTAGTTTACTTTAGTACATCAAGTTTAATTAAATTAAAATGAGAAATGCTGCCTTGGCAAATAGGCAGTTTTTTTTACATACTTTAAAACATTTTTCATGGTTTTAGTTAACTATAATAATCCTGTTTAATAGTCATTTGAAAGCAACTATCATGAATCATGGACAGCATAAACATGAATAGCTTTTTCTCAGAGATCATTCAAATCAGTCAATCGATTGCATTGCTGTAACTCCATCCGAAATGCCAAAGCTCTAGCAAAATGTGAATTTGAACAATCTGATTGTTGATTGGAAGTTGGTGATGCAATGAACCTATCAATTCAACCAGATGAACCATTGCATTTTTGGTTAGAACAGAAACAAATAACCTACTAGTTAATCAAGAAACCAGGTTAATACTCTAAAGTGTATGGCCCTCAAGGGTTTTAGATGCATCCTCAATCGTGTTTTACCCCTCTATAAACATTTACAGCTCTGACCACATTAGCACGGTTCACATTACGGGAGAACATGATGAAAAGCCTTTAAATCAAAATCTTTTACAGCATTTCAGAACTGATCCCATAAAGCAGAACGCTGAAATCCTGCCACAAATCTGAGTCAGCATTCACACATTCAAAGCCGAATGGGTTTCTGGCCGGCACTGGCACAGGTGTAGATGTTGACGCACGTCAAGAGATGACAGCTGGATATGCCCCGTCAGAATCTCAACCCACCTAAGCTTTGGCCACACGATTCCTAAAGAATCTCACTAATCAGACGTTCCCAACCCACCTGTATTGGATAATGAGGTGTCTAGTCATTTTCTCAGAGCTTAGCAACACACACAGGTCAGGGAGGGAGGGGCGGAGTGACAGTGAGTGATTGATGGGCGTAATTAATGCAGTTACTACAAGTATAAGGGACAAGATGGCAAGGTAAACACGATTATTCTGCAGTGCCTCCGATATGGACATAGACAGAGTAACAATGAGCTGAATTCCAGCCTGGTAGGCACCGGAAGAAAGATCTAATTAACTCTCCCTGTCCTCCTGCCTGCATCAGCACTGCTAATGACTTTGGCTATCTGTTTGATTTTCAATTTATAGTGCCGACCACAGCACCTTATTGCACATGCCAAAGCTGAAAAATGTCCTGAGGAATAAAGCACCATACGATAACTCTATAGACAGTTTGACAGGGAACTAATAAGGGGCATGTGCACAAGAAAACGCACAGGTGATGATGTAAATTTGTTTATATATACAGTCGAACTAGGGAGTTTTATCTCTGCACCGGCTGACTGTATTAATCTCTGTTTTGAGAAAAAGCTGCTAAGTAGCTACTTTATGTAATAGGCTTTGGAAAGAATGACTCAGAGCAACATGGAGGGACCGGTGAAGAGCGTGAATGGATTCGGCCTTTCAACAGCTCTGACACAGACACTATTCAAGATCCCAGAGAGTCAGATTTGTTTTGTGTTCATGCCTAATAAACAACTGCATGTTTCATGTTGTTCTTGATCAAGTGGATAAAGGGAATCACCCGTGTTACCGTTTTCTCTATTCAACCTAATTAACCAGCCACTTATCAGCCATATATCGAATGTTAACTTAGGGTATGCTTGCAAGACAACGATGTACTCAAAATTAAATGACCACGGGTCCCGCTCACATGGATCCATGGAAACGACAAACTTTGTATTCTGCTGCCAGGCCAGTAGTTGGCGATGTCACTTTTGTAAAGAAACACTACATGCCTATTAGGGGTGTAACGGTACATATATTCATATTGAACCGTTTCGGTACAGGGCTTTCGGTTCGGTGCACAAGTGTACCGAACTGTTTCTGAGTGCATTCTTTAACAGTTAACAGACTTGTTGTAAAAACAGAACACACTTCAATCCGAGTTCCCACACGAACATATTAAGTATTCAGTCTATTTTATCATGAAATTCAAACGATAAATGCCGTTTTGGCGCTCTTTAATGTGACGTGACGCATCAGTTCAACTTCAAGCTGCAGAGTGAATGCAATCATCTCTTCCTAAAGTATAAACATAAAATAACATCTCTTAAGGTATGTTGAGGATACATTACAACTTACTGAAATGTATCCTATGTCGTGTAATCGGTGTTTCAATGGTGGAAAGACAATAAAACGCAATCACGCACAAATGAGCTCCTGTACTACTTATTGTGAAATTGATTTCTTTATATTTGCTTGGGTTTACAAAGAATGGTGTGAAAAGGGAAAAACATCCAGTATGCGGCAGTCCTGTGGGCGAAAATGCCTTGTTGATGCTAGAGGTCAGAGGAGAATGGGCCGACTGATTCAAGCTGATAGAAGAGCAACTTTAACTGAAATAACCACTCGTTACAACCGAGGTATGCAGCAAAGCATTTGTGAAGCCACAACACGCACAACCTTGAGGCGGATGGGCTACAACAGCAGAAGACCCCACCGGGTACCACTCATCTCCACTACAAATAGGAAAAAAAGGCTACAATTTGCACAAGCTCACCAAAATTGGACAGTTGAAGACTGGAAAAATGTTGCCTGGTCTGATGAGTCTCGATTTCTGTTGAGACATTCAGATGGTAGAGTCAGAATTTGGCATAAACAGAATGAGAACATGGATCCATCATGCCTTGTTACCACTGTGCAGGCTGGTGGTGGTGGTGTAATGGTGTGGGGGATGTTTTCTTGGCACACTTTAGGCCCCCCCTACCTGAGCATTGTTTCTGACCATGTCCATCCCTTTATGACCACCATGTACCCATCCTCTGATGGCTACTTCCAGTAGGATAATGCACCATGTCACAAAGCTCGAATAATTTCAAATTGGTTTCTTGAACATGACAATGAGTTCACTGTACTAAAATGGCCCCCACAGTCACAGATCTCAACCCAATAGAGCATCTTTGGGATGTGGTGGAACGGGAGCTTCGTGCCCTGGATGTGCATCCCACAAATCTCCATCAACTGCAAGATGCTATCCTATCAATATGGGCCAACATTTCTAAAGAATGCTTTCAGCACCTTGTTGAATCAATGCCACGTAGAATTAAGGCAGTTCTGAAGGCAAAAGGGGGTCAAACACAGTATTAGTATGGTGTTCCTAATAATCCTTTAGGTGAGTGTATATACCCCAGTGATTCAGTTGTTCTCTGTCGGTCATTGTTTGCTGTTATGCAGGGATTCTCAGTTCTCTGTTCCCCGTGTTTTCTTTGTGTTTGCTCAGTGTTATTTTGTTCCTGGTTTTGATCTTTATTGTTTGTCTTAATTAAACTCTCCCCTGCGTTTGGATCCTGTATCTCTGCCTGCCGTCTGTTGCCGACATTTAGTTTATAACCCATTAAAAGGCCAACAGGTACCATTGGCATTTAAATCAAGATGTCCGGGTTTTGCTGGTTAGTGTCAGACCCTGCTTGTAGATATTGTAACTACACTCTGCTAAGAGAAATGCAAAGAAAAGTTCAGAATACAAACCGTTACATTTTAAAAGCCTTAAATGCCAAGTCTAAAAATAGGGAAGCGTTTGAGATAAGGACTTTGAGATGAGTGGGCTGTAAATATGTATCTGTGATATGAGGCTTCTCCATATGGATCTAATTTAGATCCTGGTCACTCACTTGCTCAAGCAGCTCAGGTAATGTCATTGAATTACAAGGGCAATTTGCCTCCAGTGGCAGATCTTGGAAAGTGGTGAGGTCGGAGAAGGAACTTGAAAGTCCCTGCTTTTATTGCTAACGTAAATTAGTCTGCATTCCTTGGCCTTATAGAGAGATGGATGGGTTCAATAAACTAATCTATTTCTTTGGCACTGTCTCTCATTTTCAACCATAGTTTAGGCATATTAGGATAAACGGGGTGCTTTTTGATATAAAGTGTTAAAAGTCAATATCTTAATATACTGCATCAGTCAGTATAGAGTACAGTACAATTAATTTGAAAGGTGAGAGGTCTAGTTTAAACCCCTTTTCAAGGACAAGATTGTACATTGTGCAGTGTGCAGTGTATTCACAAAAATACTGTTTTTATTCAGTATAGTTGTCGATATCAATATCTATCTACTGTATATATATATATATATATATATATATATATATATATATATATATATATATATATATATATATATATATATATATATATATAAAATGAACTTTAAAAATGACATATTAAGACTTTTCAAAGAATGCACATACTTTTGCCTAGTTCACTGAAGTTTAAGCTGTTTAGGTGTTTAAAGAGGACATGCCCCTTTTATGTTATATAAATCTCTGGTGTCCCTAGAATTTGTCTGTGAAGTTTTAGCTCAAAATACCCCTATATAATTTATTATAGCTTGTCAAATTTGCCCCTATTTGCCTGTGAGAAAATCCGTTTTTGTGTGTGTCCCTTTAAATCCAAATGAGCAGCGGCTCCTTTACGCGCTTCGGATTCAACTTCGATAACAAAACGAAGCTCACTTAGCTAAAATCTCCGAAATAACCAGGTGTGGAGTGTAGCCTTGCATGTTTGAACCGGAGTCGGACACAGATGGAGAGAGTCTGGAAGAGGTTGCATCTTTTAGACTGCACATGGACGTGAACGGTTAGTGGATACATTTATGTTAACTGTTGTGGAGTTACGATTCAACTCGGACTAGCATGTACAGTCATGTTAATCTATACATTGTTGTATAAGTGCTCATGTGGGAACGTTAAGTTACATGTCCGTCACTTGACTACGATGCATAATAAATGTGAGTTTATGAATTACGCAGACTTGAGCATTTTCGGGGTAAAACTAACGACATAGCTCTATAGAAAATAACGTTACAGTCAGAGACTATGGCAATGTATAAGCCATGTCATTCTAGAAAGCTCACTCGGAAAGGAAATTTGGAAACAAAATATCAAGGGCCTTAAGCCCTATTCGGACGGTTTCTCACCTGAAGTCCGTAAATATACATTTGCATGCCACCTCAGTGATAAAACTTGTGCATGCGAATGGTGATTTATTCTAGTGATGTGTCGTTCATGAACGAACGAATCCTTAATATGACTCGGGAACGACGAGTCGTCTCAGAGAGCGATTCGTTCATTTTGTATTGACCCGCGCATGCGCATGGCGCAACATCTCATAGGCTACTACAGGAATCAGAATGATTAGTTCATTTCTCGAGTCGTTCGTTCATTAAAGGGTTAGTTCACCCAAAATTGAAAATATAGTCAGTAATTACTCACCCTCATGTTGTTCCAACCATGTAAGACCTTCGTTCATATTCGGAACATAATTTAGTATATTTTTGATGAAATCTGAGAGCTGTCTCACTCCTCCATAGGCTTTCAGAGAGACTGAAACTTGATGGCCCAGAATAGTAAGTAAAAACGTCATTTAAGGAGTCCAAATGACTACAGTGGCTCTGTATTAAGTCTATCATGCGACGAAAATACTTTTTGAGCGGAAAAACAACAAAAATAACGACTATTATTGTTGTTCAATTTGAGCCTCTGACGCCACGACGCATGCGCGAAAACTGAGATTAGTAGTAGTAGAAGAAGAACGCCGTTTTCGCGCATGCGTCGTGGCGTCAGAGGCTCAAATTGAACAACAATAATAGTGGGATAAAGTTGTTATTTTTGTTGTTTTTCCGCTTAAAAAGTATTTTCGTCGCATGATAGACTACTTAATACAGAGACTCTAGCCACCCGAACCATGGGCTGCTCTCACTGCTCCCATCAGGCAGGCGGTACCGTAGCATCAGAACACGCACCAGCCGACTCCAGAACAGCTTCTTCCCACAAGCAATTAGACTACTTAACTCCTGATCCATCAGTATCATAACACACTCTGGACAGAATATCACTCAGCACAACCCACTGTAGATACACACACATTATATACACATTATTTATCATACAGCATCTATTGCACTTTGGATTTCAATTTTTCAATCTGTGAATAATATTTTATACTATACATTGTATATTATTATTATTATTATAGCATAATGTATATTGTTTAGTGTATGTTTAGTGTATATTGTTTAAAGTATATGTATATTGTAAGTATGTGTATATTGTTTAAGCTGTGAGAACTACACTCACATTGTGTAAATTATTTATTGTTTATTGTAGAGTTTACTGTGCTGTGAGTAATTGTGTGCGCATCAGATGTGTAATCTGTTGTTGCTTAAATGTTGTACATGTCATGTCATGACTACTATGTTGCTCGGAACTGCACCTAAGAATTTCACCTACTGTTGCACTTGTGCATATGGTAGAGTGACAAATAAAGTGATTTGATTTGATTTGATTTGATACAGAGCCACTGTAGTCATTTGGACTCCTTAAATGACGTTTTTACTTACTATTCTGGGCCATCAAGTTTCAGTCCCTCTGAAAGCCTATGGAGGAGTGAGACAGCTCTCAGATTTCATCAAAAATATACTAAATTATGTTCCGAAGATGAACGAAGGTCTTACATGGTTGGAACAACATGAGGGTGAGTAATTACTGACTTTATTTTCAATTTTGGGTGAACTAACCCTTTAAGTCCCAGCCCCATATTAAGGCACGGATATGTAGTCTGTACCGGCGGAAACAGATTTGAACAGTTCATTTCGAGTCTTTTGAGTCGTTCTTCCTTCAAGTCCCCATAGGCTGAATGCAGAAACAGAAATGATCAGTTCATCTTGAGTCAGTCTTCAGGTCCTAGTCTCGTTCTTTTGTCACGTGACATGACAGCCGTATTGCATGCAGAAATTAGTTAATAATTCACATATACCTTTTTTTGATGCGCGTTCTGGCCTCAAATTGTACCTTTTTTATTTCTTACACTTTATATATTTGTGAATATCTGTAATGATGGTTCTTTTCTATAACAGAATTATATTATTAAACAGTTGGTTAATGCTTTAAACTTTATCGTATGATGGGGAAATCACTTTGATAAAGCAAAGATTGAGACTTGTTTACAGTGGGTTCTAATCTTCAGTAAATAGCAAAGCCATATCATCATATATATATATATATATATATATATATATATATATATATATATATATATATATATATATATATATATATATATATATATATATATATATATATAATTTAAATAATAATAAAAAAAAACACCACAGGGGCACAAGAAACATTTAACAATAAAAATAGACTGACAGGAACAAGATGTCACTTTGTTATTTTTCAGATGTTTGTTGCAGATATCTTTTGATAATTGTATGATAATTCCTAAACAAAAAATAATATACAGTCAATAATACGACTGTAATGTTGTATATGTTGCGAGACACTGAACCCGGGAAGCGGTCACGTGACAAAAGAACGAGACTAAGACCCAAAGACTGACTCCAGAGATGAACTGATCATTTTTGTTTCTGCATTCAGCCTATGGGGACTTGAAGGAACGACTCAAAGACTCGAAATGAACTGTTCAAATCTGTTTCCGGTGACTGTGACTTGATGACTGGGACTTGATGAACGAATGACTCAAACCGAGACTCGAGATGAACTAAATCAAATCTGTTTCCGGACGCATGTGTATTACACGGCTGTCACGGCCAGATCAGAGCATCATGATGACGGAACTAACGGCTCGAACCTGAAGACAGACACGAGAGGTAAACGATTTGGAAAAAAGGAAGAACGATTTGGATCGGGAGGTGAGGTGAACTAACAGACTGCATACATAGACTAAATCAAGCTGAGCAATTAATTAATAATTTATTTCTCAAAGTTTGGCCATGGCTGCATTAGCTTATAGTTCATTTTTTTATTCCAAAAGTACTAAATGTGTTTAAAAATGAAAAATTTAACATTTTAATTAGATTCTGCTGGAATGAACGAAATGACTTGAAAAAAGATTCGTTCATTTTGCTGAACGAGATTCAAAGATCCGAGTCAGTAAAATGATCCGAACTTCCCATCACTAATTTATTCAAGGTGGAGCTAGTTTTGTGATTCTGCGCAGCTGGGAACGCGCTGCTCACGTGGTCATAACGTGATTGTAAATAAAAAGTCATATGCTTGGTATAATAAGAATAAATGCATATTTCATTTAATAATAGGAAATAATAACATCATTATTATTTAATTATTTAAGTCTTTAAAAATAGGAGGATATATAGGCGCACATTATAGTTAAAATGGTTTTCTGTCTTGTACTTTATCTCAAAATAAAGGATGTAATTTTATTCCACATGGAAATGAGCGGAAATAAGTTAATACACAACCTCTTATTTACATGATGTAAACATAATGCTGCTGGGTTATTTTAACATACATAATTGCTGCCGTAATAACGGCCCATTTTAAATATTTACGTTCTTTTCTTCTTTTATTTTTTGAGCGGTGATGAAATATAGTATTGCTATTGTAAATACTTGCCAGCATTTCAGTAATAAAAGTCTAGACCTTTAAAATGCATCCAAATTACAGCAAATTGTACGGTGCCCTGCAGTGGTCAAAAAAGATATAAAGAGTGACTTTTGAAGTGATCTCTTCTTGAAAACTCAGAGATGGATGGACAGTGGATTCGGACGGCAATTAAATGACCACACAACCTTGGTGTTTGTCAAAAAACAGTAGGTAATTCGGCCCGGGGATTTTTACGCGGGTGGTGGGAGAAAAACACTGACATCATGGATTCGGACAGCAATAAAATCACTGACCAGCCCCTGTCAATGATGAAAATACCTTATGACCCCACAAGAAACAATTACCGTCCGAATAGGGCTTTACTTGTTCTGGAAATGAAGTTAGAGCACGAAGCTTTAGTATTGACCCATTCTTCAGGAAAAAAAACTTTTTTCACAAATCCAGGGCTGTACTGACCCTCGTTAGTTTAGTCATGCGTAAAATGATTTGGTGCAAATATATAACATCTTACTGACATTTCCTTAAAAAATGGGCAGGGTTTCCCTACTCTTATGTCGAAGTAGGGGGAAATCTGGAAAAGCGCATTTTGAGAGATTGATAATGATTGATGAGTAAAAAAGTATTGGGTGGATTTTTACCATTATAGACTGGTTGTTTACACACACTGTGGACACACTTCATGGTTGGGTATAGTGGTGAACGGAAGCAACAACAAATATTTTTTTTTATTATATAGCAAAAGAAATAGCAATAACAAAATAAAAAAAAATATGATAGCTTTCTATGACTTTACAAAAGACTTCACAATACAAACATAAGGTCTGGTCACAATATATAGAGAGAGGGTCTTAACATGATCTCAATATTCCATCCTGCAGTGCTGGTTTGTGTTTGTCATTTTTTTATAATAATTATTTTAATTATATATATATATTTTTTTTTACCAGTGTTGGTATCTGTAAGATTTCCTTACCATTGTTGGTATCTTATTATTATTGCAATGTAATTATTAAGTTACCAAAGATATAACAACTACTTATCGTCCTCAAATGTAATGTTATGAAGTAATTGTCTAATGAAAACAAAAAGGAAGCTCATTTTGTTATGTTATATGATTTATGAGAAATGGGGATGGGATTAAAAAAGTTTTCTTCTTCCCACTCCTTTTTTGTGAAACGGGAAAATAACCTTGCACATGACATGCAATCTTTTAGTTATTGCATTGTGGATTAACCGCACAAATTGTAAAAAAGAAAAGAAAAAAGATGCTATTTATGTTTTATTGTATACTTTGTATACTTGTATACTTGTTTACTTGCCCAAAATAAACAAAATCAATCAATCAATCAATCAATCAATCAATCAATCAATCAATCAATCAATCAATCAATCAATCAAGATATTTAGAGATTAAGAGATTATATTTAGAGATTATATTGGTCAAAATTGAATTTAATTAACTAGTCTTTTGTAATTTAATGACAACAAGGCAATACAACACAAAAAATATTGTTATAAATGTACATTAAATTATTTAAAATGCGTCATCACAATCTGTGAAAAGGGTCCAGAAATATTAAATGAAAGAAATTAAAGAAAAATAATAAATAAATAAATTCTTTAAAATATACATTTTATTCTTAAAATAAGTAAATAAAAAGTATGCAGTATGTCCTGCCTTAACAGCTTGTGCATTTATCATTTTGAACTGTACTCAGTGTGCCCTGCAGTATTTTTTCTTAGCATTATATTCATAACTGTTTATTTTTATTACCCCTTATATTTATTGTACATTATTTACTGTAGAGTCTGGGGTGACCTGTCACTGTTCCCAGCTGCTAGTGTCATTCGCTTTGTTATATGTTGCGCAGTTATTATGTAATATTTCATTGTCATTCTTACACATGACTTCCTTAATCATCCATTTTCTTGCTGTAGCCTGACATGGGGCTTCAAGAAAATGCTCAGTCCATAAAACACAAAGGTTGACCTAGAAAAAAAAATAAAAAACAAACAACAGCATTACTCCCATATAATATTATGAATGCTCCTATTTTTATCAAAACAAAGCTTTCATTTCATCCTGCCTTGAATTGAATCCTTGCAGAGAAGCAATTTCACAGTATGGGTCGTATAAAATAAGTCATGAAGTCTATTCATTTGTATTGATCTAACAGTTTGTGGTAACAAATACAGTTAAAGCTATAATGACAATAATTGATTGCTTCTTCTGTGTCTTCACTTTTGTTCAGAAAAAATATAATCAGCTCTCTTTGATGGCTTTAAACCACCACTATATTGCGGGACATAAACATTATCGCTTTGTAATACAAATGGTCAGCATCGCAAAAATGGCAGTGCTCCAAAGCTGTGTCCTCAGTGGAGGGTTATATGGGGACTCTGCATGTCTAATCCTCAGTAGGGAAAGCAATTTACAGCAAAAACAGCCAAACGACCATGGATGACTTTTCAGCTATCTAGTGTCCACTTTTCACTAGCACACCCTTGACCTTTACCAGTTTGCCTCATTCTGACTGTCTGTACCATTTATGTCCTTATTAAACTGAGTGGAACATCTCCCAAGGTGCTTTAAGGCTTTTAAACTTCAAGTTACAGTAAGTCCAATCCTGACAAGTCCAGGTCTGCGGCATCCATCTGCATTGCTTTAACTTTTTTTTTTTTAATATGGGTGCAGGTTAGAGGTAAGAGGTAGCACATACTCAGCCATTTCCCCTGTCTCTATGTTTTCCAGTGCATACCATATGGAAACGTCAGCAAGGAGCAGAACCTTTAAGTTCTTCAGCAGTGCTCCATTAGCGTGGGTTGGACTTTCGCACATATACATATGTTAAGAGTCTGTGTCAGTATTTATACATGCACAGTGTTATTTAAAGCTGCAGGGCTGCAGCCTGCACTTATGCATCTTTACCGTCCCTGCCACTGGCTCTCAGACAAACAGCGGTACTCAAGCTCTCCCTTTTGGTTTTTAAGTGACATTTGCTTTGCCCCTTTTTAAAAAGCAGTCACTGAAATAGCAAATAGGCAAGATACTTGCCTCATGGCATGAAATTAATAGGGACAAGGAACCGACTTGTTGGAATGCACTCACAGCCCTTATTAAGGCTTTTTGTTATGCACAAGGCAACAAATAATGAGTCCCATGTGAAAATTAGCTCACTTTGCAATCAGGCAAGTGTGCACTAAAAGCTCCAAATGCACCTTTAGCGAGGGAATACTATGTCTGTGGAGGTATGAGTCAAAGGCCCATTGAAAAATAAGGCGGGAATCATCGAAAGGCATGTAATAATATTTTTTATATCATGAAAATTATATAAAATACTTATGCTAATCAGGCTCTACTCGAGAGGCTGTATATAAAAAAGTATTTTAAATTAAATGTATCACCTAAAGCAATACAAATATTATTATCATTCAATCTTATTAATGTGCATAACACATATGCATATTATTTCTTTATTATTTGTGTGGTACCTGCGCAAGGATTAACAAATTGAAATCCTCCTCTCCCTCTGTCCGCAACTCTAACAGCGGACGACTTTGCATCTTCATAAATAAAACAACAACAATCAGCGGCCAATTCTTTACACCACAAACTGACAAACACATCTTAACCGCAAACACACACACACACTCTCCCCTCCTTCTCACCGCTCGCTCTCAGAGGCAAAAATCTCCAAACTCATCCTTTTCAACCACCCTACTACCAGTCACTTGATCCTAACCCCGATCATCCCCTTCAAGCCATTTCTTCTTCAGTTTGTACCCGCACTCACTCGTATCATCAACACCTCTTTTCATACCTTTCCCACAGCATTTAAGCAGGGTTGGATAACCCCACTGCTTAAGAAACCCATTCAAAATCCAGTACTTTTTGAAAACTACAGACCGGTATCCCTTCTGCCACTCATTGCTAAGATGAGTCGTGTTCGACCAAGTCTACTTTTCTCACACAGAACAACCTCCTAACAACCAGCCTGGCTTCAAAAGCAGCCACTCAACCGAGATTGCCTTGCTCTCGGTTATTGAAGCTCTGAGACTGGCAAGAGCAGCTTCCAAATGATTAGTACTCATCTTGCTGGATCTGTCTGCTGCTTTTGACATGGTTAACCACCAGATCCTCCTGTCAAACCTCATGACAATGCGGGCATCTCAGGAACCACACTCCAGTGGTTCAAGTCTTCATGGTCCTTCAAGGTGTCTTGGAGGGGTGAAGTGTCTAAATCACAATATCTAACTACTGGGATTCCTCAGGGCTCGGTGCTTGGACCACTTTGTTTCTCTATCTACATGACATCACTAGGATCTGCCATTCAGAAACGTGGCATTTCCTATACCTGCTATGCTGATGACACACAACTCTACCCAGGGCATTTCGTACCATCTACCACGCAACCATGCAGAACTGCTTGTGATCTCGGCCAACCCAACACTTCATCACACCTTCTCCATTCAGCTAGGTTTATCATCCCTAACTCCTTCCAGGACAGCCAGAAACCTCAGAGTTGTGGTTGAGAATGAGATCACCTATGTGTGATCTTCTTGAATATAATCATCAGAATAAACAACGTACTGTGGGTTGATCAATACACATCAGCCTTCACCTCCCCAGAAAATTCTGTAAATGCTCCAGACAGAGTGTGAGACAATTTTGCACACACAGTAAAGGCAAAATTCTTCATATTTGGAGCAAAACATATTTCACATATCTTTCACAGCCCAAACTTTTAATCAACTGCTGAATTTATGAAGTCCAAATGGCATCTTTTTTATCAGCAAGTGTTATAGCCAAACAAAGTGCACCGAGCATACTGATGCTGCTCTTTGTATTGTCTGAGCCACTCTAGTGTGATGCTGAACTTCCCTTTTATTATGGATGTCATTCCACATCACCTGTCTTTGTTTTATGGGTCTGGCTGGAGCTCTTTCATAGCGCGAATGGCGTGGGCGTACCACGCACCTGTCAGCTCATTTTAGCACGCAGCGCGCGCTCCCCAGCTCGACTGGGAGCTGCTATGTTTATCCTTAGCTTATAATCGTCAGTCCGACAGGCCGTCCCTACGGAGCTGCTGTCAGACCACCGGAGACTGCATGTGACGCATACAGCCCACACGCTAAAGGCCCTCTTCAGACAAACCCAGTTAATCTAGCTGTACCTGCACCAGGAGAAGGCAGTCGGAGCTTCACCGCATGAGTGAGCCGATTTTTAAATAATTTTCACCTCCTTATATGGAAGGAACATCTCTCTCTGTCTTGCTGTCAGTCTATGATTCTCATTCTGTCCTGTCTTCAATTCACCTTGAAATCTGAAAGCACCTCGTCCCTCTGTCTGGAAGATTACCATTTCAATATCTGAAACCCTTTTGGTCCCATGTTACGAGTGCTAGTTCCCATTAATGCTCACTCCCAGAAGGACACCACAATTTATCATCTTTATCCTTTTGTTTAATCGTTCCTGACAGTTTAGCAGAGCGCGGAAAGCTTTTAATAATTATATACTTCTGAACTCACAGTAATGTATTTTGAGTCATAATGTAGTCATAAAGTGGTTATGAAATCGAAGAAACTTAACAGTTTTTGTATAACGTACCTCGAAAGAAAACCAACGGTCAGACTTCAGATGAACCATACCATCATGTATAATGATCAAGAGCAAACTCAGGTTTGCTTTAAAAGTTACAAAGCAAATATTTAACAATTATGCTTAATTCATAATGATCATTTCAAATGGGGTCACGTAAATTGACAATTAAAAATGAACCACTAATTATTTCATACACTTTGAACTGATTGTGTGATATCACAGGCAACAAATGCACTGGATTTCATCTGTTACAAGTTTCATTAATAAGCATGTATTTATGCATGTTTTACATAAAATAATAAGACAAATGACAGATGCATGTTACATCAACAGTTCTTGTTTTTTGTTCTTAACAATTTACAAACTACTTGCAACACGTAACATATGCCTCTCTCTCTCTCTCTCTCTCTCTCTCTCTCTCTCTCTCTCTCTCTCTCTCTCTCTCTCTCTCTCTCTCTCTCTCTCTCTCTCTCTCCCACAGACCTCTTGCTCACATTGAGCGACTTAAATACGCTGTAAACTTTACTTCCAGGCTACCGATCCATCTACTCCTCCCCTGACGTTTAAAAAGGATCCTTCAAAGTTCAGCTCTTTAGCCCAGAGCTTTTAGGCAGTTTGCAAGCTCTCACTAATGCGTCCCTCGTTTTCACCCTCAGCTCCACACGGATTTCCCAATACCCAAGCCAGCTGGAATACTGGTGGAATTTTGTTTACCCCCTATAACCACGCCCTAGGGTCTATCTAAAGCACTCTTATTAGACTCAAACAGCTGTAAAACTCTGGCTGAAAGTGAGCATTTATCACTTTAATGAGGACATTTAGCTGTAGCTATCAAGGGACAGAACATTAGAATGCCAAAGAATTCCCTTTCCCAGTTAAGTGCCTGTGTTCCACTTAATGTCCCCCTGTAGTCAATCATTTTATCCCTTAAAACTCATCTTTGATCACCAAAATGACATATTTAAACGTTTTTTTTCCTCTTCATGCTTTAAAATAGCTTGAATGTAACTCTACACCCTTGCTTCATCAAAGTCCCTTTAAGACATGCATTTCACTTGGCGGCCATCTTTAAAACGCCTCTCGGACATGGAAGTACAGCTCCTATCTCTTTGAATGGGGAAACATGAAATCCTCTAAAACTGTTTGCCAAGCTTACAATTAAATTTCATATTTGAAATCACCAATGAAATCTGACAACAACTGTCTCATAAATTTTGTTTCTAAAAGCTTGAATCATGACAAAAAAACTGCATTTTTATCAAACGAACACAATGATTAATCTCTCATCCACCCGCGATGGATTGGAATGTTATTTTTTTATTAACGTTACTTGGCCCGCCTGATCTGTGAATATAACCGCGAACCGTACACACACGCGCATGCGCGCGCGCCCTTCAAATATCAAGTCAAGAGAGTGAACAACGCACATCAAGAAAGCAATGTTATTTCACTATCTAAGATAGCCCATCAGCAGGCCGGGCTTACGTTTTGGTAGCCCGTCTGGAAAACACATAGCCCCGGGACGTTGGGCTTTGCGAGCACTGGCCCATAAACATGTCTGAGTCTGATCCCGAATCGTAATGAACCAACAACACCACAAATAAAGGATTCTCCAGCCTTTGACAGCGTGCTAAGGTATGTTCAGTTAGACATGTACACATAATCAATGATATCTATAACAATGCAATACTATCACATATAAAAAACATTTTTACTCACATTAGTGTGTTGCTTTATTCATTCATGTAATCTCATCCTGCCTGCAAATCCAGTCTCTTGTTTAAAAACGAATCTGTGGTTAAATGAAGGAACAGATGCGCAATGTCTTCCCCACGTGAGCATGCTATTCATTAAAAATAAAGTTCATCCATGCATTCATAATATTGGAATCCGGATTAAGCTTATGTGGTATATTTACTGCTTAGAAATTTGATGTGGTTTATTTCTATGTAATGTTAGTGGCACGAGACGGTGGGCGGGGCTATAGAAGCAGGCGTTGTTCTTTTTCTGTTGAGGCGGTGTTTGACCACACGATGGCGTCAAGGTGTGGCATATTCTGAAATCGATCGTTTGCTGGGCCTGGTGTCTATAAAAGCTTTTCTTTGACTAACAAGGGCGTTTTCAGCTCTGAAACTTACAGGATATTCTTATATTACTATGACCTTTTATATATCAAAAGCTCAAGGGAAAGTTGATTCCTCAATTCATGAAAAATTGTCACGACAAAGCAAGCAACAAACACAACTATAAAAGACGTCAACTGTGTTAGATAAAATAAGAAAAAAATAAACTACAGTTCAACCAATTAAAGTTCCAGCATTCAAGCTTAAGACAAATGTCATATTCCTTTAATTTGGTGCCCTTTTCTCGGTAGAGCCAGCAGAGGCCATGATGTTTGAAGAGGCAGGAACAGTCCTGATGAGACGAGAAGCAATTATACAGCTCTTTCTCAACGATGGAGAGGTAGTGGCCGTGGGCCTGTCACACATAGCTGTCATGCAGAAAATTGGCCATGCTCAAGCTGTGAACTCTGGGAACAAATTTAACCGTATCAAGCCAGGTATTCCGCAGGCGTGGTCCAGCTATTTTATAGCCAAACAAGTGGATACGCTTGAGATGTAGTTCTCAAGCTCTGCTCTGGGATATAGACACAGGCTCTCTCAACCAAATGTTTGTGTTCAACTTAGAAATTTAAGAAGAGCTATATCTTTTTATCTATATCTATATCTTTATTTGAATTTAGAGCTATATTTTAATGTCAAAAAGATAATTGACATGCAGAAGAATGGTGTATTAAATGTCTATGTCTGGAAGAGTAAAAGATTGTCGTCATAAGCAGTTCAAAATCCAATAATAATCTTTTTTTATTCAGTTTTTAATCAGTATACGTATTCTTTTCCACTTACAAAAATCCTTAAAGAGAAGCAGAAAAAAACAAACACACAATATACACATGCTTTCTGTCTTAATATTCGGTTTTGCTCAGATTAAAATTCATCTTGTTTGAAGAGGTCCAATTATGCCCTTTCACTAATTTTTGATTGTGTTTTTGGGGTCTAATAGATTAGGTGTTCATGCTTGTAAAAAAACAACAACATTAAAAACATTTTTTTACATTGTTGCAGCGCCTCTCTTCCAAGTCTTCTGTGGCCTTGTCCCAAATGGAACCCTGGGCACTCACATTCTTCCTCCGAGTTCAAAATTTCATGACGTAATGCCGCTTTGACTGTTGGGTAGAAGTCTGTTGCGGAGCTCGCGGGCTCTGCAAAAGCGCATATTGGCCGCAAAGGAGGCACCCTTCAGAAACCGAAAATAACAAATGAGACACCCTACGACCTTGTGGACTTAAAGGACACGCTTATGCAGTGGCCATTGTAAGTCCACAAGTGCAAATGAATTGTGCCATTTAGAACAGGGCCTAAAAAAAGTCCCTGCTTCCAAAAAGTGCAATTTGCTCTGATTGGTCAACTGCTTCAAATGTGTTTCAGAAAATGTCACGACCCTCACCATAACCTCAAGTTTCACCACTGGCCCTGTTCCAAATGGCACACTTCAAATGTGCTTTGTAGACTTACAACCCAAAATGAAATGACTCAACCTCATGTCGTTCCAAACCCGCAAGACTTTCGTAGATTTTTTGGAACACAAATGAATATCTTTTTGATGAAATTTGAGAGCTTTCTGTCCCTCCATTGACAGCCTATACAACTACCACTTTCAAGCCCCAGAAAGGTAGTGTAAACAAGTTGGCAAAAAATTTGAGGTAATCAGTGACATTAATGGTAACATCAACCATTAAAATTTTACATCAAAACAGTGACATCAAAATTTTTAATGGTAAATGGACTGCATTTCTATAGCGCTTTCAACAGAACCATGGCCATCTAAAGCGCTTTACATATTGCCTCACATTCACCCATTCACACACCGATGGCGGTGTCAGCCATGCAAGGCGCCATCCAGCTCGTCGGGAGCAGCTGGGGTTAGGTGTCTTGCTCATGGACACCTCGACACTTTGTCAGGTGGAACCGGGGAATGAACTACCAACCTTCCGATTTGTAGACAACCTACATGAACCACTGAGCCACTGGCTTATGTTAAGATATTGAAAGTTTAAGTAAGTGTCACATGTCTGTCCTGTCTTGTGGAGCACATGTGGTGTGTTGTTGTTTTGGGCTGTGCTCAGGTCTTTGTCTGATCCCTCCCCCTTGTTATCTGATTAGTGTTTGATTTCTTCCACCTGTTCCCTCCTGATTTCTTCCCCTTTATATAGTTCCCTTGTGTTCTCAGTCCTTGTGCTTACGTTGTGATGTCTGGCCTTCGTCTCCCCTCCCTGTGATCCGCTCCCTGTCTTTTGGTATGTTGTTTATTATGTTATGTTTTCCCCCTTGTGGGTTTTTTGGTTTGTGTTTATGTTTATTTTTAGAATAAATTCATGTTTTTCCCCTGCATTTGAGTCCTCACCTCAGTTTCCTTCAGACGATCGTGACAGAACGTAAGCACCACTATGAGGACTCAGCAGAGAAGGAAGTCACAGCAAGCAACTCCCTCTTTTGTCTCCTGTCCCCTCTGGGACCGCATAGTCCAGTTCAGTTCCCTGAGCACTATGCGGCAAGAGGGGACAGAGATGAGAGAGTTTTCACAGGAGTTCAAGAGGGCGGCTAAGGGACTGGGATATTGTGATGAGTCTCTTAAGGAGCTCTTTAATTATGCCCTCGATGAACCATTCGATTGGGTCATAATGAGAGCGCTGGAGGGGACCACATTCGAGGAGGCGGTGGATTATTTCACTGGCCAGAGGCAGAGGACCCCTCCCCTGAGTCCAGTTGCTCCCTTTCCGGTGGCCCCTGTTTCGGTAGACTCAGTTCCAGTGGTTCCGAAACGACGGAGGAGGAGAAAGGTTCCCTCCATCCCGGTGCCGGTGGTCCGTGTTCCAGAGCCAGAGTCGGTTCCTGAGCCGGAGCCAGAGTCGGTTCCTGAGCCGGAGCCAGAGTCGGTTCCTGAGCCGGAGCCAGAGTCGGTTCCTGAGCCGGAGCCAGAGTCGGTTCCTGAGCCGGAGCCAGAGTCGGTTCCTGAGCCGGAGCCAGAGTCGGTTCCTGAGCCGGAGCCAGAGTCGGTTCCTGAGCCGGAGCCAGAGTCGGTTCCTGAGCCGGAGCCAGAGTCGGTTCCTGAGCCGGAGCCAGAGTCGGTTCCTGAGCCGGAGCCAGAGTCGGTTCCTGAGCCGGAGCCAGTGTCTGTTCCTGAGCCGGAGCCAGTGTCTGTTCCTGAGCCGGAGCCAGTGTCTGTTCCTGAGCCGGAGCCAGTGTCTGTTCCTGAGCCGGAGCCAGTGTCTGTTCCTGAGCCGGAGCCAGTGTCTGTTCCTGAGCCGGAGCCAGTGTCTGTTCCTGAGCCGGAGCCAGTGTCTGTTCCTGAGCCGGAGCCAGTGTCTGTTCCTGAGCCGGAGCCAGTGTCTGTTCCTGAGCCGGAGCCAGTGTCTGTTCCTGAGCCGGAGCCAGTGTCTGTTCCTGAGCCGGAGCCAGTGTCTGTTCCTGAGCCGGAGCCAGTGTCTGTTCCTGAGCCGGAGCCAGTGTCTGTTCCTGAGCCGGAGCCAGTGTCTGTTCCTGAGCCGGAGCCAGTGTCTGTTCCTGAGCCGGAGCCAGTGTCTGTTCCTGAGCCGGAGCCAGTGTCTGTTCCTGAGCCGGAGCCAGTGTCTGTTCCTGAGCCGGAGCCAGTGTCTGTTCCTGAGCCGGAGCCGGAGGCACCTGTTCCTGAGCCCTCAGTGACCGAGACACTGGCCATTATGGCCACAGCCATGTGGTGTGTGTGGGCTACGCACACACTTGGACCGGTGGTGTCTGTTCCTGTTCCAGAGCCTGAGCCGGTGGTGTCTGTTCCAGTGCCTGAGCCGGTGGTGTCTGTTCCAGTGCCTGAGCCGGTGGTGTCTGTTCCAGGGCCTGAGCCGGTGGTGTCTGTTCCAGGGCCTGAGCCGGTGGTGTCTGTTCCAGTGCCTGAGCCGGTGGTGTCTGTTCCAGTGCCTGAGCCGGTGGTGTCTGTTCCAGTGCCTGAGCCGGTGTCGGTTCCAGGGCCGCCCTGGCCGCCTGAACTCCGCGGGCCGCCCTGGCCGCCTGAACTATGCGGGCCGCCCTGGCCGCCTGAACTATGCGGGCCGCCTGAACTCTGCGGGCCGCCCTGGCCGCCTGAACTCCGCGGGCCGCCCTGGCCGCCTGAACTCTGCGGGCCGCCTGAACTCTGCGGGCCGCCCTGGCCGCCTGAACTCTGCGGGCCGCCTGAACTCTGCGGGCCGCCCTGGCCGCCTGAACGCTGCGGGCTGCCTGAATTCCGCAGGCCACCCTGGCCACCTGAACTTTTTGTTTCCCCCTTCCCTTCCTGGTCTGTTTCTTCCTTCCCTTCCTGGTCTGTTTCCCCCTTCCCGCCCTGGTCTGTCCCGCCCTGGTCCGTCCCACCCTGGCCACCTGAACTTTTTGTTTCCCCCTTCCCTTCCCTTCCTGGTCTGTTTCTTCCTTCCCTTCCTGGTCTGTTTCCCCCTTCCCGCCCTGGTCTGTCCCGCCCTGGTCCGTCCCTCCCGTCCCGCCCTGGTCCGTCCCTCCCGTCCCGCCCTGGTCCGTCCCTCCCGTCCCGCCCTGGTCCGTCCCTCCCGTCCCGCCCTGGTCCGTCCCTCCCGTCCCGCCCTGGTTCGTCCCTCCCGTCCCGCCCTGGTTCGTCCCTCCCGCCCCGGTCCGTCCCGCCCCGGTCCGGTCCGTCCCGCCCGGTCCGTCCCTCCCGCCCCGCCCTGGTCCGTTCCTCCCGCCCTGCCCTGTTCCTCCCTGGTTTGTCCTCCCGGTCCCGCCCTTTTCTTGTGGAGCGTCTGGTAGCCGCTCCTTAAGGAGGGGGTAATGTCACATGTCTGTCCTGTCTTGTGGAGCACATGTGGTGTGTTGTTGTTTTGGGCTGTGCTCAGGTCTTTGTCTGATCCCTCCCCCTTGTTATCTGATTAGTGTTTGATTTCTTCCACCTGTTCCCTCCTGATTTCTTCCCCTTTATATAGTTCCCTTGTGTTCTCAGTCCTTGTGCTTACGTTGTGATGTCTGGCCTTCGTCTCCCCTCCCTGTGATCCGCTCCCTGTCTTTTGGTATGTTGTTTATTATGTTATGTTTTCCCCCTTGTGGGTTTTTTGGTTTGTGTTTATGTTTATTTTTAGAATAAATTCATGTTTTTCCCCTGCATTTGAGTCCTCACCTCAGTTTCCTTCAGACGATCGTGACAGTAAGCATTTAATTTATCTCAACTTGAAATATTTGAGTAAGCTAATTTATACATTTAACTTAAAATTGTCATGTAATCTCAACTTAAATATTTGTAGTAGTGGAAACTTGACTAGCTTTAACTAGCCAATTCAGTAAATGCTAACTTACTAATTGGTTACAAACTGCGTTGATAGCAACACATTCTCACTCCCAACATACTGACACTCGTCAAATTTTTAACGCACCTTTAGTGTCATTTTTTTTCGATGCACAGGGTACTCCATTGATTTCAGTTGTTTGCCAAATGTGTCTTCAAGATGCGTTTAATTCTTTGCATTTCTAAAAGTTGACATGATTTTATCAATATTAATATTAGGGTGCTCGAGCCCCTGCCCTTTTTCAAAATGAATCAAAAGTGCCCCTCTCAGACATATATCAATGATAATATCGTGGTCAATAAAACTAAATAAATGTGATTATTATAACATGACAATGTATACAATAGTAACGAATGGCTCAAAAGTCAGACAATTTCTGTTGAGGCGTTGCCATAACACATTGCTATGGGTTGCGTGCGTTTTGATTGACTGCTGATTTTCCACTGTTCGGAAACGGCTCTCGAGCCAAATATGGTCCTTTCAGAGAGTGTGTGGCCTTACGGGAAAAAAGAAAACCAAGATTTTTTTTTTTCATCCATAATCAGAGCTAATGTGTTGATTTAATTTAGCTAATTTATACATTTAACTTAAAATTGTCCTGTAATCTCAACTTAAATATTTGTAGTAGTGGAAACTTGACTAGCTTTAACTAGCCAATTCAGTAAATGCTAACTTACTAATTGGTTACAAACTGCGTTGATAGCAACACGTTCTCACTCCCAACATACTGACACTCGTCAATTTTTAACGCACCTTTAGTTTCATTTTTTATATGTCTCTCGAGCCAAATATGGTCCTTTCAGAGAGTGTGTGGCCTTACGGGAAAAAAGTAAACCAAGATTTTTTTTTTCATCCATAATCAGAGCTAATGTGTTGATTTAATTACAAATCTATATATTATATATTTTAAAGTATTACACAATTCACCAATGCCCGTTTGTCATGTATATACACCAACCAATCGTGATATGGCAAAGCAAGTTCAAATTCCATTGGGCGATGTGAAGTGGAGCGGTAATTTTCTGTTCTTATTCATAAATCGGTTGAAAATTACATGGACAGACGAACTAACGTTTGTGGAACGATTTCCTGCGGTTTGTCTCATTTTATAAATTGTATCACTGACTAAATAGATTTTAACTGACAACAAACAAATCCCTGCACAAAACCATGCAGTAGCAAAAGTCGTATTAATGGTAAGTAGTGTTAAATTCACTTGTATTTATGTACAGTGAGGAAAATAAGTATTTGAACACCCTGCTATTTTGCAAGTTCTCCCACTTGGAAATCATGGAGGGGTCTGAAATTGTTAGCGTAGGTGCATGTCCACTGTGAGAGACATAATCAAAAAAAAAAAAATCCAGAAATCACAATATATGATTTTTTAACTATTTATTTGTATGATACAGCTGCAAATAAGTATTTGAACACCTGTCTATCAGCTAGAATTCTGACCCTCAAAGACCTGTTAGTCTGCCTTTAAAATGTCCACCTCCACTCCATTTATTATCCTAAATTAGATGCACCTGTTTGAGGTCATTAGCTGCATAAAGACACCTGTCCACCCCATACAATCAGTAAGAATCCATCTATTAACATGGCAAAGACCAAAGAGCTGTCCAAAGACACTAGAGACAAAATTGTACACCTCCACAAGGCTGGAAAGGGCTACGGGGAAATTGCCAAGCAGCTTGGTGAAAAAAGGTCCACTGTTGGAGCAATCATTAGAAAATGGAAGAAGCTCAACATGACTGTCAATCTCCCTCGGACTGGGGCTCCATGCAAAATCTCACCTCGTGGGGTCTCAATGATCCTAAGAAAGGTGAGAAATCAGCCCAGAACTACACGGGAGGAGCTGGTCAATGACCTGAAAAGAGCTGGGACCACCGTTTCCAAGGTTACTGTTGGTAATACACTAAGACGTCATGGTTTGAAATCATGCATGGCACGGAAGGTTCCCCTGCTTAAACCAGCACATGTCAAGGCCCGTCTTAAGTTTGCCAATGACCATTTGGATGATCCAGAGGAGTCATGGGAGAAAGTCATGTGGTCAGATGAGACCAAAATATAACTTTTTGGTCATAATTCCACTAAACGTGTTTGGAGGAAGAAGACTGATGAGTAACATCCCAAGAACACCATCCCTACTGTGAAGCATGGGGGTGGTAGCATCATGCTTTGGGGGTGTTTTTTTGCACATGGGACAGGGCGACTGCACTGTATTAAGGAGAGGATGACTGGGGCCATGTATTGCGAGATTTTGGGGAACAACCTCCTTCCCTCAGTTAGAGCATTGAAGATGGGTTGAGGCTGGGTCTTCCAACATGACAATGACCCGAAGCACACAGCCAGGATAACCAAGGAGTGGCTCTGTAAGAAGCATATCAAGGTTCTGGCGTGGCCTAGCCAGTCTCCAGACCTAAACCCAATAGAGAATCTTTGGAGGGAGCTCAAACTCCGTGTTTCTCAGCGACAGGCCAGAAACCTGACTGATCTAGAGAAGATCTGTGTGGAGGAGTGGGCCAAAATCCCTCCTGCAGCGTGTGCAAACCTGGTGAAAAACTAAAGGAAACGTTTGACCTCTGTAATTGCAAACAAAGGCTACTGTACCAAATATTAACATTGATTTTCTCAGGTGTTCAAATACTTATTTGCAGCTGTATCATACAAATAAATAGTTAAAAAAAATCTTACATTGTGATTTCTGGAATTTTTTATTTAGATTATGCCTCTCACAGTGGACATGCACCTACGATGACAATTTCAGACCCCTCCATGATTTCCAAGTGGGAGAACTTGCAAAATAGCAGGGTGTTCCAATACTTATTTTCCTCAATGTATATTGATCAAAGTTAACAAAACCCAAGTGCCACGAGTACCTACAGGCCTATTATGTAAAGTGTAGGCTGGCGAAATACGTGAAAGGACTTTATTATATTACCATTTTTGAATATTATGCAGCATTATGAAAGAAGTCTCTTATGTTCATCAAGCCAGCATTTATTTGATAAAAAAACAGCAATATTGTGAAATATTATTAAAATAATGTTTTTTTTTTAATAATTTAAAATATAATTTATTCCTGTGATCAAAGCTGGATTTTCAGCATCATTACTCCACTCTTCATCACATGATCATTCAGAAATCATTCTAATATGAGGATTTAATGTCAATGATGGAAACTGTTATACTCTTTTCAAGATTATTTGATTAATAAAAAGTTCAAAAGAACATAATGTAATAATATTTCACAATATTAGGCTACTGTTTTTTTCTGTATTTTTGATTAAATAAATGCAGGCTTGATGAGCATAATGATATATATATATATATATATATATATATATATATATATATATATATATATATATATATATATATACATACATATATATATATATATATATATATATATATATATATATATATATACATACATATTGCCTCTTTTTTACATTTGAGCCCCTGCCCCAGAAGAACTCTGCACGGCCCTGCTCTCACACCATCACAACACCTACGCATCGGGGTGGTCTCGTGAACGCGTGTTGGAGATTAATATTTTGTAAATGAAGTGGTAAATTATGTTTTGATAATAACAAAACATGTTATACCCTATAATACACAAATGGGTAGGTTTAGGAATGGGGTGGGGTTGCGTGTTCTAACGTGTCTAAATAGCGGAATTCTTTTTTTATGGTATCTGGTAAATTATGCTTTTTTTTGCGCAAACAAAGCACTTGGCGTTGCTTTAAAAAATGAGGTTTAACCACTGGAGTCACATAGATTACTTCAATGATGTCTTTACTACCTTTCTGGGGCTTGAAAGTGGTAGTTGCGTAGACTGTCAGTGGAGAAACAGAAAGCTCTCAGATTTCATCAAAAAGATCTTAATTTGTGTTCCGAAGATGAATGAAAGTTTGGAACGACATGAGAGAAATTAATGACAGAATTTTCATTTTTGGGTGAACGATCCATAAGTCCATAAGACCGTATGGTGGCCCATTTGTCATTTTAGGTTTTAGAAGTCTACACTCCATGCAGACTTCTACCAGACAGTCAAAGCGGCAGGCTAGGTCACAAAAGTGAGGATTCAGAGGGAGATCATGAGGGTTTAGGTTTAGGGAAGCATCTTAACTGTTATAAATTCACTGTAAACCTTCACAAGGCTTATTGCTTTTATAAAACGTTTACCACACAATACAAATATTAAAGCCAAAATATATGTATCATGCAACTTTAATGAAGTAAAATCACTAAAAGCCTTCCTTCCTCTGGAAAACCCCCTCCCCTAGGGACAGGGCCACTAATGCAAATCAAGCAGGCCTTGCCCCCCCTTTTTTGTGTATGCCTTTATTTAGGAATTATTTAAATGAGGAATATGAATTACAATCAAGGCATTTCGGGGTGCTTACTGAAATAGAAAGAATAATAAGAAATTGTTTTCTTTGTGAACTTTTCGTGTTCAAACAGCAACATTGCACACCAAAGAAAGTTGAAAATGTAAAAAAAAAAAAAAAAACACATAATAGGCCCTTTTTAAAGACACAAATACAGATTAAAAACAGGCCACAAACACATTACCTATTATTCTCCTTGTGCTGAAGTTCTCAGATGACAGGAAGTTGTGTTCTACATTAAGCTAGTTCTGAGCAGCAATGTGTCCAAGCCTTTATCATAAATGCATGACCAAACACGACAGTGACATTCTGCATTCAGGTCAGAGTCGTCTGACTCTCTCACATCGGCAACCAAGAAAGTGCATGACTGAAAACCCTCATACAAGTCAGCAACAAAAAATGTTCACAGCGGAAATTGGAAATTCTCATAGTGTGGTTTCTGCCCTGGTTGAGACGGGCATCCGAGTGGGATCAGAGATAACGTGAGCTTGGCTGAACTATATCTTGAGTGCATGTCAGGCTCTGTATTGGTTACACTGATGAAGAATGCCAACAAACCTCGGAATTTGTTAAAAAGAAAACAGATAACTTCTACTGGATGGATTTATTGTGTTAATGTTTTTGTGTTTTAAATGTACAGTAGGAATAGTTACAAGTGTATACACAAAAAAGTTGACTTTCTTAAACAGTATTTTATCTTATTTTCCAGTAAAACAAAAACATCTTAAAAAAAAAAAAGTTACAAAATATGTTGGTTTGTTTTATAAGAATATATTTTGAATAAACAATTTTGACAAATTGTGTGTTTTGCCTGTTTTAGGCATAAACATCACAAAAAAGGGATTCCCTATTCCCTTAAAGGGATAGTTCACCCAAAAATGAAACTTGTCGTCATTACTCAAGTTGTTCCAAACCTGTATGAGTTTCTTTCTTCTGTTGAACACAAAAGAGAGCCATTTGATGGCACCCATTGACTTCCATAGGTTTTTTTTCTACTATGGAAGTCAATGGGGACCATCAAACGTTTGATTACCAACATTCTTTAAAATATCTTCTTTTGTGTTCAGCAGAAGAAAGAAACTCTTACAGGTTTGGATACAACTGAAGCAAGAGTAACGAATGACAAAATGTTCATTTTTGGGTGAACTATACCTTTAATTCAAGAATGTCATAAGTACATATATCTCGTTTTAAGGATGTTTAAATATGTTCACTGGAACACAGACAAAATACTGGATTAAGAAAATTATTTTTGTAATGTAGCAAGTTTTTCACAGTATTTACAAGAACAACTTTTACAATATTAATTTAATTTCCACTTCCAGAGGAGTCATTTTGCAGGATAGCATTTTTTTCATAGATTTTAAATTATGAATATGTATTAAGCATAATTTAACTAGCATGAAAAGTATGCATATAATTAATAAGATGAGCAAGATGCATAATCACACTAGGCTCTGTCTTTTTTCTTTTTTGTAGGAAATTGTAGAAATATACATTCTGTAATATTAAATCTCAAAGGTGGCACTTTGCAATTGCCCGTGATAAATCGGTGACTTTTCATTTAGCTACATACATACAAAAAAAAAAAAAAAAAAATTCAATCCAAAATAATAATGTTTTGAATAATTAAGAAAATGAAAGCCTATATGAATCTCAAACAAAAGAACAACAAAAAAGCTTGTGACTATGGCTATTAATAATTTACTTATAGTCTACATCTTTTTTTTTTTTTTTTAAATCAATTTCATTTTTTATACTTTACAAATGTCAACAACACCAGAGACCTGCTCGTATCTTACAAACGTAACCATTATGAAATACAGCTCAGCTGTGCTGGATATTAATACATCTAACACAACCTGACCTTCACAAACCCTCATCAGATGTGTGTCCACTCCGGGCTCCTTCATTTAACATTCGCTGGCGAGCACAAACGGTAATCACAAACCGCTGATTGCAGCAAAGAGACGGGAGAAGCAATCAGGGAGAAATCTCTCATTATCATGCGATCACTGTATTCTGTAAATCGAAAGGCACAAGCGATGCAGATTTTTATGTCGTATCACTAGAAGCAGCAAGAGGAATGTGACACGGAACAGACATATTTTAATGCAAATGTCACCCACCCTGAAAATGGATTGTTTCAGATGAAGGATTATTTGACAGCTTCTGAAGGCCTGACTGTTTAGATTGGATGACAGCTGTTAGACCAAAGACAGGAGATGATAAGAAAAACAAACACTTGACAGTGCAAAAACGGGCGATACGGAAGAGATATTATGCAAGCTTGTTTCTAAAACTGACAAAAAATAACAAAAGGTAATTGCAACTTTTTATCTCTCAATTCGGACTATTTTCCTCGTAATTGTGAGTTTACATCTCTTATAAATGTTTTTTATTCCGTAGTGGAAACAAGCTTTCATAAAAAATATAGTTGCAATTTCGAGAAACATCGACTTTATTTCTCAAAATTGACCGTTTATATCCCGCAATTCCTACTTTTTTTCTCAGAATTGTGACATATAAACTGACATTTGTGAGTTATAAAGTCCAATTCTGAGAAAAAAAGTCTGAATTGTGAGATAAAAAGTCGCAATTACCTTTATTATTATTTATTTATTTCAGTGGCGGAAACAAGCTCAGACCAATATCAGACCAAATAAAGGACCTACATTAAGAATTAAAAATGAAACTTCTGTGATCATTTACTCACCCTCATGTCTTTCCAAACCTGTACAACCTTCTTTCTTGGAATTAATTCAGAACTGACCAGGAAGAGAGTGTAATTCAGGTTTGGAATGACATGAGGCTGAATATATGATGACATTTTCATTTCATTGTTGGGTGAGTTATTCATTCAACAGTTTCAAACCTGTCTACAATCATCTAACGTATTGAAACAGATGGCAGTGTGCGGATATATAGATTATGACTGCACTCTAATATGACAAGGACAATTTTGTAGCTTTAATATCAGAAGAAATCTGGACTATTGATGAGAAACGGTTTATCCATCAAGCAACATTTTCAATTAGATGTGCTGTGAAATTTGAATTAATAGTAACATTTTATAATAAGGTCTCATTTAGTTAATGCATTAGTTAACATGAACTAATTATGAGCAATATATTATTACAGCATTTATCAACCTAAATTATTAATGCTAGTTCATAGTGCATTAACTAAATGTTACAACAGATACAACTTTTGTTTTTAAAAGTGTATTACTAAATGTAGAAATGACCATTAAGATTAATAAATGCTGTACTTTAGGTGTATTGTTCATGGTTAATGTTAACTAATGCATGAATAATGTTAACATTTGAAGACAAATTGTGTTACCGGATTAATAAATGAACATGTACACATTTGATCGCAGTTCAGCTAAATGTAGCATCACCGCATCCCGTGCCGTGCAACAGCTTCCAAAATTTGTAGATATTAACGTAAATCTACAGCGTAGTAAGTAACACAAGCAGGGCTTCGGGCGGCATCCGCTACATCATTAGTGTTCACTGAAGTGCGCTGACTTAAGTCAACATAAATAACAGAAAAATACACAATCCCACAGGGCTCCCAAATAAATCTCGAGATGATCTGTAAAGTACTCAATATGTTCCCTAATGCACCCTGACTCTCATAAAAGGGAAACATTTAGAGATCGACACGCAGTTTTTTTCTGTAACAGCCTGCAAAATTAAAGGCGAGGCACTCACATCGAGAGCATCCATCTATACACACAGAAATAACAACGTTAACTTAATAAGTCTTCATTTTACAAAGTGCTTGGCATTTTTCACAGTGTGTGATTTCAGCAGTCTGCCTTGTGATTTACGGAGCTCTGACACTAATGTTCCTGTCCCAAATATAGAAGATGAGACGTCTAAAAATTGTGGCGGCTCACGGGTCTTGTCCAACACTTTGCAGCTGTCCCATGAGCTCAAAGGAAAGCAAAGTCTTGTAAAATATAGAGTACAAAGAGGACGCCACCAAATCTGTTTTGGGTGAGTAAACCTCAAGTGCACAGTTAAAGGTCGATGCATAACCTGCCACCTCAGTTTAGAACAGAAACATTCCTGCAGAGCAGCTCTGAGGGGTCACTTCCTGTGGAAGCCTGCATCATTTCCTGTTGAAACCCAAACATCACTACACGTGAGGACTGGCATGATTCCGGCCTCTCCCCCCTCATGAGGCAGAGGGCCATATGGGCAGCGGATGGGCTTCAGTGTTGAACACGTACTTATCCAGACTGAGCAGCTCGTTGTCGTCAGAGAACAGGAGGAAGAGATACTTCAGCGTCTCGCCCAGGAAGAAGCTCTCCATCTTATCTCTGGGTGCGGGGTTCAACGGGTCACGGACGTTACCTATGGAGGTGTAGCCACCGCTGGGGACCTGGGACAGAAATTGAGTAAAGAAGGCAAGTTTGTTTATTTATTATTGGCACAGCTAGTACACTGTTCAATGGCAGAGACAGATAAATGAAAGATATTTTAATTTTTTTAAACACTAAAAGATAGATCTTAAGTGAATTTTGGCACAACTTTTTTTACCCACATTCATTTTTATGTTTACGTTAATGTTTAAGAAAAAAATATTTTGAGATTTGCTACATTTAATATTGCTATTAAATGATTCATTAAATTAGTAATTTTGGAGAATAACTTTAAGACTAAGGGCCCTATCATACACCCGGTGCAATGCAACGGCATGCGTGACACAAGTGGTTTTTTTGCTAGTTTCAGAGGAGGTTTCATAGACTTGGCAAATTCATTTTTCAGAAGTTTGTAGGTACAGACATCCGTTGTGGGCATTTTTGGCCGTTTTTCTGAGGCTTTTAGATAGTTCATATCGGAATTGTGTCGTATTGACCGAGATTAAGAAATATATCGTGATATACATTTTGGCCATATCGTCCAGACCTAAGATGCAGGTACAAATTTCAGCTCCACATTTTTTAAAAAGCAAATGCATTTGCGCCCATTTGTGCGCCCAAGGATGCTAGTCTGAAAACGGGGTGTGTTCAGGCGTATTGTTGGCGTGTTTTTATTTTGAGGCAACTGAAAACGACTGAGCTATTAACCAACAGAAACCTGGGGTCTGTTCTTCGTATGTCGCTAACTCAGTTAGCTGGATTTGATTGTTGAGTGAGCAGATCACGAGCAGGTTTATTTCATGTAAACAGGATTAGATTGCACCTTTTTAAGCGGCGTTGATACTTAAAATTTGTCCCAACCACTGCTAATTTATTACAAGAGTTCCTTACTGAACATGGGGCAATAATAATTTTAAATAATCACAAAAATAATATAAAAATGTATTTGAAAATAGCATAATGTTGTGTATAATACTATAGACACAGCCACTTGATTGAGAGATTTATTTTTCATAGAATAATTACTTTATAATGTTATCAGTTAACAGTTACACACATGCTGTACTGTTACTCTGAGCGGTGCATTAATTTGAGTGATGACGGATATTATGGGATGGCTTGATGCAGCGCAGGAGATGCAGATCAACTTGATCTTGACCCTTAAGAAACTTTAATTAATGCTGTCACGTAAAACAAATCTGCTTCAAATTGAATTAAAGATTTATTGGTAATTACAACATTTAAATAAAAATGTAAATGTTTATGTTGGTTTTGGTCGGTTGGTTTGGGTTTTTTTTGTGTAATTTGTCAAGCTTTTTGCCAGGTGGCTTTTTTAATTATATGATGTCCTTACGTTGTCTTGAAGCCAGCCAATCGCTGCATTACTGATCGTGGTTTCAAGTATCGATGCATCTGCCCTCTTCAGGGAACACAAGAATGCGCAGTAATCTTAGATAATTTAATCCAGATATTTGAATCCAATGCGCAAATTCTTGAAACAAATTAGCCAGAGTTCAGTTATCACGATTAGAAGATCTGGGATAGAAGAACGGACCCCTGGTCTAAAGTCAATAGCGCAGGTTTTTTTGTTAAAAGTTTTTTTATTTAAAGTGCGCATCTATAGGCGGGTCCACAATGCAGCGTACACTCTTATTAGACACACAGGGACACGCAGCAGCACATAAACATGCCAAATATTAAAAATAAAAGGATTACAATGTAAAAGATTATTGTTGTGTACATAAAGATAAGAATGTCTACATGTCATGATGGATAGTCATTGTATGTATCAGAATTACCTATTTGCAGTAATGACAAATTAAATTGTCTACTTATTTAACCAATCGTGGCATTACACACATGAATTTAAACTGACTTGTCAGGTTGAGGGTGTCTATATTCCACCATGTAAATAGTGAATCCGTCATGGTGCAAGCGCAACTGGCTTTTAAATGGAATGGGAGATGACACTCTATTGGTTTATTGCACGTTATGGCCAAAACACACCCATGATTCATTAAGAGACTATGTACAACCCTTTTGGACCATGCGCCTGGCACGCCGACCATTTTCCCCTCGCTAAACTAGCAAAAGTGGATTTGGACACGCCCTAAGTGCACCTGCGCCATGCGCTTCAGACCATGTGCTCAGATCGTTTAAATAGGGCCCTAAGTGAACATTAGATAATGGCAAAGTTAATATAAATGTAAAAACTGAAATATTTTGTACAGTCTTGGATTGATACTGAACAAAAAATCTAACATTGTCTGATTTAATTTTTAACATTTTGTATTATATTTATCTAAAACGATTAAAAATCGCAAACTTAAAGGGATGAAAATGTTGTCATAATTCACTCACCCTCAAGTTGTTCCAAACCTGTAAGAGTTTCTTTCAACTTCTGCTGATATTTTAAAGAATGTTGATAATCAAACGGTTGATGATAGCCATTGACTTCCATAGTAGAAAAATAAATTACTATGGAAGTCAATGAGTGCCGTCAATTGTCTGGTTTCAAACGTTCTTTAAAATATCATCTTCCGTGTTCAGCAGAAGAAAGAAACTCTTACAGGTTTGGAACAACTTGAGGGTGAGTAAATGATTGTAATTTTTGGGTGAACTATTCCTTTAAGAGAAGATTAGAAGATTAGTAATGTTGACTCAAAATCACATGCTTAAATTGAAGTACTAAAATTACTACAGCTAAAACTGAAATAAAAATACATACTCTCATAAAATAAATCTCTCTCTCTCTCTCTCTCTCTCTCTCTCTCTCTCTCTCTCTCTCTCTCTCTCTCTCTCTCTCTCTCTCTCTCTCTCTCTCTCTCTCTCTCTCTCTCTCTCTCTCTCTCTCTCTCTCTCTCTCTCTCTCTCTCTCTCTCTCTCTATATATATATATATATATATATATATATATATATATACAGTGAGGAAAATAAGTATTTGAACACCCTGCTATTTTGCAAGTTCTCCCACTTAGAAATCATGGAGGGGTCTGAAATTGTCATCGTAGGTACATGTCCACTGTGAGAGACATAATCTAATTATGATTAGACTAATCTAAATGCCTTGTTGATGCTAGAGGTCAGAGGAGAATGGGCCGACTGATTCAAGCTGATAGAAGAGCAACTTCGACTGAAATAACCACTCGTTACAACCGAGGTATGCAGCAAAGCATTTGTGAAGCCAAAACACGCACAACCTTGAGGCGGATGGTCTACAATAGCAGAAGACCCCACCGGGTACCACTCATCTCCACTACAAATAGGAAAAAGAGGCTACAATTTGCACGAGCTCACAAAAATTGGACAGTTGAAGACTGGAAAAATGTTGCCTGGTCTGATGAGTCTCGATTTCTGTTGAGACATTCAGATGGTAGAGTCAGAATTTGGCGTAAACAGAATGAGAACATGGATCCATCATGCTTTGTTACCACTGTGCAGGCTGCTGGTGGTGGTGTAATGGTGTGGGGGATGTTTTCTTGGCACACTTTAGGCCCCTTAGTGCCAATTGGGCATCGTTTAAATGCCACGGCCTACCTGAGAATTGTTTCTGACCATGTCCATCCCTTTATGACCAGCATGTACCCATCCTCTGATGGCTACTTCCAGCAGGATAATGCACCATGTCACAAAGCTCGAATCATTTCAAATTGGTTTCTTGAACATGACAATGAGTTCACTGTACTAAAATGGCCCCCACAGTCACCAATCTCCATCAACTGCAAGATGCTATCCTATCAATATGGGCCAACATTTCTAAAGAATGCTTTCAGCACCTTGTTGAATCAATGCCACGTAGAATTAAGGCAGTTCTGAAGGCGAAAGGGGGTCAAACATAGTATTATTATGGTGTTCCTAATAATCCTTTAGGTGAGTGTATATATAGATAGTTTTTTTTACATTACAAGAAATATTATATACTATATATACTGTGTATAATATTATATATATATATATATATATATATATATATATATATTAGTATATAATCTTTCTTGTAATGTAAGAGAAACTATCAAATGTGTATGATGTATATAATGTATGACCTCTTGTCATGTAAACCGGTAAATTCTTGCAGTTCTCACTCACTCTGGTGTGCTTGTTGAAACTTTGCAGTATGTCCCAGCCCCAGTCCCTGTATTTGCTGTCCTTGGTGAATCTGTACATGTAGAACAGACTCTCTACCGTCTCTGGTCTCAGCAAGTTGTGTCTGTCTGCAGGCTGCACAAACATAAAAAAAAAATCTGTTAATGTAAAAGGGCACCAACTATTATAAAGGTCATCCTCATCAGTGCTGAGCGCAGAAATTGTTTTGTTCTTCAGGACAGTTATTAGAAAAGATAAACATAAAGACCTTGATTAGACAATCTGAACCCAACACAGCCTCTGCACTGTTTGGGGGTCTATTACCATTTTATTTCTAGACAAAGGAGAGAAAATGCATTATGGTTTTGTTCCAAAACCTGCATCGGCAGTTTAAGGCCTCGTCTCCAACCACCCAGGGAGTTTATTGTCAAAAATGAGTGGTGACTGTACAGGTTAATGAACCTTCACATCGATGTCGCGTCCATTGTGGTACTGCAGGTTAAAGTGAGCGATCTCTGGACTCAGGCCTGTCTCCATCTGCGCATACATCTGATGGCACGTCTCCATCAGCTGCAGAGCCAGGTCCATGTGATCAGCGGGCAGCCCGTTGTGAGCACCGAGAGCCAGTGTGCCAGGAAGAAAACACACCAAATGATCCTGGATGAGACAGAGAAAGAGTTGTTAGGGAGAAAGAGATTAACCCTATAAAGCCTGCTATATCATATTTGCTATATTCATATTACAGCCTCTAAATTATCAACACAATCAAAACTTGGCTGAAAAACCTTGCTACATGCCTTCTGCCCTCTGATTGATAGTTCAAACCTTTTTAGTACGGTTAAAAACGTTATCCTTCAGGTCGCGGTACATGTGTCTTTTTTTTTGTGAAATCTTTACTGATTTTTATAAAGTAAACATAAAAATAACTTTTGAGTCATTCTGTGTCAAATCAACCAAATTTCGGAAACTTCCCCGACTCAAATTTTTGATTTTGTTAATATTTTTTCTTAATGCAGCTCTATGAGTAAATTGGCTAATTGTAAACTAGTTTTTCTAGTTTGTAGTTGTCTATTTTGTCTAGTGTAGTTGAGTTTTTCCATCAACACAATTGCATAGAACATACCTGTCTGAGTGCCATAAATATTCACTTTGTAAAGTTGTAATGACAGTAACTCTAAAAGTATTCAAGATATCTTAATATCCTTCTAGATTCTCATTCTTATAAATCAAATCAAGGCCCTATATTTCAGTCTCACATGGGGATCTCAAAGCAGCTCCAGGTACAAATTGTTGGATTTTACTTATTTTCATTGATCAAAAACAAATGTGGTACACTTTGCACACGGCTGATACTTACTGCATTTAAACTAATGTCCCTTTACAAAATGGTGGATTACTCAGTGAATATAAATCTGTGAAATGTATTATTAGCCATATCACCCTGTAGTCCAAGACTGGTTTTCCACTGAAGCTAAGCAGGGCTGAGCCTGCTCAGTACCTGGATAGAAGACCTCCTTGGAAAACTAGGTTGCTGCTGGAAGAGGTGCTAGTCAGGCCAGCAGGGGGTGCTCACCGTTGTTATTTGTGTGGGTCCTAACACCCCAGTATAGTGATTGGAACACTATACTGTAACAAGCACAGTCCTTCGGATGAGATGTTAAAACGAGGTCCTGACTCTCTGTGGTCATTAAAAATCCTGGCCAAATTAGCTCATTGGCCTCTGTCCATCATGGCCTCCTAATCATCCCCATATACTGATTGGCTTCATCACTACGTCTCCTTTCCACCAATAAGCTGGTGTGTGGTGGGCGTTCTGGCGCAATATGGCTGCCGTCGCATCATCCAGGTGGATGCTGCACATTGGTGGTGGTTGAGGAGATTCCCCCTTTCCATATATAAAGCGCTTTGAGTACCTAGAAAAGCGCTATATAGACGTAACAACTTATTATTATTATTTTGGTTTTCATCACTATTTATGTTTGACTTTCTACAGAAAAAATATTGAAAAAATCAAAAACTTGAGCCGGGGACTTCTGGTTGAGTTGACACGGAAGGACCCTTCTATATTTTTAGTGATATTTCAAGATGAACACTTACTGGACTGAAACAACTTAGGTTTACTTGATTATCTATACAACATTTAGAAAAAAAAAAAAATCATGGTTAAATATATCAAATATGATACACAGCCATTTGAGGCATCATCATTGTATTGGATTGCATTGTTTTGCCCCTCGCAATAAAAAGCTACACAGCTTTGATTATAAACTAAGCATCATCTTACTAAGATACATTCTTGGGAAATATAGATTGACAACTGATATTTATACGCAGTACTATTCTATTATAACGATCTCATTTTACTATATAAATATCGGCAAACGGCACCAAATTGCATTATTTGCATTTAGTTGGAGCGCCATATCTCTCTCTCTCTCTCTCTCTCTCTCTCTCTCTCTCTCTCTCTCTCTCTCTCTCTCTCTCTCTCTCTCTCTCTCTCTCTCTCTCTCTCTCTCTCTCTCTCTCTCTCTCTCTCTCTCTCTCTCTCTCTATATATATATATATATATATATATATATATATATATATATATTGTCTAAAGGTTCAGTAAACTGTTCCATTAAAAAAATGGATTTCACAAGACTATTATTTCATATGTCAGGCTTTGCAAGGTTAAAAAGGTTTTGTACACATCACAAAGGTCTCAAATTTCCATTCTACTGGTTTATTTCCATCCTTCTGAGAGAGCCAATTTCATTAAAACCACTAGATTTAAGCCTGGAGATTAAAGGAACAGATGCTGTGTGATATAAATGAAATATATTTATAGGGCAAACACATAAAGGATGCTAAAAGGAACAAAGAATGAAAACTCTGTCAATGTACTTACCCTCTTGTTGTTCCAAATCAATATGCTGTTGTTATTTTTTTCAACAGAACATTAAAGAACATTTTCCACTTTTGTGTTCCACAGACAAAAAATAACAGCATACAGCATGTTTGGAACAACATGAGGGTGAGTAAGTAAGAATTCATTTTTGGGTGAACTATCCCTTTAAGAATGACACTTGGTGAAATGAAGTTATGACTTCCTCACCATCTTGGGATTGAGGCGGCCGTTGGACAGCTCCCCAACGAAGGTCAGTTTACTAGGCATAGTCTGTTTCAAGAGATTCTTTTTGACACCTTCTATAGCCTGAAGATAGTCCTCCAGCAGCCTGCAACAATATACATACATCACACACTGCATTTGGCGTGATTAAGTTCGCCCTCTAGAGCCAAAAATAAGCTGTTGCATCTTAATTGTACATTGAGAGCGTCCCAGACCTTGGTCGATCCTCATACGTGTCTCTGTGATGCATAAAATCAAACATATAGGCAGCGATCCAACCCCATCAGAGTCTTAGTGAGATAACACACAGTATTCAGAGGTCATTTAAATAGACCACCTTCCCCGTCATTGGCTAGCATATCCATCACCGACCTGGTCTTGGGAGGATTTGATATTCCAGACCAGACATTTATCAAAACTCATTACCAGTCAGTATCTACTGAACCCCAGTGAACACCTTTCTATTGAATTATTCAAAACCAAACCCTATGAAAAAAATACTATCAGCGAGGAGCAAGTGTGGGTGATGTCAACACAGCGGGAGTCTAACGAGACTCAGGTGTGAGCAGTGCATGACAATGATCCGTCAAGCGCATCAGAGACTGAATCGCACCGGCAGAGAGAACAGGAAGACAGAATAACATCCTGTCAAGTGCAGAAAATGGCTGATGTCGCATTTCACCAGGAGCAATGACGCCCTGGCACTGTCCCTAATGGTGGTGGACAGACATGTGTGAAACGTGCCTATGACAGTTGTCATCATGATGCTATGGTCTTGTCGGGGCTTTTTCACCCATTTTATTGTCCGTCAGACAAAAAGTTTAAGTTCAACTAGTTAGAAAAGTAATAGCACACCTCTCCTCAAAAAAACAAAAAACATCTTCATGTCTGAGATTATTTTATGTGCCAATACAACAAGCCAATAATTATTTTATGGATATATATATATATATGTATACAGTGGCAATAAAAAGTATGTGAACCGCTTGCGGAATCTGTGAAAATGTGAATAATTTTAACAACATAAGAGGGATCATACAAAATGCATGGTATTTTTTATTCAGTACTGTCCTGAATAAGATATTTTACATAAAACATTTTTACATATAGTCCACAAGACAAAAAAACTTGCTGAATTTATTAAAATGACCCCGATCAAAAGTTTATGAATCATTGATTCTCAATACTGTGTGTCGTTCCCTGGATGATCCACGGCTGTTTTTTTGTTTTGTGATGGTTGTTCACGAGTCCCTTGTTTGTCCTGAGCAGTTAAACTGTCCAATGTTCTTCAGAAAATCCTCCAGGTCCTGCACATTCTTCAGTTTTCCAGCATCTTTTGCATATTTGAACCCTCTCCAGCAGGGACTGTATGATTTTGAGATCCATCTTTTCACACTGAGGACAATTGAGGGACTCAAACACATCTTTAACGAGCCGAAGAGAGGCACGTCACTCCTCTCTTTATCAGTTTGCACTAGCTTCCTATAGCCGCTTGCATCAAATTCAAGGCACTGGTGCTCGCCTACAAAGCAACCACCGGCTCTGCACCAACATACCTAAACTCGCTTGTTCACACTTACGCACCCTCCAGAAGCTTGTGTTCTGCAAGTGAAGGACGGCTCGTGGTGCCATCCCAAAGAGGCATGAAATCACTCTCACAGACCTTTTCTTGGACTGTTCCCACATGGTGGAACAACCTCAATTCGAGCAGCCGAGTCTGTAGCCATTTTCAAAAAACATCTTAAGACACATCTTTTTCAGCAGCACCTGACCAATAAAGACTAGCACTTAACGATATATATATATAAAGTGTATGTGTACTGTACTACGTGTACTCCACTAGATTAACTGAGACTTGTTACAGCACTTGCATGCTGTTGCCGCTTGTTTGTTTAGTTGCTTATATTGCTCTGCTCATTTGTAAGTCGCTTTGGATAAAAGCGTCTGCTAAATGATTAAATGTAAATGTAACTATTAAAAAAGTTGAAACATTCACTGCTGCTTCAGAAAGACACACAATGCATTAAGAGCCGTGGTGAAAACTTTTGAGCAAGATGAAGATGTCCAAATTTTTCTTATTTTGTTTAAATATCAATTTTTCTCATTTAGTACTGCCCTTCAGAAGCAACAGAAGATACTTGCATGTTTCCCGGATGACAAATTAAGTACAATTTACCTTGATCTTCAAATTCAATAAGTTTTCACAGCTTAATGCGTTGTGTTTCCTTCTGAAGCATCAGTGACTGTTTGAACCTTTTTTTTAATAGTTGTGTTTGAGTCCCTCAATTGTCCTCAGTGTGAAAAGATGGATCTCAAAATCATACAGTCCCTGCTGGAGAGGGTTCAAATATGCAAAAGATGCTGGAAAACTGAAGAATGTGCAGGACCTGGAGGATTTTTCTGAAGAACATTGGGCAGTTTAACTGCTCAGGACAAACAAGGGACTCGTGAACAACCATCACAAAACAAAAAAACAGCCGTGGATCATCCAGAGAACGACACACAGTATTGAGAATCAATGGTTCATAAACTTTTGATCGGGGTCATTTTAATAAATTCAGCCATTTTTTTTGTCTTGTGGACTATATGTACACATTTTTATGTAAAATATCTTATTCAGGACAGTACTAAATAAAAAATAACATGCACTTTGTATGATCCCTCTTATTTAGTTAAAATTATTCCCATTTTCACAGATTCTGCAAGCGGTTCACATACTTTTTCTTGCCACTGTATACACCGATCATCAAGCATAACATAATGACCGGTGACAGGTGAATAACACTGATTATCTCTTATCTCACAGCACTTGTTAGTGGGATATATTAGGCAGCAAGTGAACATTTTGTCCTCAAAGTTGATGTGTTAGAAGCAGGAAAAATGCACAAGCGTTAGGATTTGAGTGAGTTTGACAAGGGCCAGATTGTGATGGCTAGACGACTGGGTCAGATGATCTCCAAAACTGCAGCTCTTGTGGGGTGTTCTCAGTCTGCAGTGGTCAGTATCTATCAAAAGTGGTCCAAGGAAGGAACAGTGGTGAACCGGCGACAGGGTCGTGGCCGGCCAAGGCTCATTGATGCACGTGGGGAGCGAAGGCTGGCCCGTGTGGTCCAATCAAACAGACGAGCTACTATAGCTCATATTGCTCAAGAAGTTAATGCTGGTTCTGATAGAAAGGTGTCAGAATACACAGTGCATCACAGTTTATTGAGTATGGGGCTGCATAGCCGCAGACCAGTCAGGGTGCCCATGCTGACCCCTGTCCACCGCCGAAAGCGCCAACAATGGGCACGTGAGCATCAGAACTGGACCACGGAGCAATGGAAGAAGGTGGCCTGGTCTGATGAATCACGTTTTCTTTTACATCACGTGGATGGCCGGGTGCATGTGCGAATGGAAACGGTGTTCCAGGGTGGCTGTGGCCTCTTTCAGCAGGATAATGCGCCCTGCCACAAAGCAAAAATTGTTCAGGAATGGTTTGGACGGAAAGGAGCACGAGTTTGAGGTGTTGACTTGGCCTCCAAATTCCCCAGATCTCAATCCAATCGAGTATCTGTGGGATGTGCTGAACAAACAAGTCCAATCCATGAAGGCCCCACCTCATAACTTACAGGACTTAAAGGATCTGCTGCTAACATCTTGGTGCCAGATACCACAGCACCCCTTCAGGGGTCTAGTCGAGTCCATGCCTCGACGGGTCAGGGCCGTTTTGGCAGCAAAAGGAACACCAACACAATATTAGGTCATAATTTTATGCCTGATTGGTGTGTGTGTATATATACAGTATATATAGTTAAACAGGACAGGTACATACAGCAAAGGAAAATTAAATATATGAGTATGCACAATTAAATAATAATAAAAATAATGTGTATCCCTACTTAATATTTTACCATAAATATAAGTTATACAATAGTGTTATACAATAGTGATGTTATCTGGAATATAATGTTGCATTATTATACCAATATACTATTTTTTTATGTTAAGACACATTGAGCAACATGGTCTCCACCAATAGTATAGTAGTTTGGGGCGGGACTATCTGTTTGACCATCCAACAGATGCCAGGGAGAGATGCCTATTTGAAAACCGGCTTTATTTCGGTGACTGTTATTTTTGGTGATTCTAGTATCAAACGAATTACCTTAACCAGTGGATTATCACAGCTGTTTGTTTTCTACTTCTTTAAGACCTCTTAAAACCAATTCCATCAAGAAATGACTGACATATCTAAAACTGAATGCACCAAAGTCACCTCCAGGTTTTCAAGAGCAGCACAAGTGCCCTGTACTTTTATCACTGTCAAGGCTAAGTAGCATGTCGTTACGTAACAATTAAAATTATTTATGCAATTCACTTTATCAGTAACTGACTATGTGAATCGATTAGACCACCCCATCTGTGACCAGAACCATAACCTTAGTACATTAGGCTCAGTGAGCATCGCCAATTCTCTGGAACCCATTAGCTAAAAGCACCAGTGGGCTATTTTTGCACCATCTGCAAAAATCTGCTGTTAGTGTAACTCACTCAGTCTCTTTCTTGCCACCCTGTAGCCATTGTTTGAGCAGGTACTCGTAGTAGCTGTCCGCACGGGCCCCCAGCGTAAAGGCCCCTCGCCGTGTGAATTTCCCACTGTTTGTGTTGATGAACATGGGCACCAGACCATCACGCTTTCCATCCAATCTGTGGACCTGTCTGGTTACCTCCTCCACTGCATTCTAAAAAAAAAAAAGTTTTAGTTTTAGTTTAGTTTTAATTTTAGTCTTAATTTAAATATATACAAATAAATCACTTAATAAAATAAAAATAGAAAAAATTAATGAAATAGACCATGAAAGTAATGTACCTGGTACTGTGGGTCCTGTGTAAGTCGGCTGAGCTCTCTGAACTCCAGCTGAATGCTGGTCACCTCTGCGACTGTGCTGTCTGTGGTCCAGCGTGGAGGGTGAGCGGTTCCTTTACCGATGTTCACGTCAGAGTATGGGATTTTAGATGGTGTTTTGAAAGCAGGCATTAATCTGAAGCCAATGTCTTTCTACAAAAACAGAGACACAACTGTGGTCTATTAAAACTGTTGACTCATCTGTGTAAGCCAAATGCTGTAAACCTTTAAAGCTATACTTAGAATGGATGGATGGAGGATGATACTGCATTAATTAAATATATTAAGTACTTACAGCTTTATCCAGGAAGAGTGTGTCCCCGGACAAGTGGTATGTGCTTAAGAGACCCCCCAAAATACGGATGGTACTCTCAAAAAGATTCACATCCACATTCTTGGAAAAAGATAATTCTGTCTCAACCCACTTCCTGGCCTCTGCAAACTCTAATACAGAAAGAATTAGAAAGAGATAAGAAAGAGAGCGAGAGAGAGAGAATATTATTTCTATCATTATTCATATTTATATAGTCTTTTTCACTCAATATATTTTTATTCATGGGTTTTTCTTCAAACATGGACACTGTAGGCCCTGTGGACTTTTAGAAAATAGTCTTTCTTAAAACACACTTCTTACACACTCACTAGTTTATTTAATTTGAATGTTAGTAACGTCTAACTACGCAATATGCACTAATATGCATAACTGTTCAAAGGTTTTGGGACAGAATGATGTTTTAATGTTTTTGAACATTAAAGTCTCTTATGCTTACCAAGGCTGCATTTATTGGATCAAAAATACTGTAAAAACCACACATCAAAACAGAATTTTTCCTGTGATGTCAAATCTGAATTTTCAGCGTCATTACTCCAGTCTTCAGTGTCACACGGTCCTTCAGAAATCATTCTAATATGCTGATTTGCTTCTCATGAAACATAATTATTATCAATGAGGAAAATATTTGTGCTGCTCAATATTTTTGTGGAAACTGTGACACATTTGTGCAGGATTCTTTGATTAAAGAGTTACTTCAGCGTTTTAGCATTAAGCTTTGTATCAGTAGAAACCCGGTAGTATATTCGAATTATGGTACTTTCCCCCCTCATATCCCCCTGAGACGAGAGAATTATGCATTTTATTTCTGGAAGAAATCTTCAGATGACGCGAATATCGTCATTTTGTGTCATCTGAGGATTTTTTGGCCAGAGGCTACAGACTATAACCAGTAGAAGGAGCTAGTTCCGCATGTTTTCAACCCGCCCACAGGGGAGAGATCTCACCGAATGTAAATGCGCACGGCCGCTCGGATCGGTCATTAATAACGGAGCGCTGCGGAGCAAAGTGAGTGTTTCAACTTTCCAATGAATTCCTATGAAAGTTTAGCTTCTATATGCGATCTGATAACGCGCCAGACTGGACACGCGCTGAGAATGAATGCCGCGCTTTCCTCAGCTCAGCTCTTCTCGTGCTGAATGAAATCGGACTCCTGCTGCGTTTGTCCCGTGCCTTTCGTTCGGCTCACTCACACTTTATTGAAAAGACACGTTCAGTTTTTAATTGTATCGTTTATTCTCTAACTGAACAAAATTATTTTAATTACTATGAAAAACAAAACGACGGTGGGGGCGGTGCCGTGGTGGGCAAGTGATAACCAGTAGCCGTGGCTTGGGAGTGAAGCAAGTGCATTCTGGGAGTTGTTGTCTTTCATCCACATGTCTTTTCTCAGTCTAGAAGGCACCAAATTAAAAAATAATTTCACATTTCTACTACATAAATGACCCACTTTAAATTCACATTCATCTTCCCCCTGTCCACATGACCCCTGTCCTGTAAAGTTGCCAGAATAATAATCACACGCTGTTTGTTAATTGGCCAGAGGAGAACTGGCACTCTGACTGAGCCTGGTTTCTCCTGGTCACCTGATGGGGTTTTGGTTTCCTTGCCACTGTCGCCTCTGCCATTTTCTCTGGAGCGGCTATACGGCTGAATAAAATTCTGTTGCATTATTTTCCTGTTTAACACTGTGAAGCTGCTTTGAAACAATCTGCATTGTAAAAAGCGCTATATAAATAAAGTTGACTTGACCTGATGTTCAAAAGGTTGGTGGCTTCAAGTTTTTTTTTTTTATTAGCCTAGATTTTTTTAATGTTTACTGTACATTTATTAATTTAGCATATGAGATCATTAAAAAGCAGTTAAGATCATTTGTTATAAGCACATTAATATATGCAGTGCATAATTCCAAGTGTAAGCTTTGTTTATGGTTTAAATTTTAGCCACTTAAATTTGAGTCACATACAGTAGTGGCCAAAAGTGATGTCCGCTCTATATGAAAATCGACTTCTTCACCCTTTATTCAAATATTATTAAAATATGTTAAAAATTGAAGTAGTCAATTGTTTTATTTTTGATAAAGCACTGAAACATGCCAAATGGTTTGGACAATATTTTTGGCCAGGCTCCCATACATAGAAATTATGAACACATGCAAAAACAAGAAAGAAGCAAATGTATGTTTTTTTTCCCCCTAAGCTTCTGGTTTTCTTTGCATTTGTTTTGCATAGAAAAATAAAGCCTGTAGCTGTAAATAATTTCAAATGTCAAACAATTGTCAAAATGTTTTGTTAGATAAATACCTTAACCAAGTTTAATGTATTGTTCTTTCCTCAAAATATATAAAATATTGGTAACACTAGTTTAGAGTCCAATTCTAACTATTAACTAGAGTTGCTTATTAGCATGCATATTACTATAGGATATTGGCTGTTTATTAGTACCATAAATCACATATTAATGTCTTATTCTGCATGGCTCTCCCCTGTGAAGGCCTCCTTCCCTTCCCCTCTATACAGATAAACACATACGTATTCAAACATGCTTGCCTATAGGTTGAACATGACATTGTCGTTTTCTCGGACTGGCCTTTTTAGGGGTTCTGCAGGGATGATGATGGTATAATTTCAAAACTATTTCAAACCTATTTCATGGTTTGCATTCTCCGGCCACCAAATGCAGTTGCCGTGCGGATGTGGGTCCGGAACGCATTGGGGGGTTTTCTGTTTTAATTGAAGATGGTGTTGTTTAAATGACACCAAATTAAATAACTAATCAGTTTTTACAAAATAAATTAATAAAAAACTTTTCATCAAACCTTTCCTATTCACTAAATCACTGTAAAGCTGCTTTGAAGCAATCGGTGTTGTAAAAAGCGCTGTATAAATGAAGGTGACTTGACTTCTCAGCGCTGAAGTATCCCTTTAATTGAATGTTCAACAGAACAGTATTTATTTTTAAACTGATTTTTTTCTTTTTACTGTTTTTAATCAATTTAATGCTGAATAAAATAATTTCCCCCCAAACTTTTGAATGGTAGTGTATTTATATCATAAGAGATCATCATACTGTATAAGTTGACAAAACTGCAGCTTGATTGGAAATGACAAAGTACAATTATTCCTCTCAAAAGTGATATTTACCAGATATGAACCTTACTGAGATTATACTTTTGGTAAAAAAAACATTTTCACACGAAAAATATGTTCTTTATATTATCCTAGTTTAAAAAAGGAAGTAATAATTGATATAGTTTTATTTTAAGATTTTAAGATCTGCAACAATGGTAAAGCAATCAAATCTATGTATACATAAAAGCCATCTGAAAGTTAGCAAAAATACATTTTAACCTCAGTTGGTATGTGACCTTTATATAACAAAATGGAAAAACTGACACTTGTCCCTTTTAATAAAATAACAGTGCCTGTAGTTGAAGAACCACCCTCATTTTGACAATAGGAGAGGAAACAAGGAATAGATTTGAAATGTGCACACAGTAATCATGAAACAAGCTGCAGTTACAAGGCTCACCGTCTTTCAGGCCCAGGATCCACATGGTGTCTAGTGCGTCTATGAGCGTAAGGCCCAGACCGAACCACTCTCCATGAGTCTTAGATAAGGGCTTGAGTTCATCATGACCCCACGCAAAAGCCTTGTAGCCCTTCCACGCATGCCTGAAGGCCTCCCGCACCTCCTCCACACGATCCACGGGCTTCACTGTGACTGAGTACACCAAATAAATCAAAGAAAAGACATTAAGGCCTTCAGTCCAATCCAAACTTTGCCACAGTTTGTGCTACAGACATAACTAATAATTGTGGGATGAATTCTGATACCTGGTTTCAAGTTGGCAGCTCCCTCGGCATCAGCTACTGTTCCTTCTTTTCCACGGGCGGTGGACTGAAGCTCCGTTTCCTGCTCCGCCTCAATCATTGCCCCGCGCCAGCTAGTCCAAAAACAACACTGGCATCAATTGTGAAAGCATTTTATCTAACATCCAATCCAGAGATTCAGCACCCAAAATAGCACCGTTTCCTTCCACATGATTATAACTGCAATTACACATGAGCAGGAGGTGGAATCCCACAACAGGACACAGCTGGAGGAAGAGAAAGCTCATCACAACTCACTTCAAAACTGCTGCGTGACCAGCTCAACTGTTGATAACTGTTCCCTAAGGCACTATCAGCACACAGGAGTGTTTATCTTCTGCTACTGTTAAGTAATTCTCTGCTCCTTCTAAAGGCAGTGACACACATGTAAAAGCCAATGTAAAAGAACTAGTGATGACAAAAGCTGACTGTGTTGTCACCTCACGTCGGCTTTACTAGTTTTACTTTACTAGTCACTTGAAAAAAGTAATCTGATTATGTCACTCAAGCACCCCAACACTGAAAATAACGCAATCATAAACAGTATATAAACCAAAACTGCCTAATGTTACAGAATGAAATGTAAACCCAGGACGAGGTATAGGACTGTGCCAGCTTTGGGGTTTTTTGATTAGGCCTGTCTCTTAACATTAAGGTGCAGTGCCTCTGTTATTTCTTTGTAACGGTTACCGTTTAGATGCTTTGTCATAAGGCACTGATGCAGAGTAACATGACCTCTCCATGTAGTTTCAACGGCTGAATCCAAAATCACCCCTTATACCCTTAAATAGGGCGCTATTTGAGGGGACAGCCATTTGTAGTGGTGTCCGAAACCATAGTGGACGTTATTGAGTGCACTCATTCTATCCCACATTGCACTGCAATAACGAGCGTACAGCCGATGTACACACAAAGGCTGTCCGAATTCGCTCACTTGTTTTCATTCACTTCTTCAAGTGAAACTTATTAGTCGACTAAAGTAGGGAACAGTTATTGAGGGTTTAGGGGGCGATTTCGGATTCAGCCAAAGTCAAGAATAGCACAACGGCGTGCATGTCGAGTATAAACACGTCCCCAAATGAACGAGGCGCACGCGCGCTGTCAGCGGAGGCTCGCGCTGCGGAGCCAGATTAAAGTATAAACAATAAGGCTGGCAAAACAAGTTTGTGGTATTACCAGTCTTGGTAGGGACAGCAGTCATGCATACTTTACAGACAACATTGGTCTGACTACAGTCAGACTAATAAAATCCAAAAAACTGCCATACTGGCGAGCTGACTTGTTTTCCTGTTTTATCAACAATTTCCTCGCTCGCTGCGGCACTCATTTTCCACTTATCCCTCCACGCCGGTTCTGTTTACTGAAGAATTAATACAACAACAGACAACGATATGGCGCAACCAAACTTGATACAGTTACATGATTGGCTGTTAGTCTGTCACTCCCTACATTGCTTGGTTACCAGAGAGCGAGTGCCTTTGTTCATGCAACCAAACTTGCTTCGGAACCTCTGGTTTCTTCCGACGAAGAAAACAAAAATAATCGAATGCATTTTTTATTGATATCGATTAGGTGTGTATCGTGATACATATCGTTACCGTTTTATCGCCCAGCCCTAGCGGTGGCTGGCAACTTTTTTCAAAAACGCTGACAGGGAAAGAGTTAACTATTTCTTAAAGGAATTTGCCATAAATATGCACCCAGTGTCAGATGAATCTGACATGCAGCAATGTAATAATGTACTTCGTTTAGTGGAGGAGATAAAGTTCTTAGGAGCTCCAAGCGTGTGAGCGAGACTAATAACAAATAAATGGCAATAAAACTCATAATTACTGTCAGTTTTAATACCTCTAATTAATCAAAAGGTTAAATACAAAGCAAACTAATAAATGTCAATGTCTAATTCTTTACCAGTTATCATTATTAAAATTCTCATGTAAAAATGTCTTCATTGCTTGCATGTAAAAATTCCAAACCTAATGACTGTTTGTGTTTCTTTCCCTCCGTCGTCGTCTTCTCTCTTGATCACGGGTTCAGGTTGTTCTCCATCTTTCACCTGCCAATCTGACATGTTCCCTCGCTTCTGTAGAGCTGGAGGACCACGCTTGCTAGGGGGCTTCCTCTGCTGATTCAGCCAGACCAACATAAAAAGACAAGAGTAGATAAAGAATCTTAGAATCTTACAACGATGTACTAAAAATCCATCCATCCATCTTCTTCCGCTTATCCGGGGCCGGGTCGCGGGGGCAGCAGTCTAAGCAGAGATGCCCAGACTTCCCTCTCCCTAGACACTTCCTCTAGCTCTTCCGGGGGGACACCGAGGCGTTCCAAGGCCAGCCGGGAGACATAGTCCCTCCATCGTGTCCTTGGTCTTCCCCGGGGCCTCCTCCCAGTTGGACATGCCCGAAACACCTTCCCGGGAAGGCGTTCAGGAGGCATCCGGAACAGATGCCCGAGCCACCTCAGCTGTCCCCTCTTGATGTGGAGGAGCAGCGGCTCTACTCCGAGTTCCTCCCGAGTGACTGAGCTTCTCACCCTATCTCTAAGGGAGCGCCCAGCCACCCTGCGGAGAAAGCTCATTTCGGCCGCCTGTATCCGGGATCTTGTCCTTTCGGTCATGACCCAAAGCTCATGACCATAGGTGAGAGTAGGAACGTAGATTGACCGGTAAATTGAGAGCTTCGCCTTACGGCTTAGCTCTTTCTTCACCGCGACAGACCGGTACATCGACCGCATTACTGCAGAAGCTGCACCGATCCGTCTGTCAATCTCCCGTTCCATCCTCCCCTCACTCGTGAACAAGACCCCTAGATTAGGGCTGCAACGACGCGTCGACGTCGTCGATGACGTCGACTACGAAAATACGTTGACGTGCGTGAAATGCGTCGACGGCACATTATTTACGTTCTAGAATGGAACAGAAGATCTAGAATAATGGCAGCTTCTGCTCCCGGGCATAGTGAAAATTATCATTTATCATATAAAGCCAGACCGCGACATTCAAAAGTGTGGGAGTACTTTAAACAGAAGCAGAGTAAAACTGTGCTTTGTTCGCTCTGTAACGTCGGTTTCACACTGCACGCGGTGGCAGAGCAGAAGCTGTGCGCGTGGAGAGCGGGAGCTTTCACACTGCAGTCAGTGTTGCCAAGTCCGGTTTTTTGTTCCGCGGAATTGGGCTACTTCTACACTGTTGCCGCGGGCCGTGTCTCATGTCCGCGGGTTGAAGCAAAAAAAAACAACACATATTTAACCCCCCGAACGCGATGTTTACCAGAGAACCTCCCCGAAACGCGATTGGGCTTGTTTCGGGCTAGTTTTGAGTAACGAATGGGTGGGTTTTGTTGTGTAAACCTGGCAACCTTGCTGCCAGTGTTCTCTCGCGCAGCTGAACCGTGGCGCGTGTATTGCAACAGACTCACATTTTCCTGGGTTCTTCTCCGACCCCAGTACGTCTCGTGCTTTTATTTATTATATGGGCTGCATATATCTCCTGTTAATGCGACCTGGTTCCGCTCTGTCCCAAACACATATGCATAATAACTTGCTGTATATAGGTAGTTTACATGATTAACGTAACATTAAAGTTAAGATATGCCTCTAGCTTTAATCATTTAAATGTGTCTTTGAAGTTTGGGCAAAAACTTCTGGCAGCTTTAGTCGTTGTTTATGCACATGTATCTTCAAAATAGACGACTAGTTATACATTAACACTATGCTGAAAGCTCCTGTATGTGAACCTTTTGCAGATAAATACAAGTGCATTTTCTTTACTATTGACACAAATCAATAAATAAATCATACTCAACTACTATAGTAAACAACTTTTCCTAATTAGGCCTACTCTGTATACATTCTATGATGAATAGTATCATTATATATTATGTTTAAAAAGCTTCTTGTGTTCATATATTTCATTATAAAATGGCATACTATGTACACTACCCTTCCTGAAATACAATTAATATTGTCATCATTCATTGATTTCATGTTAAAATAATATACAAATTCACTACCCTCTTTGAAATACAATAATCAGTAAAAAAAGAATAATAAGATTAATCTGGAAAATAATCGTTAGATTAGTCGACTAATCGAAAAAATAATCGTTAGATTAGTCGACAGAAAAAATAATCGTTAGTTGCAGCTCTACCCTAGATACTTAAACTCCTCCACTTGGGGCAGGAACTCTCCACCAACCTGGAGTGGGCAAGCCACCCTTTTCCGACTGAGGACCATGGCCTCGGATTTGGAGGTGCTGATCCCCGTCCCAGCCGCTTCACACTCGGCTGCAAACCGTCCCAGTGCATGCTGAAGGTCCTGGTTAGAAGGGGCCAACACGACAACGTCATCCGCAAAGAGCAGAGACGAAACCGTGTGGTCCCCAAACCTGACACCCCCCGGCCCTTGGCTGCGCCTAGAAATTCTGTCCATAAAAATTATGAACAGAACCGGCGACAAAGGGCAGCCCTGCCGGAGTCCAACATGCACCGGGAACAAGTCTGACTTACTGCCGGCAATGCGGACCAAACTCCTGCTTCGGTCATACAGGGACCAGACAGCCCTCAGCAAAGGACCCCGGACCCCATATTCCCCCAGCACCCTCCACAGGACGCTGCGAGGGACTAAAAATGGAAACGTTTTTTTTCTTTGCTTTTTCTTGCATACAGAAAAACAATCCCCATTCACACAGATTCACAAAACAGACTAAAACGCTGAATTCTGCTGCCAGGCCAGTAGTTGGCGATGTCACTTTGATGTCACTTAAAGAAAAACTACGCACCTATAGACTAAACACGAAATACGCATGCGCATGATGTCACCGTTTTAACAAATGTATGTTTTTGTAGTTTACACAGAGAAGATAACTTAAAAAAAATAATATATTTTTTCAAAACTGCACACTTTGAAACCCGTTTTCAAAAGTTTGCATTTTCAGGTGTAAATGTGTAAATGAGTGGCCAAAACACGTAAAGCGTTTTCAGTTTTTAGTTGAAAAGAAAAAAGATTAGCACAGTCATGGTCATGAATTATTTATTAACATAATATTAACATATTTATTTTATTTTGAATTTAGAAACGTATTTTGTATTATCAAAACCTTTTCTATATTTTAAATTATTAATATTACTATTCATTTTTTGTATTTTGTTACTTTAGTAACAACTGCAATTTTGATATCCTTTTTAAAATGTACTTTATCAATATAATAACGCTATTATTAATACAATTTATTTATTTAAAAAGCTTTTGTTTTGAAATTAAAAACAATTGTATTTTACAGAATCATTTTGGTTTAAGATTTATTTTTAGCAGGGGCTGTAAAAACCCTTATAAATTATAAAGTAACCAATATAATATAAATCCCAAATATCCGAGAAGTATTCCTACTAACCATAGCTGGAGGTTTGGGAAGTATTGGAATGCTTGGTCTTTGAAGCTCCAGCAACACTTCTGGTGGGACGTCCTGGTCCCCAGGGACAACTCCTGGTGGGAGCTTTGGGACGAGGCCAGGAGGGACGGGCCTGAGACCTCTGTTATCCGTTTCAACCCAGTCCTCCTTCAACGATCTGTCAGAGAGCCCTGGAGAATAAACAGACAGAAATACATCTCATGTGATATATTAATAGAAAACCGTGTGATGTTTAATAAAACTTCAACCCCAGCAGCTAATATAAACGGGCACAGGCTGCACCAGTCATCTACCTTTTCATATCCTGTGAAATGTCATTAAAGGGGGCTGTATAAATTACCTTTCCACTGCTCCGTCAGACTGGAATAGGAAAGAATCCCACAGATGAAGAGGAAGGCTAGCAGGAAAAGAATCAGACTGCGCTGAAGCCGAGACAGCTGCTTCCATTTCTGCCAAAACAATACAGGGACAATCGGAGGAAAGTGCAGCAATTTTATATTTGATGGCTTGATGTGACAACTGCAAAACTGCAATGACCTGAAAACAAAGCTACAGGAAAAAAGAAGATTTATCCTACACTCACAAATCAAATCTAAAAGAACTTTTCTCTCAGTACAGACGCCATTATAGTTTGATCAACCTAACTAATTCAATTAACATGCATCTCAGGTAATGGAAGACATTAAAGGGATCGTTCACCCCAAAATTCCTTAATTTTTCCGTGAAACAAAAATAAAAGATACACTGCCTTTCAAAAGTTTGGGTTCGGTTAGATTTTTACGATTTTTTAATGCTCACAAAAGCTGCATTTATTTGGTTAAAATGAAGGGTTTTTTTTACATTTAAAATAACTATTTTCTATTTTTATTCCTGTGACGGCAAAGCCAAATTTTCAGCATCATTACTCCTGTCTTCAGTGTCACATGATCCTTCAGAAATCATTCTAATATGCTGATTTGATGCTTAGGAAACATTTATTATTATTGAAAACAGTTGTGCTGCTTAATATTTTTGTGGGAACTGTGATACATTCTTCTCTGCTTTTTGATTAATAGAAAGTTTAAAAGATTTAAAGGGTTACTTCAGCGTTTTAGCATTAAGTTTTGTATCAGTAGAAACTCGGTAGTATATTCGAATTATGGTACTTTCCCCCCTCATATCCCCCTGAGACAAGAGAATTATGCATTTTATTTCTGGAAAAAAATCCTCAGATGGCGCAAATATCGTCATTTTGCGTCATCGGAGTATTTTTTTGGCCAGAGGCTAAAAACTACAGCCAGTAGAAGGAGCTGTTTCACATGTTTTCAACCCGCCCACAGGGGAGAGATCTCACCGAATGTAAATATGCACGGCCGCTCGGATCGGTCATTAATAACGGAGCGCTGCGGAGCAAAGTGAGTGTTTCAACTTTTCAATGAATTCCTATGAAAGTTTAGCTTCCATATGCGATCTGAAAACGCGCCAGACTGGACACGCGCTGAGAAAGAATGAATGAGAATGAACGCTTACCTCAGCTCTTACTTCGCTCCCGTGATGAATGAAATCGGACTCCTGCTGCGTCTGTCCCGTGCCTTTCGTTCGGCTCACTCACACTTTATTGAAAAGACACGTTCAGTTTTTAATTGTAGCGTTTATTCTCTAACTGAACTAAATTATTGTATTATTATGAAGATCAAAACGACGGTGTTGGGAGTGGCCTCGTAGGGCAGCGAAGCAAGTGCATTCTGGGAGTTGTTGTCTTTCACCCACAAAAATACTTTTTCTGTCTTTTCTCAGTCTAGAAGGCACCAAATTCAAAAATAATTTCACATTTCTACTACATAAATGACCCAGTTTAAATACACATTCATCTTTCCAGCGCTGAAGTGCCCCTTTAATTGAAATATTATTTGTCTTTATTGTCCCTTTTGATCAATTTAATGCATCCTTGCTGAATATAAGTATTAATTTATTTAAAAAACCTACTGTGGTTATAATCAGTGAGACTCAGTGACTTAGTGATTCGTTTGCTTTTTTTTCCGTTTGGTGTTCTTATGTTGTTTATTGAAACTTAAATGGCGCAGTCACACAGGGGCGTAAATTTCATCTAAAAGTTGGGGGGGACAATAAACATGAAATTTCTCAAGAGCAATTTTTTAAGGGGACACAAATAATACAGCCAAAATCGTACTTGTAAGGATGTACCAAAAAAAAACAAAAAAAAAAACATTTCGTACTTATTTGGTGTTTTGGTGTCCTGAAAAATGATCTAATGTCCGTTTTTCTTTTCTCTGTCATTTTATCTGACCAACAACACAAAGCGATAGTAGTTTAAATACGATTAAGGTTCACCACGCAGTCATATTATAATTATTAAATTATCTTGCGTCCTCCACATAGTATTTTATACTATGATATTCAGATATTTAGATATTCAACTGCAGAAGCCTCTGATCCGCCACTTATTATCATATTGAGCAAAACCCTACACAGATCTGACTGAACTTACGGTTTAGAATTAGCTAATTTTTAGAATTTGGGGGCGGGTGGCTTGAATTTTGGGTTCATTAGCCTATTATTCGTAATGAAAAACACAACAACAAAACAGTACAATGACACACTCCCTTAAATAGGCGCTTTTACGCTTTGAAACCAAATCTTGGATAATCTTGTCTGTCAGCGGTTTGCTCGTTCGGCTCGTGCTGTATTGAGCAGACACGTTCAGTTTTTAATTGTTTTGTCAGTTCTCTAACTGAACTAAATGATGTTATTACTATACAGCGGAGCGGGGCGGTGCGGCGGTGGGCAAGTGATGTTAACAGTGTTTTTCCTAATCTGTATTAAAGAGAAAAGAATCACTTCATCTGACGTTTAAAGTGAATAAAATAGCCTTGACAGCTCCTTACTGGTGTTTCACAACTGCTGTCTGAAGAGCCTTGTTCTCTCCCCAAACTTGTGTGGTAGTTTTTCTACGTCCTATGAGTAACGTTAGTTGAGGTGCACGGTGGATCAAACCACTGTGAGGCAAGGGGGGAGGGAGGACTCAAAATGTTTCTAAACTTAAAACGCATTTTTTGTCCCGTTTGCGTTTGTATTGTTTTACTACTTACACATTTATTTTAAGTATATATTGTTATATTATTTACAATACTCAGCATGGTTTTTAGGGGGGGACAGCCCTCAGATTGGGGGGGGTCCTGTCCCCCGTCCCCCCCGCGATTTACGCCCCTGCAGTCACAATGTTTTTGCATAAACAAGAGCCTAATTTTGGATTCCCAAGAAAGATTTTACGTAGTTTAGAAAGACATCATGATGAGTAAATCTTAACAGTATAACAGTATTTTAATTTTCGGTGAATCCATTAAGCTATGTTTTTAAATTAAAATGTTATTTTTTTCAAGCCACACCCAGTTTTTAGCTAAGTAGGGAGTGTGTGTCTGCTTTTCATCGATAATTAAGTATATACAAATTAGTAGATTAAATGTGAGGGTGAAACAAACAGGGGTTTTGGCATCCCCGGCCAGGCTAGGATTTAACACAGCATTTTCTCAGAATATTAAATAGATGACAAAATGTCTCACAGACAGGAAAATGGCATGCATTTACATAAACAAATGCAGAAGCCATCGGCCTTCAAACATCACGGTTAATGAATGAAAAATACATAATGCTCTGTATTTATGTCGGTAGAGTTTAGATGGGATCTTAAGAAGAAAATAGCCAAACACTAACCCTCCAGCAGGACTGTCTCCGGTGTTTGCCATTGGTGTAGCCGTGGCTGTGTTGGTCTCCCAGCGTCAGAGAGACAAAGTCCTTCCTCTGTGGCGAGTACATCTCTAACACAGCCCACCACTCAAACACACTGAATCAAATAGGTGAGAGGGGTGGGGTGGTGGGGGGGGGGGGAAGAGAGAGACAAGAATGACTCCGATATCAAGTGATTTTCCCACAAATTACTATTCGTAACATGAGCTGAGCACATGAAGGTCTGTTGCTCCAGCGATGCTTGCAGGTCCCTGAGGAGAATCAAGGTGTAAAACACAGATCTGTTCACAAGATTACTTGATACCAGACTAAATCTGAAGTAAAACGAGGCATGGGGTGGCACATCTGATCTGAGATCAACACCATGGGACAGGACTGTTCACCTCATTGTCCCAGGGCCATGAGAGCCACGTAAAAGGGGATTAGGAACATTAGCCTAAATCCATCTGGTTTCTATCATACCAAACTCGGCTTATTGGATAGAATAGATTTACAAAAACACTGGCCTGCTAAGATGACACACATACTTTATGCTGCTGGACAGGAGAAGGTCGAATGTAGACAGTCCCAAAAGCAACTTACAAGTAAAATCATCTGTTTGAGTGTGTAATTTAAGTGTGAAGGTGAACATGAAAGGTCAGTTCAGTTTTGAGACAACGTTCCCACACTTTTCAACCATTTCCTTTACCTTACCCTCTTGTTTTTTATTACTGGATTTGAATATTCCTTTTAAATAGCATGCAAATGAAAACAGATTTGAATTTTATATCCACCCAAATAGATTTCCCATCATTTTTTATTTTCTGAAACATATAGCTTTACAATGTCCTTCTTTCCTTGATATTTTTTACTTTTTAAACCTGTGAATACTTGTTCCTAGGTCAGCCATATGTAATTTTACTGCGATAACATTTGGCAGCATGTCCTGAGGGTACCTGAGAGACATTTGGGTCATATGTAATACGTTGATATTGCATTTTTGATAATACTGTATCAAAAATGAACCATTATTGTAGTTGAACACTAGTTTTGCTACACTAACCATAGTTTAACCATGGTATTTGTAGTAAAACTGGGGTTATGGTACCTGCCAATAACATGGTTACTGCATTTCTACTATAATAAAACCATGGCTATTTTTACGCGCCCCTATTAAAGATATAAGGACTTGTATTGCAGGTAATTCTACTTATGACTTTTCTTAAAATCATCATCAGACAAATTAAAAATACTTGAGAATATGGTGTCACGTGCATGTACTTGTTATATTTATTTTACATTTAATTCATTACTGCAAACGCTTTGGCAATACAAATGTAGTATTTGTTACAACATTAAAGCACATTGACATAGAAAGAGAAACAATGCATTTAATCTTTATCAACCGTTAACCCATCTGCTCAGGTCTAACTGGCCTCCACACGCATCTCTGTTTTACCTTTCTCTGGACAACTCGCTGATCCTGGTTAGAAAGAGGATCTATATGCATGAAGAGGAGGTCACAGCCAATGCATCCCGTCCACTGTGCGTGTAGTATTAGTGTACACACTCAGTAGGTGACAGCAGGAGTGGCTATCAGATCTCTATCTCTCCTCCATCACGCTGCTCTCATACAAACCGCGTATTACTCCCATAAAACGCTAATTTATGCTAACATATAGTCTAATCGTAATGAGTCAATCTGTCTAAAAATGAGCGTGACCGCTATTAGTCAAACAGCTGTGCAGGACAATGTTTATGTGACAGCTCCTTACTGTATCACGTGATCCTCGTGCACACGCGTCATTCGTTCGGGCTCCGCCCAGTTTTATTAACACGTTCATGACCTTACACAGTTTGCCCTTTCAGACAGATTTCACTCAACAATGAAGTTAACATAATGTTTGTGTTTTTTTTTTTTACTTTAAATAGATGATGCTTGATTATTAATTAAATTGTAATGTTACCACAAATAAATACTACATTTGGGAATTAACAGAACTAATCATTAACTGCATGTATAACACGTGTATTAATGCTTGTTAATGTTCATTTCAACATTTACTAAAACTTTATTAAAATCTTTAACTAATATAGTAACAAATGTACTGCTAATGGTTAGTTCATACATTAACCAATGTTAACTAATGAAACCTTATTGTAAAGTGTTACCAATTATCCTAATATATAATTACTCCATAAATAAAATGCAATAATATACTGAATAGTATGTAGTAATATTGTAAATGATGTATTTTGATACACTTAAATATAAGAGTTTAATTGTCTTTTAAGTAGGCTACTGTAAATAAGCATATAATAAGTAGATTTTATTTCATTTTTTTAAAAGTGAGTGAAATGACGTGTGGCCAAGTATGGTGACCCATACTTGGAATTTGTGCTCTGCATTTAACTAATCCAAGTGCACACACACAGTAGTGAACACACACACACACCCAGAGCAGTGGGCAGCCATATTGCTGCGGTGCCCGGGGAGCAGTTAGGGGTTCGGTGCCTTGCTCAAGTCGTGGTATTGAGGGTGGAGGAGAGCGTTGGTTATTCACTCCCCCCACCAACAATTCCTACCGGACCTGAGACTCGAACCTGCAACCTTTGGGTTACAAGTTCGACTCTCTAACCATTAGGCCACGACTGCCCCTATGCCCCATGATATTTATATATTAGGATGACTATGTCAGGATGCAATCTGACATTTTCCGTTGCATTGCCATGACCAGATCTGAACATTATTAAACTATTATGGCAAGTTCAGGCATACGGTGTGCAAGAGATTTCCCACTTCATCCCATTCCACACAGATTTATGGATGTTACCGACTGATTTTAGAAAATAATTACAGACAAAAGACGATACTTAGCTCATTAGCATGCTTGTTTGAATAGGGAAAAACACAACTTCACAAAAAACATTTAAGAAACGTTCGTGTTTCAAACAACAGTACAGATTTGTTCAACACGGTTTAAATGATACATTATTAATGCGCTAGTTATAGCTGATACTCAAAACAGATGACCCGCATGTGATTCCAAAGTCACCACAAATACATAGAAAACACAATATACATTACAAAATGTAATTAAAGCACCTGTGCCTAAATTCAATGTGGTTTAAAATGTGCTTTGAGTTTGAAGCAATGCTGAATGATACTTGAATCTGGCTCGTTCGATTATTCTCAACCTATTTTACCAATATCATTTGTGTATTTTCTTACATTTGTCATATTTGTTAACGTAAGTGATCCCTGAGACCTACATACAGTACATGTGAACTAAAGGACACTGTATCTCTATGACTTGTTTCATGTGCATTGAATTTCAGTCTCACACCCATAAGGCACATTAGATCACACGCATGTATTTGCTGCGGTTAGTATTCTTCTTCTCTTTTTGAAACAACTATTACTGCTGTATCGTAAATATTAGCATCCATACATCACCTAAGCACATATTTGAACAATATTCAAACAAGAAACCAAACCATGACATGAACAGAGAAAACAGAAAGGTAGCACAGACTTCCTGATATTCAAACCTCATGGGAAGGTTAGCGGTGTCCTCACTGGGACTCTTTGTTTATATCAGTCCTAAAATTCAAGTTAGACACTTAGATGAGAGGGGGGGCGGGGTGTCATTTATACACTCCAAGTATGCACTTATATTGCCTTATAACACAAAGTCTTATAATAATTAATGGTTAATCCATGGTAACCATTTGCACATGGTTAAGTAGTATACAGCTGAAACTTGGACCATGCAACCACATAGTGGTCACGTCAGAACCCTGTCAATACACTTGATGCGATCCAAGCTTCATCTACAACGTTATTACAAGACCAGCTAGTGATTAAAACATTGCTAAATCAAATAAAATTAGGTATAAAGCAGTACATCAATTACAAAGCCATAAGTCCCTGTAAACAAAAAAAAAAGGATATTGTCCATTTCCGGCAGCACCAGGAAAGACAGGACACTGTCACTGTCTAAAGGACTTTGTAGAGTATTTCCTTTCCCACAAGCCGTAGATGCCACATGCTTCTTCAGTGTGTTCTGTTTTCTTCTCTTTGTTGCTTGTATTTCGGGGAAAACACACGGGATGTAACGTTATCATTCAGTGTCTCTAGCTGAAGCACACAGGGCCGATCGTGAAGCCAAACTCGTGACTGCTGTTCCCAAAGATTCCTATGTCATGTAGAGGAAGCAGGTCCATGTCCTCGAACTGAAACACAGACTCACGGGGTCCGGGATCCACTTCCTTTGCAGACTGGTTCACCAAAACAAACATAAAGGGTTTTAAAAAGGTTGCTGTTAAAGGTGAAGTGTGTAAATTCTGCCACAAAATAAACTCTGTTTCCACTGGTCAGTCAAACAGAGTGTCACAACTTTTCTACTTAGATGTCATTGGATATTCAAATTAAAATTATCATTTTAAAATGATTTAAGTCACTTAAAAAAATATTTTAATATAAAAAACGGTAGCACTTTATTTTACAGTCCTGTTCCCCATGCACATACTGTGTACTTATTATAGTAGGTAATTACAATAACTGGGTAATAACTAGGTACTAACACTGAACCTAACCTTAATCCATTGCCTTATGTTACCCAGTACTTTCTTAGGTAAGTACACGCAAGTGTGCACACTGTAAAATAAGTGCAAGTTTTTTGTTTACCTGCATGTTATGTGTACATTAATAGACATCAGAGAATCGTGCACATGCGAATGTGTTGTTAAATGATTTAAATATTAACTTCAAACCTCAGGGGGACGTCAAAGGGGTTCACCTGACGAAAATCCCTAATGTAAACCAATAGCAAGCTTACATTCAGGTCAGGCTTTCTACACCTACTTTTCCCAATCCAATCAATTCTCAAAGGATAAAATCAAAACCAGCCCTACATTTTTGTCTTGTTTCCACAAAAGTATTAAGCAGCACAACCTGTTCCAACATTGATGACAATAAGAAATGGTTCTTGAGCACCAAATCAGCACATTAGAATGATTTCTGAAGGATCATGTGACACTGAAGACTGGTGTAATGATGCTGAAAATTCAGCTTTATTGGCACAGAAATAACATTTTAAAATATATTATTTTAAAAATGTAATAATGTTTTACAATAATACTGTATTTTTGATAAAATAAATGCAGCTTTGGTGAACCTAAGAGACTTCTTTCAAAAACATTTAAAAAAATGATAGACTTTTGGGGCCGTATTCACAAAACATCTTAAGGCTAAAAGTAGCTCCTAACTTGTCGATTTAGGAGAAACTCATGTCAGTCCTAGGACTTTTAGGACTCCTACATTTTTGCTCTAAGAGTATTTCACAAAGCATTTTAGCACTAAAACTAGCTCCTAAATCCATGAAACGCTAGGAGTAGTCAAGAGGACTCCTAAGTCACTAAGACCAAATCACTAAACAATCCTACTGGCTGTTGCCGCAATCCGCCCAAAGACACTATACAACATTGAGGCAATAGTGATAATAAATGTATCTTTAATAAAAAAAAAATGTCAGATTACCTGTGGCAGTTGTTTTTACGAGTTCACACTTACAAATGATCGAATAGAGTACAAAAATATAAGCATATTAGGTGCACTGTCCGAGGGGATCGAGGGCTCCGAGCTTGGAATTTAGCCCAAACCCAGAGTTCTGCCCCGCATTGCATACCGTGAGTGAGGAACGGGGTGGCAGAGGGATGCAGAAAACTGTCGAGGTAACTACCGGTAGGTGAGTTGGCTCTCGGCGTTGTATATATTAGATAGACCATTTGAACATTCTCCTCACAAACTTTGTTTTTAAAACATAATTTTTGCTTGAATTCTGCAATCTCTCGAAAGGCAGACATGTAAGAGGCTGACAATTAGCTGAACATATACTAGTTTAATTTGTGACACGTGGCCTACTTTTTAAAATCTTTATTTGAATATGGCAACATTCTTACTTTAAACATTGAGCTTGAGCTTTTGATATATAAAAGGTCATGGTAATATAAGAATATCCTGTAAGTTTCAGAGCTGAAAACGTCCTTGTTAGTAAAAAAAAAAAAGCTTTTATTGCCACCATGCACAGAAAACGAGAGCTCTCAGAATATGCGGATCTCTTACGTAATAGGACATAGACGCCGCCTCTACAGATAAATATGCTTCTGTAGCCCCGTCCACCGACTCATGAGCTAAGGATCGCACTACCAAGCTATAAACATGGCGTTGCAGTCCCTGCATAAGCTTCCTTCTGAACACACACTTATGTGAGGCTAAAACATGTTTTTTATATGTGTTAGTTTTGCATAACATTACAGATTGTTTGAAATCTATTGATTACATACCTTAGCACGCTGTCACAGGGTGGAGAAGGTGTTATTGGTTCACTCGTGATCGGACTTGTAACGTTATGGGCCAGGCGCGAGTGTGTGTCTCCGCGTCCGTGCGAGTGTGTGTCCTCGCGACGCGAGTGAGTGCAGTGTTGGGGAAGCTACTCTGAAACTGTAGTTTGACAAGCTACAAGCTACTTATAAATTAAAGTAGTTAAACTTCAGTCAAGATACCCTTCTGAAAAAGTAGTTAGATACACTAAAAGTTACTACCAAAATGTAGCTAGCTACATCGAAACTACTTAGAATTTTTTTTTCAGTTATTTACAAATAACTGAATAATCGTTAATTAAGAATGTTTTAAGTTAAATGTTTGGGGTTTAAAACAACACAATGCAATACAATAATGATAAGAGTAAAGTTTTATTTTGTAAACTATCCAAATATACAATAATGTAGTCTAGATCTCGAACTGACTGTGAAAGTGCAAAATCGCTACAAATGTCATGTCACATCAATGCAAGAACAAAATATAAGCAACACAGGAGTAGACAAAAATGCTTGTAAACTCACAGCAAGTTCAGTGATGCATCATACGGTGTGTGTGCGCGTGTGCATATGCGCAGAGCCGCTCCGAGATGCGAAGTATGCGCTGCTTGCGTGAACATTGTGGAATTCATTCTGAAACCTGCGCGACCCATTTAATTTGATCAGATCCTTTGTCGTGGGATAAGTGCACTAAACTATATCGCAATATTGTTTTCTGTTCAATCGACAGATGCTTTGCCAGTGCAATGATTTATAAAGAATAAATGGTTCTTTATAAAACTGGTGGGACAGATTAAACTATGGCGGAGATATAGATATAGATAGCAAGATAATCATGCATTTCACCTGTATGTGTTTGAAGTCTTCGATGCAGACAGCATTTTAATATTTTGTTGGTCGGCTATAAATCAAGTGTAACCTTTACTAGTCGATTTGTGTAAAGTTATCAACCCACTCCTGTACGTCCTTTACATAATCATCAGACGATCTCTTCTCTGTGAACTTTAAAGCCGCAAGATGCGCGATGAAACAATAGATGGCGGTAACGCGCGATTTTAGTATGTGATCAAATAAGAAGAAAACACTGTGCTGCTTCAATGCATTGCAGGCTCGTCAAAACACAAAACGGAATGTTGGTTGCGCTACACCGCTACTTGCTGGAAAAAGTAGTTAGCTACTGGAAAAGCTACATTGTTTTAAAATCAACTGAGCTACTGACAAGCTACTGAAAACGTCTCGTTTACGTATGTAACCCTCGTTCCCTGAAGGAGGGAACGGAGACGTACGTCGGAACTGACCGACGAATTGGGATCCCAATTCCAATTCGTCGGTCAGTTCCGACGTACGTTGAACGTGACCGACTGAAAGGGAACGTCTCGGTTACGTATGTAACCCTCGTTCCCTGAAGGAGGGAACGGAGACGTACGTCGGAACTGACCGACGAATTGGGATCCCAATTCCAATTCGTCGGTCAGTTCCGACGTACGTCGAACGTGACCGACTGAAAGGGAAATGTAGTTAAGTTAGTAGCGTCGCTACTTGTAGTTAACTACTCCCCAACACTGAGTGAGTGAGTGAGTGTCTGCGAGAGTGTGTGTGTGATTTAATCATTGTGTTTGTTTGATATTTTGCGAGTCCTCCAAGCATTTCCCCAGACAATACCCATATGGACTGATGGTAGATGAAGCTCATTAAATATGCAAATCTTATCCAATCCTAGCCGTGGGCGTTTACTTCCAAGTGTTCAGTGCGGCACACCCATCAAATCCGAGTGCTTTTCAGAGAGCCTCAAAACCAAGTCAGAAAATAGCCTATTACTTGTTCATTATGATGTTTTTGAATGTAAAAACCACACAAACGTCATAAGTTGACCTCAGACAACTGTATAAATTTTTTTTAAAAAGCCAGTTCATGACACCTTTAAATCACTGACAGAGACCCCTTCCCTATCAGCCAATCACTGTGATCATAGTTAGTAAGCATGATGACATCATCGAGGTCAACCTTGCCCTTACTCTTAGCTTAAGACTCCTCTCTATTCCTTAGTAAAAGTTGCTCCCAGTAGCTTTGTGAATAGGTTTTAAGAGAAAACTCGTAACTGAGAACTTTTACTGCCATTTAGGAGAACTCTTAGTGGTAAGATGAAATGTTTTGTGAATACGGCCCCTGGACATTAGTATACAATACAGCTAAATAAATTGATTCACTACTGCAATGAATGATTCTTCAAAATATTCACCTGCGTTAATGTGATAAAACTGATTATATTCGCTTATTTTATCACCAGTGCTGTTAGACACCACGTACCACACAATCCTGTAATGCTCCTAAATAGCTCTGCTTCACGGCGTTTGTGAGGAACTGGACCTGTCTCTGTGTCTGGCCCAGTCGGTGTCCAGGGTAACAGGAGTACGTCACTCTCTGTTCTGCTCTGTTGCTCTGGAGTCGTAGGAACCGTAGCTGAACCACACTGAGGGCTGGATACTCAAACTGACCAAAGATGAACAGATGGGTTTTGAGGATAAAATTGAAGGACACAGACACTTCACTGTGTACAACAACAGGGCTTAAAACTGAACATAAAAGAGCAATCATTTTAGGGATAATAAGAACAACATTAATAGCGGCTATTAACCTGGACAGTAAATTAAAGATGTTAAAGCATTAAAAGAACTGTCTTCATTTAATCAGCATTACATCACTCAACTTTCTTTATTTTATTATTTTTATTTTATTTTAATATTTTATTTTAGCCAATTTTAGGCCAAGTCGAGAGTCTGTAAGTCAAACTTTAAAGTAAAACTTTTCACAGACTGATAGTACTACTTACTTTAAAACCTCCCTCCAGTGAACTTATCCAGTAGAACCTGCTGTTATTCCCCAAGTCATTCAGCCAAGTCCTTATGGGCAGCTGTGGAAATTGAAAGAGCAATAATAACATTTTGATGTTTTTTGACAAAAGAGATACACAGTAGTGAGGTGTTAGGTAGAACATTACGTGTGCATCTCTGGGGTGAAGGCAGGTCTCTGCTCCTGAGTCTGAGAAGTTACAGTAGGCCAAAAGAGCATCTAAAGGACTGCCCTGGTTTGGGTCAATGTAGTAGAAACCTGAAACAGTTGCAAATGTAGTATTTATGACTTTTGTAACTTACAGTATCCTTCATAGTACACAGACACTCCTTACTACTTATTTTAGTAAAGCAGCTGAATTAACTGAACATTGGATGTGGTAAATAACATTTTGGACCTCATTTGCACCTCTCTTTAGTGCTGCTGATGAAATATTTGATTTATCCCATAGAAAACTATTGTAGAAGTAGTTTGAATACAATAAAATCCAGATGTGTTTTGAAGGCCTCATGGTCTACATGACTGTGAGAGATGTCACACGGGAAAGAATGGGATTTTAGCTGAAGTTGACTGCGGTTGGCATCTGCACTGATACCAAGTTGCTCTTTTGGTTCACATGGCCTTCAACATGTTCTCTTGATAAAAATAATGAGGCAAAAACACTGAATAATCACTTTGTGGGACAATCAAAATATGTTTTTGACTAGTTGGCAGCCAATTAATGAAGTAACTGCGCCAAAAGCGTTGGGGAGATTCCAGGAAGAGAAAAGGGAGGAGAGCACCTGCAAATGAGATCAGTAGTTAAAGCTGTAAAAAGTGTGAGTTGCGAGTGAGATGGTCGGATGTCCTGCAGGCATCTCTGCTATGTTGCTTTGTCCAATAAAGTCGAACTCTGCATCTTCTTGAGCATTACTTTTGCAAGATTGAGAAGACTTTTCTCCACGACACCGTATACTTGTTGTATTACCAGAGATGGTACTGAGTGTGTGCATTTCAAAAGATTTTAAGGGTGCTTTAACACAAGAACTTTGGTGCACACCCGGGTTTGTTTGACGCCAGAGTTCGGTTCGTTTGGATGATGTGAATGCGGTCTTCCGAACTCGGATGTGCACCTGCGAACCGTACCCGAGTTCGCTTAAAAAGGGTGGTCTGGGGTTCGGTTCATGTGAACTCCGGTACGGTTCGCTGCTGATGTGAATGCAATCGTACTAAATCGTGGAAGTGAACCGCTATTAATGATGTATGATTTGATAAAAATGTGTGTTTGTGTGAGTTTCACTCATTTTCCTGGCGAGCGTGACTGATGTACTGCAAGCAAAGAGCTGTAAATCTAATTTCTGCTCGCCTTCAGCATTCTTTAGAGCATTTGCAGTACATTTGCGGCAGATAGACAGGGTTCCTACAGGTTTCTTCAAGTTAAATTCAAGTTAAGACCTTTTTAAGACCATTTACATAAAAAAATGAATACCTATTTCGCACTTCACAGACTTCGCAGGTCTGTGTTGTGTTGTGTTGTGTTGCAGTCTATGGTTGTGGTGCTGTAGCGCGTGATCTTCATTTACTGAAGGCATCATGTGTTCGCAGTATTTTGTACTGTCAAGTCAACTTTATTTATATAGCGCTTTTAACAATGCAGATTGTTTCAAAGCAGCTTTACAGTGTTAAACAGGAAAATAATGCAGCATAATTTTATTCAGCCGTGTAGCCATTCTGGAGAAAATGGTGATGTCATCAGTTCATTTTAATTATCATACAGTGACAGTGTGGGCTTTAGATCAGAAATTAGATCAGTAATTTAGTTTATATGGTTAATTTAGTTTAATAATTGGATTTATTTCGATGTTTAGTTGAAAAATTTAGTGTCCCCACTTTAGTGTTTACTGTGACCCGGGGCTGCATTGCGTTCTCCATTATTAGTTCTGCCACTCTTTATTTATACTACGTTATTTGATCAAAATAATCGTGGTTGACAAATTAAACTTTTGAGGAAAAATACAATACGGAGAAGTTACATACAGCACAATTTTTAAGACCCAGACATCAAAATTCAAGACTTTTTAAAGTCTTTTTAAGGTATTATTTCCAAATTAATAAATTCAATGCTTTTAAGGCTTTTTAAGACCCCGCGGGAACCCTGGATAGACGCAAGTGCCATTACGTACTGAAGCTTTGGTTACAAAACCAACGGTTCAAAAACAAAAATATAAAAGTGAGGTGAGCAACGTTATACATTTCGCCGCCTTCACGCGCGCTGTCGTTACTAAGCAACCAGGTAAACAGCTGCTGCTATGATGACGCAAACAAACCCTGGTTCGGACTCAAATAATATAATATGAACACAGTCCAGCGGGGGCAGGGGGAGCAATCGACCCGAGTGTAAAAGCACCCTAAAACTCCATAAACACAACCACTTTTTCAGAGAAAAACTGTAATGCAGAGATTTATAAAAGACAGCACAAAGGAGAACATGAACAAACAGATAAATGTCTTTGAAAGATAGGAAAAGGTGAAAGAAAGAGGTAGGGCTCTGACCGCTGGTGTAGTTGGGATGGCACAGCCACAGCTCCAGACAGGTAGAGGCTGGGTGCTGCTTGCTGCCGTCCGGAGGGTCCACCAGCAGCTGGAGGTCATGGTACAGAGAGTCCAGCAGTGTCTGAATCAGAGGGTAATTGGGCTTGTCTGAACTGTACATCAGGTCCTATTGGAGATGAAAAAGTAAGACAAAGAGATTTACTATGTATTTTATTGTAATTTATTTGATTATATTAATACAAAATACGATATTACCTTATTCAAATTTTAAATAAAACATTATTTAGATAATTGTCTGAATCATGAAAATAAAAAAGATAAATGACTGAAAACAAAGATAAAATGGGCCTTGTTCTTAGAAAAAAAAAAAAAAATCTATTTTTAAAATGTAGAAAAATCACAAAAAACATGAAAGCAGATTTTTTACAAATACACATTTCTAGGTGGCTAGGAATATCTTGTTTGGCAATGCGTCTCTGTCTGAATACTCCAATTTAAAGGGATAGTTCACCCAAAAATGAAAATTGCCCCATGATTTACTCACCCTCAAGCCATCCTAGGTGTATGACATTCTTCTTTCAGACGAATACAATCTGAGTTATATAAAAAAATGTCCTGGCTCTTCCAAGCTTTATAATGGCAGTGAATGGCAGCCCCAAAATTGAAGCCCAAAAAAGTGCATCCATCCATTCAGGGGCGCCGTATAGGGGGACAATTGGGCCCCAACAAATAGGTAAAAACGAATTAAAATGTTGTATTATATTATACACTATATAAACCACCATTAAGTATATTTCAAATAATAATAAAATGAATGATGTCTTCGATTTGACTTATTTTGGCAATAAAAGTTAAATATCCCCATTGACCAAAAAGTAAACAACCATATTGACCGACCGCCCCCCTGTACCTGCATGAAATGGTTTGGTCCTGCCTTAGCGCACTCATCAGTAGCTGCGTTTCCATTACAGATTTGCACAACACTTTTGCGATATTTTCTAAAAGTCGATCAAAAATATTACGAAATGATGGCGTTTCCATTAAAAAGTCATTCCAAAAATTATGCCATGTATGTTGTTAGGTTTATATCCCAGCCACCACACGCCATTATTATTAACAAAATATATTTTTGAAATGAAGATAGCGTTTGGAGTGGAGTGCAAAATAATCCGTTCCCTGAGTCCACGGCCTTTGCTGTTATTGTGATTCTACACAAATAAAAGTAGACAGTTTATAGTTTATAATTATATCTTGCACTTTTCTGTATGGCTAAAAATGATGGAATATTGTGAGTTTTTTCCACTGTCATAAAGGAAAAAATCCATTAGAAGGCGCCAACGACTTTGTCGGCCATGGGTTAAAGAAAACGCAGCCTATTTAGTTTCATAGTTAGACTATGTTTAAATAGTATTATTATTTTAATTTCATATGTTGATTATGAAAAGTGAGCAGGCTATGTCTGGGGACATGGACTTTGAGCATGTATTTCATTTCATTTTGTTTCCTATGAAGTCTTTCTTTAAAATTAATTGCGTTTTGTATAAATTTTATCTTAATTTTAATCAATGTTTCATAAACTAATTGACTGGATTTAATAAACAATTAGGAAATATAGCAGTCAATATAATCGTGACATGGAGCGACATTAATAGCATTGCATGTGAACTGGAGCGCGTCTCACAGACACGAAAAATATGTTGCTTGAAATGTCTACTTTTAAACGAAACAATTCAAAATGAAAAGAAATAGGCTACTCTCTGATTATGTAATAAAATGTGCATTTCTCTCTTGGCGCGTCCACTACTGCGGAGATGGCGAGTCAGCACCGTCAGCCGACATGACACTCTAGAGTTTATTAATAAACATTTAAAATGTCTCCTTGCTATTTTTGACACATTCATAATCAATACTTTTACCGGTTCTTTGTGGCAAGCTTAATGCGTGCGCTTGAGTGGGGATAATAATAGCCTATTATATCGGTAGCATAGCAAAGGCCTACCCATTACGGTAATATATTAATATATTAGCCTACGTAAACGCTCGGGTTTAGTTAGTCAACAAATGGCTTAAATGAACAACTAGGCCTACTATTATATATATATAACTTTAAACCTACTTATTTCACATATTTTTGAACCAATGTCACAATGTGCATTCTGGGATGAGCGAGCAGCGCTGAGCGGAATGAGCAAGCTCGAGGTCAGTATTAGATTTTGGATAGCTAGCTTGGCTTGTATGTTTGGTGCGGAATGGGTGTCCTGGGGGGGGGCCAAACCTCATATTCTTTCATAGGGCCCAAAATCGCTAGCGGTACCCCTGCATCCATTATAAAGGTTATCCACACGGATTTAATAAAGGCCTTCTGAAGCAAATCTGTGGGTTTTTAAGTAAGAAATATATCCATATTTAATATGTTATAAAGTAAAATATCTAGCTTCCGGTGGACTGCCTTCCGTATTCAACCTATGAAAAAAAGCGCAACCGGCGCATCGATGACGTCATAAGTAGCGCAAGCGTTTTGAACTGTGAGAGGCGTTACACTTTAACCTAAGTTGAATACAGAAGGTGGTCTGGCGAAAGCTAGATATTTTACTTCATAAAGGTTTAAATATGGATATTTTTCTTACACAAATCTATCGAGTCACTTCAGAAGGCCACCTGGAGCCGTGTGATTACTTTTATAATGGATGGATGCACTTTTTTGGGCTTCCAAGTTTGGGCTGCCATTCACTGCCATTATAAAGCTTGGAATAGCCAGGACATTTTTTTTTTATATAACTCTGATTGTATTCATTTGAAAGAAGAATGTCTTATACACCTAGGATGGCTTGAGGGCGAGTACATAGGATAATTTTCATTTTTGGGTGAACTATCCCTTTAAGTACTTTTTCCGTTGTTCAGGATGTATGTAACATCATGCAAAATATGCTGAACTATACAGTGAACTATGTGGCATTTGCTAGTGCCGTATGAACAAGGCTTTAAAGGAATAGTTCACCCAAAAATGAAAATTACCCCTTGATTTACTCACCCACAAGCCATCCTAGGTGTACATGTCTTTATTCTTTCATACACCGTCTATATTTGTCTTACACAAACCCATCGATTCGCTTCAGTAGGCCTTTTTTAAAGGTCCCGTTCTTCGTGATCCCATTGTTCAAACTTTAGTTAGTGTGTAGTGTTGCTGTTAGAGCATAAATAATACCTGTAAAATTATAAAGCTCAAAGTTCAATGCCAAGCGAGATATTTTATTTAACAGAAGTTCCCTTTCAAAGCCTACAGCGAACGGCCGGTTTGGACTACATCTTGGTACAGCCTGCTTTAATGACGTCAGTAGAACAGACTAACCTCCGGCCACAAGAATACGCGAAAAAGGGGGCGTGGTCTTGTTGCTCTCCCACGTGGAGAAGAGGAAGTGTTGCGTGGAGAAGACGAGGAAGTGTTGAGTGTGTTTGTCGCCATGTCGTCGAGACGCTGTTATTTTCATCCCAGAGTCAAATCACTTTTGTTTGGCTTTCACAGGGATGCTGTACCTAGACATCATTGAGCGCATACATCTCCCCGTTAAGAGGCGTGACCTTTCCGTGCAACGTGCGCTAAGCTGCGGTCAAATCACAACACGGGAACCGCTGGCACAATCAGAACTCGTTACATATTTCTGAAGGAGGGACTTCATAGAGCAAGGAACTCATCAGCCCGTTTTTAGGACAGTGAAAACAGCGGTATACAGATAAGTAAATTGTGTGAAAAATACTGTTTTTTTACACGCGAAACATGAACACATGTTATATTGCACACTGTAAACACAATCAAAGCTAAACGAAGAACGGGACCTTTAACCCCCTGGAGCCGTGTGGAGTACGTTTATGATGTATGGATGCACTTTTTTGGGCTTCAAAATTTCGTCCTCAATTCACTGCCATTATAAAGCTTGGAAGAGCCTGGACATTTTTTTATATAACTGAGGCTGTGTTAGTCTGAAAAAATAAAGTCATATACACATGGGATGCTTGAGGGTGAGTAAATCATGGGGTAATTTGTTTTTGGGTGAACTATCCCTTTGCTATTAAATGATCAGGAATGCATTTAAGAGAAAAGCGCCAGTACGTTTTTAAACAACTTGCCTTGATCTCAGTCATGGTCAGGTTCACAGTATTACCAGCAGGTCCTGCTGGCCCTGGTGGACCCTAAAATAATCAAACAAACATAGTAATAGTTTCTGTTATCAAAACTGTTTTCATATTGTTAAAACACTGTAAAGAGTATCTGGCAACTTACCGGCAAGCCCCTTCTTCCAATGGGGCCAGGATGACCCTGAAATCCCTTAGGTCCCTAAAATTAAAAATGACAAGAGATATTCAACTGATATACAAAACTTAACATGTTTAATTTAACATATACTGTAATTAAATGTATAAAAATGTATGTAAAAAATATTTTATGTATTTTTACGTTGTTTAATCTGGAACATTGCCTTTTAACCTGATGACTAAAGAAAGCTTTGGAAATTACATTTCATACCTTGTCTCCAAACAAGCCCTGCAGGGTGGAGGAGATAAAAGAGAAAGAAATTATAAATGATATTCACGCTTATCCAGGGGGGGGAAAGGAAAAATGCAATAAAGCACTTCACTGTCCTTGCTTGTGTCATTAAAAATGAAGTAACCATGTTTCCATATCTTGAAAGGACAGAGCTAATGCAAATGCATCTGAATCAGATGTGTTAATACAAATTGGGCTACGGTTTAAAAAGGCACAGTTTGCTATTAGTTTAAATGCAGAAACACAAAAAAAAAAACATTCACCGGTAGTCCAGGTATTCCAGGTGTACCTCTAGGCCCAGCAGGACCAATATTGCCCTTTAGGAAAAGTATATGCATTTCATAATTAGTTATGTAGCAGTTGCTTTTAAACAAAGCAACTTAAAAATGAGGGGAAAAGAGATGAGAGATATTTAAGAATAATGCATGACCTGTACATGTATTATATTAAAAACTAAAAGATTTTTGTGTTCTCAAGATGTTTTGATTCTTACCTGATCCCCCTTTGGTCCTGGGGGTCCGGGAGGACCAAGAGGCCCCAGACTCCCCTAAAGAGAACAAATAATTTTTTTATAAGAGAACTGAATGGGCTTTACTGGAGACTCATTGGATGTGCTTGTGATACAACATACCTTCAAGCCATCTCTCCCTGGTGGACCAAGAGGTCCTTGATCCCCTTTCTCACCCTATTATGGACAGGTTAAGGAATTAATATTAAGAATGCATTTCTAAGGTACAAAAAGAAACATGTCTGAGTATATTTTTAAAAGCACCTCTGCTCCTTTGACACCTTGCTCCCCAGGCTCTCCACTCACCCCTTGGATTCCCTGTCAAGCATCAAACATCTTAATATTCTCCTATTTTATTCATTCACACAATGTTATTTAATCCAATAGATGTGAAAGTTTTGAAATGGACTGTTCTGACCAGGAGTATCAATCTTACCATACTTCCCCCCCATCCAGGAAGTCCTTTCTCGCCTACATCTCCTCTCTCTCCCTATTAGACAAGGAGAAGCCAAGAAGGAAATGCCTAATGTGTCCAATTAAAGCCATGGGATTCAAGAATTAAGCTCGCCATATGTTTAAATGCCATGTTGATACAAACTCTGACCTTTTCTCCTCTTGGTCCTCTGGTCCCCCTCAACCCTGCCTTGCCTCTTTTACCCTTTAGATGTAAAAAATCAGTTAATCAATCATAATCACCACAATTTGATAAATGTTGGCCTGCATCATGACATAAATGTCTAAAATAACCTATAAGTATATTCATGCAAATAAATAATTATCACAAAACTTTGTCATTTACTTAGAGATTTGGAAACATTTAACAGAATCTAAGAAAGCACTAAAGGCATATTTGCGGGCATATCACATCTTACCCTCCGTCCAATGTGACCCATTTTTCCAGGTGCTCCATCTTTGCCCTGAGCTCCCTAAAAATGCATCAATAACCAAATTCAAATTTGAAATGAAATTGCAGATAAGAGTCCTGGGAAATCTGTATGCTTAAACACAGTTCTCATATCTGAGAGCAAGGACAAAAGCATAGAGGAAGAACTTTTATTTTAGATAGCAGACAGGGATTATTGATTAAGGCAGAGAAAAGAACATTGCGACCTTACCTTCTCTCCTTTAATGCCTTCTTTTCCTTCAGGTCCTGGGTTACCAATTCGTCCCTGCAACAATCAAAACTCATTAAAAGGTCTGATGATTAAGCAGCAGAGTTGAAACAAAGGCATAATTAAATTTGCTGTCTCTTTGCTGTAAATTAACACCTTTGTCTCACTGAGCACTGACCTGAGCTCCTGGTAGGCCTGGTGAACCCCTTTCCCCTGCCTCACCTTGTGGACCCTAAGGTAGTCGATTTGAATTGATTTAACCGGGTTAGTCAAACACATGTTTAGTATTTCTATATACAGCCAAGCCCCAAATGCCACACCAACTGAATGAACAACTTTTAAATGCAATATTCTGGGTTTTAAAGGTCTGTACCTCCAAACCAAGCAGTCCTGGTGGCCCTTGTATGCCTTGATACCCATCTGGCCCCTAAAGGGAAGAGATTGCTTCCTTTTGAACATGTTGTAGATTTATTGATGATCAATTTAAAGAAGCAATCATGAGTTTCCATCTCAGTGGAGTTCATTATAAGCTCACCTCCACCCCTGGTTCTCCTTTATCGCCTGTGTCTCCTTTCTCCCCTTCAGGCCCTGGGAGACCTTTAGGGCCCAAAGGAGCTTGGGGACCAACTGATCCAACACCACCCTGTAGGTTCAAGGTATGATCATGAATCAGTTACTCTGAGATAAAATACATTGATTGTTTCCCCTTGTTCATAAGAATAAGCTATCATCTGGGAGATGAAAATAAATATGAACAAATGATCTTTACCTGTGTGCCTGCTTTTCCTGTGTCACCTTGCACACCTCTGGGACCTGCAATTCCCTGAGGCACATCACATTTGAATAATGAGAACATAAATAAAGCAGCAAGACGTTTGACATTCAAAGCAATGTAAATAAGCAATGTTCCATGGTATGAGCTTTGCAGAATATATTAATATAGTAATGTATTTTTATTTCAAGTGGATCAGAACCTGAGGTCCAGCATCTCCTGGCTCACCAAGTATACCACTCGGCCCAACTTCTCCCTAAAAGAGACACTTAGTTTTAGACCATTAAAAAAAAAAATTATCCAAAGATGTTCTAAGTCAGGGTATTTTATATATATATATATGGAACACCTGTTTCTCATTAATGCAATTATCTAAGCCTCTTTTTCCTATTTGTAGTGGAGATGAGTGGTACCCGGTGGGGTCTTCTGCTGTTGTAGCCCATCCGCCTCAAGGTTGTGCGTGTTGTGGCTTCACAAATGCTTTGCTGCATATCTCGGTTGTAATGAGTGGTTCTTTTAGTCAAAGTTGCTCTTCTAACAGCTTGAATCAGTCGGCCCATTCTCCTCTGACCTCTAGCATCAACAAGGCATTTTCGCCCACAGGACTGCCGCATACTGGATGTTTTTCCCTTTTCACACCATTCTTTGTAAACCCTAGAAATGGTTGAGCATGAAAATCCCAGTAACTGAGCAGATTGTGAAATACGCAGACCGGCCCGTCTAGCACCAACAACCATGCCACGCTCAAAATTGCTTAAATCACCTTTCTTTCCCATTCTGACATTCAGTTTGGAGTTCGGGAGATTGTCTTGACCAGGACCACACCCCTAAATGCATTGAAGCAACTGCCATGTGATTGGTTGATTAGATAATTGCATTAATGAGAAATTGAACAGGTGTTCCTAATAATCCTTTAGGTGAATGTATATATGTATGTATATATATATATATATATATAAAATGCAATGTAGTGTTAGCTACATGTTATGTTTTGTGAAAAGTTGACAGTAGAGTAGCATGAGATAGGACACATATGTAAATTTAATACACAAACAGTATCTGCAAAAATTAACAACCTCATTTTTAAAGGGTGAAATTTTAGTTTAGTTACAACTACAATAATATATTGTAATATTTTGTGTATAATATTGTTTCTATATCTAGAATGGCTTTATGGTATTTAGTCTATAAACACATTTAATATACAAATGCACAAAACTGTGAGCTAATGACAAAATAATTCTGTAATTTGGCCTCTTACTCATTTAATACATGTCTACATTAATACAAATTTCTGACAAAATACCACTGTTACAATTAGTGTTACCACAGTAAATCCATGATAAATGTTGGTGAATTGTTGTTTGAAAAGTATTCTTTTCACTGGATCGTTGTGGCTCAGTATTTCTCCTGATTTGCACATTAGTGTTGTTGATTAATTCTGCGCTGTTTCAACTAAATTAAATCACTGAGATTTGCATCTTCTACCGGAGAGGAGACCTCTATGCCGAACTCAAACGCTTCTCACTGGCTGTGCCAGTGGTCATGTGATCGAGACACTCAGCAAGTAAACACATGTTCAGAGTCAGAGCTTGCGAGTTGTGCTGCGCACAAGCAGCACCGTTTCGTTACGCTTTTGGCGTGTTATGTTTCCCTGGCCTAAAATCTAGTACTGTCACCTTCTGTTAACATTTTTAAACTGCATGATTGTAAATTATGCGTGGCGGGCCGGACTTTGGACACCCCTGCTCTAAGTGAACAATCAAACATGGCACCTTGTTTCCTGGAGGTCCATCTGGCCCTACCAGCCCTGGATGGCCTGGTCCACCCTGAAATAAAAGAAAACAGGAACCGTGTATCAGTAACGACCATATCAAACAGGAATATAGGTGTCAATCATTCTCAGGTGAAACAGATCATAGAGTATGATGAACTGTAGTAAAATAGGATACTACACACCTCTACACCTTTCAGGCCAGCATATCCAATCCCACCCATGAGGCCTGACTCACCCTGACATAAAAACAGCAAATGATCACACACAAATGCAATAAAAAAATTCAGGATACCATGATGCATTTTAGATGGAAAAAGATACCATGAAAACATACCACACATCTTAGCGCTTTCCATTTAGGAAAAATATCTACCATTCAAAAGTTTGAGGTGAGTACGATTTTAAAGCTTCCAAAAGAAGCCTCTTATGGCTCAGAGGCTGCATTTATTTTATCAAATGTACAGTAACAAACACCACTAATATTGTGAAATATAATTACATTTTAAAATAAGTTTAATATATTTAAAATCGCAATTTATTCCTGTGATGGTGAAGCTGAAAAAAGCATTGAAATATTCTGATTTGGTGCTCAAGAAACATTTAATTTATTATCAAAGTTGAAAAAGTTTGTTTTAAACAGTTGTTTGCCGTTATTTGAAATAAAAACATTTTGTAATATAAATGTTACTGTCACTTTTGATCAATTTAATGCATCCTTTCTGAATAAAAATATATATATATATTTTTTTTAAACTTACCAATCCCAAATTTTTTAACATTGGTGTACATCAAATGATACGATAAACAGAGGAGATACTTAAAAAAACATGTCAGGGTAAATAAAATGTTATGCAAAGAAATACATAACGTGAAATGCTGATTTGCACTCACCTGCAGTCCAATTTGGCCCTTGGCTCCCTTGAACCCCTTCTCACCCTGCTCCCCCACGTCTCCCCATGGCCCCTCTAAACCAGTAAATCCTCGTGGCCCAATATCACCCTAAGGGGAAAAAAAAGAAATATAGTACAACAGCATTTTCCCTAGTGAAATGACACTATAGGTGTAAAAGATGAATGACCTTTTCTCCTTTAGGGCCGGGGTTGCCAGCAATGCCAAATGGACCAGCATCACCCTTCATCAGGAGAAAAACACCAATATTACTCTTTTGTAAGACAGTGAGACTGATATACTGACATATTTGAGACAGATGACTTTAGGGGTAAATTGCACAGTTGTGCCAACATCAAGAAATTAATGTCCACACCTCATTGCCTGCTGGGCCTGGTGGACCGATTGGACCTTTAGCACCTGGAGGACCAATGTCTCCTTTTGGTCCTTGAAGACCAAGCTTTCCGAAGGGGCCTCTGTCCCCCTGCCAATAGAAAATAAATGTTAAAAGATACAAGAAAAAATACTTTTGTCTATCATTTTATGCATATAATTTGACAATAAATTGTCACCTGACCTTATCACCTTTCCTTCCAGTAGGCCCCTCCAAACCCGCCAGACCAGTTGGACCCTACAGAGGTCAGAAAGCTTTCATCTTATCTCTGTTTCCACCAGTTTATTAAAGCTATAACCATTTGACACTGTGTCACAGTGATTTTACTCTGGTTCACTAAAACACCACATGGCTTAATGTTTTCGTTTGTTATTCTGTACTGAACATAAAGACTAAATAGTTTTTGCAATGCCAAACTAACCTGTGGCCCTTCCAGTCCGAGAGGCCCGTTGTCACCAGGAGGGCCCATCATTCCCTGTACATTTATAGCAACTTTTAGTGATTTCATAAGGAAACACAATTTGAGATACTTTAAATCTCTTAAATCACTTGAAATCACCTTTTCTCCTTTCATCCCATCAACACCTGGGACTCCATTTGCCCCCTGTGAACCCTGAAGAAAGATTTGCAACAATTTTATCGTGATGTCTTTCAACATCTTTCATATAGCAAAGCTTTTAAAATCCATCATCAAGTATGGTAGGGAGAATTATCACTTACTGGAATACCTGGGGGCCCGCTTGGCCCAGGTGCCCCTGGGGGTCCTTTACTTCCACTAGGTCCTGGTTTTCCAATGACCCCACTCACTCCCTGAAGTCCTGGAGGACCCTATATAGACAATCAATCAAAATCAAAAGTTTGAAAATGAACAGCCAAACATAGAAATAATGTAAATGAAAGAGCTGATTGTGTCCTCACACATGGCCCATCTGTTCCCTGATGCCCGGGATCTCCCTGACGGCCCTGCAGAGAGGTAACCCATAGTTTACAATTGAAGGAAATAAATTAAGCCTTTAAAATTTCAGCACTGCTTTATGACAAATCAAATGTCACTGAATGAGCAAGGTCAGGATCTTTTATTTTCTTTGAGAAGTGGTATATACCTGGGGTCCTGGCAGGCCTTTTTCTCCTACTGGACCAGAGGGACCCTAAAAAAAACACACATAAAGGTTAACAATATTAGTGCAAATGCAACACCACAACATGCAAATGGCAGTGTTACAGCAGTAGAAACTGAAATACATTTGTCCATAGAATGAAAGAAATTAAGGTAAAAGTAGCTGAAATATAAACTACAAATGATCTGCTTGATTTAGGATCCCAGTGTTTGTACTAGATCCATCACACACTTACTGGTGGCCCATGCTTCCCAGGTGGTCCAGCAGGCCCTCTTAAACCTGGCTCTCCCTATGAGAAAACAAATGTCTTCTTTTACATAAAATTACTTTAAAAAAAAAAAACAATGTGGCTTTGATCTAACCCAAAGTGAGCTGTCCACATGTTTAGTAATAATCAATAATCATAATCAAATTAATATAATCAAATTTAAAATAACAGCATAGTCTTCACTGTATAAATTAAATATAATTCATCTTTATTACAGCTACAAAAGTGATTTTCTCGTCGTATTTTGACATTTGATTAACATTAATGACACAGCAGGAACATTAGGCTGTGGTCACTTTAAGGCTGAATGCACGGATCCAATATAATTACACACATCCATTGTCTTTCTCAAATATTTACGTTCATGTAAGCCATAAGCAACTGTTTTTTAAAATTGCTTGAATGTTTAAACTGACAGGACCTAAAACACATGCAAGTGAAAACCTTTGCTCTATGATGCTTAAACTTTGCAATTAATCCAAGAATCACGTTTCGAACTGTGGTGCCTGGTCCGTACAGATTATATGATCCCTATACTTGACATTGCACATCCTGCGATATGACTGACTATCGCGAATGCGCACATCATGATATAGACGCTAAAACGATATCGTATAATTCAGTACTAAGAAATAATGGGCCTCATTCATGAAACACGAGCAGAACGAATTTGTGTGCAAATCGTTCGTAAAGCCGCTCCAATGTAAATTCTCAGATTCACAAAAATGTTTGTATTTTCAAAATGTTAGTTGGTACGAAAGAAATTTACACATGCTCCCTACCATGTGTAAATGGTGCGTAAAACATTTGAACGCTCTGTGTTCTAATCTTGGCAAACTTTTTTTTTCTAATTTTATGCACTATGTACCATGATAATATTTCAAGAGTTGATTTGCCCATTTTGTTTTGTTTTTTTAACTGTTCAAAGCTGGGTAATAGGACAGCTCATCACTGTCACTTTTTACCAGGCTGTCCAATCACAGTGGAGGAGGGGCGGGACAAAAACTACACCGACCAATCATCCCACTTGTACACTGACTGAACAACAATAATGGAAAAATAACAATAAAATTAATACTGCTTTTTACTGCATTTTTATATTCAGTAATATTCTTCAAAATGAGATACTAGTAACACATTATTGCCATGGATATTCTGTATCATAGCAACCAAAGTATCTCAGCTGGAAAAACACTGCCCTTGCAAAGCACCAGCTGGCCGTTTTCAGAAGAGCACCAGGCATTTTTTAGCTGGCTAAAAATGCTTTGATGGACACACGATAATTGAATATTTATTGCTAGGCATATGGCCAATTAGTCTCTAGCATGTATGCAAAATACTGGAGCCAAACCTGATATTCCACAGCGTTCTTGGCCACGTCATTTGCAGTTGTGTAATTATGCTGAATTTTCAGCAGCCATTACTCTAGTCTTTAGGGTCACATGATCATTCATAAATAATTCCATTCTAATATGCTTATATAGAGACATTTCTTGAAAACGGTTGAGCAGCTTAATGTTGTGTAAACCGTGATACATTTAATGATTCTTTTATAAAAAAGAAAGTTTAGAAAATAATTTATTTTAAATAAAAAAACGTTTGTAACATTATAAATGTCTTTACTGTGACTTTTGATCAATTTAAAGGGATGGTTCACCCAAAATCACTTACTCACCCTCAAGTTGTTCCAAACTTGTATGAGTTTCTTTCTTCTGTTGAACACAAAAGAAGATATTTTAAAGAATGTTGGTAATCAACCCATTGACTAGTAGGGGAAACAGAAAATACTATGGAAGTCAATGGGTGCCATCAACTGTCTGGTTTCCAACATTCTTTAAAATATCTTATTTTGTGTGTGTTCAACAGAAGAAATAAACATACAGGTTTGGAACAACTTGAGGGTGAGTAAATGATGACAGAATTTAAATTTTCCCTTTAATGTGTCCATGCTGAATAAAAGTATTCATTAAAAAAAAAAAAAAAAAAAAAAAAGTGTATCATGGTAGCTTAGCAGCATGTAAACTTTGTTCAAATTCATCTTTGAGGTTAGTCAAATCTCTTATGAGGAACATTGTTTGAGTGCAGCATATAAGTAACTGTTAATAGAGCTGCTGAGTGTTTCCAGTCATTTATAGGTTCCATTTTGGTTAGGATATTGCCTTATAGGTCAGCAGCCTATGCAGACTGTGAGGCAGACAGCTCACTACAGGTAAGAACGGAGCCTTTATCTGGGAAAGCTTTAACATTAAAACTGTAATGTACAACAGCATAATATAATGACATTGTGGTTAATGCGGGATAGTTAAAGTGCATTTTGTCTTTACTCTGTCTCCAGCATGGCCCGGTCTTCCTCTCATTCCCACATTTCCTAGAAAACCCTTAAAAGAATATGACAGAGTTAGGTGGCTATGCCAAAAATCAACCTCAAGTATAATTCTCCTCATCCCTATAAAGCCCTGTAGAGGGGTCACTTACATACATGCCAACAGGGCCCTGTGGTCCCTCCACTCCTGTCTTTCCAGCGAAACCCTGAGAAAAATAACCATACATACCAAAACATCATGAAAAATCAGCAGCTTGGTTACAATAGTTATTTGAGAGCAAACAAAAAAAATTGTAACATACCCTCTCTCCTGGTGGTCCTGGACTGCCCATGGGTCCCTCTCGTCCAGGCAGACCCTGCCATCGAAACACAAAATCATCAGTACAGATTTAACAATCCACAAACAGATCACAGAACAGTATTTTTATTTGTGTATTAAGCTGCTGAAGTGATCTTACAGACCTTAGTCAGGGTAGCGCCATATTAAATGTTTGAAAGGAATGAAAACGAGGTTGTGAGGAATAGAATACTGTTATTCTATACTGTTGTTTAATACCATACTGATTGTTCAGCTGATGAAATGTATTTTGAAAAAGTTAAGAGTTGTGGAAATTACACGATCTTAGACCTTTATGCAGTGCGTGCCACTGTAAAGACTGTACGTCTATCCCTCACAGCCTCGTAATCTGCGTTAAATTCAATATGGCATCTAACCTGACTTTGGGCCCTATCATACACCCGGCGCAATGTGACGCTAGGCGCGACACAAGTGTTTTTTACTAGTTTCAGCATCCAACGCCACGTTGTTTAAATAGCAAATGCACTCACGTCCATCTGTCTGCCCATGGGCGTGCTGGTCTGAAAACGAGGTGTGTTCAGGCGCATTGTTGGCGCGTTGCTATTTTAAGGCAACTAAAATCGACTGAGCTATTGACCAACAAAAAACTGGTCTAAAATTAATAGCTCAGTATTTTTTGTGTCTATATTTATGCGCCTCAAGGCGGATGCATAACGTGCATACACTCTGCTTATTACACAAACAGGGACACGCAGCAGCACACCAATTTTTTTTTTAATATTACATATAAAAGGATTCCTCTCTGGAGAAGCATTCAGTCTTTCTGCTCGCAAATTCTGCCATGTAAATAGTGAATCCGTCATGGTGCAAGCGCAACTGGCTTTTAAAGGGAATGGGAGATCTCTGAGACTCTGATTGGTTTATTGCACGTTAAGCTTAAAACACACCCATGACTCATTAAGAGACTAGGTACAACCATTTTAGACCATGCGCCTGGTGCGCCGACCGTTTTTTTCCGTCGTTAAACTAGTAAAAGTGGATTCGGACACGCCCTAAGTGCACCTGCGCCATGCGCTTCAGACCATGTGCTCAAATCGTTAAAATAGGGCCCTAAGATCCATTAGTCTAATTACGTTTCTCAACCTTCTCTCTGCTCACAACATCTCATTGAACAGGCAAAAGGAATCACCTGCATGCAACTGAATGCTAATACAATGTAAATGGGTGTGCTATAAAACCATTTTGTATTAATATCCATTTCTTTTGGAATGGCAAAACTATTTGTATTTGTATGCGGGAAGAATTGAAAGCGGTGAAGTGAATTTAGATTTTTTTTTTTTTTGTCAATTATGCTCACCAAGGCTGCATTTATTTAACTACAAATACAGTAAAACAAAAAAAATGAAATATTGTGAAAATTATTACAATTATTACAATAACGGTTTTCTATTTTAAAATATTTTAAAATGTAATTTATTCCTGTGAAGACGAAGCTGAATTTTCAAGCAGCCATTACTTTAGTCTACAGGGTCACATGATCCTTCAGAAATCATTCCAAAATGCTGAACGAGGGTCAAGAGTTGAATCCTGTGAAACAACTACTGTTGTGTCTGAGCTGATTAACTCACGTTTGCAAGTATGCTTTGTAGTCTGTCTTACAAGACAAGACAAGTTAAACAAACAATGGCTGATTCAAAAGACCCAAATATGCTTTGTTCTCTATTTTCATGTGCTCCATTGTTTTGTGAGAGAGTAGAATGTGTCTAAAATGTAATCATATGCATTTATGTGTATAGAAATGTAAAGCTAAAAACAGAACACATATAACTTCGAGACTACTGCCTCAACTCTTTTAGATATTGAAAGGCAGAAGTGTCAAGAATTATAGGAATTTAACAGCACATCGCCTGATCTGAATGCACAGTGTAACAAATTCCATACTATGAAAAATAATATGTAATATGGCTTCAGTTTATTACGTTTTTCTAAATGTACTGTAGGTAATAAAATTGGCAAATCAGCCAGGAGGGTGACTGTCTTGCAAGCAGGTTGCAAATAAGCTATTCAACTTCAGGCACAGCCAACTAGTAAACTTTGAAGTGATTTAAAAGCCATGTGTGGAAATGACAGGGGATAGAGAAGAAAACTCACCATAGATCCTGGGGGTCCATCCTGACCAAGTTCTCCAGGAATGCCTTGCAATCCCTGAGGTTTGAGAAACCAACCAAGAACTTAAAAGCCTGTGTGTTCATGTGTGTACCAGTGTTTTCTGCTACCAGCACTCTTCTCGCCTACTGCATTTTACTGGAGTCATTTATAGCTGGTAGGGTGCAAATTAAACTTTGACAAGCTGCACAAAACACTGGTGCCCACTAAATTCCTGGAAAGGACGTCTTTGTTTGAATAACCTCTTTATGATTCATAAAAAGCATAGCCCATCCTCTATAAAATGTGATCATCATTTTTTATTTGATCTGCACCGGGAGCTCAGTCTGTTGGGTTTGTGACAACAATCTGCATTATAGAGCTCCATTCACTGCCAAAAACATCTCATTAATGGTAAATAAAGTCTGTTAGAGGTGCTGAATATGAAAGCTTAGCAGAGATAACTAAATAAACAGTTTCTACACAGTAGCTAAAGACTACATTACTGACTTATAAATACCAATATAGAATTTAAACCCATTTGTAGGTGGGGTATTAATGTAAAGAGTTCTGAACCCACCATTAGTCCTTTATTTCCTGCATTACCCAAAAGACCTTGCAGTCCCTAGAGCACAAGAAAGAACAATGAGAATCAACTTTTTACAGTTTCAACATGTAACATCAAAAATAATCTGTTGAAGTACCTGTTTATACTTACTATTTAGTTATTGTAACAATAGACAAAATGCATTTGTATTTATTATAATACTCTATTCTACTACTAAATTCTAGTCTTCAAGTCTAAATTCTAGTCTTCGAAAAAAGTTATTTGAAATTTCATCTGAAAACTTAAATTTAAGGGTTAAAAAGTAGAATTAAGACTAGAATAAAATCTAAAATTAGAACCCTGTGTTTCTCACAGTAGCCTTCTAGCTTATATTATTTATTGATGTAAAGATGCATAAACGGTATCTTTTTACAGTTATCATGGTATTAGAATATAGAATGGGAACCTGTGTACCAGGCTTTCCTTCAGCTCCAAAAGGTCCAGGTGGGCCAGGTAAACCCTGCAATAAACACCGTCAACACTGACATCATCAACATTCTACACAGAAGATTAATAATGGGGAGGTATTAAGGATTTCCACTACTCTCAGCTTTTGTGTATGAACACTTACAGGAAGTCCAGGCATACCAGTGTGACCCCTCTGCCCTGTTCGTCCCTGAAAATGTATTGAGACTTCATTAAAAATAATATCAAACAGATCAACTAGATGACTGTTTTTCCTATTTGTAATACCGTAAAGCTTATGACCATAATAAACTACCTTTCAAATGTTTGGGGTCAGTAGGATTCTTATGCTCACTGCATTTATTTGATACAAAATATGATAATATACCATAAAGTGTATTACCTTTAAGCCTCTAGGACCAGCCTTTCCAGGAAGGCCTTCGGGACCTCTGCTCCCCTTCAGTAAAATGAACATTTCACATTAGAAACTGAGAATATTACACTCAAGGAGTTTATAATTTTATACACTGTAAATCCTAATGCCTATAGTACAGAGCAACTCTGACCTTTGACCCCTCCTTGCCCACTTTGCCATGCGGACCCGCCTCTCCAACCTCTCCCTGTGTGTGTGAAGAAATTGTGACTTAAAACTAACCGTGGACAGGCAAACAAACTAAAAACAATTGTGTCTATTAGTGAAGCAATATTAGTGTAACTTATACCTGAATTCCCAGTAGTCCTGGCAGACCTCTGATGCCTGGGAAACCAGGAAAGCCCATTGGTCCCTGCTCACCTTGAGTGCCCTGAAACCCTGGATCTCCTCTATCACCCTGGGAGGAAAATACAATTTTCAACAAGTGACATCTGTTATCGTGAGGGTATCAACCTATAGTAGTACAATGTAGACTGTATATACTTTAATTCATATTTATATGTTTTACTTTGTTTCCTTTAGGTCCGAAGGCTCCCTGGTCTCCATCAGGTCCTCTATTACCCTTAAAAGACAGTACAACTATTAGAGCCAAAATAAAAACTCAGAGTAAAGACAGGTTAAAACAGAGATGGCATGAGCTTACTTTGATACCAGTAAAACCTTTTGGACCTTGTGTTCCAAACACACCCTAAAAAAAGAAAACACAAGTAAGACTCAGACTCATGTCTTTAATTAACAAGTACATGTAAGAAACAGGAAATTACCTTGGTTACATTTGAACGACACAATTAAAAAAAATACATTGGGATATATTTTATGTATATATACACTTTATATACTGTAATTCTTTTACCATTAATCCTTCAAATCCTGCCTCCCCTCTGAGGCCCATTGGCCCTGCAGGTCCCTGTAAATGAACAGTGAATACATGTATAATGTTACAATTTTCTTTTTAAATAAATGCTGTTATTTGAACTTCCTATTCAACATGGTTTCCTGTCAACATTGATAATAATAGAAAATGTTACTTCAGCACCAAATCAGATTATTAGAATGATTTCTGAAGGATCATGTGACACTGAAGACTGGAGTAATGATGCTAAAAAATCAACCCAGAATATCTTCACAGAAAAAAATTGTTTCACAATATTAAGTTTTACTGTATTTTTAAGTACATTTAAGTACTAAGTAATATTAATTAACTACATGTACTTATTATAGGGTTAGGATTAGAGTTTGGTTTTGGGTTAGTTGCATGTAATAATGCATAATATATAGTTATATATGTAACGATGACACTGTAAAATAAAGTGTTACCGAGACTTGTTTCAAAAGCATGAGTAGAACATTTAACAGCATGAATGCCTAATCATTACTGGATTGGGAAGATCTAATTTAAAGAAAGATATTTTATTCTGTGAGAAAATAATGCTTACAGGCTCTCCTTTAGGACCAGGTAAACCCTCCCGGCCTGACAGCCCCTAGTGGAGAAACATATGAATGCAATAATATGGATGATGTTCAACAAATATTTTACTTGACAGAGCCTGTAACTTAGTGTGCATATATTAGCATGCATATACCTATATACAATAAAATAAACCTCCAAGACCATCATCTCTCAATATTTATAGAAGACATTCACCTGTGGACCCCTGGGCCCTGGAGGCCCGATCTGTCCCTCTAATCCTTGGGGGCCCTAATAAATGACATATATGTTATGTAGAGGCCATTTATCAGCACCATTAAGCTGTCCCAAATAATAAATAGCATACCTGTGGCCCCGGAAGACCAACAGCTCCTGGAGGCCCAGGCTCCCCCTAGAAAATAAAACAGAAATTGTTAGTACGTCACAGATTGACATAATTGAGTGGAACAGTATAAAACAGCCAATACACTTACACGCGACCCATTAGGCCCCTGGGCACCAACCACACCTGTCCAACCAGGAGCTCCCTGCAAACATTTAAATAAACTGAGATTGAAAGAAAATGGACAGATCATACATGAAAAGTAAGATAAAATACAGTGTAATGACAAAGAAAGTAATTTATTTTAAACCTGAAGCATATACACCAATGAGGCATAACATTATGACTAATGACTAATATTGTGTTGATCCCCCTTTTGCTGCCAGTACCGCCGGCTTCCCTTCTTCCCATAGTGCATCCTGGTGCCATGTGTTCCCCAGGTAAGCGACACACGCACCCAGCCATCCACGTGATGTAAAAGAAAACGTGATTCATCAGACCAGGCCACTGTCTTCTATTGCTCCATGGTCCAGCTCTGATGCTCACGTGCCCACTGTTGACACTTTCGGCAGTGGATAGGGGTCAGCAGCTATACAGCCCCATACGCAACAAACTGCAATACACTATGTATTCTGACACCTTTCTATCAGAACCAGCATTAACTTCTTGAGCAATTTGAGCTACAGTAGCTCGTCTGTTTGATTGGACCACACGGGCCAGCCTTCGCTCCACATGTGCATCAATGAGCCTTGGCTTTGAGGACAAAATGTTCACTTGCTGCCTAATATATTCCACCTACTAACAGGTGTCGTGATAAAGAGATGATCAGCATTATTCACTTCACTGGTCATAATGTTATGCCTGATCGGTGTAATATGTGTCAATGCAATGGTGGTTCAGTCAATACATACTGAGTCATACCGACAGTTTGTGATATTCTGTATTACTTACAGGTGCACCTGGAAGACCTGGTGGTCCATCCATCCCATCATCCCCCTGTAAACGGTAACAATAACAGATAACTATAACTAGATGTTGTGCATTTGATAAACAAATGTTGAGCATTTAGTGCATAGTAGTCATTTTGTCTTCACTTACATCTGGCCCTGGATGCCCTTCAGGGCCCTCCATCCCTCTCATGCCTTGTGGACCCTGAAGAAAAAATCAAATACAATCAAGCAAGATTTTGAAAAGGAATATTAGGTTAATATTGTTATCATAACTATGTACATTTAAATGACAAAGCCAGATGGAATTAAATAATAAATCTTATTTATTTTGTTCATTCACAATGAATGATGCTGCAGTCATAGTTAAATGACTTACAGGAGGGCCGACAGGACCAGGAGAGCCAGGTGCACCTTTTGAGCCCTGTAAATGTGAACCACGGGTTAAATATTTCATAAACACTTACATTTTCAAGCAGTTTATATATATATAAATGAAGTGCCTAGTAAATAGTTCTTTGCCTGGCCACTAGATGGCAATATATACAAACAATGCACCCTATAAAATAGGGTGCTTTCATTTATTTTACTATAAATATTTATTATTGTTTTAATGATGGCTTACTTTCTCACCGGCTTTTCCCACATCTCCACATGGACCCTCTGGTCCAATAATGCCCTGCAAAAAATTAACGTGTTAGTCCTTAGGTAAAAAAGTGCCGTATTCAAGGGTACAAATAATAGTTCACCATGGGATTTGAACCTACAACATTTTAGTTACCACCTTCAATTTTGTCTCACCTCCTCTCCTTTCTCTCCAGGTGAGCCTGATTCACCTTTATAGCCTAGAGGACCCTGTGTTTTAGAATTTAAAACTGAATTTTAAAACAATGTTTTCACAACAATTAAAACACTTAAAGGTCAGGATACAGAAATATATAGCTTATTTCTACCAAAATGAAGCAGTCTGGAGTGTTACAAGAGTCAATTGTGTATGATGTAATGTGTAACGTGGTTACTTGACCTTTGGTCCTGGAATCCCTGGAGACCCCTGAGGCCCGTCCAGTCCATTTTCCCCATCCTTTCCAAAGACTCCTGCTCTTCCAACCACACCTTTTGGTCCACGGTCACCCTGCAGAATATCACAGATTGAATCATTATAAGTGACAAAAATACATGTGAATCATAATAGCATGAACTAATACTGTTAACTGTGGCTATATTATGTAATGTCTAAAATTTTCAGTGCTGTTTGCTTACAGTTGGTCTACAGATACCAAACTCTTGGAGAATGTATGGATGGATGCTATAAACGTTGGTTTTCTAACCTACAGTTAAAGTACATCTAAATACGTATATCAGAATGTTGAAGGGATTTAAAAGTAATTTAAAGCCACAATATGTAATTTTTCGCCGCTAGAGGTCACTTATTCAAAGCAAAGCTTGATGATGCCTGGATTTCTCAGAGCTTTTATTATGCCGCAGACGACCGCCTAGTGCTGGGCGGTATACCGGTCCATACCGAATACCGTTATTTATTTTTGTTATGATATGAATTTTGATGATACCGCAATACCGGTATGTCGCTTAAACAACGTTAGGAACGCGGCGCAGCGCGTCATTGTTGAGAGGGGACGCCTTTCACTGTTGCACTGTACTAGTGAGAGCAGTCAGAGCACAGCAGAGATCGCATTACAGCTTATGGCTGAATCCGAGATCGCCCCCTATACCCTCATTCACTATTCCCTACGTTATCACTTTATTTGAAGGAGTGAATGAAAACGAGTGCGTCAGACCACCGTTGTGGGTATATCGGCACTCAATAACGTCCACTATGGTTTCGGACACCACTACAAAGCGCTGTCCCCTCCAAATAATGCCCTATTTAGGGGGCGATTTCGGATTCAGCCCTTGATTACAGTGGAGAATTCAAACTACACGCGGCGCGCAAGAGCGGTTTCTGCGCGGAGCGCCGCAATGAGATTAACAAAGCTCACCACATGGATCATATATCAGATATAGACCGGAGCGAGCGCGTTTAAGTTTTTTATGGACATATTTCATATACTATAGTGCTCTAAACTTGAACTCGAAGCGTGTATGCGCACATATTTCATCACGACTTCAAATGAAATGTGCACTGATTAGGCTACACTGATACAACCATACGTCTGAACACTACCGCGATGACACGATGGATTATTCTGCTATACAAAAGACAATGAATGATGCAAGTTAATAAATAAACTGACAATTCAAAGAAGAATGGGCAAAAAAGTAACTGCTTTATTCTTTCTGTGTTAAACTGATGTGTCATTTGTTCAGAGAGTGCTCTTAAATGTATTGCAAATATCCGTGTTTCTCCCTTGTTTTGGCAGTTTGTTGTTATATATGATTTTTATAACAACAAGATAAGATTTTTTAAATGCTTAAGGTGCCCTCAACTCTGTTTTATTCTCTCTCTGTGGTCATATTTTAATATTCATGTGCCTGTAATGAATGTGTAGTTCTGTGTTTTATTGGTTGTTGTCTCCACAGCATTTCCACAGCATTTTGTGGGGCTTTGCAAACCTGTATTAACTCTAGTGAGGAGTTTTTCTACAATATTCACTCGTCATGACAGTAAAATAGGGCATTCTAGTCAATCTACTGCCGTATTTCCTCTCTCAATCAGTAGAAAATGTGGTTATCACCCAGTCATGCATAGGGGGAAAAATACCGTAATTTACGTGAAACCGATATAATTTAGAAAAATACTGTGATATACATTTTTGGTCATACCGCCCAGCACTACGACCGCCTCCACTTTTTCAGCTAATGCATAAGTGGGGCAATGCAGCGCTGTTTTATCATATTAGATACATTATTTGAGTGTGTTGAAAGTTATGTTATAAAGCTTCTCTGTGCTTTCGCTCGGCGGCTACTATGAGACACTTGTTGCACACTGCAGTAAGTTAGATCGATATTCGGCATGGTAAAACATGGTATTCATGGTAAATCAAGAAAACGGGATTTAAACAATAAGACTAACTGTGTTGAGCTTTATAACAATGCCTAGTTTTCTGTGGATGAATGTATCCAAACAGTTGCTCATCTGTCTAATAAAGCATCTTTGGTGTTTCCATGGTTTCCAGAAATCAAGAGTAACACAGGTATGATGTCATTGATAGGCGACGCACGAACACGGTCCATGTCTTGGTTAAAATGGCTGACCTGTGCATTAGGCCTTGCAATGTAAATGCAGCCAAAGAAACCTGGGATTGTTTCTTTTTCTGACCTTAGCTGATGGTTTTTTATTAATATGACATTTTAGTCAGCTAGCCCTTACGAAGCAGTAACACCACCTGGAGGCATCCATCAGATTCAAGCTTTCAGAGTGATAGTTACAAGTAAATTGTAGCCAGACTGAAAATGCTGAGCTGAAAAGGCCTGTCTGTCTGTGTCTGTCTCTGTCTGTCTGTCTATTGCCAATTCAATTTCATTTTATTGTTGGAATCGCTTCCAAAAAATTGGATCGCATTTCATAGCGTTTTCTGTCTCGCATCAATACACATCCACATCAAGTAATAAAACACAATAAAATAAACACCACTTGATACAAAAACAACATATAAGTAAATACACAACCAGCTGCAATGCATTGATTTATTCCTTTCTATTTTTCAGAACCCCGAGGCCTAGCTAGACCCCCAATTCTGATTTATTAATTTTACAGACCGATGAGCAAAATATTTCCGTTACCTATTCATTTTAGCATATGCTACTTCTGTTTGATGGCAAGAGTTGATATTTCAGGATCAGACATAATTTTACCTGTCAGGGACAACATTTTTTTCGTGAACAAATCATGAAAACTTGGCTCAAGCATTTGGCCCACAATCTTAGAACAAATAAATAGCAGTCTAGCCAGTACAACACTCTGTATTACCAAAAATGTTCCTTTGTCTTCTTTTCGTTTATAATATAAGTGAATTCCTCTCGCACCACTCCACTACTCTATCCATACAACACTGATGCATACTGGAATCATCTTCGATCCCTAATAAAGACAACAGCACAGTATCATCTGAGAACTTCAATATATGCATTTACAATATCCGTTTTATAATCGTCTTTATAAAGGGTAAACACTGCAAGTCTTACACTGCAAGTCTTAATGCACAGAAGTCAATTTTTTGCCCGTTTGTTTACATTCACTTTAGACACGACTGGTATCCGATATCTGTGTCTACATTAGTTCTCGCCCAAAATGATTGTAGGTGATCGCTTTACTATGCACATGGTGGACCCTCTGCTTTTAAATGGCCGTGCTATTAAAATTATTTATATAATTCATGTCAGGTGGCCATGATTATTTGTCAGCCTGGACAAGATAACAGCTCTCATGGATGTTTTGCAACGCAAAATCTGACCAAAGAGATATAAACTGAAAAATAATGGAAATATTTGTTTGTTATTTTATCTACAGCTCATAATTTAACTAAATTAAATAAAGTAGCACTACAATTACTATTATTTTTTATTAATTTGAACAAATTAACGGGAGAGAGAGAGACAGAGTGAGTAGCCTAATAGTGAAGCTCGTTGGTTTAATTACATCGAAGTCAATCACCTCATTGCTGAGAAATATAATGTAGCTTTCATTAGTGAAGCTGTTTATTTATAAAACTCACAGGGCAGAGGTTGAAAACACATACAGGCACGCCATCTAAATCTTATAAGGAATTGCTTCATAATACAACATTAAAAAGCTATCTTTGTGGGCAAACTTGTCACACCCTCACCTTGTGGTGGCTTGAAATTCAAAGGAGAATCGGATATACATGTTTAGAAGTAGGTCAGATGTCCAGATATCGGATATGAACTAGATTGGCTCAGATCAGATGTGAAAAAAATAGATCTAGTGTGGATGTTTGTGTTTACACGCGTGCAACAAATTCCGATCTGTGTCAGATGTGAGTAAAAAAAAACAAAAAACGATTTTTTTGTGCCAGTGTAAACGCAGCCCACGTGACAATGGGAGCTGAATATTTCTGATTGACTCTTCTACCTGTCAAAAATGAGTAGTACCAATGAATCAGGTAAGGATTAACTTCCATTTGAATAATTATTGTCAAAAGAAGCTCTGGTTGTCTCATATTAAATGCAGAAGTAAAGTCCAAAAAGAGGGCCCGAGCTATAGTTTTAGGCTTATCCAGATCTATCCATCTACTTCCCATGTGCGGTGCACTCATTAAATGCTAACAGAGGCTCAGTTCAGTAGTAAATCATGCAAGGGCTTTGGGAAGCACAAATGTGACGTGTCAGTCACAAAACGCAGTGGGAATGCAGATACAAGGGCCTTTGTTTACATCTGTGGTTAAATCTCAGTAATGATTGGGTGGGGTAGAGTGTGTAATAACTCCCACAGAGTTCAATAAAAAGGCAGCTAATTAATTGCCACTAATTTGAGGTGACATGATGTATTGCTCTGACAAAAAAAAAGAAAAAAAGAAAGAAGAAGAAGCTAATATTAGCCTATTTACAAATACAGCTTTCTTGACAGACTTTTTCTTATTACGAATACAATAACATCATAATTAAAGACAACAACATTTTAGTGCACCAATGGTTTACAATTAGTAGGTTAATAGTTTTATGATAGCAGTAGGGATGCTCGCCTTAGCAAGTGCCACTTATAAAAATGATGCCTGTCTTAGTAAGCACCACTAAAAATGAGAATGATTGATTACACTATTGGATATTACCATGTCTCCCATACGTCCTGGACGTCCTCGTTCACCTGGCTCCCCAGGTGGCCCCTAGTAGAGGGAGTGGTAGAGAGAGAGAGAGAGAGAGAGAGAGAGAGAGAGAGAGAGAGAGAGAGAGAGAGAGAGAGAGAGAGAGAGAGAGAGAGAGAGAGAGAGAGAGAGAGATTTATCAGAGCATGATTTAGCAGAGCAGGTGTTGTCATCTGAGATCAGGAAGTTCTGAGCTACATAACACAGGTGTCACTAAGCCTCATCAAAGTCTAATTAAAGCATTTGGTACACACAGACAGTATCTGCCTCACCTGCAGCCCAGGTTTTCCCATTTCTCCTTCCGGACCAGGCGGACCTTGCGCTCTCTACAAGCTCACAGGAAATAGAACAGTGTCAGGGATATTCCATGTTCAGAAACATAACAAATCACGCAAAGATGTGCTGTATACTTACAGGCCAGCCTGCCCGGAGAAGCTGGAAGAACGATGTTTGCTGGAGGAGAGAGTGAGAGAAAAATATTTCATTTATTTGATCCATCACATGACTATCCATGTTTATCACATCATCAATAATCACAGCTGATATTAAAGCATTATCTGGTACTCTGTAAAGCTAAACCTACAGAACCTCCAGAGCTCTGGTTACCCTAAGGATGGGTCAACTAGCTGTCCAACAACTAGATACAAGAAATGTGTCTGATTACAGGGCTACATGATATTGGGAAAAATGACATTGAGATTTTTCTGCAATATATATTGCAATATGAAAATACACATACTTCATGCAAGTCACCAGATGACTTGAATAGCTATAGTTGGAAAGAACTAATCATTATAAAAGGTGAGTGCATCTGCACAGAAAAAAAAGAAAACTTACATTACTCTGAATACTTGCGTCAAACATCCTTTTAGGGCTGAACAATATGGGTAAATGTGAAAAAAAAAAGTGTTCACACTTGGGTATACTCTTTAAATGAACCAACTCAAGCTTCTTTTAGTAACCATAAAGCTACCAGACTTCAGACTTGAGTCCCACTTAAATTTTCATAGACTACATTCCCACTGTTTTTGCAGTGGAGTTATTTATTGAATTAAATCACAGACTTCACGATTTGAATCGATATGCAAGGCGAAGTGCTGCAATACGATATTGCAAATCAATATGGAGATATGTCAGTAAGCCATATTCCGATGTATTGTGCAGCACTACTAATAGAGTTTGGGAGTATTCAAAACCAGCCTAATTATACTGAGATTCCTTGGGCAGATTAATTGGTTAGTCATTCAGACAACCCACCAATTAGCCAATTTTCAAAATAGGATTTTTTTGTTGTTGTCATTCATAGTCTATTCTTGACGCTTTCCTCTTCATTACTCTGAGGAGTCGTTTTAATGAAGGCAAAAGCCTTAACCATGCTATTCTGGTCTTACTAAATCTTTAATGATCCATTCTCATCCAACAAGACTCCAAGACTTAAAAGCTGCCCTGTAAACTACAAAGGCGTTCACAAAAGGCAGCATCTTGCACACAGGACACGAATACCAAAATAAGCTACAAGGTCACAGGCTGCTTTCAATTAGACCACGCTTGACAGAGGTTTCGGTTATCACAAAGGAGATGCGTTCGGAGATACCGAGCTGGAAACTGACATGAAGGTTGAGACTGATTGATTGTGTCGAGGTGACCTTTTTCTGGGCTCGAGCAAAGGGGTTATCCCTCCTGCTTTTCCTTTCAGTTACAGGAACAACGTATGACCTCATGCGGCAGTAAGAGAAGAAAAAGCCCTTCCCCTCAGCTGGATTGCTGGATGTACAGTGTGGGACGGTTCAAAGGCTGTAGGAAACAAATACCCCATTACAGCAACAAGAGAGAATTCCTTCCTCTCTCTTTCTCTGAGGGCATCTTTATTCATAGCTTCCTCTGAGCTATTACACAAGATACAGCTGTGCACTGACAGCCACTATAAAGGGATGAGGAATGAAGACCACAGACAGGGACAGAGCATTCAATCAGGAAAACCAAAAAAAGAAGAAGAGAAAACTCACCTGAAATGCAGCCCATTCCTCAGGTGTGTTTCTCCACAGGTAGAATGTGGGCAGCCCAGGCGGCCCAAGAGGCCCTGGGAATCCACGGCGACCTGAACGGCCCTTAAGCCCAATGGCACCCTAGAAAATACCACAACAATAAGGACTGCATCACAAAAAACTTCTCAAACCTGATAAAAGCTCAACTGTTGGGATGAAAAACAATAGTCCATTACACATCTGCATTGTATAAACAGGCAAATAGCACATACTGTAAAACAGCACTGTACATAATAGATCAGGGCAGTGTGTCTAAAAATCATTGTGATCTAAGTTGAGACCATTGGTGGCAATTTAGGTTTACGGTGCTTTTGGGAAATGCACCCCAGATCAGTTTAGACACCACCAACTAACTGATAAATTATTACATTTGTTTCTCAAGTTATAATTACATTTTCATCTAGGTGTAAATACCAGTGCCTGCAATTACACTACTGTTAAAAAGTTTAGGGTCAATAAGATTTATTATTTGGAAAGAAATTAATACTTTTATTCAAGGAGGATGCATTTAGCCGATCAAAAATAAAAGTAAAGACACATATAATGTTACATAAGATTACTATATGTTCTATTCATCGAATAATACAGAAAAAAAAAATTCAAATCATGATGTCCACAAAAATATTACACAACTATTTTCAACATTGATGATAAGAAATGTTACTTTAGCAGCAAATCAGCATATTAAAATGATTTGATGGATCACGTGACACTAAAGACTAGAGTAATGGCTGCTGGAAATTAAGCTTTGCCATTACAGGAATGTTTAAAATATATTAAAACTGTTATAAATACTTTACAATATTACAGCTTTTTTACTGTATTTGCAGTAATATTACTGTAAATGCAGCCATGATGTGCATAAATGACTTCTAATAGAACCCAAACTTATGAATGGTAGCGTACATAGTGTTAAAGTTTTAGATACAGGTTTTGCATACAAACAAAAAGGTGCAATAGAACCCTCTTTGCCATGGTCATGACACTTAAAACATCTTGTGCATGTTTACAGTGTAAAGACAGCTATAGATCTTTAGAGAGATTTGCGAAAGACTAGTCACAGTTTGCAAATATTACAATGATTTCATCACCGTTGGTTCGATTTTGAATGCTGAATTGATTAACATTCCGTCAATGGGAGATTTTTACACTTTAAATGTTACATTTAAAGTGAAAAAGTTAAAAAAATTAAAGAAGCTGAAGAAAAAGAATGAAATTAAATTGATCTGAAATGAATTGAAGAAATGAATTGATCTGTGACTTTAAAGAAATACTGTTTATTTGGCATTTGGACTTCTGTATGGAGACTGAACATACGTAAGAGAGTAGTCTTTTGAACTGACAAAGGTCAGACAGCCGGTCATGACCACGGGCATGTAAACTTTCCATGAACTTTAGTGGCGAAGCACTCTGACCTCAGCTTGCCTTCATTCACCCTGCGAGATTGACTCAGACTAATTTCTCATTAGTAAATACACAGATTATCATACCGTATCACCTTTGGCTCCTGGATAACCAACACTGCCAGGACATCCCTAGAAGGAGGAAAGAAATAAACCTTGAATACAAAGCCACAGAGTGTGAACAGAATAAAACATGCGGCTTTCATTTTTAACTGCAAGCAAGCTTGTCTAAATTAAAAAAAGCTTATGGCTAGTAGAAAGAAGTAAATAAGCAATAACAAACTGACAAACAATTTTCCTATTTGTCTTGTTCTAAACAAACATAACATTCAGAGTTAAGTTCAGAGGTCAGACAAGCTAATAAAATCCATTAATTTTAGTGGTACTCTGACCAGGGTAATAAAAGCACATCGTTAAACTTAAACCTAACTTTTTAACCATGCCAATCTAAAAGCTGACTTCCTGCAAGATGACATTTTTGCAACACAGAGTACAAACTTTTATCACTGAACGGTACTAAACAGTTTATGACAAGCTTTCATTATCTGAGCAATAATAGCAATTGATCTTGGCTCAAAATAATACAAATAATGGACCATCGTTACTGGACCAACATTTACATACTTTTTTAGTATTTATTAAAATGTGGAATTAGCTTTTATTTTTATATTTCCAGTTTTTATTTTAGTGCAAATCAAATTTTATTACTTTTGTTATATGCATTTGTCATTTGATTAGTTATTTTTTAAGTTCTATTTAGCTTTAATTTATTTTTATTTCCATTTTAGTTTTAGTAATTTTAGTTCTTCAACTTAACTGTACTTTATTTGAGCTAGTTGCCAAGGCATTCTAATTTTAGTTCTGCCATCATTACTCACCCTCAAGTTTTTCCAAACCTGTATGAAGGTCTTTGTTCTGCTGAACACACAAAAAAGTTATTTTGAAGAATGTTTGTAACCAAACAGCTGTCAGGCACCATTGACTTCCATAGTATGGAAAAAAATACTATGGAAGTCAATGGTGTCCCACAACTGTTTGGTTACAAAGATTCTTCAAAATATCTTACTTTGTGTTCAGCAAAAAAGAAAGAAAGAAATGTATACAGGTTTGGAAAAACTTGAGGGTGAGTAATGATGACAGAATTTGATTTATGGGTAAACTATCCCTTCAAATGTTTTAGCTAACAATAACAACACTACATTGCAGTACAACACTTAGCTTCAAAAAGAACAGGCTAAAAGCTTAACCTTTAACAATGCAGGGTATGATAGCAACAGAGAGGGTATTAATTACTGCATCTCTACTGCCTTTTGCTCCCAGGCAGTGAAGTGTCCCCTTAATGCTTTCAGCCAACTGGTATAAATCAACCCTTCATGAACTAATGGAGGCCTTTTACAGTGCCAAAAGCTTCCAGATGGCACTACGTCTGGGTATACTTCTGTTAGGTCCAGGCACTTGTAAAGCCAGGTGAACGTTGCATTTTGATTCAACCAATGCAGATGGGTTGTTCTTGTTCCTCCTACAGCCAATTATCGAGAGCCAGATGAATATAAGGCGGCCAGTGAGAATAGCTGAATATATACATATATAACAAAGTCCTAACAATTCTCTTCTTTCATTTTTCCCTCTTGTGCTTTCTGCATCAGACCTGGTTCTCCGGCTTTTGCAGATTGTGGCAGACGTTTCCTATTCTATGTATTGTGTAAAAAGTCTGACGTATCAGCTACAGCAATTGATTTCAGCTGGTGTGGCCATTTCCTTTTTAGACAGACTGGTTTCACATAAATCTTTAATGTTAACAGTATGTGACATAAGACCAACAATTTCTGCAAGATACACCGATCAGGCATAAGGTGAAGTAAATAACACTGATTATCTCTTTATCACGGCACCTGTTAGTGGGTGGGATATATTAGGCAGCAAGTGAACATTTTGTCCTCAAAGTTGTTGTGTTAGAAGCAGGAAAAATGGGCAAGCGTTAGGATTTGAGCGAGTTTGACAAGGGCCAAATTGTGATGGCTAGACGACTGGGTCTGAGCATCTCCAAAACTGCAACTCTTGTGGAGTGTTCCCGGTCTGCAGTGGTCAGTATCTATCAATAGTGGTCCAAGGAAGGAACAGTGGTGAACCGGCGATGGGATCATGGGTAGCCAAGGGTCATTGATGGATGTGGGGAGCAAAAGCTGGCCCGTGTGGTCTGATCAGACAGACCAGCTACTGTAGCTCAAATTGCAGATAGAAAAGTGTCAGAATACACAGTGCGTCGCAGTTTATTGTGTATGGGGCTGCATAGCCGCAGACCAGTCAGGGTGACCCCTGTCCACCGCTGAAAGCACCAACAGTAGCATGTGAGCATCAGAACTGGACCACGGAGCAACAGAAGAAGGTGGCCTGGTCTGATGAATCCCATTTTCTTTGACATCACATGGATGGCCGGGTGTGTGTGCAGTGCTTACCTGGGGAACACATGGCACCAGGATGCACTATGGGAAGAAGGCAAGCCGGCGGAGCCAGTATGATACTTTGGGCAATGTTCTGCTGGCAAACCTTGGGTTCTGCCATCCATGTGGATGTTACTTTGACACGTACCACCTACCTAAGCACTGTTGCAGACCATGTACACCCTTTCATGGAAACCCTGGTGGCTGTGGCCTCTTTCAGCAGAATAATGCGCCCTGTCACAAAGCAAAAATGCTTCAGGAATGGTTTGAGGAGCACAACAATGAGTTTGAGGTGTTGACTTGGCCTCCAAATTCCCCAGATCTCAATCCAATCGAGCATCTGTGGGATGTGCTGAACAAACAAGTCCGATCCATGGAGGCCCCACCTCACAGCTCACAGGACTTAAAGGATCTGCTGCTAACATCTTGGTACCACAGCACACCTTCAGGGGTCTAGTGGTGTTGCTTCGACAGGTCAGGGCTGTGTTGTCAGCAAAAGGATGACCAACATAATATTAGGAAGGTGGTCATAATATTGTGCCTGATCGGTTATTTAGTATTATTTATGCACTATGATAGCATTTATTATTTTGAATCAGCTTTTTCATTCCTTTTTTCAAATTAGCAGTATTAATTATAATTGAATTTTATTAGTATTTCACTTTTTTTTTCCATTTAGCAAAAATTATGATGAAATGTATACTCACAGGCTCACCTCGGGGACCCACTGGCCCCACGGGTCCCCGTTGGATGCGATACATATTCCCATCAGAGCCACGCACAAGGTCTCCATCCCTGCCTGCAAGTATAACTGGAGTCATGGATGTTGTTCTTTCACTGCCTTTTGGGATGCCCTCCCAAGGAGTTGTGCTAACAGGAGCCTGTGTGGTGGCCCCCAGATCCTCGTTTAACAAGTTGGATTCTCGATCATCAGGACTGGAGGTGGTTTTTAGGTGTATTTCTCCACTAGATACAGTACTTCCGGTAGGTTTCTCGGGTTCCTGAACATCCAAGTTGATAATTGTGGTATCCACTGGTTTCTTTGGTGAAGGTTTGCCAGGTTTGTGCTTGTCAGTCGTGATGTTTTCATCTAGACGTTTAGATGTGGATTCTGGTTTTCCGTCACGACTGCCTGTAGTGTCGGTTGGAAAGGTTTTGGAAGGTTTATCACCATTTTTAGACAAGAAGTTTTGGTCCACAAGGTCTGTGTCTTCATCCACCTCAAACACATCACCTCGCCCCACAAGGACAGGACGTTTGGATCCAGTGGGCAGAGTACCATCACCACGTATAATCCCACGTCTACGGAGACCCTATCAAACAAGAATTGCGTGCAAGCTATTATTCAATTGCATCTGGGAGCTATATTTTCAGTATAACATGATTAATGTAGATGTAATCACTGGTATTTCTTCATAATGTCTAATTTACCATGAGAATGTTTATGTGATTTGATTAAAGCTGTAATCTCCATTTCAACATGTGGTTGTGAAGTTGCTGCTGTTAACAGATGTTCAGGTAAATATGAGTGTGCAACAATTCCAGGAAGATAAACAACAATCATTTAAACTATTAAGCATCTTGTAGCAATCAGCAATTATCTACTGAGATCTGACATCATGTGAAGATCAGATGTACGTGAGTTACAAGGCTCACACATCTGTGCCATTCCAACAAGGCATCCTTCCTTGTCTACATCACACTGGTAGTTAAAAAAAGTGACAGTGACACAAAACACTCACATAAACAACATTCAATCATGCCAGTGACACACACACACACACACACACAAAAAGATAGGCTACGTTTTGAGACAAAGTCAATAAGATTTGGAGAAAGAGACAAATATAAAAAACAACAAAGAATGATGGTCTGGATTCCATATGATCTGGCTTGGTTCTGAATGATGAGAAGGGAAATGAAAAACAGCCTCTCTCTGCGATGAAACACCCACATCACGGTGTCAAAGGCGGGGGATTGTTGCTGTATATCAAAATGACATCATACAAAATTGAAACATGTGTCCCTTTAAAGTCTGCTATGATCCTGTCTAGTTGCTTTATTTGCATGAAGTCTAGGCCAAGTGTTTTAGAAAAGTGAAGCAGTCATATCGTCCTACAAAAGTCAGTTCTCTTGGTGGCATCTGCAAGTTTTACAAAAAGAGAAACCCAAAAAGATAGTTGGAGACGTGGGGGGAGGGGGTGTATGATTACATTAATATATTCATAAATATAATATAACAAACGTACAAATCTTGCATAAATTAATGGTCAAAAGTATGGAAACATTAATATTTTATTTTAGTTTTGAAAGAAGTCTCTTATGCTCATCAAGCCTGCATTTATTTGATACAAAATACAGAAGAAGAAAAAAACAGCAATAATGTGAAATATTATCAATATTATCAGAAATCATTCTAATATGCTGATTTATTATCAATGTTTGAAACAGTTGTGCTGCTTAATTTTTTTTGGAAATTGTGATTTTTTCAGGATTCTTTGATAAATAAAAATAAATTTAAAAAAAGAACAGCATTTACTTAAAATATATATATTTTTTAATAATATACACTACCATTCAAAAGTTTAGGGTCAGTATTTTTCTTTTTTTGATAGAAATTATACTTTTATTCAGCAAGGACGTGTTAAATAGATTTATATTGTTAGAAAAGATTTATATTTCGAATAAATGCTGTAAATGCTTTCGAAAATGTAGCTTTGCATCACATAAATAAATTATATTTTAAAGTATATTAAAATAGAAAACCATTTATTATACATTGTAATAATATTTCACAATATTGCTGTTTTTTCTGTATTTTTGATCAAATGAATGCAGGCTTGATGAGCATAAGATACTTCTTTCAAAATCATTAAAAACATGAATGTTTCCAAACTTTTGACCAGTATAAATATTTTAAAGGGATAGTTCACCCAAAAATGAAAATTAGCCCATAATTTACTCACCCTCAAGTCATCCTAGGTGTATATGACATTCTTCTTTCAGACGAATAAAATCAGAGATATATTACAAAAGTCCAGGCTAATCCAAGCATTAGAATTGGATTCATAGTTGCTCTGTTTTTGAAGTCCATAAAAAGTGCATCTGTCTGTCAAATAACATGCTCCACGCGGCTCTGGGGTGTTAATAAAGGCCTTCTGAAGCGAATCGAAGCGTTTGTGTAAGAAAAATATCCATATTTAAAACTTTATCAAGTAAACTTTCGGCCGACCCTGTTCAATTTATGGAAAAATTGTTGAATGTTCCCCTGCCGATCGAAAGACTAACGTGACCAGGTACGCTTGTCACGTACACATCTTGAGTTTCACTTTCAACTTTCAACACTTTTCCATGGAAGGCAGTCGGCCGAAAGTTTACTTGATAAGGTTTTAAATATGAATATTTTTCTTACACAAACGCGCGATTCGCTTCAGAAGGCCTTTATTAACACCCCGGAGCCGCGTGAAGCATGTTATTTGACGGACAGATGCACTTTTTATGGACTTCAAAAACAGAGCAACTATGAATCCAATTCTAATGCTTGGATTAGCCTGGACTTTTGTAATATAACTATTTTATTCGTCTGATAGAAGAATGTCATATACACCTAGGACAGGGGTCTCAAACTTGCGGCCTGCGGGCCACTTGAGGCCCGCAGGATGATATTTTGTGGCCCCCTACCTGACATTAAAGTTTAGTGTTAGTGCGGCCGCGCGTTGCTCTGAAAAGCACCTTTTTGCTAAGTCGTCGCTTGCTGCCTCCTTTACGTGTGTGTGTGTGTGTGTGTGTGTGAGCGAGAGCGAATTGGCTCGCCCCTCCCTCGTGCAGTATAATTGGTTGACACCGCGTGATTGACAGGAACAGACGAACAAAGCTGATCAGACAGTTGAAACGAATGTGGTCTAACAGCGCTCGTCAATGTCAAAATGATTGAGATGGCCAATCAAATCAAAGTAGGTGGGATTTGCGTTCTCTTTTGGCTCGTGCACACTGCACAGTCTTCACACACAGACGAGCGCGTCAATCTACCACTTAATGCCGTTGCTGAGAGAGACTATTCTTTCCGGTGAAATCACAAAACAAAATGCAAACGTGTCCATGGTCTTATTATACAATCATTGATGAACATCTTTGATTTTAATGAAGAAAAACTATATGAGAACCAGTGATGCGTGGGTTGATCCAAAATGAGCGGGTGCCGTTACCCACAGTTACGAGTCATCCAAAAATATTTTTAATGATATTCGGGTCGCGGTCGGTCGGGTCGTCAATAAATCCTTATTTGCCTTTTGAATGTTGAGCGTTATTAAAATGCTGACGTGGGACAAAATGCCCAATTTCCCAACACGTTTAACTGAGCAATGCCATTGTACCATTTTAATAGGCTACTTTTAAACGCATTTAGCTCAGTAAAGTCAGTTTTATGCATTTTCTGAGAGGGGGCGGGATTTTTGCTGGGAATGTCGGGGGAGAGACGCACACTTCGATTAGACTGGATAAACACATGCAGCATCTTAATTGTTAAGAAAATGAAACGAAATAAATGAATAAATCAAGCCTTTATTACATAACACTAGACTAGGCTATATCATACAGCATTCAGAAAAAGAACAGTTTGCGCTCCTAAGGGCTTGCTCACTTCTCTCAGTTGACTAACCCGCTGATGAATTCTTCAAGCAGGGTCGAAACATAAACATCGCGTTCATCAATAATATGCATCCAGACAGTTGAAGAACGGCCTGCTCTCGCCGCTGCACCTCTGAGCGCACCACGTCAGGGCCTGAAATATTTTCTCAATGGCCCAATGACGCTACGATGAGACTTTTAAAAAATGCGGGTCAGGAAGCGGGTTGGGTACAATATTTTCTTCTTTTTTTTTGCGGTCCGAGTTGCGGGCGGGTTAGTTGAAAACGTCGGTCGGGTGCGGGTTGTTTATACATTGACCCCCACATAACTGATGAGAGCGGATTAGAACCCAAAACTTTTGACACGGTTGACAAAAATTCTACCACCAGACCACTGGGGAATCCAAAAGTTTTTCACGGATCTATGTATTTATTCACTCACTCACTCAAGCGAAGAATATCGGGACTAATAATATATTTGATGCAAATGAATGCAAATATTGTTTACAAATAGTCCCAAAAAGAGTATTTCCCAACTAGAATTAGACCTAGAATTTCGCTCACTGTTCTGTTTGACCTGGTTACGGCCTTGCTGTGAATTAGTCTATTACTTAAAATAAAATTAAAATCATAAATTTTTTCATATTACATGATTTAATTTCTATAGGCTATATTTAGTTCAAATTCAGAGGAACAGTTCATGTTCAGAAGAAACATTCATGTTGAAGAACTGTTAATGAAGAACAGTTAATAAAGATTGAGAAGATTGGATCTTTTTTTGGAATACTTGAACCACTTTTTATGTGTAATACTTGATGCGGCCCAGCCTGACCCAGGGTCTACCTCCAGCGGCCCCCAGGTAAAATGAGTTTGAGACTAGGATGACTTGGGGGTGAGTAAATTGTGGGCTAATTTTCATTTTTGGGTGAACTATCCCTTTAATATATGTTATTTTTTATATAGTCAATGAATAATACATCAACATGACATCCGACGGTATCCTGTAAAGGTGAGATGGAAGAGCCATTATATGACGAGTATGTGGGTAAAATCAGACCCTCTGGTCTAATACTATGACTAACAATGGCTCTTTCTGTGGCCACAGCCTGATAAACCGACACTTGATCTCCACCTGGCTACGAAGAGCTGTCGTCCAGCTTATCTTCCTGCTGTTGGTCTGATATCCCTCTAATAGCCTGCCAAAGAGGGTCTGAACACTGACTCACATTAAGTGCCCAGTCACCCAGAAAAGAGAAACTTCCACTCCAGCTCTAGCTATAATACCACTTGGCCACTAGGGGGCTTTCTGTGAATAGGACCACCATGGAAACATACTTGTAACCTCACTGATGCCGTGCTTTGTCCTTAGTTAGTAACCAGAGACCTTTTTTGTTTCCGTTTTTTTCTCTTGCACAAAGTTTAGAAATAGAGGCTGAATTTGATCACTGAAAAAAGCTAAGTCACTAAAGTGATTTTCTCCTCGTGGGTAATAAAACAAAGAGGGATTCGCACCATATATAGGGACCAGAATAACAGAGACACCTAGCAACCATATAGCAACAACCCAGGATTGTGGTGGTGACTTTTACACAAGAAACCCCAGTACTCACATTGACTGTGCTGACAAGTGGGGGCAATACAGAAGCTGTGACAAGATTAGGCAAAGATCTGTCTATAGGAGTAAGGCTATTGTGAGATAATCCAGATCAACGATCACTTCAAGAATGAATGTTCCCAGAGCTGTCGCTGAGATGTGTACATGATGTACAACCCTGCTGCTATTTAAGCTCTGTTACAGAAACCTTCCCTGACTGAAGAGTTTAGACAGATCAGTGAAAAGGGCCAGATGACAAGTCTGTAGGAGAAGTACTCCTAAAAAATAAAAGGGATATGCTTTTAGGCTTCAGAGACATTACTTACATACACGTCCACATGCCAGATAACCACCACTAGTGCTAAATGCAAGCATATGGGCAAAATGGTTTTTGAAAAATCTAAAAGAAACTGACCTATTATCATCCTGCAGTTCTGAAAGGTGCACATTTGATTCTAATGCCTTGGTCTACAAAAAAGGGTCTAGTACATACAATCACGCACACACACGTAAGTCAGCACAAAAGGAGACTTGAAAGACAGCGCCTATCTGTAAATCTATCACAGAGACACAGGTATTTATGGGCAATGTCAAACCAGCCGTATCTTGCATATCGACTGATTTAAGTACAACGTCCCATAAAGCAATGTCCTACATTTCTGGCATTGGAAACTACATTTAATATGTAGAAAAGATGGTTAAATTAAGTAAGAAAACACCAATTAAATCTGCAAAATAACTGAATTCATTCTCAGGCTCATCCATTGTTATATTGGTCTTGTCATAAAAGTGTTGCCACAGCTGTTGTTTTCCTGCTACCGAAAGTTTTTAAATACAGTGTCAGGCTGGAAATTCAATTTAGCTCTATGCTTAATAATAAGAAGAATAATAATAAAACAAATCCTATAAAGAACAGTGGTTATGATACAGTATGCTAAAATAAGCAGCAGAAAAAGAAAACTGGAAAAAATGAGAAGTGCAAAAAAAAAAAAAAATTCAATATTGTAAAACGCTGCAAAACCAATAAATGTCAATTATAGTCAAAATCTGCATCGTAACACTGGACATGAACCCAGCGTTCATGGTCGAACTAGCTCAGTGAAAACTATTTCCCTCACATAAACCAAAACCACTGTAACCTCTCACATCTGCAGCCAAACCAATGTCAGCCTTCGGGAGAGACGGACTAACACTTGATTACACGCATATGTCTTATTTTTCAACACAAATATTTTATACACATACTAAAAACCACAAAAAAAAAAATCTAATCAAATCAAAGTGGAGCTTCATAAAGTGTTGGATTAGCGCACACCACCAAACCCACGTGTCAGGACAGGAGTAGTTAACGCATGATTTGTAAGAACAATTTGCCCAAACAAACACATTTTGGAAAGGTTTCCAGATTGAAGCCATACCTTAGGAATTTGATCCCTCTGAGCTTGAGCTCCAAATCTCATTAAATCCAACAGAAACCATCCTAGCAAACACATCCAGATCCTCATGGTGGCACACACACGCACATTCACTCACATACATCGCCAACAACAAAAATGCAATGAAGCTCACTCAAGACTAGTCAAATATGTGCAAAACACGCACACCCACAAACTCTCAATCCACCCACATACACGCAGATTACATGCAGACACACACACACAAAATATAATCACAATGAGACACCTGTTTGGCTGTGTGGCCTTGGGGTAAATTGAGCGGGTGTATGTGCGAGCGTGCGCTCTTGTCTCTGTGAGTGGTTAAGAACGCTTGTAGTGTCCAGATACAACATGTTACATGCTTGCTGAGGTGGATTAGAATTAACTGACAGAAACAATATGGTTTATACAATAACTTTCTGCTAATAGAGACAAATGGACCAATGGGAAATTCGTACACTGCCCACATGCAGACACATTTTGGCATCATCTGACAGAATGAACCATTCGCAGAGTATCTTGACAGCTTGTTGAGATCCTGCTGATGTGAATTATTTGAAAAAGCAACTATCGGTGCTCTGAATCAAAGAGAAGGCACTAAATCAAAGAGGAGGCCATCCACACTCTTCACCCACAAAGCAGAAAGCAATGTGAACTCTTCCTGGAGACAATCCACAGAGATCTGTCACAAGGGTCCTTCCCAAATAGCAGATAATTGCTTCCAGAAAATTCCAGTCAGTTCTGGATTTGTAGGAACTGATGAGTTTTGACAAGTCTGTCTGTCTATCTACTCCATCCATCATCCATCCACTGCATCCATCCATCCATCCATCCATCCACCGCATCCATTCATTTATCCAACCATCCATTAACTGTTAACTTATTGTTGTCAATGTACGCTTTTTCATATAATGCATTTTTAATAATTTGCCTTTTTTGCTAAATAATTTTTTCAGATAAATACCTTAACCAAGTTTAGTATTTTGTTTCACATTCATATTTAAGATATAAAAAAAAAGTATAAAATATTTTCCTCATATTTTGATCGTTTAATTGAACTTGTAGGGTCATAAAAAACATATCCCCTCCAGATCACTTTTGGCCATTATACACGCATTAAACTTATATACAAACTTATTTTGCAACACAAATATTTATATGCATACCAAAAAACCCATAACAAATTAAAGTGGAGCTTCATAAAGTATTGGATTAGCGCATACCACCAAACCCACGAGTCATTTTTAGATAGGAGTAGTCTATGCATGATTTGTACAGTACAATCTACCTACACCTTTCTAGTACCAGGTTGGCTTTTAGAACTGCCTTATTTCTTTGTGACATAGATTCAACAAGGTGCTGGAAACATTCCTCAGAGATTTTGGTCCATATTGACAGCATCACAGTTGCTGCAGATTTGTCAGGAGACATCCTTGATGCAAATCTACCGTTCCACCACATCCCAAAGGTGCTCTATTGGATTAAGATCTGTGACTGTGGAGGCCATTTGAGTATAGTGAACTCATTGTCATGTTCAAGAAACCAGTTTGAGATGTTTTGAGCTTTGTGACATGGCATGTTATCCTGCTGGAAGTATTCACCAGAAGATGGGTAAACTGTGGTCATAGAGGGATGGACATGGTCAGCAACAATACTCAGGTAGGCTGTAGCGTTTAAACAATGCCCAATTGGTACTAAGGGGCCCAAAATGTGCCAAGAAAAGATCCCCACACCATTACACCACCATCACCAGCCTGAACCCTTGATGCAAGGATGGATCCATGCTTCCATATTGTTTACACTAAATTGTGAACGTCACAGCAGAAATAGTCAGACCAGGCAACATTTTTCTAATCTTCTATTGTCAAATTTTGGTGAGCCCATGTGAAGTGTAGTCTTAGTTTCCTGCTCTTAAAGTTGCCGGTGAGTGTATATCTATATCTATCAATCTACCTATCAGCAGTGTCTCATGTCGAAGGCTGCGTCTTCCAGAGGGTGCATTTGTCGGCCGTATACATCCTTAAGTCTGCTTATTTCCTTAAACTGACCAATACGTTCCAAAGTCATAAAGAAATTACAACAATTTACACTTCACTAGGAATAACGGATTACTTTTCTGAAATAAGACATCCTTTATGACCATGCGGCCAACAAATGTGCCCTCCAAAGGAAGCCTTCGAAATGAAACATCTATTGTTAGGTTTATGTTTGCATTTTCTATGTTCCAGCTTTTCATCATGGTTACTCATTGATTGATTAGTTTCTATCTGTGCCTTGTTTTCCTCCTCAGTTAAACTGTGTATCTCCATTTTAATTGTTCTTTGTACGTTCTCGTTAGTAATATTGTGGTTTGCATTTTCCTGTTGCTCCTGTGTTTTGTTTTTGATTTATTGTATTAAAGATATAGCTTCACCTATATCCTGCCTCAACTCATCCTTGCTGCAACCTATGCTGACACTTATACATACATATATCAATCCAGCATATCTACCCACCCATCCATCTAGAAAGAAAGAAAGAATGAGAAAGAGTAATATTTAGGCATGATAAAGTCACTTTGCATTAACAGCATGTGATTTATTGTGGGTTTGTGGATGGACGGTACTAAATTACCTTCTCAGAACTGATAATTGCAGCCTGTGGATTGAGGTCTGTGACTGCCCGAGGACAGAGACACAGTGAGGAGGAGAGCAGGCGTGATATAGACGCCTGCACAATGACATATAATCATGGAGTTTTCAGTAAACCATCATACACACCAAAAAGGGAAAAAATGCCTTAACTTACGTAACAGTTTGCACAGCTGAGCTCTAAAAGGACAGATTGGCGCATAATCACATGCTTGTTTATTGTTATTGTGACATCCAAATGGGAAACAAGTTTTCATACATGTATAAATAGATATTAACTTAATTACAAACACGTTCTGTTTGATCTTTACAGATTTAGTACAACAAATATGAACATTTTATGGGTGGAATATGGAGGCAATTGTTTTATTTGTGATAATCCAATGAAACATGTCAAATTGGACGGACATAATAAAAAGTATGATCACACGAGAGAATCAACAAGAAGTATTAATAACTGATTATATTGTAGTCAATGTATTCTTTTTCATATGAGCTTTTTTAATGCATTTTTTGCACTGTAAAATAAATCCTTTAGCTGTCCTAAATTAAAAATGTATTTTGTCAGATAAATACCTTAACCAAGTTTAGTGTTTTGTTTTCCATTTATATTTAAAAAAGTTAATATAATTCTATTTACTTAAACCAACTTTGTATCAGGCTTTATCAACCGCTACATGAAACAATCAAGTCATAAATATACACTGATCAGGCATAACATTACGACTAATATTGTGTTGGTCCCCCTTTTGCTGCCAAAACAGCCCTGACCTGTCGAGGCATGGACTCCACTAGACCCCTGAAGGTGTGCTGTGGTATCTGGCACCAAGATGTTAGCAGCAGATCCTTTAAGTCCTGTGGTGTGGCCTCCATGGATCGGACTTGTTTGTTCAGCACGTCCCACAGATGCACAATTGGATTGAGATCTGGGGAATTTGGAGGTCAAGACAACACCTCAAACTTGTTGTGCTCCTCAACACATTCCTGACCCATTTTTGCTTTGTGGCAGGGCGCATAATTCTGCTGAAAGACGCTACAGCCACCAGGGAATACCGTTTGGTCTGCAACAATGCTTAGCTAGGTGGTACGTGTAAAAGTAACATCCACATGGATGGCAGGATCCAAGGTTTCCACATCAGAACATTGCCCAAAGCATCACACTGCATCTACCGGCTTGCCTTCTTCCCATAGTCCATCCTGGCGCTATGTGTTACCCAGGTAAGCAACGCACACAGGGTCAGCATGGGCACCCTGACTGGTCTGCGGCTATGCAGCCCCATACAAACTGCGATGCACTGTGTATTCTGACACCTTTCTATCAGAACCAGCATTAACTTCTTGAGCAATTTGAGCTATAGTAGCTTGTCTGCTTGATCGGACCACACGGCCAGCCTTCGCTCCCCACGTGCATCAATGAGCCTTGGCCACCCATGAATGACCCTGTCGCCGGTTCACCACGGTTCCTTCCTTGGATCACTTTTGATAGATACTGACCACTGCAGACTGGGAACACCCCACAAGAGCTGCCGTTTTGGAGATCATCTGACCCAGTCGTCTAGCCATCACAATTTGGCCCTTGTCAAACTCGTTCAAATCCTTACGCTTGCCCATTTTTCCTGCTTCTAACACATCAACTTTGAGGACAAAATGTTCACTTGCTGCCTAATATATCCCACCCACTAACAGGTGCTGTGATAAAGAGATAATCAGTGTTATTCACTTCACCGGTCATAATGTTATGCCCGATTGGTGTATTTATGCTATTCAGATTTTGAAGTAAATTACTTCATCCCATTAGTGAAATCCTACACTATAATGATCTTATCTTATCGGACATGTCTGAAAGAGACACTTCTCAGTTCAATGCGTTGATGTAGCATCTACTGTAATCTGCCAAGAGGGATTTTTTTTTATCTTGAGACATGGAAATGGCATGCACTGCAAAATACATAAAGAAAAGAGACAGGAAAACAACTTATTGCTTCAATTACTACTAAAATGACAGATGTGTTCATAGGCTCATAACTCTTAAATAGATTTTCTTTTTTTTATCCAAGGTTGCACGGCAACTGATCTATGAGCTCACCTTACCTCAGCATGTGCGGCAGTATGTGTGTGTAAACATCTTTGTAGAGTCTTGCTGATCAAAAAGTGAGGCAAGAGGCTTTGGAAGGACACACAAAAAAAAGGAACCTACACCACCGTTCAAAAGTTTGGGGTCGGTAAGATTTATGTTTTTGCAAGAAGTCTCTTATAACAAGGCTGCTTTAATTCTTATCAAAAATACTGCAAAAACAGTAATATTGAGATATATTACCAGGGCTCGACATTTAGCCTTTTCATGTGCTTGTCCTTTGGACAAGTAAATCGGTCACTTACACTAAATTACTGCAGAATCATTCTCGCATTTTGGTGACTCCCTGGTTATTTTTTGTTATTGACGTTTTAATCAGGATACTTGTCCAGTCGGACACGTAAAATTCACTTTCACTTGCCCATTCAAAAAATCCACTTGTCCCGGACAAGCAGACAAGCGTTAATGTCAAGCCCTGTATTACAATGTAAAAGAATGGCTTTCTATTTTTTATATATTTGAAAATTGTTTTTATTCTTTTGAAGTTGAAATGACTCCAGTCTTCAGTGTCACATAATCCTTCATAAATCATTATCAATGTAGAAAACCTGAAAAGTTGTGCTGTTTAATGTTTTTGTGGATACTGTTAAACACTTTTTTGTAACATAAAATGTCTTTACTGTCACTCTTAACTAAATGCAATGCATCCTTGCTGGATAAAAAGTATTCATTTCTATTTTTTTTTTTTTATATTTCGGACCTAAAATCTCTACATTGAGAAATAAGTCAGTAAAACAAAGACAATTAGAGGTCAAGTGTCTAAATGACTCAACTAACTGTGATATAACAACCTAGGGCTAATTTGTTATATCATAGTTAGTGGAGTCGTTTAGACTTAACTTTGTTCCAATCCATGCCTGCTCAAGAACCATTAATATTAACCCTTTGAGCAGAGAATGACAGATGACAGAATGGTCAAAATGCACTCAACCTAACTTTCGACCTTTTCCCTGAAATCAGGAAGAAGAGGTGAGGAAATTAGCAGCTCAGGTTCTTTGTAAACAAAGATCTTGTATACAGAGTGTTTTCCATAGTGTTCCATAGTGTTTTGTTTAAGGATAGCTGGCATTGTTTCATGCATGTCCACACTTAGTTTTATTCATGAACAAATCAACTACCTTTAAAACACAGATCACAGACAGAGCGTGTTCAAAAGGCACGTCTGGAGATGTTGAATCCTTTACAGCCTGTCTGAGTCATTTTGACACTTCCCTAGAGGAGTACGCCATCCAACTCAAACCTAATTTTAGAGCAGAGCAAATCAATTACAGGCTTGTGCCAACCCCTGCCAAACGAAACCCACAGAAAGAACAAGACTATTTCTAAACACACTAACGCCACTTTTAAACATACACACTGCCCCTGTCGACTGAGCAGAACAACCCAAAACAAATAAACTGAATCAGACAGACACAAAAACATATGCATTATAAACTCTGGCAATCACATATGTCGTCCAGTGGGTCAAACAAACATGTACTATAACATTTACACATAAAAACTAATTTCTCTGTGCCAGACCTTGAGCCATGGTACTTATATAAGTGGGTTGCATTCCCTCTCTTCTCTCACTTAAATTGGCAAAAAGCTTTAATAATAATAGTTTGAGGTCTCATTCATATAACCGTACTGGACAGTGGACAAGGTATACACATATATACCACACACATAGATACGTAATATATATATATATATATATATATATATATATATATATATATATATATATATATATATATATATATATATATATATATATATATATATATATATATATATATATAATATATATATATATATATATATATATATAGGTCATCTGACCCAAAAATATGCATACATACACATATCCAACTAAACATTCATGACTTGGGCCTCAAAGCTGTGACATTGGAAATGAGTGACAAGCTAATCTAGCGATTACCTTTGCCCCCTGACCTCCTGTTGGGTTAAAGAGATCAAAGAAAACCATAAGTTTCCCATTAATCCATCCAGGAAAATAGCAAACCAAAAATGGCTGAGGCATCAAAGCGAAACACCACAACAAAAAGTTCACAGTCAAGAGGTTACGCCACAAGAGAGACCGAAACTAGAGAAATAAAACAGGTTATTTAAAAAAATCTGGTATTCTTTAGTCTCTGAAATCCTCTACCTTTTTGACATAACATAATGGAGTCCAGGTGATTGATTGAGGCAATAAAGCTGTTTTAAACATGCTATGCTACAGTCTCACCGAAAGAAACATTTGATTTTAAATCAGAGGAAATATGAAATCCATCAATATTTATATCTGCAGTTTCTAAACTTAATTCAAAGCCCACAATGGCCATGAATCCACAGCTCCCAGCAGCCAAACACACACGGACTGACTCGGCTGCTGTAGCTCAATTACACCACACACCACCTTTATTTGGCTTGAGAGAAAACAGAGGAGATTTGGAAAGCCTGTTTGGGTTTGATATGTGATTACAGGTTCACAGTATGTTTGAAGACTGTCATTTGTTTTCATCAGGAATGTTTTTGGTTTTGTACACATAAAAACCACTGACAGGAGAATAAATTAAACATTAAATGACTTTCTGTCTGACAGGAGAGTTTATACAAATACAGCTTCTTAAAAGGTGTAAGATAAGATTATTAATGGTAATATAAACTGACGATTCACATGCAATGCTTTAGGCTACAATTTCAAGCAGATATATTCACATCAAACATGCAATCAAAATATGAATCATAAAACGAAATGCTCTTCAGCACTTCTTGTGAGTAAAAAAACCCCTACGGAGGTAACTATGGAAATCAATGCAACACTTTTTGCATAAAAAAAAAAAAAATTCTAAATTTTGCATGCATAATTCAAGTAACTAATCCTAAACAAAACGCTAACACTATAGTAAGTACATGTAGTTAATCAATATTACTCAGTACTTATTTGAGTAAGTACAATGTAACTACATCACCTTAAAGTAAAGTGTAACCATCAACTCTTGCCGAGATGTGTATACTGTTTAAATCACAAAAAAGCAGGACATGATGTGGCCAAAGCAGATAGGACTGAGCAATTCCTTATCCAATTAATTTATAAAACTGCAGGAGAATACCGATATTAATATATTTTATAGTACTTATAGCTAGATCATTTAATGGCTGGTTTAGACAGATACAGGTTACTTCACCCAAAATTCTGTCATCAAAATTCATTCATATTGCTCCAATGCCGTTTTTCTTTCTTTCATGGAACACACAAGGCGCCACACTGCAGATTGTCCAAAGTGCTCTCGTTCATAATGGGCATGTAGCATAAAAGTGGTTTATATGACTGTTCACTATATTCCTTTTCCTACATAATGTTCTGACAACAGACAACAGACTAAAAACTCATTCCGTTCAAATATGTCTTCAGAAGACTTATAACAACACAAAAGCATAAAACACTTTTATGATGCTTCATCATCATTTTGAAGTGTGACAGTCCTCTTTTTTTGTGGTTTAGAAAAGATCACTGTGGACATTGTGCATTACATCTTCTTGTGTGTTTCACAGAAAGTCATACAGGTTTGAAATTACATTAGAATGAGTAAATTATACAATTTACGTAATTTACTACATATAGAGTAAAGATGAAAAAAAAAACTGTATTGATACTTACAGTCAGTCTTGCACGAATAGAGTTATTGTCCTTTGATGACACTAATAAGTCTTCCAGGTCATTTGAGGACAGCAAAATGTCCTAATCAGAGAATTAGAAAAGATACAGTCAGAAAAGATGAATATTGAAATAAAAAAACGAATGCATTGCAGTGGCACACAATTACAAATACTACAGTATTTTGGCACAAATTCATCTGTCGCTTGGTAGAAACTAGCCTGATTTGGAAGATGTCAACATGGGCAGGTTATATGCATTCCCTGTACAGTATGGCTCGCTCACCTCTTCAGTGTCTATGCGAGGAGAGCGAGGTGGTTTGTGTCCGGTTCCACCACACTGGGGTTGGAAAACAGCACACTGATCTCGAGCTGCATTTGGTTCTCCCATCAGAAATGCCACCTGCATCAGATCACCCTGAAGAAACAAGGCGAATTAAACAATTACACCTATACGGAATCATACACAACTCATATGGTCACAAGGTGTATACATGCTTAGACACACAAACACATAAGTATGCACACTTATTTACAGTTTTAACTAGTAACCATTACATAAAGAATTGCAAATAATTTATTTCAGATATGAATACAACAGATATGAGTTTAGATGACAGTCTAGCAATCTGTTAATGTCAAATGATATAACGATCACGAAGTGTTACCATAGAAGTCAAGAAATTAGCTAAAATGCTAACTCTCACCATGTTACCCCATGACTGAGTTCAGTGTGTAAGTATGTAAATGGGATGTTTGGACTCTATGATGTAATTCTCAAAGACTCAGCCTAGATGTCATGCTGTATTAACTTTCCCTGTCTAACAAAACTAAAAAAAGGGCATTTAATTTGTGCACAGCTGTCTAAACTATACTCCTGAGTCCTACCCCCATTAAAAGGCATGTTCTTCAGCACAACATAACATACAGTAAATCCATTTCATCAACCTGACTTGGGTCTCTTGTTCTGCAATGTTATATAATCTATATTCTATGGCCATGTACACACTCCAGCTAAATACAGTTTACATCTCCTGTCGCTAAATTTACTTTGGTCAATTACAGCTAATGCCAAACAAATTAAACTGGCATCTAAGCTGGAACATATGTTTCTTGTTCACAGCGGAGACACCAAAATGTTAATGTCAATAATCACGTTTAGGGTAGTAGAAGTGACTCTATTACTCCGTACACAATATACGATAGCAAATAAAATGGCTGTCAGTATGAACAATGCTTGAATGGATTGTTTTAAGATTGTTTAACAGATTTAAGACTAGGATACCTGCACTATATGGAAAAGATCAAGTTTATAACTATTTTAATTGAATAAAAGCATTCATTAAAGGTGCTGTATGTAAGAATGACAGCTAGTGGTTGAAATGGGCACTGCAGTCCAAATTCTAAATATTGTTTGCCCCGCCCCCTCCTCCTCACACTCGACGCTCATGCGGTTTGTCAGTTTGAGGCCACACAAAAGGAACGAGCGGGATTGACAGTGGAAGGTGAGAAAAAAACGTACACAATGTAAGTCGATGAGTTGATTAATCCCATTTTAATGTGCTTTTTTATTTTTAAAAGGATGCCAAGGCTTTTTAGGTTGATTAGAATCTGCGATCTCTGACCCAGTTTGTTTGCTGGTTTCCATGGCAGCAATATGCTGTGTTTTCCGCCAACTGGCAACCTGTGGTGTCGAAATACTATTGGGTAAACTGGCAATGTGCGGCATCGCACAGACCAAAACAAAAACAGACACAGAACGCCCTTTTCAAAGAAAATTGGCATGTTTCCTAAATATCTGCAAACATATGCTATTTTTATGCTTTAGTACTGTCAAAAACGTACATACAGCACCTTTAACTCTTTCCCCACTAAACATTTTCCGTTATTTGTGAGAAAACGCTTCTCTGCCAAACATGGAATTTTCCGTGTTTTCACTGTTATACGCTAGGGGGCACTATTACACACCTTCTGAATGAGTACCGGATCTCCTGATCAAAACACAGACGAAGAAGTTGCACAAAAAAAACAAGTGATCGTATGTAAGCAGATGCATATGTAAAATGTGAAAATGTGATCATCAACATTAAACATCATATAAATCAAAACTGCCAAGCGGTACTGAATGAAATGTCGACCCAGAACAAGTTATAGGACTGATCTGGATGTACTCTGACAAAAACGTGATTTTTTCAGCTTTTTGTTCCCATATTTAAGTGTTGATAAAAAAAGGACAGCATGAAGCTAGAATAAAACGTTTTTTTTTTTGTTTAAAAGCAGAGGGTCTGCACTTTATTTTGATATATTGCATGCTCAAATATTCATACAACAAAATATTTGATGGTCCATTACATTTTTGTGAAAATGATCAAAAACCCTGGCAGTGGCAACTTAAAAAAAAAAACGCTGGCTGGGAAAGAGTTAAACGAGTGCTACATGGAACAGTGCTAGCGAAAGAAATGTTATGCCATGCTATTTTTGAAAATTCAACAAATCATATTTGTTCAATTTTAAATCAGATATTATTTATGAAAGAAATCGTGCTGGTAACATGGTTGCACATTAAAAATACAAAATCTCTATATGCTTGTCAGCAACACAATGGCCAATCCATCTGGAATCTTGGATGTGTATAAACACAGATGTTCTGCTTGGGGTATAGTAACTCCTATACGCTGAGAGACCCTCATCTTCCATAAACCTGACTTGGGTTTAAATGCCGACTGGGAATGTTCTGGAGATTTATTTATAGTATGTGTCATGTGCTGAGAGCTGGTGAGATGAAGGATATTCTCATTCAACACAAAGTAAGTACTACATTGATGCATGTTTGGACCACACAAAACAACATTTTGTTTGAAAACTGACCTCAAACGGGGTCTCAAACCCCTCAATGATTCCTCCCACCATAACCAGGCCATCGGTGGATATTCCCAGACCATCCTTATAGGCCCAGTCCACGCTCTCAACCATGAAGCAATCCACATACAATGCCAACCGGCTCGAGGAGACGCTGACAGCCACACGGTGCCAACCGCCATCGGACAGCGCTGCCATGGGGAACCTGGGAATGACAGGACAGGTTTTGAAAAACAAACTACTTTTTGTTTTCTTGACAGGGTGGGCTGAAGAAATCGCATGTTAAAGTACCTGAGAATACTTTAAGAGTTGGGAGAACCCAAGGAAAGTAGAAGCCATTACATTTCCTGGCAAAACATTGAGAGACACAACACTTCCTGTCTGTGTAATGACACATGAGTTTTTTGTATATGCAAGCTTAAACTAAACAGAAAACCATATGAGAACACAGTAAGAACATTATGGCATTGTTATGTCACCTCATGATGAATGAGAAGCACAAACAGGTAAAATGCATTCCATTTATTTTGTCCTGCAGGTGGGTAATTAGGCGACAGGTCCAAATATTAGTTTTAAAAAGGCCATGAGTTAAATCCCATTCCTCATTTATACGTCGTCTCGACTGTAAGGCTTGGCTTAAGTCACAGAAATATTGATTTAATATATCACAGAGCTCCTCAAAACGGTGAGGTCTGTGCTTGTGTTTAATATTAACCATTAGCCAAAACTAATACTTTACTGACATGAAGAATGAGATGATGATGGTTTTGTCATCATGGAAGAGGAACAAAGAAGGTCAATGACATTAAAAAGCAAGCAACAAAAAATAAGAGGAGGAGTAGAAAAGACAGACTGTGGTTACATAAGAGGATTCACTGAGATGTGCCTTTTTAATTATCTTTTTCCTGCCAAGATGACGGCTTTGGGACCAAAGTATGAACCACAAAATAATCAAGACCACCAAGTAATTGAGTTTTCAGATGGTTCCCCATTAATCCTCATTTAAGAGTGATTCAATATTGGCAATTATGTAGTCTTGTCTCCTTTCCAATCGACCTTGTCATGAAAAATATGGGTTTTTTTCTGTGATTAATTGTTCAGATCAGATGCTTTAACCGCTAGCTAAATGAATAAATAAATAAATAGGAACAGAGTTCAGGAACTCTCTGATATTTCTTAGGGACTCCTAGATATTTCATACATGGCAAATCCAAGAGATAAAATTGATGTGTGCAATTTTTAAACAGGTTTCCCTAACACTCTCCCTGTCCTCCACTGAAGTGAAGACTCACTCGTAGTGTCGTTGTTGTGTGCTGATGAAGGTGAAGGTGTAGACACTGATGCGGATCTGCAGGAGAATGTGTCCGTCTGGAGAGAGGAAAGTCAGCACACTGCGGTCTTCAGACTGGGAGCTGCGCAGATGCATAAGCAAACTGAACTCATCGCCAAACCTGAGAAAGAAATAAGAGAGAAAAGCTTGGTATAACATGCTTACACTGGTTTTAAGAAAGAATATCAAATATAAAAGTAAAAAAAGAAGTAGATATTTTCACAGAGACCCAAAATTGTGTACATACATGTTAAAATTATACACATGTATACATGTATCATGCATATACAGTAAAAACCAAGTATGGAATGTCTAAACATTTATTAAATGTATTTGAACACTACCGATTTTGCAGGTTTTCCTACTTACAAAGCATGTAAAAGTGTGTAATTTTTATTATAGGTACTCTTCAGCTGTGAGAGACGGAAACATCAAACAAACAAAAACCAGAAAATCACATTGTATGATTTTTAAATAATTAATTTGCATTTTATTGCATGGCATACGTATTTGATCACCTACCAACCAGTAAGAATTCTGGCTCTCACAGACCTGTTAGTTTCTCTTTAAGAGGCGCTCCTGTCCTCCAGTCATTACCTGTATTAACTGCACCTGTTTGAACTTGTTACCTGTATAAAAGACACCTGTCCACACACTCAATCAAACAGACTCCAACCTCTCCACAATGGCCAAGACCAGAGAGCTGTGTAAGGACATCAGGGATAAAACTGTAGACCTGCACAAGGCTGGGATGGGCTACAGGACAATAGGCAAGCAGCTTGGTGAGAAGGCAACAACTGTTGGTGCAATTATTAGAAAATGGAAGAAGTTCAAGATGACGGTCAATCTCCCTCGGTCTGGGGCACCATGCAAGATCTCACCTCATGGGGCATCAATGATCATGAGGAAGGTGAGGGATCAGCCCAGTCCATGGCAGGACCTGGTCAATGACCTGAAGAGAGCTGGGACCACAGTCTCAAAGAAAACCATTAGTAACACACTACGCCGTCATGGATTGAAATCCTGCTCAAGCCAGCGCATGTCCAGGCCCATCTGAAGTTTGCCAATGACCATCTGGATGATCCAGAGGAGGAATGGGAGAAGGTCATGTGGTCTGATGAGACAAAAATATAACTTTTTGGTCTAAACTCTACTCGCCGTGTTTGGAGGAAGAAGAAGGATGAGTACAACCCTAAGAACACCGTCCCAACTGTGAAGCATGGAGGTGGGAACATCATTCTTTGGGGATGCTTTTCTGCAAAGGGGACAGGACAACTGCACTGTATCGAGGGTAGGATGGATGAATGGGGCTATGTATCGCGAGATCTTGGCCAACAACCTCCTTCCCTCAGTAAGAGCATTGAAGATGGGTCGTGGCTGGGTCTTTCAGCATGACAACTACCCGAAACACACAGCCAGGGCAACTAAGGAATGACTCCGTAAGAAGCATCTCAAGGTCCTGGAGTGGCCTAGCCAGTCTCCAGTCCTGAACTCAATAGAAAATCTTTGGAGGGAGCTGAAAGTCCGTATTGCCCAGTGACAGCCCAGAAACCTTAAGAATCTGGAGAAGGTCCGTATGGAGGAGTGGGCCAAAATCCCTGCTGCAGTGTGTGCAAACCTGGTCAAAGAACTACAGGAAACTTATGAGCTCTGTAATAGCAAACAAAGGTTTCTGTACCAAATATTAAGTTCTGCTTTTCTGATGTATCAAATACTTGTCATGCAATAAAATGCTAATTAATTACTTAAAAATCATACAATGTTATTTTTCTGGATTTTTCTAGATTCCGTCACTCACAGTTGAAAAGTACCTATGATAAAAATTACAGACTTCTACATGCTTTGTAAGTGGGCAAACCTGCAAAATCGGCAGTGTATCAAATACTTGTTCTCCCCACTGTATGTCAGTGGCTGGTGAGTGTACGTACCTGTGTCCAAACACCTGCTGTAATGGTACAGAGAGGGTGGAGTACTGGCCTACATGTAAGACTGGACATCTTTGACTTTCATGCGTTACTGATGCGTTGCTGTGATTAGCCACCTGCCATAGATGATCAAGAAGGTCTATTGATTCTGCCAAACAATTAAAAGAGTAAACAAGTGTTAGGTCCATTTAAGCACATTTTCAACAAAACTTGGGGAAGTCACAGGGTGACTAGATCTAACATAAATTGCATAATGTATCCCAGAAACATCTGTTTTGGATAACGCAGCAGGTATAGATGAGGACCGAGCCTGTAAACAAAAGGCTCTGTTGTCTAGGGTGCATTTTTCCAATATTAATCATTAGCTCTGTTGAGGTCTTAGCAACTCTGAGGCAAGTCTGTGTGAGAGCAGTCACTCAGGAAATCAGTTCACCATACAGAGAAACAGACCTGTTCAGTCCTTTCATTAAACGTTTAGAGGGTCATAACAAGTCAGCTGTTTTTTAACGGAGCAGTCATACCCCCATAGTGCCCACCATTGTGTTCCCTCTTTAACATGCTCATTTCCTGCTGGCGCTGAAGGTCTTAATTTACAGAGTATACTGTGTGCTTGCTCATGTTTATGAGTGTGTGCATATCTCATGCCTCCAGGTTGCAGGCTTGTGTTTTAGTGTGCAGTGTTGTGTAAAATGAGACAAATAAATCTTGCCGAATGCTGCATTTAATCAAATGAGAGTGAGTGACTCAGAAAGCACAGGTCTGAAACACACCTGGCATGGAAGCCAGCTGACTCTGGAAGAACTCATCCATCACTACAGACTTTGTATTGGAGTGCAGACTTAATTTACAAGACAGAGTTGTAAGAGAAGGCCAAGAATTAAATATAAACACTCACTTAAGACAAATGGGTTAAATTGTTATATGAATATAAAACAGATATGTTTTATGCAATTTAGGATAAAAAAGATTGGAGTTAAAGTGCCTGTAAATTTGTTTTGGAGTCTCCTACAATAGGTTTACATGCATCAAAGGTCAAAAAACACTTTAATTTTCTCATAACATACATTGCACATAACCTTTTTTTCTCTTAGAGTCTGAAAACGGTTAGTTTGAAGATTCAGTTTTTCGAAACCCCTTTCCACGAGCCTACTCTGATTAGTCAGACAGCCCAGTCTGATTGGTCTACCGTTTACAGCACGGAATTTGAAAGATCAAGATGAGCAGTGCATTGTGGGATATCCTTGCAGCATACTCGAACTGTACTGCATACTATACGTGTTATGGCTGATCAACTATAAATAGCAGACATTAATTTATACATTTATACTACCGTTCAAATGATTGAGGGCTGTACGATTTTTTCAAAGTTGTTGAAAAAAAATCTTATGCTCACCAAGGCTGCATTTATTTGATGAAAAATACATACAATTTGATGAAATTGTTACAATTTAAAACAAATTGTTTACTATTTGTATTTATTTCAAGCCTTTAGTCCAGTCTTCAGTGTCACATTATCCTTAAGAAATCATTCTAATAGGCTGAATTGGTGCTCAAGAAACATTTCTTGTCATTATCAATATTTTTGTGGAAACCATGATACTTATTTGAAATATAACTCTTTTATAACATTGTCTTCACTGTCACTTTTGATCAATTTAATACACCATTGCTGAATAAAAGTATTTGACAGTATAAAACATTTAAACGTATAATATGAAAAAATGGATATTCATTTTGAGAGTGTTAGATGACAAAAAAAAAAAGGTACTTTAAATGTAAAAATAGGTGAAATGAGCATGCAAAATTAAACATGATGGCACTGAAATCAAGAAAATGTAACACCTAAGGCGGCCTCTGCCAACACTGTTAACAAGGAGAAGAGTGAGTCAACAGGTTAAGCGAGGATTCTGATGACTGAACATGCACACGGACCACAGCTGATTTACACACTGTGTAACGAGCGCTGCACCACCAGGACTGCAAGCCTTTTTCCGGGAACATGTAATTGCTCCAACAGGATTACACATCCCCCTCTTCACTTACTCGCCCTCAGTCACATAGTAAACACACTGCAAAGTGAACATGCTCCGAACTTTCACCAGATTTTTTAATTTCAGAAATTTAAGCAATTTCTTAATGACATTTATTTTCTCATACTGTTTTTGCTCAAATATAACAGGTCTAAATGGACAGTTAGATTTTATGCTGCACTCGATTCAATTCCACTGTGGTTGTCACATTATTCATGGATATTAGTCAAGCTGTATCGGTCACACAGATTTACGTTGGAAACATATGCAGACCCCTATCTGGTGACACAGACTAAAACCCACCTTTCAAAACACTACGATTGTTTCTGAACCATTAGCCAACAATATTAACAAGACATCCAATGGAAATTTTCACTGATATTCTGAGAGAATTTGGCTCACTTCTTGTCCTTACAATGATATATCAACAAACCGAGCCTGCTGGCTGAATGTCTGAAAACAAAAGAAGAGACTTTCAGGTTAAGCCCTGCTTTAGACTAACAAAAAGATCCATAAATACTGAGGATATGACATCACACTCACATCAAAGCTCAGCTGACTTCAGTCCAGATGTTAAGATGCTGTCATCTAAAATTGCATTTGAATAAAAGACCCTACAAGCCAAGGATATTCCATTTATTCAGATTACAATCTAGATTCTAGAGAGTTGGTCGGAGAAATTTGCTTGTGTCAGCATCATGTCAACATGGTATCATTTATCAATAAACTCTAGAAAAGAAAGAAAGACAGGAAGGAGGAGAAGAGCAAACAAAGGGAACTAGAGAAAGGATACACTCCTTGCTTTCAGGAAAGGTTACGGTTAAACGATTCTTTCCCAAGTTCTCTACTTTCTTACTCTAGTAAAGTGACTGATGCATTTTCCCTCAGTTTCAGACGACACAGAAATGACAACACACAAAACATAAACCAGATGCCTAAAATCGTTCTTACTTGTGCACTCATAAACTACTGCCATATCCTGAGGGCACTGTGGTGTCCGTGTTTCAAAACACGGCTCATGTTCAAAGCTGTGTTTATGACAGGGAAGATTGATTTGCGGGTCACACAATGCATACTGTCTGAATACTTTCTGTGAGGGCTGTGAGCGATGCATTCTCATCAGTCAAGCATTTTCCATAGGCTCGGGCCTACAGTACTTCTTGTGGCCGTGTTTTGGAGAGCATGAACTTCGCCAAGGAGAACATTCCTCCAGGACACATCATGTCTGCAAGCCGTACGACTGCCACATGGATGTGCAACAGAGTGGATAACAGGGCACATAAACCAACTCCGACAAAAGACAAACTTCATAAATTACAAGCTATAAAAGCTGGTGTGGAAAGTATGCTTTGAAACTACAGCTAATATCATTCATAGCAGATGATTTTTTTTTTAATTAGAAAAATTAGAACACAGAAGAGTTTGACCAAATCTACATGATTTAAATTTAAAATTATAATATTAGTATTATTACATTATTAAAATTTTTGCTATTCAACAAAAGATGGCTCAACCAAATAATTAAAGGAGTAGTTCACTTTAAAATGAAAATTACCCCATGATTTACTCACCCTCAAGCCATCCTATATGACTTTCTTCTTTCTGATGAACACAATCAGAGTTATATTATCCTGACGCTTCCAAAGTTTATGAATGGCAGTGACGGGGTCCATTGAGTATGAAGCTCAAAAAAGCACATCCATCCATAATAAACATACTGCACACACGGCTCCGGGGGGGTTAATAAAGGCCTTCTGAAGCGAATTGATGAGTTTTTGTAAGAAAAATATAAATATTTAAAACTTTATGAAGTAAAATATCTAGCTACCGCCAGACCACCTTCCATGTTCAACTTGCGCAGAAAGTGTAGCGCCTCTGAATAAATGATCCTACAAACCAAGGATATTCCACTTATTCAGATTACAATCTAGAGAGTTGGTTGGAGAAATTTGCTTGTGAAGCATCATGGCAACATGGTATCATTTATCAATAAACTCTAGAAAAGAAAGAAAGACATGAAGAAGGAGATGAGCAAACAAAGTTAAAAAAAAGCTTACGTTACGTTCTAGTGAACCACATTGATTCGCTTCAGAAGGCCTTTATTAACCCCTGCCCCCCCCGCCCCATTTTCTCTTGAAAATGATGATTGTGTTGGTAAGTATTGCATGTATCCTTAAATTCTTTTTACAACACCGGCAAAGATCGTTTACACGCATCTTCTTCTACTACTTCTTCCAGCGTACACAGTTGAGTTCTGTTGACAACTATGCATCGCTCAACATACGTCATTTACAGTATCAGACTCATATTCTGACTAGAATCTAAGTATGATGACTTCAGGCTACTAACTAGCCTACTCCTTTAACAATCTTCATAGTTTTCACTTAAGGTGGACATACACTATGCGAGTTCGGAAACTCTGGAGTTTCTGAGCCATTGCACACGTTACGAGTCAGATAACCAGATAACTGTGTCAAAACAGCTGGTACACGGCACAACTATACTGCATGGCGAGCTGGCGGCAATCACATGAGCTTTTGTGCTAAACACAGAGACAGGCGCTTTCAATGTTGCTGCTATAGATTCAGATATAAAAAAGACGAGTGTGCAAAGGATTTGCTGAAAAGCAGAGAACAGCACAGCCATTCCTTTTAACAAAAAGTGCATTAGTGTGTGTGTGTCAGTGTATCACGCAATAGGGTTGCAGCTATAATAATATTCATAGATCTAGCCCATGTGACATGGTTGTGTATGATTTGGCAATAGGGGACAGCCTATATTCTGGTTAAAAATCAAGCCAACCCCTTGAACGTGGTCGATGGCTTGGCCGAGTATGTTACTAATTCCTCTCACACAATGTGAGCCATGACCATACACGCAACAATGATTTCGAATAAAAAATAAAAATAAAAATTAATTAATTAATTTCGCCTGCGAGCTCATACAACAGCCAAAACACACCCGGCTTTACTATTGTACTCAATAGGTATCAGTCAAGTAACTATAAAAGTACTAATTATGCGGTTGCAATTCCTGTCAGCACCTCATGTGATGCATAATGATAATAATTGATCAAACATCAGAAAACTATTTGAATAAGGAAAGTTTGGAGTTCTGTAATTACGGCATATGATAACTTCTCTGTAGTGTCTCAGCCATAACACAGTACTGTATTGTTCTCCAAGACATGCATCAAAAGCCATAACTGCATCCCAAATGAAAGCCCCTTCATCTATGCCCATGCCCTGTAGCGAAGACCCTCACGATCATTCACACATGCTTGTTGGAATCTTTCTTTAGAGACAAACAACATTTGTGGTAAAATGTGCAAGCTCTTTTCCAAAATACAGAGGTGGATGGACCACTTGGAGAGGTCACGAGTGAATGACACAAAGTGTGGAAAGAATGCTCCAGAGACAATGTGACGGAAAGATAATTTGAAGGCAGACGAAGGAGTTGCTCTGCCCTGGTAATAAAGTCTGCTCTTCTCTCATAACTCTTCCATAATGGGTTGAAGTGGGTAGAAGAATCCTTCAGTAGGCTCATTTGAAACGGGATGCTGCACGAGGAGTGACCTAAAGAATAAAAGCAAAACCCTTACGGTCAAGCCATAAATACATGAGCCACAGACAGCTTAGAGTTTAAAAGCAGGAGGAATGACAAGACTGATGCAAAACAGTAACCTTTACATGAGAAGGTGAAATAAATAATATCCCATTGCAACCATTTCAATTCACATGAGTAAATTACCAGAAGGATGAAATCCACTAAGGTCTTTCATTCATTGTGTAGAACTCAAGAATAAGTGCTACAAGAAAAACAAACAGAAAAGGCCTTTAAATATGACATTTTCTGCAGAAAAGATTAAACGAGCAAATAAGGGAAGCCTGTATAGTAATAAAGTAGCATATGGTTGAAAACAAATGAAGTAAAGCATCTTTAGCATATCCCGTGAAAGCAGGTTCGTTTTGCTCCTAAGAGCCCAATACACGGCACCAGATGTGGATGTCTGTATCACGTGGGAGGAGCGTTCAGACACCGCATAACACTGGCACTCAGGGATGTGTTGATGGATCGCATGTGCAGACACTAAATAAAATCCAGAATTAGCCACAAGTAACATCATGTCATGCATGCATGAAGCACAAAGTAGATACAGAGCCACTACAGTATCGGAAAACAATGTTCTTTATCATTCACCATAATCTGGGCTTCTCTAGCTGATAATAGCAAGATGTGATGCTCTAGCACAGAATTAGTACAGCATGTCAAGAGTTTTAGATTTCAGCAAAGAGGAGAAGAAAAAGGTCCTGCAGGGAATTGTTTGTTATGTTGATGTTAGCTTTAACATTTTAGCAGTGTTGTTTTAAAGGGGATTCGTTTAGAGACAAAACAGAAATTGTCAAGTTAAAAATAATATGTTAAATTTGAAACAAACAATTGAATAAAGCAGTGTTTAAAAGTCCACAAAAGTGGGCCGGTTTATATGCCTTACAAACAGACAGAAAAGTTTTCGAAATTGGTCAAAATTGTACCTTTAGGGGTACAACAGCTTGTCACTGGGGCAGTACCCTTAAAAGGACATCTCTGTACCTTTTTTTTTTTTTTACCACAAAACGGTTCATACCAGTACCTTAACGTACATTTATACTCTAAGGTACTAATATGAACCTTTTAGGTTTAAAAAATGTACAGAGATGTCCTTTTAAGGGTACTGCCCCAGTGACAAGCTGTTGTACCCCTAAAGGTACAATTTTGACACCTTTTTTCTCTGTGCGAAACATTTACATTTAGTTTTATCTAAAGCAACCAACAAATTAAGGAAAATAAAGCGACTCATTCTAAGGAGGCTGAGGAGTACAGGCTATAAAAGTAAGAAATTGTGAAAAATAAAGAAAACTAACTGTTTAGACAACCCTTTGATTTAGATTTTTTTTAAATAGTAGTTTTTGGAGTTCTGTGAGAAGGTTCTGTTTGTTGAAGCATCCAAGCAGATGTTGAGGTAAAGAAGTCATCTCACCTGGACCTACCAGGCGGCTGAAAGAGGGTTAAAGCTGCCTCAAAAAGACTGGATTGATGGGCTGTGATACAGACTCCACGAAAACTCTCAGAGGAAATATGGAGATGAGAAACCAGACACAGAGCTCATGTTCTGAAAGGCAGGTGAGAGGTCAGAGGTCACATTGATCCCATGTGACGCAACAACACTTTGCCTTGACGATTGATAAAAGCCAGTTGAAAATTCCCTAAATGTTCTGCTCTCATATGTTACAAGATGGGGTTCACACATTTCATCAAATGAGAAAAACAGCTGCTTCAATTTTACTTGAAAGCTGAATATTATACAATCCTACAGAGCAAGCAGGACATCACACCCCTGATCATTGTGAAACCATTTGAATTGCCTATGAAAACCTCATGTCATTCATATTTTATTTTTTTAAAGAACATAAAAAGGACTTTCATGCTTTCCATTATGCAAGGCAGTACCATGAAGCGAATCGCCACAATCAATTGGATTTTTCCTGATGTGTTCCTTAAGTTATTTTAGAAGAGCTGTTTTTTTGTTTGTTTTTTTTTTCAATTATTTTATAGGCTCTCGAAATTATATTAAAACACAAAACCTCATCCAAAACAGATTTTGTTTCTATAGCATGCATGAATGTTCTACAGATAGAACTTACGGATCTGGAGCTTGTTAGTGGATCAAAAAGCAGCAGACACTGCTACAACAACTTTCAACAAAACTGGGATTTTAAATGCAACAAAATCAGCCTTTGTAGAAAGACATATGCTTAACCTTTTCCCAAGTCACAACTACATTTCCTGGAGAACTCTTCTTCCATATGGAAGTTGTCGTCACCCTGTACCCCAAGGTAATGGATTATTTAGGCTTAACCATCCCATATGAGGCGATATCAGGCTCTGTCCTCAGCGAAACTGCCCTACCAGAACCAAATGGCTTATTTCCAAGAGTAATACATGCTATCAGCTGATATCCACCCTTGGCCCCTTTCGCCTGGATCCTGTGAAGCTCCATAATCGGGGGAAGTAGAGTCGCCTGCCGCAGCGTCTTCCCTCCAGGATCGCATTACACTAATGGCACGGGAAGGGCCAGAGGATAGCTCAATTACTGTACCCCAATTATGTAGGGCAGCCTGAAGAGATTGCTGTTGGATGGCACTAATAATCCGTGATTAAAGACTTCCTCTAGACTTCCACATGTGAAGAGCACTGCATCTTAACAACCCAATATGTGGTAACTTCGATAAATTTGCTCCTGTCCAATATTAGGCTTCCACAGAACAGGTGAAGGGTCTAATCACCTGAGCTTGTACATTAATAAATCAAAAGTAATAAAAAAGTTTCATTAGTTCATTAATTTCCAATGAGTTGATAGCCATCTTACAGTGAATCTGTTATTTTCTGGCTTTGCTGCAGGGCAAGGGATATTCGCTTTCTACAAGATATATTAGGACCCTGCTGGACTCATTAGGACTGTCTAAATAAGAACACGTGCCTTAACAGATTTTTTTTTTTCATCTGGAAAATGAATGAAAGATACTAAGTAAGTAACTGCCCGGATATAGGGGGGCAAATTGTCTACTGGGTGCCAGTGGGAACTCAAACTCAAGGGAGAAGAAAAGGAAAGAAACATCCAGTAGAGAAAAATGTGATCTTCCACTTACTTACTGAAGCAAGAAATATATTAAGTAAGCGCACTCAAAGATAACGGGTGAGTATTTGAGGGAGTCACGCAACTTCACTGCTATCCAGTATGTGTTCTGTGGCGATGGCATTTCTTTGGGGCAAGCCTTTTCAAAACACAGGGAGACTTGTTAAGTCTTAGGAGTTAAGTCAGACATGTCTAGAATTCTGTTTAACCTTCTCGGATTGGTTTGAATTGACAGCACTTGGCAGCTTTTGACTACAGAGAAAAAGGCAAGTTCCTTAGGGTATTCTCTGGAGCAAAGGCTCAAAAGCCCCGCTGAAAGAAAGGAGACTTTACTTGTAATAGCTGTGCAGTTGTTCATCTGCCAAGCGCTTATAGGATCATTAAGAAGTATCAGCTTTCTTGCCCGAAAATGTGAGAGATAGTGAACTCAGAGTATCTGAACTGGGAAGTAGTACTCAAGATTGTAAGCTGTTTAAAAGTGATCAGGAGCAATTCTCTAGTAGTATGATGCACACAGTGGCACAAATGAGGCGGTGATAATGAGGAATATCCCTTTCTCTTAGAAAGACAGTATGCTGTATATGCCTGAAATGCATATTGGCAAAATGTGTGCACTATACAACTACGCTGTCTAGTAATGGATCCTACAATGCAATGCATCTTTAGCAATATCAAATGTGCTTCTTTTTTAAACACTGTTTTAACTTATTTCAATGGACTGCCATTGGAAGCCTTTTTTAACTTAACATTAAACATTTATTTAAACACGGTCTTGTGAGAGTGTCCTAGCTGAGATAAACACTAAAAGGTCATGTGTCAACGATGTAGTATATTGTTTTAGATGTTTTGCATTGCATAACGTTTTTTGCATACTATTAAAAATAATAATAGCAATAGCATGCAGTAAAAAAATAAGCAGTATGTCTATTCTAGTATGCCATTCTGAACATATAACTCCTACAACTCAATAGTAGGAGCAAGTACTTTCAACTTCAAACATTTCAACTTTTGAAACATTTTTCATATTTCACAGATATTTTCACGACATAACACATGGCTTAACATGATCCCTCCACTTAAGCTGTCTAAAATGTAATGCCCAAAACCATGAGAGGCACAACAACATTGCATCAGAAAAAAAGGATGTATGTAAAGCTAGTCAATACATGTCTGTCTCAAAATGGACACTTGTGAATACTCATCTGAAGACAATAACAGGAGACAGATGACTGAAATTGCTCCTGGTCAAATTCTCCATGGTTTATTGTAAACCTGAATAGAGGTAATCACAGGTTAATATGCATTATGCTTGAGGTCAGTCATCTCTGTCTAGAATGTGATGGTGGGTTAGCCAGTTGTCAAATATCCATGTCAAGCATTGTCTTTCTAGCCGCTATCCAAGCGTAAAACATTATTTGTCTAAAGTTATCTCAAAGAAGTCTAAGACTAAAAACATACTCTACTCTGCTGTAAATACCGCCTTAGAAAGCATGATTTTTCATTCTTTTGTAATGCTAGCGGACAAGTACAGCCATGCTGTGTAGCTTTCCACCAGCAAAAAAAATGTTGGTTGACCAAGGTGGTCTTTGTGGTGAAGCTGGTTGACCGAGGAACAGTTGCTCATACAGTAGTTGACCTGAAAGAGAAAACTAAATGTAAATTGACCATTTACACTAATGTCTGCTATAGCACTCCCTGCTGGTATGCAAGATGTACTTGTGGTATTATTAAATTGCACTATGACACGTTTTAGGAGGAAAAATACATTGCACTTGTGAAGCTAGACACATCTGTCTTTATTTACCTGCTAAAAATCTCCTGTTAAGTTACGTCTGTAGTTAGAAGAAAACCATCTATATATTATCAAAGATAAATGTTAAGTGGCCAATATTATAAAGAATCACAAATACAAATGTAAATAGTTTGTATGCTACAAGTGAATCTAGGCATCACTTGTAATGTACAGAAAGAAAGATGGAGAAATGCTCTCTTCGAAATCTACAAAAAGTAAATAACTAAAAAGTATTTAACTTGATGCAAACAAAAATATTATTTGTATGAGTGCAAACACGGATTCACATTATGTAGCCCTATACTGGACAGCACTACGTGTTTATATTCTTTTCAGCAATCCAGTATTTTTTGAGAAATGTAAAACTACTACAGATGTGACACTGTGCCATTTTTGGACTTAGATTCAAGGACTGATCATAAATACTTTGTTTTAGAAATACCAATACATATAGAAATGTGTTTTGTGGTAAAGTTCAGGTATGAAAATGGAAATCACCCTGTGTGTGGTTGTTTTCATGTTTTTCTATCGCGGTGGGGACTTGAACCTGAATGCACACTGACTCTGAGGTCCCCATGAGGTAACAAGCTTATAAATCATACAAAATGAGTTGTTTTTTTTTGTTGAAAATGTAAAAATGCTGAAAGTTTTCTGTAATTGGTAGGTTTAGGGGTAGTTTTAGTGTAAGGGGATATAATATACAGTTTGTACAGTATAAAAACCATTACGTCTATGGAGAGTCCCCACAAAGACAGTGAACCAGACGTATATGTGTGTGTGTGTGTGTGTGTGTGTGCGCGCTCGCTCGCATGTGAGAAAGTGTGAAAGCCCATGAGAGGGAGCGGTGTTCATCTGTAGGTCAGGGGGTGACTGCTTGTAACCTGTGTTCTGCACCAGATGAGAAAAACAGAGAACACAAGCTCGCAGCAGACCCCTGATGCTACAGACGCCTGTTACAAGCTGAGCGGAAACGTTGAGAACGTCTGAACAATGCCAACACAAACACTACACAGAAAACATTACAGAATGACAGCCTTCACATCACGGAAATATATTCTTCATTAGATGGCTAGGTTTTCAGATTCGTAATTTGCGATTTAGTCTTTATTATTTACTTTTATGTGTAAGATTCTTCCAAAACAAATGGTCATTGGCAGCATTATCTTATTCATATTCTTAGACCTGTTAGATGTGATTGGGTTTGTGATCTAACATGAACCACTTGCATCAACCTAAACTTAAACAAACAGACTGACAGCTACTTTAGGTATAATTTAAGGAGATCCATCATTTTTAGGACAAGCCCATGCCTCTATTTTGAACATGAGCCAACTAATCATTTTCCCCCCTAATGTAGCTCACTGTCTACATCTATACCAAGCTTTGGAAAACAGTACAGATCCTAACATGAACTATGTTGCGAAACTCAGCAAAAGACCTTTGTTGAGGTTTGGCGGGCAGAATAGAAAAATTGTTTGAGATGCTTATTTTTTATCAAAATAAAAAAAAGATTCATTTTTACTTGGAAAAATATACAGCTGCAGACATATTCATCAATATTTTGAAGCTAAGATTGTATAACTATTTTACTTTAATTTTATAATGCATAATCGCGAGATGTTGGAAGGTCCAAGATAAACATCTGCGGCGATGGGGTATTTGTGTGAACATTTATAAACCTATGAGGCACAGTAAATTGATGGAAAGGGGCACAAAATTATAGTGTTACAGTTTAAAAACATAAGCAGAAAAGCCAATAAGTAAGTAGACCTAAAGCCTTTGGGGGATGACTTATTTAATGTTCAACTCCATCTTGAGGCCCATCAAAGGTGAATAAGGAGATCTACGAATACAGAAATATTATATGTCATTCCAATACATCCCTATATCGTTTTATTTTACATCATGCAATCACATTCCATCCAGAGTGTAAAGATTAAGTTGCAGAGGCAAGTTCATGCTCTGAATCTGACTAAACTTCATTGTTGGAGATAACACGAACAACTCCAATGAATCCACTTTGTTCTCAACAAATGTTGTGTTTCCATGACATAGGGGTTAACCTTATCACATAAAAGGCCACTAAAAGGGCAAGACAACACCAGAAATTGCTCCAACATGGCTTTTTAGTGTCTTGTAAAAAGCTCTTGTAAAAGATTTTACAGGGTTGTACCGTGCAGCCTACAGGCTCGGCTAAGACTGCCCCCCACCAAAGCCAGCTTTCAGACTAGACCTTTAGAGACCAAACAAAAGCAAGAACCTGGACCCGCTGGGAGGCGGACATCTCTCTTGACAACAGCATCTGTACAGTGACAGATTTGACAGGCTTTAAACTGGTCAGAAACGATAACACACAGCCTGATATAAGACCACAACCCACTCGCAGTCTGAAGACACATAGGTCATGGTCAAATGTTCACAGAGTGAAATATGATGTTATGACTGAAACAACACATGCCCTCATCGAATTTTAAAATAAGACATGAGCACACGCATAACGTAGACGAATCATTGACAGTGTTCAATAATAAAAGAGTTTTCATAGATACTCTGAAATAAGACAACTTTCTCTTCATTTGTTTTTTATTCTTTCATATGCATCAAATTAAATATGACATCTACGTTGACTAAATCCACATTTACCAATTTAATTGGTAAAGAGATGAGGTGCTGCTTGTTGTCACAACAAGCCTTGTTGCATGACTATTCAGACTTACAATGGCTTGTGAATAAATAAATCAAACCATGCTGATCTGCTTGGGGATCTGACTGTTTAAGAGAACTAAAGGGCTGAATGCGTTTGTGTTTAGTGGAGGTTTTTTTTATATTTTTTATAATGTTGTCCTTTAGTAGATTGTGTTTAATACATGCTTTTACGTCTTTAAAGTGTGTTTGGAAGGAATTCGATTTTATGAGGGAGACAACAAAACCACATATAATCAAATTGTGATCAAGCTGAGATGCACATCTCAGAGGGGGGGACTAGAGCGCAGACTCGGGAGTGCCCCCCGGCCTGCGAAGGGCGTTGGGGGTATGTGGCGAGCAGTGAGGGCGGGACGAGGCGGCGCTCATCAGTGGGGATGAGTGCCAGCTGCGAGTCGCAGCGATCTCGGCCCTCGCGGAAGAGTGAGGGAGTATAAAGGAGGAGCGACGACAGTGAGGGACGAGAGAGGACCAGGCCTGGATTTTATGTTGTATTTTATTTACGTTATGTTATGTGTTCGCTGCAGTCGTCCGTGAGGGGCTGCAGCTTTTTATTTTCATTGTGTGTTCGTTTGTATGTAGGCAACAGTCGTCCGCGAGGGGCTGTCGCCGCCATTTTATTTTGTGTTTGTTTGATTAAAAGTTCTGTTGATTGTCCGCTGGTTCCCGCCTCCTTCTTCCCGCACAAACAAACTTTACTACATTGACTTAAAGGGCAAGCAAGAAAGAAAGCTGACCTCAGTTGCCACCCGAAAGCCTGTCATTATTCAGGATTAGTCAAGCAGAGAGATTTGACAAGTCACAAATAAGCAAAGACCAAAAAAGACAGAACAGAAAAAAAAGAAATGCTGACAGCCATTTGTTACGACGGCATTTATCTTGCTTGTCATAATTCAAACAGCAGCCGTTAGTCATGATTCTCAAAAAGATGCTAAATCTCTACATAATTTCTACAACAACAAATATTATAGTTGAGCAATAAAAGTACGAAAGGCTAAATGCTATGTTGTGTCAGTCATGGCTACATATTGTTCTTATAATGCTTGCTAATTAAACACACCATTGGTTCTGCACAGATATTATAATCAGAGGTTCTTTAAACAGCAATGTGTGTGTGCCATGTTTGGCCCATATGTTCCAACAGAATATTTATTTTCCCAAATTGGTTTGTGGTGATGTCATTCATAGTGCCCACAGGTCAATGGACCCCAGTGTGTGCCAGTAGAAACAGGTTGTATTGTCGGCTGAATAGTCCAATACACGAGTGCATGTTTAAGTGCTCATGAACAGCATGACATCATCTGGCATGCATTTCAGTGCAGAATACAAGCAGGGATGTTGGGGTTGCTATTCTAGTTAGATACCCACTTTTTTTTTTTAAGATAAGTTTGAATATTGTGATAGTTTTAAAATTTGGCTCGAGGCAAAACTGTGCCAAGAGGTCCAAATCTACAGCAGGCCTGTTCTTGTCAGCCAGCCAGCAGACAAGCACTACTCCTAACTCACGCCGGGTGTTTTCCTTGGATGCCTGAGGTTTTTTTTTCTCCCCCACCTGGATGCGGGAAGCCACTGAAGCTTTCAGATCTGTTTAACAAAAGAGAATGTTACTTTTGTGGAGAAAATGAGACAACAATGGAGAACGAGTGTAGTTCTGTCAATTTCTCTTTCTAATTATTAGAAAAGCATTAATCATATTGACGCCAGGTGTTTTTTCTTCCTTGATAACATGATATTAACAAAAGGGAATGTCACTTTTGTGGAGAAAATGAGACAACAATGGTGAGCGAGTGTATAGTTCTGTCAATTTCTCTTTCTAATTATTAGAAATGCATAAATCATATTGACGCCCGATGTTTTTTCTTCCTTGCTAACATGATATTACCATGGTTTCTGCTTCACTGTTTGGATCAACAGTCATTTGAGGAGACAAAGTACCCCGCAATGTGTCACAGGCAGCTGTGCGCTGTTTACAATCTCAACCGGCCTCAACAAGAGTGTCAAACCCACAAGAAAAATGGTCATATTTGTGGCATGCTTAAATCTAGACACCCCATCTGAATCTCATGACCATTGCTAAGCTCTTTGGACAAAAAAAAAAAACAAACACAACAAAAAAACAAATTTGATGATTAGGCCATTTCTTGATTTATGGTTTTCCCCCCCGAGCTGTCTGTCAGTCTGACACAGATGTTGCAGATTACATTACAGCAGGGATTGAGTGTAATGCAAGTAGTATTAATTACAAATCTGACTGGTCCAGAGGCATATGAGGGCCTCAGATGTAAACGATGCCAACACCACAAGCAACCCCCATCAAGATGACAAGGACAAAACCTGGCAGGTTCCAGTTTAACGCAATCAAAACAAACCAATGTAGTCTGAGGTATTGTTTAACCAGAGAGCATGGTTATCACTGTCCTCTTTAGGAAAGCAAACCATGGCTGCGTCCAACACCAGGAAGATGCTGGTAGGAAGGTATCAAGGCACATCCGAATCTAATGTTAGCTTCACTTCCTGTCACTGAGATACCTTCATCTGAACGATTTTTGAAGGCAGCATATTTGTATCCTTCGCTGCCTTTGATATCCCACAATCCTGTGCTTTCCATTCTGTGACAGTTGAGCTGGAAAAAAAAGATGGCGTCCGAAAGTTGCTGGTCAGTTTGTGTGTAAATTTGTGTTTTTTTTACCAACATTTTCCACTTCTGATGTCATTTCTAGCGAGAAATTACTAATGTAGTAATTCAATATTTGTTTAGTTCTCACCAACCTTCTCTCTACTTTGCTGTAGAACATTAAACTGTTGCACTGCCTTAGAAGTCTGTCCAAAATCAGTTTCGTGAGGTGCCTTCATGCACAAACGCTGCCTTACAAGCCATTGTCTGATAAGGCAGCGAAGCAACGAGTCAGCTGCCTAGGTTTTTCGTACACAGTCCATGTAATCTGGATAAGACATGGCCTCAATATGTGACAAGATGGAGAACGTCAAAAGTGATGTTTTACTCAAGAATTGTTCTCTGGAACCCAAGATATTTTGAAGAATGTTCAAACAATGAAAGTCAATGGGGTCCAAAAGGACGCTGGACTAGGGCTGTGTGATTAATCTAAATAGTAATGAAATTGCAATGTGAGCATGCACGATTTCTAAACAACAGAAAGCATGAATTTTCCACCAGCCCCGTGTGTGCAATCTGAATGCAGCACGCCTTAATCTAGCACAGGAAAAAACTTTACGACATGGAAGAAAGCACAGGAACAGGGAAGGTGAATTCAGTGCAGGATAATGACCAAAAATAAATAAATAAATAATCAAGATCTGTTTGGGAATATTATGGACACAGGAGAAATTATTGTATTGTTCTGAACATAAGAAAGAAAGCATTGTCTTAGAAATACATCTGAAAAAAACGGGTTCATCTTATATCCAGGGTCTTTTACATGTCAATAATACACCCGCAACAATAGGTGGCGCCAAATACGCGTAAAACGAGTGTGTCAGAGTGTAATGTTAGAAGATTGCGAGTGCAAAAAGACAGTCTTAATAACGCAAAGAGTCACAGAAAAAACACACGCAGAGTCAAAAAACTAAAATGCTTACCGTCTAAGAGCCCCGTGACTGTCATGTTTGCGTGCCTGCTGATGGGACCAAACTTCCTTCGTACGTGATTTTAAGACACAAGACGGTACCCAATTTTGGTAGGCTACATGGTTTTCACTTAGCCTGACAAGCCAGACCCACATCAAAGTTGGGTCTGGGAACTCACTATTGACAGGGCTCAATCCGAGGGGCGGGACAAACGGTTGTCTTTTAAATTCCCTCTGCACGCAATTGGATAGCGCTACAGCCTACAACCAACGAGAGCAGAGAGCTAGTTGATGGATTAAACTTTCGCCGTATCCGGTCGGCAAAACTCCGAACACATCTTCCTTTCTTAAGAATGACTTCAGTGCCGTTCTTTGTTCTTTGTTCTTCGAGTCTTCCAGAGTCGTAGCCAAAGCCGATTCGAAAGACCACCGTTCGCCAGCTTCTTTGTTTACGAGTAGCACGCTGAACCGCCGCAACTCTGCTGTGACGTGCCGTCATCATGTTAAGCCCGCCCACCAACTCTATACACGATGTGATTGGCCTGACCAGAGTTTGGTTTTTCCAGCTCGCAGGTCTACCGAGAGTTGCTAGACTACACTCGCGGCAAATTAGATTTGCTGAAGCTAGGGTGCGTCTAGATTTCTAGGCTAGTTTTCACTATGAGATGGATAGCCTAATTGTTCTATAATTCAGATGGGCTACAGGTTATTTTTATGGTATGCCAAAAAGTGTTTATTTTTAAATGTGATCGTTTGTACATTTTACCAGTATTTACCATACTTTCAGTACAAAAATTCAAATATGAAACACTTTCAAATAAAAGTTAAATACAAAATTTGATATTCATCTTGAAAAAGGGGGGTCGTCTTATAATCAGGTTCGGAACAATACGGTACTAGAACCAGGTAATTTGCAAGAGTTCTCAAACTATCACTATGGCACAACAGAGTATTAAGAGCCATACACACAGTACATATTTTTTTGCAGTTAAAAAACATGAGACGCAAGTCTAGAGACGCATCTTTTAAAAAAGTTACAATTTTTACTATGGCCGCCGGATTGAGTGTTGTGTCATGTCATGTGCAAGACACAAGCGCAACGATTAAAGACATCTGTCAAGTAATGTCAAATGTTTACATAGAAAAACAATAGCCCATTGCCCCATTTTAAACCGATAAAAATGATAATACAGGCATTATTATCGATTAAACGATAATTCAGGCATTTGCAAGCTGTACAACATACAAAAAACAAACAAACAAAAAAAAAATCAAAAAGGCATTAAGAAATAACCAACGATGTCACATATAATTTATGCATTTGATTAAAAATCGAAATCACAATATTGATCAAAACAATCGTGATAGTATTTTTTTGTCCATATCGCACAGCCCTACACTGGACACAAATTTACCTTTCATTATATGGATAAAAAAAACAACTCATTTTTCAAAATATCTTCTTTCATGTTCCAAAAAGCAAGTCAAACATGTTTAGATAAATGACAGAATTTTCATTTTAACCCCTTCAAAACAGGTTCATATGACATCACTGATTTAAATCATGTAGTCACATAACATACATCATTCTATAGAGAAACGGACAGATAACAGATTTTAGTTTGTATTGTGATGTGAGAAATGTATTGAATAAAATGTTTGTTAATCTGAGGCTTTAAGAAACCATTACATTCTGGCTGCTGAATAAGCACAATCTTTCTACAAAGACTCATGTTATTCATATATAAACATATGGTTCTATTTTCCTTTATCCACAGTCACAACAATCCTGAATTCAAAGGCATTTAATAATAAATACAATGGAAAAATGTTTTTGTTATCCAGCATGTGATAATCTTCGGTTTTATGGAAAACAATCCAGCATTAGCCAATTATGATCTCCTACAGGGCTAAATTATTAAGACACAATAAAAAGATGAAAGTCAAATCGTTCGTAAAAATATAGTTTGTGTGTGTGTGCTCTGTATGATGTCAAATAATCACATGCCAAACTATCAGAAATAATTGTGTACTCTAAAGACCCAAGAAGTTTTAATATGTGACTCTTTTGTTTTAGGTTTAACAAAAGAAACCTGCATTTGTGTCCAACTCAAACAAAATGAATCTAGTTGAAAAAAGGACACCAAACAAAATAGTGCAATTCAGCAAGACTGTCAAAAGATCCAAAGCAACTCAAGTACAGTAAAAGCAGCTTTGAACAACACAAGAGAAGATACACTTTCAAACGTGCTTGTCATCTCAGTTTGTTTACACACACGTCCACGGTGGGCGCCATTCACATGATGTCATCTGTCAGATTAATTGGCGATCATATTTTCATCACATTTCCCAGTGGGTTTTAATTTTGCAAAAACAACACAACCCGAACGAGCACGGCCAGTTTTACTGCACGGGCATAACGGCTATAAAATGTGAAATAACTTGGCGTCCGCCTCACAAATTCAAGTGCTGGTTATAAAGCTACCTGGAGAACCGTTGCACGTGCATTACATAACCGCAGGCCTTATGGTCTGAACCTGTTGAGCTTAAATGGGCTTTTTCATGGCACGCTATAGCACATTGACTCTAACAAGTCATCTCAGTGATTGCCTTCACTCTTGAGCTGGGGTCTGGATTCAATAAACCCGTTCATCTGTCAGCCTGACCGTAAAATCTGAGCTCATTAAGCCAAGCCTACCTTTTTGTAGGTTGTTTGCTGAGATCACAGAAGGTTGATTAAAACAATTGAAAAGAAGAATGAGCTAAAACTAATAAAGTCTCTTAATGAGCCCAAGGAGTGTGCGTCTCGGTTCTCGGTTTTACAAGATGGATGAAACATGAGCAAACAGTCATTTGGTACGTCATACAGTCACTGCAGTTTAAGAGAAACTATAAGGGAACTTGGGTAGTTTTAATAATAGAGATCGACCAAAATTGCTTGTTTATGACCGCTATGGAACACATTTTTAATCATTTTATATTTGCTTAGTTTTTGCCACGCTAATATCTGAATTATTATTATACTACTTACATTGAATCTACATTATGAATATTTAATAATTCTTCTTATTAATAATAATAATTATATAAAACAAATTATTTTTTTGGCTGATACACTAAGCCAATAATTTTGGTTGATAATTATTTTGGTTGGACTGATATTTAAAAAAATATATTACATAAAATTCTAATTATATGACAATATTAAAATGTTATACTATTTTGCTTAAAAATAAATCAAAACCAAAAACGAAATACTACAAATTAATTTAAAATAAGGGAATGAACATGCATAATTTAGTATCCATTACCGTTTGATAAATATACTTACTAATTGTTAACCTCAGCCATTAATGGAGGTTAAAGGCACAATATGTAAGATTTTTGGATTAAAATATCCAAGACCCACTAGAAAAATGTGGTTATCCCAAATGTTTCCAAGAACGATTAAATCCAGAGAAATAATGCTGCAATCCAGACAGAATGGGAATTAAGATTTTTTTCCCCACCTCCTTCTTGGAAATAACGTCTGGAATGCCACTAAAAGTGGGATATTCGACTTCTGAATTTGGGGTACATTGATCCTCAGCGAGACGCGTCATTTGACGTAATTTCCAAGAAGTCCTGCTTTTAATGAACATAAACCAGGGGTCTCCAACACGTAGCTCGTGGCCTGATTGGTGGTAGCTCGCCAAGATGTACTTTTCATTTAATCAGAGTGAGGTAATATAGACAGGTGTGTCCCACCCCCTCCAACGCAAATCAAGTTTGACATATGGGCCATGAGGTTATTATTTTTATTTATGAACAAATGTAAATGTAAACATGCAAATGTAGGGATGTCACAAGTACCGGTCCTTGACTTCGGTACCATGGTAGTGACATTTTTAAAATGTGACTATTACAGCATTTCTGTAGTACCGGTAGTAGCCTACAGACTCCCGAGGTACCCGCAGCTGCGTTGTCGCTTCCGTGTTTATCTAAGCGCAGGACTCCAGAATGTAGCCGAATATATTCTAGTCTGTGAATATTAAACTGCAAAATACTATTTAAATATTACTCCTGCATGTTCTGCATCTCTGTGGGCGCAGATGCGTGGGTGCGCGCGCGCACACACACACACACACACACGACACACGTCTTTGTAGTCTCTGCCATGTGTCACTAAATGAGGACCTAACCCTCATTTAAAAATAACTGTCATAACATGAACACAAACACACAAAGGTCAACTTAAAGTCAAAATAAAAGTTCGGTTTAACATGAAGAAATTGACAGAATATATTAGGCTACTGTTGTAGAATTTAATAGATTTTTTTTTTAAATAGTTAAATAAAAAAAATAAAAACTTTTGCTGTGGTAGCAAAATTGATACCAAGTAACGTTACCGTAAAAGTTTTATGGTATTGGTACTGACTACTGGAACTACTACACTCTTTCAGCTTTAATATTAGACATTAAGTTTATGTAACGATACCTTCGTTTTTGCTTTTCTTCAGCTGTTTGTTTGTATGCTAGTTTTCATGTTTTTGCATTTTAAGTTTGACCCCAAAATATGATAAGCCTCCTTGTGTCATGGCGACAACATGTGAACGTGACGTGTGATTGACTGGAACACTCTGAGGTCTGAAGTGGGATATTTAATTTGGGATATTCCCACGTCCAACCTCGTCTGGAATCAATGACATCACACCTGTGTTACCATTCGATTTCCAGGTTTTATTTGGATGAAATCATGGTAGAGTAGCATTAAAACAAAACTTTCAACACACTCAAATGTTTCTAATATGAACAGTGCTGCGCTACCACACACACGCATGACCGGAAGAAGTGGAAGCGGTCGCCTGCGGCATAATAAAGCTATCAAGCTACGTCTTTGCTTTGAATAAGCGACCTTTAGTGGCGAAAAATTACATATTATTGCTTTAAATGGTACAAATATATTGTGTGTCCCTGTGTGACAATGGCACTAGGCAAAAAGAAGCTTTTTTTATTCGCAGTACTGGAGAAAGCTAAAAGCTGATTTGCAGTTTGTTGACAAAGCCCTGGGGGACAGATGACGCACAATCTACAAATGACGTATAAACACAATTTAATTGCAGAAATCCCTTTAAAAGAACATCAGGTTAAACCAAAGCACAAGTCAAATGCATCTGTTTGTGTGTAATGCGCACAAAGGAGCATTCTTTGTGATTAATGAATTCAGAAAAGAATTCAGGCCAATATACATTTGATGATGATGGCATCCTCTACCTTCTCCCAAGATTGCTGGAACTAATTGCCCTCACATCTGCCACAAATCTGTTAAACATGTTTGGACAAAAACAGCGAACATGGGTGAGGTGCTGCATGCAGCAATCACTGTCCAGTGTTTAACATGCATGTGCGGTCACACTAGCTCAGCCCTAGTGTTTGGAAAAACAGCAGTAGTGTGATTTAAATAGACGGGGTGTCAAAATAGTTCACTGCTGAAGTACCTGCACCTGCTCTAATATACAGTAAAGTTTTAAACAACAGCGGCTCCCAGAGGGAAACATTGGACATGAAAAATAATGGTAATGCAACATGTACATGAAAGACTATAGGTTAATATGACTATGTATGAGATAAAGTGTGTATTTCCTGCATGTATTCCGAGCTAACATTTTAAATTTAGAATTTATTTTCAGTACAAAAGTGAGATTTGTTCAAAATTAATTTGCCAGTTATCTAAACATGCAAATTAGCAACATTAGTGGTCAGTCAGGCGCCTTATAATACGCTACTCTCAACAGACGTGAACAAACGAACATTACACGCCATGATTTACACAATAAATAAAGAAATTGATTACATTTTGACGACTTACCTGTCGGCAATATCCCCGAACCGCTCTCCATGTCTGGAGCATCAGTTGGACCAGTGTCCGGGATAGTGGCTTTCACGAAGCTGAATAAAACAGCTGTCCATACTACAGGCGCGAGCATCATGTTTACCTGATTTATAAAGCCGCGAGACAAGCACTGTAATAATTCATCGCATTTTAATAGTTTAGAAGTTAATGAGATTTGTCTGAGGCCGTTAAAACTGGAGTGGTACAGTACGTGTCTACCGATGAAGTTTGGTCACTTTACCACCACCGCGCCTCAGCGTCACTGAGATCACCTTGCGCACGCCTCGCACTTGCCGCCAGACACCTTCATCTGGACAAATTTTGCTCAAGAGGCTCCGCCCACACTCACGCCACAGACCAATGAGAAGCGGCATCCCAAGAAACATTAACATCCCAGGACATAATAAGCTCAGGACATGAGGCGAACTGTGCTCATTTCATATACAATACCGTTCAAAGGTTTAGAAACATTACGTTTAAAAAAAAAAAAAAAAATTTGAAAGTAGTCTCTTAATCTCACCAAGGCTGCACAAAAATACAGTAAAAACAGTAATAATGTGATTGTGAAATATTATTACAATTTAAATGATCTGGTTCCTGTTGTAATATATTTTAAAACGTAATTTATTCCTGTGATGGCAAAGCTGAATTACTACATTCTTCAGTGTCAAGTGATCTTTCAGAAATTATTCTATGCTGATTTGGCGCTAAAGAAACATTTATTTTTTATTATTATTAATGTTGAACACAGTTGTGCAGCCTAATATTTTTTTCAGGATTATTTGATCAATATAACGTTCAATAGAACAGCATTTCATTATTTATTATAAAGTGTTATAATATTATTAATTTCATGTCTTTCATGTATTTTTTGATCAATTTAAAAAATCATAAAAATATATTACAACAGAAATCAGTTCATTTAAATGTTACTAATATTTCACAGTATTACTATTTTTTACTGTATTTTTGATCATATAAATGCAGGCTTGGTGAGATTAAGAGACTACTTTCAAAAACATAACACAAATAAAATAAAATTAATGTTTACAAACTTTTGACAGGTATAGTGTATATAATGTAAAATCGAAAGAAATGTATTAAATATTTTATAATATATATTTATTTATATATTGAATTGAAAATTTTCAAGAAAGACCCATTTTTTCTCCAAGATTTATTTCCATATATCTCTGAATTCAGTGATGTTTTTTCATACAAAATGTAAATGGTAGAAATGATAAGACTGATAAGAGTCAATGAGCACAAATATATGGCATCATAGATCAATCATCATTTCACAGGAGTGAGGCAGTCCTCCCTGTGCATCGCTCCACTGTTCAACAACTTTTTTTTCTTTTTTTTTTACAACAAACTGAGAAGTGAAGGGTCTTCTAATTTTCTCACAGGAATCCAGGGGTAAGTGTATCAAAGAATGTTTCTAAAAAAAAAAAATCAACAGCCAATTAACTCCTCATAGAAAAACATGAATGAAGGTATACAATTTCCTACATGCACATATGTCATCATAACATGCAAACATGACATCATCCAAAGAGCCACAGGTTAGTTGGACAAAGTAGCCTATACAGCACAAAGAGACAAACTAGTGCTGTAATAAATTTGGCACCCAATATATATATATATATATTTTTCTGGTTTTCCTTTTTTCTTTTTTTTTTAAAGAGAAAAAAATATGTCTAAATTAAGAGAAATCAAAGATCTACTGGGAATTGGGTAGATCACAACACTCCACATTTCCATCCCAAAACAAGGAAATGGTGGCCAAAGGCAGTTCACTAGGACATCACTAGGACAAAAGAAAAAAAAAAGAAATAAAATGCCTTTACATTACCCATCCTTTTAAGTGACATGTTGCATACAACTACATTGGTTCACCTCCTAGTGCAACCAGTACAAATACCACTATATTATTTTATATTCTTTCAGAGGGCAGATCAATATCGAGCATAATCAGCAATACATTTTTAGGTGAGCTACCCATCCTGTATATCAAGATTTCTGTGACGGGGTGAATTGGTCCCACTGGTGCTAAAGCTAGAGTGTGTTGAGTGCAGGTAAAGCTACAGGATGAGGAGAAGTCCTAAAGTGTCATTTTGTTGCATAGCCCTACTGTACTTCCAACAGTCAACATTTTCTTGCACTTATGAAATAGAGCGCAACAGTCAGGGTTCCACAGGTAAAGATTCCATTCATTTTCTCCATAGAGAACTCGATATTCTAACAAATGTAAATCCTTTCATTATATTATATTATCATGAATGTGGAGATTCTTAAGCAATAATGGGTGGTTAACGCATAAAATAGCCTATCCATGGATGTTTAATAATCAAATTCCCTGTGAAAAACTACTGTACAGTACACCTCTCATTAACAGATTCGCCAATCATGAAAATCACATCCAAATATACATTTTAATTTATTTTCCCAGTAGCTTTACACCTATTTAAAATAATGAACATAAAAAAATTACAATATATATTGGTTTCCAGTACCTTTATAGACCTTATGTATCAGAGAAACCTTTATCTTTATCAGAAATATCGTTAGAATTTTGTGTTTGAACTTCCATTTTTGTAGTAGGCCTACCTCTGTATATTTCTATGCAGTGTTGGGTGAAACTAGTTACTAAGCTATTGTAATATAATTACTTTTCCCTTGAAAAGTTACTTTTGATGTAATTAACTAAATCATGTGTATAGACTGTAGAACAATTACAGTGAGGAAAATAAGTATTTGAACACCATGCTATTTTGCAAGTTCTCCCACTTGGAAATCATGGAGGGGTCTTAAATTGTCATCGTAGGTGCATGTCCACTGTGAGAGACATAATCTATTAAAAAAAAATCGAGAAATCACAATATATGATTTTTTAACTATTTATTTGTTTGATACAGCTGCAAATAAGTATTTGAACACCTATCAGCTATAATTTTGACCCTCAAAGACCTGTTAGTCTGCCTTTAAAATGTCCACCTCCACTCCATTTATTATCCTAAATTAGATGCACCTGTTTGAGGTCGTTAGCTGCATAAAGACACCTGTCCACCCCATACAATCAGTAAGAATCCAACTACTAACATGGCCAAGACCAAAGAGCTGTCCAAAGACACTAGAGACAAAATTGTACACCTCCACAAGGCTGGAAAGGGCTACGGGGAAATTGCCAAGCAGCTTGGTGAAAAAAGGTCCACTGTTGGAGCAATCATTAGAAAATGGAAGAAGCAAAACATGACTGTCAATCTCCCTCGGACTGGGGCTCCATGCAAGATCTCACCTCGTGGGGTCTCAATGATCCTAAGAAAGGTGATAAATCAGCCCAGAACTACACGGGAGGAGCTGGTCAATGACCTGAAAAGAGCTGGGACCACCGTTTCCAAGGTTACTGTTTGTAATACACTAAGACGTCATGGTTTGAAATCATGCATGGCACGGAAGGTTCCCCTGCTTAAACCAGCACATGTCAAGGCCCGTCTTAAGTTTGCCAATGACCATTTGGATGATCCAGAGGAGTCATGGGAGAAAGTCATGTGGTCAGATGAGACCAAAATAGAACTTTTTGGTCATAATTCCACTAAACGTGTTTGGAGGAAGAAGAATGATGAGTACCATCCCAAGAACACCATCCCTACTGTGAAGCATGGGGGTGGTAGCATCATGCTTTGGGGGTGTTTTTCTGCACATGGGACAGGGTGACTTCACTGTATTAAGGAGAGGATGACCGGGGCCATGTATTGCGAGATTTTGGGGAACAACCTCCTTCCCTCAGTTAGAGCATTGAAGATGGGTCGAGGCTGGGTCTTCCAGCATGACAATGACCCGAAGCACACAGCCAGGATAACCAAGGAGTGGCTCTGTAAGAAGCATATCAAGGTTCTGGCGTGGTCTAGCCAGTCTCCAGACCTAAACCCAATAGAGAATCTTTGGAGGGAGCTCAAACACTGTTTCTCAGTGACAGGCCAGAAACCTGACTGATCTAGAGAAGATCTGTGTGGAGGAGTGGGCCAAAATCCCTCCTGCAGTGTGTGCAAACCTGGTGAAAAACTACAGGAAACGTTTGACCTCTGTAATTGCAAACAAAGGCTACTGTACCAAATATTAACATTGAATTTCTCAGGTGTTCAAATACTTATTTGCAGCTGTATCATACAAATAAATAGTTAAAAAATCATATATTGTTATTTCTGGATTTTTTTTATTTAGATTATGTCTCTCACAGTGGACATGCACCTACGATGACAATTTCAGACCCCTCCATGATTTCTAAGTGGGAGAACTTAGAACAAAATAGCAGGGTGTTCAAATACTTATTTTCCTCACTGTATATGTTAAAAAAACAGTGGAATTAACATTCAAATTAAAAGTCTAACTTCAAATTCAGTAAAATATCCAAAAGCCACTAGGCCAGTGTTATATATTTTGTTCAATAGAGTACAGTTGATGGCGTCATTTCTGTATTCTGTATTATTTTATTTTGCAGAAACGCTTTACTCTTACTGCAGTGTGAACAAGTGTCAAAGCAGCCGCTGAGCGAATGCAGAGAGTAACGTCATAACATCATTTTCAACACACTCAGATGTATCTAATATGATAAACAGAGCAGCATTACCTCATACGCATGACCGGAAAAGCAGAAATGGTGCTGGCGACTATGTCATAATAATTCATTTGTTATTTGAAAATCTATAACTTTTAATCTGGTTTGTTTTTTTTTCCCTTCAGAAAGTTTCTGTGGATTCCACTAGGTGTCAGTAAATTTTCTTGATATCTCCTTCCAAAAAAAAGTTAATGAGATTAATCTGTGCAAACTATCTAATAACTCCTACTCATCTCCATTGATTTTCCATAGCCGCTGGAAAATCAAAAAGAAGGCTCCGCCTCCTCAACTTTGTAAAGGGAGATCTCGGGCTCTCAATAGTCTAGAAGCATGATCGACATGTCTATAGAGAGCTGAGATACTCAGCTTTTTTGACGTTTGACGCAATACGTGATGACGTCATCAAAAAACGAAATATCCGATTAGATTAGATTTAGAAAGTAATTAGTAATAATTAAATTATTTTTGGAGAGTCATTTGTACAGTAATCTCATTACACTATTGAAGATGTATAGTTAGTAACTAGTAATTAATAACTTTTTTAGAGTAACTTACCCAACACTGTTTCTATGGCATCGCTGACGAAGAGTAATTAGCGGGTGAAGTGGATTTACTTATTGTAGAGTTAAGGAAAGTTATCATGAGCATTGTAATATTTGAAGCTGATGTCATAATGAATGTCAGTAGACTGGGACCCATAAGATCTTACCTTTATGCTGTGGAAATACAAACCGGAAGACAGAACACAACGAGCGAGCGGTGAAAAGGGGCGGGGCTACATAAGGTCTATACTGCAAGTCAAAAAGTTATAGCTTCATGGGATGAGAAGTTCATTCCTTCGTTGTATTTTACTTTTTTGTCCAATTTTCATTAACTATTTTGCTTCAAATACAGTGTATAGTAAAACATTTCCAGAACCAAAACATCTGAAAAAGAGGACAGCAACTGTTGCGCTTTATTGCAGGCTCACCCTAAAAATACCACCATCTAATAAACCCCTTATATAGAAAACGAGGTTGGAGACGACAAACAGAAAACATGGGCGGGATCAGAGTGAAATTCACCTTCTCCGAATAAATTAACCTTGATTTATTGACTATCAACAAAAACATTACAATATCTCACTTACCGAGAGAATACAACATACTCTTTAATTCAAATAGGTCGCACTGAAGAGTTTTGCGTGGTGAATAATAGATACAAGTGGAAATCAATAAAGCGCTTCAATTCCCTCACCTTCCTCCTCTAATTAAATACTGGAAGAAAAAGGCATGAGCTCACAATACACCCTCTGGAAACAACACTGACACCAACAGCAACCAACAAATACAACCTTTTAGCATCCTTTCAGTCCTCTAAATCAACTGCATTGACATTTTTCATATATCATCTACTTTCCCCTGGAAATAGTATTTAGTTTCATATATATCATCTATTTTCCCCTGTTTATTAATACACTCTGAACAGACCAACATCATCAACATCCACCTTAACTATCTTTATAACGCTACAGTATTTGTTTTGTGCAATATCTTTCCTCAAATACATGCTCAAGTACATTTAAGAAACAAATATCAGTCACATTTAACCCACACCATACAGCATCTGTTCGCTGCCTCTATCAGGCCAAAATGCTTCGTAATGCATTGCACACCAATGTGGCAATAAAATCTGAAAATTTAGGCACTTGGTATCTTACCTCTCAAGAGTAAGAAAAGGATTAGACCTCATGTAATGTCCAGCTACACTCGGATCATTTACAAGGTACAAAATGGAACACTGTGAAAAGATATTCAATCTACTGCAGTCTGATAGAAAAGTGAGTTCAATTTGGCCTTTTTTCAGTAGGTGGGAGCAGACCGTCTATTCCACTCATGCTAGAGAAGGATGTAGAATTACAGCAGCAAGAAACCTAAGGCTGTGTGTCCACCAAAGAGTTTTTAGCCAGCTGAAATTGCCTGGCGCTTTTCTGAAAATGCCCAGTTGTGGGCGCTTGAGAGTGCTTTTTGGCGGTGCAGTGTTTAGCTGCTTACCTGGAAGACCCATTAAGAGCAAGAACGTTCCTCTGAGCATTATTTTTCATAGTAGCATTGTGGTAGTCCAGGGATGTCATCTGGCATAGACATGGATACTCTGAGACCATTGTTGTTCAGTCATGTACAAGCAGAATGTGACGGTTGGTCCGTGTTGATATTTGTCCCGCCTCTCCTCCACTGCGATTAGACGACTGAGTAAGAAGTGAAATTGATGAGCGCTGCGTTTTATCCAAAGTTGAACATCAACGCCAATCGTGCAATGCTCAGTGTGGAATAAACATTTCATGGAGCTTCCATTGCAAGCAATTAAACAAATATGCTTGCCTCAGAAAAAAAACCCGTTTTGGTGGACACAGAGCCAAAATCCCTAGAAATAACTTCTCAGTCATTGCGCCCTGTGCAAAGAGTCTAAACAACCTCTCAAACCACAACTAACTAACTAAACATCTCTCTTTTTCCACACAACTGATCAGGTGTTTCCATCATAGCTTGTATTTTGGGCATCTTCCTCTCCGAGGTCTGAGGTCTTGATCACAGGCACAGCTGATGTGACCATCTCCCTGCATGTGACCCTTGTGGAATCAGCCCTAATTCAATTAAAAGCAGTAGGGAGTGTCACTTGAGGCTAAACTGTTCTGTTTGAAACCTATCAAGACCTCCAAACGCTTTCCATCTTGCCATTACTTTCGTAAACAGTGACAAGGACGTCTGCTTCTTTCTAAACAAGAGAAGAACACTTTTATAAAAACTTATGTGCTCAATCTGATGGTAAACGTGCAGAAAACAGTGTAAACTGTGGACATAACTCTTGTTTCCCTCTAAAAATAGGCTCCTCATCTTAGGGCAAAGACGATAAAACGCATGCTAGATTGAATCATGCTAACACCAGTCATCTCTCTCAGTCTCCTGGTAGCTTCCAGATGTTCTGCCGCTCGAACCAGGTGCCGAGTTCACACCGAGGGAGTAGTGATAGCCGTTAGGGACTCCACTCTGGCTGCGCGAGAGCAGCGTGGAAGTGGGGGTTGCACCTGACGACGTGTGCGTGACAAAGGGTGCAGTCCTGGGGGAGCGGCCCGCACCGTACGTGCTCAAGGCATCGTGGAAGTCGTCCGCTTCAGACAAGTGCGAGTCTTGCTGGAGAGGACCTAAGTTGGGGTCAGAGCTGATACGAGTGACAGGCACGGGCGATTGGCGGTGGGCGTTACCGCTGAGTAGGGCATCGTGCTCTGACATGCCACGACTAAGGCGAGTGGGGCAGGGCCCTGTAGACTGGGCAGTGTTGAGCTGAACCGGGGAGGAGTTGGCAGTCTTGTAGGCAACAGCAGGCCGAGGGGTAAGGGGTGTCTGAGGGAGCTGTCTACGCCCACGGCAGGGAGTGCTGGTACCTGAGGTATGAGCAACTGAACTTCCTTTAGCTGTGTTAATTCCCTGAAACACAACAGAGAGAAGAAAAACAGTGTGAGCCTTTGCCAAATGGCATGTGTAGAAGCTAGTGTGACCCAGAGAAACCACCTGACCTGTTTAAGCCTGTTTGGGTCATGTGGTTCTCCTGGCGACGTGGACCGGCTAGGCCCAGCGGACACGCTATGGGCATATTCCTGGCTGCCATAGCGGTCGCACGAGTAGTATCGCTGCTGTCTTTCCGCCGCTGAGGATGAATGATGCTTCCTCTCGTGGGAGCGGCCGCGGTCACGCTCTCGCGCTCGTTCCCTAGGCAATGACTCGGTGTTTGGATCTGCTGTTGTACAGAAAAACATAAGATATATTAACCAGCCATGTCCTATTTATAAATAATTAGAAAAACGTAATTATATATATATATATATATATATATATATATATATATATATATATATATATATATATATATATATATATATATATATATATATATATATATATATATATCTCAGATGGGATTTTATTTTTTTGAAAGACCTATGCTTACAAAGGCTGCATTTATTTGATCAAAAATACAGTGATATTGTGGACAATTACAATTCATGTAATGTTTTCAATTTTAAAATATTTAAAAATGTAATTTATTCCTGTGATGGCAAAGCTGACGTTATATATTTATCGTTAATTGTAGTAGATGATAAACTAAATTACATTTATTTAATAAAAAAACCCTGAAAGAATGCATTTCTTCAGACAGTCTTTCAGTCTAATTTCACAAAATCATTTATCAAATTAATGTATTATTTGTCTCTGCTTTAGTCCTCTCCCTCAAAACAAGCATGTCCATATACTGAATAAAGACGTGTAAAATTATTTGCACAAATAATGCACAAAAAAAAGAAGAAAAAAAAAGAAAGAATGTGGGCTGTTTACTTAGAAATTTTGCTTTTTCAAATTAAATTAAATCAAATAGACACTTTTCACATTTCCGGGTTTCTCAGAGCGGAAGTCGTCATAGTTGGGTTAAATATTATAGCTGTGAATGAGAGAATACATTAATATTTTTTTTGTGTGCCCATTTGCTCACATAGCAAAAGAACAACGCCACAGTAGTGATTTCACAACTTTCAAAAAGAGGGAAAAAATAGAGTGAGATTGATAACGGCAGTGAAAAAAGAGAAATATGTAAATTGTTACAATCACTCCCATAGACGCTATTACTAAACACCCTCACAGCAGTGGTAACTTTTTTATTGTAATTTGATGCAAAAGTAATAAAATACAAAGTATTAGTGTTATAAATGTACATAAATGTATATATATATATTTTAAATGATAATACAAAACATTGCAGGATTTACGATATTGATGACCGTTAAAATGCGTCATCACAGTCTGTGAAAAGGGTCTATGCGGGATACACACCAGACACTGCCCAAAACACCAGAGGGCATTTATACACTCACCTAAAGGATTATTAGGAACACCATACTAATACTGTGTTTGACCCCCTTTCACCTTCAGAACTGCCTTAATTCTACGTGGCATTGATTCAACAAGGTGCTGAAAGCATTCTTTAGAAATGTTGGCACATATTGATTGGATAGCATCTTGCAGTTGATGGAGATTTGTGGGATGCACATCCAGGGCACGAAGCTCCCGTTCCACCACATCCCAAAGATGCTCTATTGGGTTGAGATCTGGTGACTGTGGGGGTCATTTTAGTACAGTGAACTCATTGTCATGTTCAAGAAACCAATTTGAAATGATTCGAGCTTTGTGACATGGTGCATTATCCTGCTGGAAGTAGCCATCAGAGGATGGGTACATGGTGGTCATAAAGGGATGGACATGGTCAGAAACAATGCTCAGGTAGGCCGTGGCATTTAAACGATGCCCAATTGGCACTAAGGGGCCTAAAGTATGCCAATAAAACATCCCCCACACCATTACACCACCACCAATTCAATTCAATTCAATTCAATACATTTATTGCCATGTCAACAAGTTGATAGGAATTTGTCTTGGTACAACTCTCAGACATAAATTACATAAATGACAGACATCATAAGTACAACAACAGACAATGTTCCCCAACAATGCCCAGAAAACAGTAGGGCTTTAGACCAAGACCCCGCAGACATTAGAAAAGACAATACCCCTGGACAAGAAAAATAAAGTGCACAGTGCATACAGTTGATAGTGCAGCTAGCTGTCAGTGCAAATTCAGATATCTAATAGCCAGAGGGTAAGTACTATCTCTGAAACGTGAAGTAGAAGTCTTAATGCTCCTATATCTTCTTCCTGATGGGAGGAGATTAAAGAGGTGGTGAGCAGGGTGAGAGTGGTCCGCTATGATGTTTTTAGCCTTTCTGATTATTCTGGTGGAGAAAAGTGAAGAAAGTGATGGGAGACTATAGCCTATAATTTTTGATGCTCTGCGTACTACTCTTTTCATCCTAGTTTTGTCCTGAGCGGTTGTGTGACCGAACCAGACAAGCATGGAAAAAGTAAGCACGCTTTCAATAGTTGACCTATAAAAATGGGTCATGGCAACTCGGCTGACTCGAAACTTTTTGAGCTGCTGCAGAAAGTGGAGTCGCTGGTGAGCTTTACTGATCTTAAAATTAGCGTTGAGCTCCCATGATAGGGATTCCTGTATTGTGGTCCCAAGGAACTGGAAGGAAGTGACCCTCTCCACCTCCACCCCATTAATGGAGAGCGTAGGGAGGGGACTAGGGGTCCTTCCACCAACCTGCACAGTGGTAACAAGGCATGATGGATCCATGTTCTCATTCTGTTTACGCCAAATTCTGACTCTACCATCTGAATGTCTCAACAGAAATTGAGACTCATCAGACCAGGCAACATTTTTCGAGTCTTCAACTGTCCAATTTTGGTGAGCTTGTGCAAATTGTAGCCTCTTTTTCCTATTTGTAGTGGAGATGAGTGGTACCCGGTGGGGTCTTCTGCTGTTGTAGCCCATCCACCTCAAGGCTGTGCGTGTTGTGTCTTCACAAATGCTTTGCTGCATACCTCGGTTGTAACGAGTGGTTATTTCAGTCAAAGTTGCTCTTCTATCAGCTTGAATCAGTCGGCCCATTCTCCTCTGACCTCTAGCATCAACAAGGCATTTTCGCCCACAGGACTGCCGCATACTGGATGTTTTTCCCTTTTCACACCATTCTTTGTAAACCCTAGAAATGGTTGTGTGTGAAAATCCCAGTAACTGAGCAGATTGTGAAATACTCAGACCGGCCCGTCTGGCACCAACAACCATGCCATGCTCAAAATTGCTTAAATCACCTTTCTTTCCCATTCTGACATTCAGTTTGGAGTTCAGGAGATTGTCTTGACCAGGACCACACCCCTAAATGCATTGAAGCAACTGCCATGTGATTGGTTGATTAGATAATTGCATTAATGAGAAATTGAACAGGTGTTCCTAATTATCCTTTAGGTGAGTGTATATCACTTTTATCTCAAAGGTATTGGAAAAAATGTTGTTTGTCCAACTTCGCAATGTTGGACAAACAAATCGCAATGGTATTTCTGATACATTTCAATCTGGTTTCAAGTCTGCCCACAGTTTTGGATCTGCCCTCTTGAGAGTGTTAAATGACATGTATCTATCTACAGACACTGGTGACGCCGTGGTTCTCGTGCTTTTAGATCTATCAGCAGCTTTCAACACTGTTGAACACTGTGGGGCTAAAAGGAATCGTCCTTAAATGGTTCCAGTCTTATCTCTCCGACCGAAAATGTTTAGTCAAGTTAGGCAATTTTTCCTCATCTACTGTTCATCGAACCTGTGGTCTTCCTCAAGGTTCTATCCTGGTGCCTGCTCTTTTTTCCCTGTACATGCTAACTTTGGGCTCCATTTTAAGATGTCACGGGGGGTGTCACAGGGGATGTCTGGGTAGATTATCTGCGTTTAGATCTCCACGTGTACGGAACCTGGGCGTTCTGCTAGATGAGTCTTTCAAATTTGACAAACAAATCTCTTCTGTAATCGGCTCTAGTTTTCACCATCTTCGTCTGTTGTCTAAAATAAAACCTTTCCTGAATCATAAAACTCTAGAGATGGCTGTACATGCTTTTATCACCTCACGTTTACTACTGCAATTCACTCTACTGCGGTATTTCAAGGTCTCAAATTTCTCGTGTTTCTCAACTAGTTCAAAACGCTGCTGCTAGATTCCTTCATTACATTCGCAAAAGTGCTCATATCACTCCAATTTTGAGGACCCTTCATTGGCTACCTGTTAAATTCAGAATAGAGCGTTTTCTGTGTTGTGGAATAATCTGCCTCTAGAAATTAGGTTAGCCCTTTCCCTGACTAATTTTAAGTCTCTTCTAAAAACGCACTTGTTTTCCATAGCTTATAATTAATTCTATTTTATAGTTTTTGTTGTATTTTTATGTTTTAATGTCTTTATCTTGTTTGTTGGTGTTATTCTATATATTCATCTAGTTTTATAAATTGGGGCCAGACTTAATTTTATTGTGTTTTATTTGTTTATCGCATATTATATATATATATATATGAAAAAAAACAAACAAAAAACAAACAAAAAAAACAATACAACAAATTAATATATATATTTTTTTTTTTTTTTTTTTTTTTTCTCTCCGTCTGATCCTTTGTACAGCACTTTGGTCATAAACAGAACTTGAACTTGTGTGTGTTCATGTTTTTTTTATCCCGGTGGGGACTTCACCCTGAATGCACACTGACTCATGGGGACTCCTGTCACCGTGGGGACTTAAATTGAGGTCCCCATGAGGAAACAAGCTTATAAATCATACTGAATTTTTGTGATGGGTAGGTTTAGGGGTAGGGTTAGTGTAACGGGATATAATATACAGTTTGTACAGTATAAAAACCATTACGTCTATGGAGAGTCCCCACAAAGATAGTAAACCAGATGTACGTGTGTGTGTGTGTGTGTGTGTGTGTGTGTGTGTGTGTGTGTGTGTGTGTGTGTGTGTGTGTGTGTGTGTGTGTGTGTGCGTGCATGTGTGAGCCCTGCTGTTTGGTTGTGATCTTTGATCTTTGTGCTGTTGAGAACTACAGAAGAACAAAAACATGTAGAGGAAGATGAATGTGGGTGTTTGTATGTGTTTGAAATCTGAGTACAAACACACCCAGTAAAAATGAGCTTTCAGTGGACTGATGTATTGCCCTGTTTCAACTCAGTCAAAGCTAACTGATCTATTAGCAGTAGAGCCGGACTCCGGCTGAGAAACATGTTTACGTTCCAGTCTTTCTAAGAACAGAATAAGAGGAGCAGAAAAAGAAAGAGTAGGAGTCTTGTAGTAAAGAACTAAGGGGTGGTTCATTTTGTCATCCTGAGAGCGCTCTTCTCTTAATGAACCAAGAGCCGCTTTCTCTCGACTGCTGACTTTCCCAGTCACACTACAAACTGGCCAAGAAACAAAAATCAGAAAGAATTCACAAGAACATTTTCTAGTAATGGTTTGTAAGCCCCACTCTGTCAAAGAGAGAGGTTGACAATGTAAATCCTAGACCAAAGTGCTTTGGAGAGTAATAAAGAGTCTTTTCCTCGATAACCTGATCACTATAATCCTTAAAAGAATTTACATCACTGTGCTAAGCAAAAGAAGCTGGGATTTTCAACTAGTACTCAATTTTTCTTCATAATCCTTAAAGATTTTACAGAATCTATAATGAAAATGCCAAACCTTATGTAAAGCTGGGTAACACTTTATTTTACAGTGTCTTTGTTATATATGGTACATGTACTTACCATAGTAATAACAGTAAATTATGGATAATTACATGCAACCCTCAACCAAATCCTAATCCAAGTTATTTAATGCAGTTAATTAATGTTACTAGTATTTAAAAATATAATTACACGGTTACAATGACACCCTAAAATAAAGTGTAACCTAAACCGCAATATAATAAATAAATAAATAAACATATAAAACAGCATAAAAACGCCCCTGGAACATATATATATATACTTTTTTATATATATATATATATATAAAAGGTGGTGTGGGTGGTTGCCAGGGCAGTGAAATGGCTGAGGTTGCTGAGCAGGTTTTAACGAGTTGCTATGAGTCTGCAAGGGAGTTCTAGGTCAGTGGGTGGATGATGTAAAACTATTTAAAGGTCAAGTATGTATGATTTTTTTAATGTTAAACGTGTATTATTGCGTATTATAACCATGTATTATAGCCATTCACAGGTTTATCTCCCCCAAAAGCGTAGACATTGAGCCTCCCAGGTACCATCAAAGCATTGAGAGAGTTCCGCTCAGATCTGTCCATTTCTTTCCAGCTCAACCAATAGTGTGAGTGGCTACTGTAGCAGGCTGAGGCCTCGTCCACACGAAGCCAGAGCTTTCCCTATCCAATCTTTTTTTCCCCCTAAGAAATATCTGCGTACACGCAAGAGCATGGAAACCTCTCAAAACGATGTAGTAAACATGCCAGGCCAGTATGTGGTGCTGTAATTCTGCCACAGAAATTGTTGTGAATAGTTGTGGCTAGAAGGGGTACAGCAATGGTCAGAAGTGAGGCAAAATCTCACAATAAAATAACAATAAATAAATGTGCTACTTACCAGATGTGTTTTATTACCTCCTACACCTACACTTAAAATAACGCAAATACAGTAATTAAATGACGCAATATTGATGTGCGCATGCCCAGTTCCCGTAGTTGTTTCCCTTCTAGTCTCGCCCCGCGCAGGACGTGGTGTGATGACATCATCGTTTCACAAAATATACAGATCGGCTGTACACACGAAAACGCAAGGGTGTCGTTTTCAGATTTATCCACTCTTGAGACCCGGTTTCAAAAAATATCGGTTTTATGCTCCCAAAATGCCGGATCCGTGTGGACGAAACGCTGATACGGTAAAACGTTTTAACATATACAGCTAAACACGTCTCTGTGTGGATGGATTCTCTGTGGATTCTCACAGAGGATAGAGCAAAACAAAACAGGTCACGGATTAGAAGTCTAAAATTTGAATTTTTAAAGAGAAATGTCGGAGCTGCTTCAGTTTGTTGCCCAGCCCTATTTGTTTGAACCGAGAGAGGCGTCTACTCTCACCTAATATCTTATGCTACGCCTTATGTCCTACATCATGCGTCGGGACAGAGGTAACTCTTCCCATCTCGTAAACGGACGTTAGCGGAAGCTAGTGATTACAGCTATGGATATTTTTCTTACAAAAAAATGCATCTCTTCACTTCAGAAGGCCTTTATCAATCCTCCAGAGCCATATGAATTACTTTTATGATGGCTCTTTTTTGGGCTTAAAAAAATGGTACCATTCACTCCCATTATAAAGCTTGGAAGAGCCAGGATATTTTTTTAAATAACCCCGATTGTGTTTGGCTGAAAGATGTGGGGAAAAAAAGTAATAATCTGTGTCCCAAATGACGCACTATACACTATGCACTTATATACTATGTCCTCAAGCGTGTAGTGTATGAACTTTACATGGCTATTTTGTCATTCAACATCGGAATCTGGTAGTGAATGAGAGGAAAATCAAGCCCACCTGTGGGCGGTGGCTGCTCCTCGCTGATTGCTCGATCCAGTGATTTGTGCTTCTTGTCTTTGCGCCGCTGGCAGCGGTGATGATGATGGTGATGATGATGATGGGCTCGCTCCCTTTCTCTCTCCTGAGTGAGGGTCTGGCCTGAGGCCATCTGGGGCCTCTCCAGGTCATATTCGCTCAGAATTACTTCTCGCACGCCTCTCTGAGGAGTCAATGAGGACGTAGACCGCCGCATGGGACTCACGTCTGCGATAGGCTGTGTAGCAGAAATAAAGCGAGTCAAAGAAAGACGAAGAAAGGAGAGGACACACATATCTAGCACACTACTAGAATGACAAGAGTTTCAGACCACTAGACCTGTCACAACAGATGCACAACACCAGCTGAGCATGAAAACACACTTCCACTGAAGAGCGCCATTCAGACTGCTCCTGCGGACCCACGCACGCATCGAGGAACAGCGGAACACTGTTTCGGTCGATGCAAACACTCTGAAGTGTTCAAGAAACACTTGAACAACATGAACTATCCACAGCCAAGCAGCGGTCACTGATCAACGAAGAGTCCATGATGCTTTTCTTGGATGCATCTTGCTGTTTATCTCTACATAATCTATGTATGCAGTGTGCATGTGCATGTGCATTTACAGTCTCAAAAAGATATTAATTAAATGTTAAATTTGCCTAAAAGTTACTTTAGGCCAGACTCTTTAGAGAATCCATGACCACTGCTTGATGACTGGAATTTCTATTTTTGTAGTCTTCTACAAACACTCACTAGTGCCTCCCAGTGGCATAAGATTTCAGAAACTCTTGAGAAGCAGTGCATCCCCTCTTCACATAGCTTGAAAAGACCTGAATATTGTTTCGAATTGACTAGCTGCAAAAACCCATAAGAATCAATCCACAGAATACATAATATGAGATTTTCAGTAGTTGACTGTAAAATAATTATATTTAGTCCCCTCCCCTCCAATCCAACTACTGTTCAAAAGCTTGGGGTCAGTAATATTTTATTTTTTTAAAGAAATTAATACTATTCTGCAAGGACTAATTAAATGAAATTATGATTTCAAAAGTGAGAGTTAAAACATTTATAATACTACAAAAAAAACTTTTTTTTTTAAATTTTAAATAAATGCTGTTCTTTCGACTATCTGTTCAATAAAGTTTTCCAAAGAAATATTAAGCAGGAGAAGAAATGTTTCTTGTGCACCAAATCAGCATATTAGAAATATTTCTGAAGGATCATGTGACACTGATGCTAATAGCTGCTGTAAATTCAGTTTTGCCATCACAGGTAAACATTATATTTATAGACCAATCAGGCATAACATTATTATTAATAATATTGTTTGGTCCCTGTTTTGCTGCCAAAACAGCCCTGACCTGTCGAGGCATGGACTCCACTAGACCCCTGAAGGTGTTCTGTGGAATCTGGCACCAAGATGTTAGCAGCAGATCCTTTAAGTCCTGTTAGTTGCGAGGTGGGGCCTCCATGGATCGGACTTGTTTGTTCAGCACATCCCACAGATGCTCGATTGGATTGAGATCTGGGGAATTTGGAGGCCAAGTCAACACCTCAAACTTGTGCTACTCAAACCATTCCTGAACCATTTTTGCTTTGTGGCAGGGCGCATTATTCTGCTGAAAGAGGCCACAGCCACCAGGGAATACCGTTTCCATGAAAGGGTGTACATGGTCTGCAACAATGCTTAGGTTAGGTTAAGTGGTATGTGTCAAAGTAACATCCACATGGATGGCAGGACCCAAGGTTTCCCAGCAGAACATTTCCCAAAACATCACACTGCCTCCGCCAGCTTGCTTTCTTCCCATAGTGCATCCTGTTACCATGTGTTCCCCAGGTAAGCAACGCACACACACCCAGCCATCCACGTGATGTAAAGGAAAACGTGATTAATCAGACTAGGCCACCTTCCTCCATTGCTCCGTGGTCCAGTTCTGATGCTCACGTGCCCACTGTTGGCACTTTGGGCGGCGGACAGGGCTCAGCATGGGCACCCTGACTGGTCTGCAGCTATGCAGCCTCATATGCAACAAACTGCGATGCACTGTGTATTCTGACTGCACTAATCCTTAGTGAGCATAGGAGAGTTTACTGACACCAATATTTTGAACAGTAGTGTATGAGATCATAATATATTTATTCGGCTGGAAGACATGTGAAGAGAAGACTGCACTAAAACAAAATCAAAATGATACACAACCCACTAAATGAAACACTCATACTTACAGTTACCACCTCACAACATCCAAGATAAAATAAGCATTGCATTTTATTCTTTGCTTTTCATATAGCTGTATATGTCTTTTGTAGTAGTGCATGTTAGTTTTGTGTTTACCTCACCAGGCTATGAAGTGTGCCTGTTAATTGTTTATTGGCCTACTAAAAGAGTGTGGACTCTAAAAGAGCTGGAATGGACAAAGCACACACAAGCCAACATAGAAATGGAGTGGGAGAGAAAGAGAAAGAAAGAGAGAGCGATTGCAGGTGGAACACTTGTACATACTGCTAGATACGTTCCGGCGGTGTGGCGTAAGTGGCTCCGCTGTTGGACGGGAAGAGGAAGAGGACACATAGGTGAGGAGAGCAGGGCACACAGCTGTGGCATTCATGGACACAGCAACAGAGTGAGACAGGAGGAAAGAGATCAGAAGAGAGGGACAGAGTAAAGACTGGATGATGCTCATGAAAACATATGGTCAGAAAATAGGTGCCTAAAAAGTAGGGATTGTGGAGAGATTGTTTGTGTTGAAATAAAAGGTGGAGGAGTTTGATGTTGTATAGACAGGTGTAGAGAAAGAAGAGATAGACAAGACAGGACAAAACAAGACAGGACAAGACTGAAGACAAGACATTATAACAAGGATGCTTGACACTATTTGAGTTCTTTAGCGATGTGGCAAAAATAACAAATAATACAAATTTTAAAAAACAAGTATGTACACAAAAATTATATAATAAATTACAGTAAAAAGCAACATAAAATAATTAGACTACAGTAGTTAATGAGGAAAAACGGAATATGAAACATATAAAAACAAAATTACATCTGTGTTATTACTGTTAACTAAAACTATTAAACTGGTTTCACTAATTGGAATAAAACTGACATACAATACATTATAAATATTAGATAAAACTAATATTTAAAAATCAAGCCTTGGCTACTAACAGAAAATAAGTTGAAGCTGAAAAACAAAAACAAAAAAATATTTCTTAAATTGAAATAGAAACATAAATGTTTAAATAACACAAACTAATAATTTTTTTTAATACTAAAATGACTAACTAAAAATGACTAACACTAAAAGAAAAAATATTAAAAACATAAAAATTTAGGAAAGCTAATTCAAAATATGAATAAATACTACAATACTGTTGTGGTCAGAATTATTGGCACCCCTGGTAAATATGATCAAAGATGGCTGTAAAAATAAATCTGCATTGTTTATCATTTTGATCTATCATAAAAAAAATAAAAAACATACTTTCATTGAAGTAAAAGAATGGAAATCAGTCAGGGGAAAATCACATTATCATTATCACATTATTCATATTGGCCACAATTATTGGCACCCCTAGAATTTTTTATGAGTAAAATATCTCTGAAGTATATTCCCATTAATATTTATATTTTTTAGCACACCAAGGTGACTAGGAACATTAAATTGTCTAGCTATGACTTCTTGTTTTACAGGAGTATAAATATGAGGAAACACAAAGGCCATATTCCCTTAATCATCCATCACAATGAGTAAAATCAAAATAGTTCTGATGTGCAGTAAAAGATTGTTGAGCTTCACAAAATAGAAAGTGGCTGTAGGAAAATAGCTAAAGCATTGAAAATGCCCATTTCCACCATCAGGGCAATAATTAATAAGTTCCAATCAACTAAAGATGTTACAAATCTGCCTGGAGGGGACTTATGGGTTTGGTGCAAACAGGGATAAATAGTACCTCATGCCCACGGTTAAAAATACAGTTAGATCTTTAATGCTGTGGGCCTATTTTTTTGCTGGAGTTCCTGGACATCTTGTTGAGATACATGGTATCATGGAGCAAATACCAACAGATAAAAAATCTAAACCTGATGGCCTCTGCTATAAATCTTATAATGGGCCGTGGTTGGATCTTCCATCAGGACAACAATCCAAAACAAACATCAAAATCAACACACAAATGTGTCACTGAGCACAAAATGAAGCTTCTGCCATGACCACCCCAGTTCCCTGCCTGAACCCTATAGAAAATGAGTGGTGTGAACTGAAGAGAAGAAGCACCAACGTGGAGCTGGGAGTCTGAAGGATCTGGAGGGATTCTGTATGGAGGATATGGTCTCTGATCTCTTATCAGGTGTTCTCCAATCTCCTCAGGCATTATAGAACAAGACTCAGAGCGGTTATCTTGGCAAAAGGAGGGTGTAAAAAGTAATTATATGTCCAATGTGCTAATAATTATGGCCAACGTGTTTTGGAGAAAAACATTATTTCATTATGTGATTTACCCCCCCCACTTTCAATTGTTTTACTTCAATGAAAGGTTAGATTTTTGTGCATAAAAAAAAAAAAGATCAAAAGGGATAAACAAAGCAGATTTATTTTTACACCCATATATGATCTTATTTACCAGGGGTGCCAATAATTCTGACCACAACTGTATACAATATATATATTTTTTTAAATCAATAAAAAAAGACGAACAAATAAATAAAGATAAAAAGATAAGAAAAATCGGTATATAAATATACAGTATGTAGACTTTCCATTGTCCCTCTCCTTTACTCTTTCTCTCTCACACACACACACACACACACACACACACACACACACACACACACACACACACACACACACACACACACACACACACACACACACACACACACACACACACACACACACACACACACACACACACACACACACACACACACAACTGAACTGAACTGAATAAATGTGTCTCTTAGTGGAGAGTGGTGTATAAATTAACCTCTTCTGACTTCCACCAATTCATTTGCTTGAATTCTTCACCTCCTCTCTACATTCATTAATACACCCTCCCTATTACCTCTATTCATCCATTCTTTCATACAGCTGCCCATTCACTCGCATTCCCTCAATCTTCCTGCAGTCATCTTCCAGCTGCCTCTTTCTTAGAAGGAATCAATTTTGTGAGAATAAGAAACAAATGCTGTACAGAAGTTATATTCAACTCCCAACTCCCACCAGAATGACCTCATATGGCCACTTCAGATAGGAGATGTTTACCTGAAAGCCAGCATTGAGTCTGGGCATGGAGGCAGCTCTGCCGTGACCCTCCAGCACAGGATACCCACCCACATCCGAGTCATTCTCTATGTCACTCATCTCAACTAATTCCTGCAACATACATAGAGCCAGATAAATCGAATGCATAAAAGAAACCTGTGTGAAAAAAGTACACTTTAGAATACATATAAAAAGTGTACATATTATTTAACTTTGATACATCCTTATATCTAATTTCATAATCACTTTGAAATATGGTTAGTGAACTCTGCCGAATGTACTGACAAACATTACATATTATTGTATGTCATGTATTATTATTTATAATTACAGATTTGTAATGGTGAAGTTTTTAATGCAATTTAGTAACAAATGATTGGACAGTGAAAACAAGTTACACTAGTTACTAATGGTACAAATGTACAAAACATTGCGTTTGGAATAGTTGCTGGTGGATGTGGCAGTTTGTACTCATAAAGTTAAACTAGGGTTTAACTGACCTGTGCTGAAAATGGCTGACACATTAAATAGGACTGATTATTCGGCAATAAATCACCTGAGATCTGTATGTGTTTGGCACGTCTTCTGATTGGCCACGTTGGACAGGCCTTCTGTTCGCTTCCTGCGCGGCTTCCTGAGGTATGCCTCCCGAAGGAAACTTTTTCATGCCACTGCTCTGGCTTTGTCTGACACACACAAAATGACACAAAAAAGATTAACACAAAACACATTTTTTAAAAAGGAAAGTATAATGCTATGAAGACCAGAATGGTGGAACACTCACACTGCATCCCCATTGGTCAGGTGAAAGGATGTGGGCGGGGCCTCTGGCTCTGGTGTGGTATCTAATTGAGAAGAGGGTGGCGTTTTTGGCAGCATTGGCTCCTGATCGTGCAGGTGTGTGAGAGGAAGCATTGGTCTGAAGAGAACTCCAACCTTACTCTAAGGAGAAACACACAATATACACAAAGATGAGTTTAATATTAATCAATTATTAATAACTCTTTGAGGAACTATGAATACTAATAAACAAATTAATAATTAAAGTATGCCTTTAATCTACCATACTAGTTCTAATATTTCTGTGAGACGTGTGTCGTCATGTTCTTTAACGGTCCGCCAGGAAGCAAAGCTGCCGTGATGCCAACCCCCCTCATCGGGGGAAGACAAAATACCATAGACTGTAAAAAAATATGGACGTAGTGTCCGTGACGTCACCCGTAGGTTTCTGAAGAGCAATTTTGAAGCCTAAAGTCGTCCGTCGCCATCTTGGCAGCGTGTCACTCCCGGATAACTGAAAATGGACAAAGTGGCGGGACATGGGTGGAGCTGAGGTGCCTGGTTGCTGAAACCACGCCCACCTAGCTCGGCCATAGTGGCAATCCACCTGTCACTCAAGTGGCCACGCCCCTAATAATGCAGAACTTTAAGGCTTAATATAATTTAAATGGATGAGTTATAAAAAAATGTCACCCCCCTCATAGTTGTCATGAAGGGCAAAATTAGCTGTATAGACTAAAAGCATTAAAACGTGAATTGCAGTTTAAGTCACTTTTGTGTTGTCTTCAAGAGAGACCGCGGGAGTTTGCTGCTTGGTAAATACGTCCAAGAGCTTTACATCAACGTTACATTTTCACACCCCTAAACATTAAGCTGAACAAAACAGACTTTTGCTTGACATGTCGCTCAGACGTCCTCTTGGGTGGTCCTTGGCCAATGAAAGCTGCTATGGACTCCAGACCTTCTGCTGTCAGTCTCAATATCTAGCTATGCAAGGCTAATACTGTAGTAGTTTATTCAAGTTGTTGATCCCTCATGAAGATGCTCTACCTGTGTGCCTGGTGCAGCCTGCTGCTGTTGGAGTCTCTTGGCTCGGTTCTGCTTATAGTAGTCGAAAATCATCAGAGCCGCATAGACCTTCCCTACCGTCAATTCATTATCTAAGAGAGAGTCAAATGGACATGATGTATCATATGGACAGAAGTGCAGGGGGAAAACTGATGTCCACTAGGTGGCACCAAAAACTCAGAAGTCACAGGCTGAATCACTCAGGTGGAAATTGTTTCAAAATGAAAACTCAAACTCCCATAAGCATTTAATTAAGTTTAATTTAATCCATATAAATGTTAATTGCTTTTTAAACAGAAATCGTCATTTTTTTAATTAAACGTTTCTAAATGCAGGGCTTACGTTTGTGAGGTGTCACCAGCAAGTCCACTGTTTTTGAAGACAAGTTAGACCAAATTTTATTTATTTCCTTCCTTAACTCAGCATCACAAAGGCGCTGAGCCAGAACTCCTGGAAAAACAAGAAGAAAGCATTGCTAATTCCTGCAGACCTTAATATCCCCAGTGAGACCTTTTGAGCTGTTAATGGGTGTTATCTTATTCTTTAATCATATTTTACAAGTAAAAGGTTGAATATAAGTCAAAGTGAGAGGGGAAAGCATCATTCAATTAACTTGTAATGATTTTTAAGATTAAATAAGGCTAATGAAACAAATCAATGACAGATGAAAAGCCTGCTGGAGCAGATGGACAGTTAAAGGAGCTTTTGACATATTGTGGTGACTGCGCTCTGGCCCTGCCGGACACTCACCTGATGCCAGTTTAATCTCCAGGGCAGTCCGGATGAGACCCATTAAAGTGGAGGTAAAGTGAACCGTGTTGTCTTCAGCTATGGGCATGTTCATCCTCACCAACCGCTGTGGAGTCACAGACACAGATAGCATGTGATAAATATTACACATGACTACGGGATACGGAAATGACCATAACAAACGGGAGGAGGAGTTTGCATGCTGAGGGAGAGTAACGACTTGGGCTATGAAATTTCTCTTTTGTCAATTGTAATTTCCGGACGCTCATCTCAGCACACAAATTGTCTCATCAGGACATCAAAATGATGGGAGGAGGGAGAGAGAGTGCCTATATTTCATGCAGATGCTGTGGAGAGAATGAGTGATGTTGGAGATGGAAGATGTTTTGTTGCATTTCTCCAGTTCGCAGACAGTAAAGCTGTTCCAGCTGGTTTTTAGGTTTCTCAGTAAGTGTGATTACATGCACAACCTTATGCTGATTATGCTTAATAACCTGACAATGTCTAATATCATGATAACACCTTGAGCTTTGTGTTTTTTTGTAGTTTTTATATTTTTAAATCAGGTTTAAACAAAAACGGCACAGACATATTTTGTTTGGCCCTTACTCCAATTCAACTTTGCAACTGAACACCTTTAACAGTATTTTGACTACAAAATCAGAAAAAAAACCTGGGTGATTTCAATTTCGAATTTTCAATCAAAAAGATTTTAGAATCAGCTGATTTTTGATTACACACTGAAATCAAAATATATGTCTGCATGTAATTATATAGTACACTTTTTTTTTCACATGGAATACATATTTGATCCATATATAAAATCAGCTGATTCTAAAATCTTTTTGATAGAAAGTTCGAAATTGAAATCGCCCAGGTTTTTTTTTTCAGATTTTAAAGCCAAAATACTGTTAAAGGTGTTCAGTTGCAAAGTGGAATTGGAGTAAGGGCCAAAAAACGATTATATATATATATATATATATATATATATATATATATATATATATATATATATATATATATATATATATATATATATATATATATATATATATATATATATATATATATATATATATATATATATATGTGACCCTGACTTTAAAGTTGTCCTTAACAATGCATATTACTAATAATAATACATTTTTGATGTGCGTACAGTAGGAACTTTACAAAATATCATCATGGAACATGATCTTTACTTAATATCTTGTTATAATACATTTTAAGAAAAATCGATAATTTTGACCAATACAATGTATTGTCGGCTATTGCCACAAATATACTTTATTTCTTTGTTGTCCAGGGTCACATATATACAAATAAATATTTGCCATATATTAAAAAAAGTATTTTTAAAGCTATTTTAAGACTCAAATTTTTCTGCAGAAAATATATACTCAATAACACAATACTTATTTTTAAATTAAAATCAGCAAATGGAATTAATTACAGCTACAACAAACAGTAACAAGACATATCAAAACTTTAGAATGTAAATATCATTTTTGTAATATTAATATTATATATATTTGTGCTTGATTGTCATGACAAAAAGGACACAATGCTCGTTACCATTTCAAAATAATATTTACTTTTTTTCTTTTGATTTTGGGGTAAAACGTGACCTGAATTTGTTCTTGACAGAATTTGTAAAAATCAAACTACTTTAGTCCTTTGTGTCTGAGGTCTCGTTATTAAATATTGCCAATCTGCATTCGGGCAGCTGTGCCTACTGTCCACGTCGAGAATGCAAATGCATTTGTTAATGTGCACTGAAACATGAGGTGCTGCTTTTCTTGTGTATTCACAGAATCAGCGATGACCTTCAGAGATGATGACCAGAGAGCGAGAAAAAATAGCATGCTGACCAACCAAAACCACAACAGCTCCCACCACACAAACACGTCCCTCAAGGTGAAGTCAGAGCAAATGCTTCACACATTAACACACCCAGTGGTAATTGGAAATAGAGGTGAAAAGAAAACAGATGCAACATAAACAGAGAATGGATCTGTTTCTGTGGTGAGCATAAAAGCATGCGCAGGAACAACACTCAGCCTTCATTAGAGAGCGCAGGCCAGTGAAGACATGTTTCCACAACAACTACCAATAAAAAAAAGAGAAAGGAGGAAAGGACGCTCCAATGAGCACACATCTACAGCAAGCTTTCGCTATTTCCTCCCTGTTGATTCAGTGCTCTGATGTGTGTGTGTGTGTGGGGGGGGGGTGACTTGTTCTATTTAGAGCTCACTGAGAACGTTGCATCCTCAAGCCTACACTCACGCAGACTGAGTGGCCTCAGAGAGTAGCTCAGCAGACAGCCACGGACGCGTGTCTCTTGAACGTTACCCATTCAGACAGCTGGAACAGGGTGTGTAAACTTATTGACTCGGAGGCAGCTCTCAAAGTGGCAGAACGGCCTGCGACCAAAATAGGCAGCCCTGTACCAGTGACGTTTTAAGATTCAGTTTTGATATTCAGATTTTCCCCCCACAATTCTTTACTTTCTCTTACACAATGCAACAATTTGAATATAGCCTAGCTGCAGACGGCTCATGAAATTCAGTGCTCGGTGTTCTGTTTCAAAATGTATTAAGCTGCCTATCAGGACAGTGCACCAGTATTTAAGGGCGCTGCCTAACATTATTCTGCCTTCTAAGAAACCTTGCAGCCTTAGTGACTTCTTTCACAAGTTTTGGAACTGAACTATTGTGTCACTATAATCTAAAATGTTGAGAACATAATTGAGATCAAAAGACACATAAAAAAGCACAACATGAAACACACGATAAAACACTTCTACAATTAGAACACTGACTGACAGCCACATCAGCCAATGAGAGGACAGAGGAGGAGCCAAGGATAGGTCGGGGGTGGGGGGGTGGGGAATACAGGATCTACCTTGTAGGCGATTCGTGGAGGACATTTCTTTCCCAAACCTAGTGGAGGGGACATGTTGCGAAGCATCTCGTACATATCGAGGTAGGACATGCGTCCACTTCACAGGGAGCGACATCCAGAGTCACACAGACAAGAAAAGGAGAGGGAAGAGGTAATGGAGAACATGAAGGAAATGTGATGTGAATGAAAGAAAGAAAGGAAAAGGAACAACAAAAAAAACATCGTTATTAAGGATTCTGAAGGAAGATCAAGGGTATCCGATGCCATCATGTCTCAGAAGGACAGATGGATCATGTAGCTACAGCTGCTTTTGTAGCTACAGGCTGCCGGTGATCCAGGGATGAAGAACATGGCATGATGGATTTGGACTGAGGGGCTGCAGTCTGGAGCTTCCGTCCTTGCATGCTAGGACGCAACCACGGCTAACCAATCAGATACTCAGGAACAAAGCTAATATTTGGCCTAATTTGAAGCACTGTATTGACTGAGCAAATAAAAGCTGCTCTAGTATATCAATAATTACAACAAGCCAGATAGAAATGTGCATTGTGAACATATGGGATTAGTTTGGGATGAGGGATTTAACATTGGGCTTTGTTTCCTGGTTACCATGGTTACCCATATTAAAATTAGTAAAGGAAGAGGGGGGGGGTATAATCCCATCAGACATCGGGCATTTTATGGGAATTTGATTTTACAGCACCGCCCTCTGGAAGGAAAGGTGTGTAGGTTTTCAAACCTTGTATGCCACCCTATTAGGGCACTTCTTTCCTAAGCCGAGGGGGGGTGAGATTATGCGCAACAAATTGTACATATCCATATAGCGTATCCTTCCGCTGCAAAAAACAGATATGGATTAAAAAGACAGATTTTAATAAATTTTTTCCATATTCCGTACATGTATTCAAAGACTTCATGCTTATTGAGATAACTACGCTCAGCTGTGCGTTTTCAAGTTGGATTACACTGACAGAGAGGATAGGATTCAAATCCGTTCTGCTCAAGATAGACTAAAAGTGAATGGCGTGAAAAGGATAATATTTGCATTCCTCAGCATAGACAAAGCTTGAGGATTTGATGTTAGCCATGGTCACACAGTAAAATGGGATTCTTGTGACTTAAGGCCATGAGTAAATCAGACACAGCGCCAGTGGCGGACCCTCTTAAACCAGCATCTTTCAATCACTTAGTCTTGAGCTGTCACATTCTTTTAAAGTGGCACTAACTGAGGTGTCAGTGGAGGAGAGATACGCACCAGGCGGCAGGGTCGTACTCGGCCCAGACGCGGATGAACTCGTCGAGGTGATGAGGCCCGAGAATAGAAGCGTCACGTGTCAGGTACTCAAAGTTATCCATGATGACAGCGACAAACAGATTCAGCATCTGATGGTTGTGGGATAGAGGAAGGATTATGAAAAATACAATGTGAAATCTCAATCAGAATTAAGCAAAACATTAAATTAAGATTTCGTTTTATTGTTACAAGGAACTTAAAGGAAGTTAGCACTGATGAAAGATAATGCACTCTATGCGATAGGGGTACAACAGCTTGTCACAGGGGTAGTACCCTTAAAAGGACATCTTTGTACCTTTTTTTACTCCTAAAAGGTGCATATTAGTACCTTAGAGTACAAATACGTGCCTTAAGGTACAACCTTTTTGTGGTTAAAAAAAAGAAGGTACAAAAATATCCTTTTAAGGGTTCTGCCCCAGTGACAAGTTGTTGTACCCTACAATTTTGACACCTTTTTTCTCTGTGTATACAGTTAAAACGGCTGGGGTTGGTTAGATTTTTTGGATGTTTTTGAAAGAAGTATGCTCACCAAGGCTGCTTTATTTGATCAAATATACAGTAATCTTGTGAAATGTTACAAATTAAAAATAAATAACTGTTTTCTATTTTAATACACTTTAAAATGTAATTTATTCCTGTGATGGCAAAACTCATCATTCTTATATGCTGATTCGCTACTTAACTCTTTCCTTGCAATTGATGGAAATTTCCAGCTTTCCGTGTTTTCACTATTATACGGTAGGCGGTAGATTATACGCTATTATGCATCTTCTAAAAGAGTACTTAATCTCCAGATCAAAACACAGGAGAAAAATATGCAGAAACAAACTATATCATATGTAAGAAGATGCATATGTAAAATAACGCAATTATCAACATTAAACAGTATATAAATCAAAACTGCCAAATGTTACTGAATGAAATGTCGACCCAGGACGAGGACTATGCAAGCTTTGGGGGTGTAGACGGACTTGATCTACTCATGTACTATATGTTTTGATCATCATTCTGTATATGATCGAGATAAAAAACATAATTTTCTCAGCTTTTTGCTAAAAATGTTGCCTTTAAAAAATAAAAAAAAATTCAAACCCATTTTCAAATGTTGATAAAAAAAGGAATGCAAGAAGCTAGAATAAAACGTTTTTGTTGTTGTTTAAAAGCAGAGGGTCTGTTCTTTCTTTTGATATATTGCATCAAAAATGCTGGCGGTGGCTGGCAACTTTTTTCAAAAACGTCAGGGAAAGAGTTAAGAAACATTTATTCTTATTATCACAGTTGAAAACAGTTGTGCTGATTAATATGTTTATGGAAATTGTGATACCTCAATCAAACACACCTGAACCAGCTAATCATGGTGTTCAGTGTGCTAGATAATTACAGACAGGTGTGTTGGAGCAGGGTTGGAACTGCAATCTGCAGGACGGTAGCTCTCCAGGAGCAGGGTTGGACACCCCTTTAAAGGGTTAGTTCACCCAAAAATGAAAATTCTGTCATTAATTGCTTACCCTCATGTCGTTCGACACCCGTAAGATCTCCGTTCATCTTCGGAACACAAATGAAGATATTTTAGTTGAAATCCGATGGCTCAGAAAGGCCTCCATTGGCACAATGCACTGTACACTCTCAAGACCCATAAAAGGTACTAAAGACGTCGTTACAAAGTCCATCTCACTACAGTGGTTCTACAATAACTTTATAAAGCGACGAGAATAGTTTTTGTGCACAAAAAAACCCCTAAATAACGACTTATATAGTGATGACCGATTTCAAAACAATGCATGAAGCTTTGAAGCGTTATGAATCAGCGAGTCGAATCATGAATCGGATCGCGTGTCAAACCGCCAAACTGCTGAAATCACGTGACTTTGGCGATTCAAACCGCTGAATCGACTCACTGATTCATAACGGTTACAAATGATGGACTTTGTAATGACGTCTTTAGTACCTTTTATGGGTCTTGAGAGTGTACAGCGCATTGTGCCAATGGATTTCAACTAAAATATCTTCATTTGTGTTCCGAAGATGAACGGAGGTCTTACGGGTATCAAACGACATGAGGGTAAGTAATTGATGACAGAATTTTCATTTTTGGGTGAACTAACCCTTTAAGTAGCTTTGTATAAGAAACTTTAATTATCATTATGTCATTATCTTCTGAAAACCTAACTTGACAGCCATGATCACCATTCACTTTCATTGTATCTAAAAGAGCAGCTTAAACATCCTGCTATAAATAACTTGTATTTCAAGGAGGAAAGAAAATCATACAGGTTTGAAACAATATTGACAGAATTTTCAAGTAAGTCTATTTAAATGTGAGATGTGCATCACTAACCAGGAAGGAACAAAGGAAGATGAAAGAGACAAAGTAGAAGTAAGCAAAATCACTGCCGCACTCTTTTCCACTGTAGCCAGATGAATAGTCACATGGCCTTTCGCTCAGACAAGCCAGCATGATCTCATGCCAAGCTTCCCCTGTAGCACTTCTGCAATATAAATGCACACGAACACAGCTAAAGTCAGAAACTTTGGCTTCACTTGCTCTAAACTGCAAAAGCTGTAATCGCTTTACCTGAACAACAACATGAGGGCCTGAAAAAAGGTTTGGAAGTTGTTGTGATGATTGATGGCTGACTCATCAATCAACATGATGTTACCAAACACCTGGCACAGAGAGAAAAGCACATCAGCATTCTAATTTTGGATGGATTACAATGCAAGCAATTTTGGTAGTGATGGGCAGAGAAAAACAGCTCAATGTGTGCACTTTCCTATTGGAGCTTCACAAAAATACCTGCAGGGACTGTGTCAATAATTCAGACTGCCTGGAGGGTATGTTACAGTAAGCATCTGCAGTATTTACAAGGCCACATACACATATTGCACAAACGGACTCATGCTTATGAATTTTATGACTTTATGTCAGACAGCAGACAAGTAAATAAACACACTGACTCACTCAAATCTACAGAGTTGTAATGCACTGACAGACAGTAAAACAAATCACAATAATCTGTCAGCTGCACACATTATGAAAGTACATCCAGTGACTAAGGTTAGATCATCTTTTACGCTGGCATATGCACAAAAGTGTATAATAAAAGTAATATATTTATACACATTTCTGCCATCAAGAATGCATTCTTATGTGTATGGTATGTATGGTGTGAATGATTATTGTGTACAATGTTATAATGTATCAGGTTCTGTTCAAATGCTGGCTACTGAGTCCATCACAAATTTCCCTTCAAGGGACAATAAAGTATATTTAATTTCATTCATATCAAACCCACTACTAAGAGTGTGCTTTCTATTATTTCTCGAATAAAAGTATTTTCATGACCATGTCAAGTCAGTAAACCCTGTAACATTTGCACAATATGTGCAAGGATATACATTTAACAATACTTCACAACTTGAACCATGAATCTAATAAGCTTGCAATTCAAATCCTCCTATAAAAATACTACAAAGGTTGCATAAACTGGTTCAAAAGCACAATTTATATCGAATGATGAAGTGAACATTCAGGCGGCGGTAGGAGTTCCAAGTGTACAGTTGATTACATGGCTTACTGATGATGTTATTTCCCTAGTCTTACAGGATACAATTAGCATTGATTTACAATGCAGCCCTAATCTACTAGATGGCAGACGCCATCATTCCCAACACAATCTGGGAGATTGCCTGTGCGTCCCTAAACGAGCAATCAAACTTAAAGATGAGATCTGTCCTTTACATTAGAACAATGGCTTCTTTTTCACAAAGAAGCTTTCATATGGAAACACACCACCTGCCCATGCAAAAAACGTATGGTTTGCTTTTTAGAAAGAGTACCGGGTTCATTCTCAATAAACCCAAAATCAATACTCTGTTTATCTCATTGAAGCAGTTAAACATGAAGAGAGATGCGTGTCGCAGCTCTGGTGATGAGATCCACTGGTGTAACAGGCTCAGATGGAAAGGTTGCATGAAGAGTAATGTTTATGAGAGAGCAACAGAGGCTTTTAAAGCTCTCTGGATCTCACCTGCATCCCGATGATGGCGTAAATGAAGAAGAGCATTGCGATGAGGAGACACACATACGGCAGAGCCTGAGAAAAAAAATACAGTTGTGTTAGAGACAAACAGAAATGATGCATCTGATCTCCTCAGGAAAATATAATAATTTATTACTGTCTGTTATTTGTATGTGTTCATGTTTTAACCCTAACCCACACACACACACATACACACTGTAAAAAATTATATGACGAATGAGTTATGACAACATATGTTTTTAAACTAAGGAAAGCAATTTTTATATTGTTATACAATATTCAGCTATTTCAAGTCAGTACAATGTAATTTTAGTTGAAATGACAAACATCCAAGTTGATAGTACTTAAAAATTTAAGGCAGAAACTTTTTTTTACAGTGTGTATACACTCAATGCCAAAAAAGTTGCTGTTTAGATTTAAATAAACAAATGCTTAAGAGTGTCACAATTATGTTCTGTTTAGTCGTTTCTGTCATGTCTGTATGAGTTCTCGTTAGTTACTATTGTTTCCAATTAGTTAATCTTCGTCCAGTTGTTCCTGTGTAGTTCCCTCATATACTATGGGTGCATCTCAATCAGTTCCCTAGCTCCCGAGCTTGTGAATCATTATATCGCGTACACGAATTTGGCACTGAAAAGGACTACTCATTACACATTGGGACATTGATGATTCTATTTCCAGCGACATGACAACGTCCTCGTTGAACAACATCATTACTGGTATTTATGAACAACAGCAGAGCTGATATCTTTTTGACATTACTTGTAATGTTATTTAAAGATTATTATAATAAATACTTTGCTTGTTACATATACAGTGGGGAGAACAAGTATTTGATACATTGCCGATTTTGCAGGTTTTCCTACTTACAAAGCATGTAGAGGTCTGTAATTTTTATCATAGGTACACTTCAACTGTGAGAGACGGAATCTAAAATCCTAAAATCCACATTGTATGATTTTTAAATAATTAATTTGCATTTTATTGCATGGCATACGTATTTGATCACCTACCAACCAGTAAGAATTCTGGCTCTCACAGACCTGTTAGTTTCTCTTTAAGAGGCGCTCCTGTTCTCCAGTCATTACCTGTATTAACTGCACCTGTTTGAACTTGTTACCTGTATAAAAGACACCTGTCCACACACTCAATCAAACAGACTCCAACCTCTCCACAATGGCCAAGACCAGAGAGTTGTGTAAGGACATCAGGGATAAAACTGTAGACCTGCACAAGACTGGGATGGGCTACAGGACAATAGGCAAGCAGCTTGGTGTGAAGGCAACAACTGTTGGCGCAATTATTATAAAATGGAAGAAGTTCAAGATGACGGTCAATCTCCCTCGGTCTGGGGCAACATGTAAGATCTCATCTCGTGGGGCATCAATGATCATGAGGAAGGTGAGGGATCAGCCCAGAACTACACGGCAGGACCTGGTCAATGACCTGAAGAGAGCTGACCACAGTCTCAAAGAAAACCATTAGTAACACACTACACCGTCATGGATTAAAATCCTGCAGTGCATGCAAGGTCCCCCTGCTCAAGCCGTTAAGGGAACATAGTGAGCATCAATGCACCCTGGGTTTTGCAGTGCATTGTGGGACTTTTTAGAGAGCGAACGTTTCAGTGCACAGGAAGGATTCTGCAATTAAGACAGCCCTTAAAATGGCCGACTCCCTGATCAATGCCCTGACTACTGAATTAAGGAGCTGATTAAGACTAAGTGTATTTATACTACCTGTTCTGTTCAGTCCTTGGTCGGTTATTGGTTGTCCTGTACACGGATACTCTCCCTGCGTTTTGCTCTTATATTAAAAGACGGTGTATTTCAAACCATCTTCGTCATCGTGCACTTTCTACAGCAACTACAGCTACTAACCGTGACAAAGAGTCTATGATTAGATCATTATTGCAGTGATTATTATGTTTTTAGCATGTTATATGTTTAGCAACAGTTCTTCTAACCCTAATTGATGATCTTTACCAAAAATGTATGCACCTCTTGATGCAAATAACATCTAACAAATAAACATTTATTCCATCTAGAGGTGCATACATTTTTGGCCAAGATCTTGTATTGACAATGATAGAGTCCAGCACTCTGTAAAGTCTACTCCAGCACATCCCAAAGACTTTTACTGAATTTAAGGTCTGGACTCAGAGGTGCCAATTCATGTGTGAAAATGATTCATCATGCTCCCTCCCAACCATTCGTTCACATTTTGACCCTGATGAATCTTGGCTTTTTCATCCTGGAATATGGCCATGATGCGTCTTCCTACATGCTTGTTTAAAAAATAAAAAGCTACACACTCCATCGGTTGGGGTTAAGAACTGTTGCCAAACATATATCATTCTAGAAACAGAATAATCACTGCAAGAATGATCTAATCATAGACTCTTAAGCATTTGCCTATTTAAATCCAAACAGCGACTTTTTTGGCTGAGCAGTATATATATATATATATATATATATATATATATATATATATATATATATATATATATATATATATATATATATATATATATATATATATATATATATATATATATATATATATATATATATATATATATATTATTGTTGACAATTAATGTTGTCTAAGTTGTCAGAGTAAATCTGATCTGACCTTAAATGACTGAACGAAGGTCCAGAGCAAGATGCGAATGGTGTAGCCCTGCCGGAGGAGTTTAATGAGACGAGCGGCCCGGAAGAGTCTCAGGAAACTCAGATTAATCCTCTTATCCTGGATACAAGAAAAGAAAGAAAGATCAGAGGCGCACCACTGGCGCTGTAACTCAACCCGAGACAAGGGTGCATCCTCAGTCAGTCAGAGTGTCAGTAATGGCCTCTGTTAGATCTGTTATTGATAAGGTATTAAAACTAGTTAGTCTCATGCAGGAAAATGTTGCTGATAGTCTGGTTATAATGCATGAATAATCTTGCATGAACATGCTTTTATCTATTAGGGATGGGCGATATGACCAAAATCTTCAATCTTCAAAATATCAGTGTGTTATTATATCACAGTAACAATATATTCAACAATACTTCACAAATTAAAGATATATTAGAGTTTTTCAGTTTATTATTTTTTCTTTTTTTTTATTATTGGGAACTTGATGGACACAAACCAATGAAAAATGATTCATAACAACTGACTCGAGACTTCACAGTATATATTGTCCATATACGTACATACCACCCATCTCTACTCTTTCAATACTGAAAAAGGGAATAATAGGGAAAATCTATTCATCATTAGCTATGTTTCCATCCAGCTTTGCAAATATAACTTGCGCACAAAATTGGAATGGTCCCACTTTATATTAGGTGGCCTTAACTACTATGTACTTACATAAAAAAATAAGTACAATGTACTTATTGTTTTCATGTTGTATTGCAAAAAACTTTAGTTGATACTAAGGTGGGATACGGGTGAAGTTAGGGACAGGTGTGGTGGTATGGGTAGGTTTAAGGGTAGGTTAAGGTGTAAGGGAAGTGTCAACAGTGTAACTATAAATGTAATACAGAAGTTAATTACAGATGTAATTACATGCAGGTCATTTTTAAAATGTAAGTACAATGTAAAAACATGTATGTACACAATAAGTGCATTGTATCAAATTATTAAATGTAAGTAGTGGTTAAGGCCACCTAATATAAAGTGCATAAATATATTGCATAAAACATCTGTGAATAAAGCACCGTTTCCATCACTTCACAATTCTGCATCATAAATGACTTGCGCATTAGAGAGTGTGTACGAAATGCAATAAATCTTGTCATGTTATCTTGCGTTGGGATCTGTTTGGGAATGCAATCATGTGAGAGTTCTGGGAGTTCACTATACCAAATAATTTTGATGACAGAAAGGCACAGGCCTTTCAGAATAACTAAAACAACATTTGAGACGCTGTGCAATGAAACTGATCTGCTGGTTAATCCAGTTATCCAATCACATCCACTGTTTGAGTCAAAGTCAAGTGAGTTTTTTGTTGCACATCGAGGGATTTATTTAGCAGTTTCCAGCATAGTTTATGCACGTCTTTTTATTAGATTAAAAAAACGAAATGCATATTTCGAATTTATGCGCACATTGGCGTGTACATACAGCATTTTTTTAATGTGATACTCCAAAATTTGCATAAAAATAGGTGGATGGAAACATGGCTACTGTGAATAGACCTTACAAATCCACCCACCCACCCTTCATATCTCAGCCTTGTGCTGGATTGAACAAGTTTGACAAAAGCCTGATCTCAGCAGTTATAAAGGTGAGCATTCAAAATTAGCATAAAGATGTTTGACAGGAGGAGAGGTTTGGACGAAGACAGGCAGTGCAGGAGCGATGAAGCCACTTACCGTCTGTGCAGTCCGGGTGGAAAGGAAGGGGACAGGTGCCAACAGAGATTTAGCATAAAAATAAGAGTCACAGTGAAATCGTTAGGAGAGGCCGGAGTCACGGCTGACAGAGACACGGCTGTCAAAAGTCATTGGGGGAGATCTCTGGATTGTCATCTTTAACAGATGATTTGGTCTTACAACAGGTCTAATGATAATTGAGGTCTAAACCAAATTAATTTGAAATAATCTAGTGATTTTTTTCAAGGTATTAGTACAATTTACCTTTATCTTCGAATTCAAAAGGTTTCAAAAAAGGGGTTTGTAAACTTTTGAGCAAGATTGTATATTTAATACTCTAAATTGGCCTGTATGCACATTTACGTTATTTTTCTTCCATGAACACTGTAAATAAGTCTGTTGTTTCCGAAGGGCAGTACTAAATTAAAAAAAATTATATTTAAACAAAATAAGAAAAATTTGGACATCTTCATCCTGTTCATCCTTTTAAGAAAAATTTCCATGACTTTTGACAATTTAAAAATGTCATAATAGTTCCAGGTTTTCAATGGAACCCTGTCCCCACCATTTTAACCAAAGACAACCGGAAAGCAGAATTAAAGTGCAACACAAATGCGACACAAAAAAGAAACGCTGAAAGCTCACAAAGAGACATAACGTTCAGCTTCAAGAGGTTCTTATCTGGAACATCCACTGCGTTAGCTACATAACATCTATCATGTACAGTATGTGTTGAGATTTAAAATGATTTTATTTTTAAATAGCTTAGAATTTTGGTTCTCAAAAGCTTTGATGCGTTTCTTTAATGACTCACCTTGATCTCAGTAACCAGAATGTCTGTGATGCTACCCAGCACAGTAACAAAGTCAAAAATGTTCCATGCCTCCTTCAGGTAGTTCTGCACACATTGAGAAAATATGCAACATGTTAATGGCAAACTCTGTTGGAATCAGTTGAATGAGACAAATAAAGAGTGTTATTTATGTGCCATGTGGAGTTTCTGCCATAAAAGAATTCGCTTTTTTTGTAGGTAGCTACGAAGGTAGCTAGGTTTTCAGCAGAGCTACATTTAGTGAATTAATTTATAATTACCCCACTTTAAAACTACACTTATTCCTAATCCTAGTAAAAAGACATATTTGTGCATTTTTAGTTTTCATTTTAGCTTAAATATGGACTGATTTTATCTGTAAAAACACTAGTCAGTTTTAAACGCTTTTACTATTCTAGTGACAATGGGGCACATAAAATCAGTAGCCTGAAATGCAGACATTGGCGAGTCATGTAATAGATCTTTCATGGCAGGACGGTCTGTCAGGTGTCTCAGCCTTGGGTCCATTTCTCTCCTGAACGCCACAAAGATTAGTCGACTGCTGCTAGACATGGATCCTGCACAGAACAACATGAGCGAGACCCATTCATCAACCCTGGGCTCCAAACAGGTGGAGGTAAACGTAAGCGTCACGCTCTAGAAAAGCTTCTTAATAAATGAGCCTCATAAATGGAAATGGAGCTTGAGATGAGACCTTCTGCTGCAGGTCAGACCAGCCGGCACTGAAGAGAGATTTATGATGCATTGCTCATACTGTACACACAACCACACTCATACTTACACATTCTTCTCACCCACAGGGCCGTCATTAGCCTCTCACTGATTTCACAGCTCTTGCGCTGCTGACGGTACTGCAGGCCGGTCAATCAACCAACAGACCACTGCTTTTTCACTCAAATCAGTCATTCATTCTCACACTTTTTTCAGTTCCTCTCAACTTTAGATCAGACTGGTTTTGAGTTTTGACTATTAGCATAAAATATGCTATACCATGCAGTATATTGTGGCCAAGAAATGTCCTAGGCATATTTCATGTCCGCTCAATCAGATGCCAAAAGCAAACAACAAACACTGCTACTTTACACTAATGGTGTGTTTTAATGCTACTGAAAAACCTAACCTATCTCCATACCGAAATCTCAGATGGTCAGAAAGTGATTAATCTTTTATGTATCGTTAACAGTGATGGGAATAATGGTGTTATAGATAAATGGCGTTACTAACGGAATCATTTTTTTCAGTAACGAGTAATCAAACGAATTACTGTTTATCCCGTTACAAGCCCGTTAGCGTTACTGAGAATAAAATGCGGCGTTGGTATAATTGAGCTCACTGAAGCGGTTTTCATCCAAACAGGCTCTCTGTCAGTCAGACCAGCAACGTTTTTTTTGGGTTGGTGTGTGTGCGTGCGGGCGTGCGTGCATGCCATGCGTGTTGGGGGGTGTGTGGGGTGATACACATAACTGATGATGATTGGTGGGTGGGAGACAAGGTTGAGGTTGATAGGTTGAGTTCACACACACACACTCACATATGCACAGTCACACACACCAACGACCAGGAGAAGTCCAACGACTTCAAAGGTAGCTTTCGCAAACTGGAAGTATAAGCGCTACTTTTCCCTCATTGAGGTGGAAGGTAAGAATGTTTATGTAATGTGCAACTTATGCCCAGGAAGAAAGAGTCTCTCCACGTCGGTGGCAAGTCATTCTAATCTAATCAAGCACCTCACAACATCACATGCCGCCACAAAATTAGTGGCTAAAAACCCAGGTGATAACGTGAGCTCCACTACCAAAGGAGTAGCATAGTACTGATAATATTTACACAATATTTACACTATAGTAGGCCTACTGATAATATTTACAATAATGTATTGAATTTGATATGTGTCTCTCACATTGGCCCTCATTTATCAAAAGTGCGTACACCAAATTTCCAGCGTACACCTGGCGTACACCCAAAACCACGGTGACTTTGAGATTTATCAATATGGACGTTGGCGTACGGCACGCTCAAATCCTACACCAGCTCAGGAGGTGGTGTACGCACGTTTTGAGTTAGTGCGAAAATGCGCAGAAAAACAATTCCTAACACCACAAAACGCACTGACAAGATATGCTATATTATGACCCACTGTGAAAAAAACAACAACAACAACAACAACAACAACAACAACAACAAATAAAGCCCTATTCGCACGGGATAAGTAGGCTATTATCTGGGGACCTCGTGTGATTTAGAAATGACTCCCCCACATCTGAATTTTGCGCGGCGCATTCGCACGGGATAAGCTGTGATTTTACTCGAATTTACTGACTATCTCCCGGTTATGATGTTACTTGAAAATGTTTTTTCGTTATATAGCTGTATGAAATTATAAACAGTCGTATCGATATAATTTTGATTTTTTTATAGTAATACAAATAATTTCGTTCAGTTAGAGAACAGACGCAATTAAAAACGTAACTGAGCAATATAATAACAATATACGACTGAAGATTCAGTTTCAAAGCTAATGTAAAAGTGCCCATTTAAGCGAGTTGTCATTGTACTGTTCTGTTTTTGTGTTTTTCATTAAGAATAATATTAAACACACCATTCAAGCAATTTACTCCCAAATTGTGCTCATTCTAAAGTGAAAGTAGTAGCCTATAATCCGCGCGGCCACACGGGAATGTAACGGTGTGCATTATATGCAGCCTATCTCCATTCTTCATGAAAGATAAAGATAGAAATGCGCACAGACAGGACACAAAAACCTTGCAAAAAATATATACGATCCGCCTAATCCCGGCCAAATAGATGCCGATTCGCACAGGACTAATATTATCACAGGACCTCGGTGTTTGGCGAAATATGGTAGGTCATTTGCGGGGGAATTTTTACTTTAGGCCTACATATTACAGACATGGCCGATTCGCACGGGATTAAGATCACAGACATTCTCTGCGATTATTACAAATCACCAGAGCTCCCCACATATACTAATCCCGTGCGAATAGGGAAGTAATTATAAACTTCAGTGTTTATTTTTGTGCAACATGGACTTCAATGTTTAATTTGTGTGACTTTACCAAAGCATTTGATATGTATTCCTCCAGTTGCGAGCCTGTGCGCTTTACCTGACGTTGGTTAGGCCCGGCAGCAGCACACGGACTGGGACTGAACATAATTCAGACTGACAAAATAATAAAAATGACATTCTTCTTCTTTTAAATAATAATAAAATAAATAATAATAATAATAACAACATTCTTCTTCTAAATAACAATAAGCGTCATTAATAATACAAATCTTAATAATAATAATAAGAAGAATATTACAAATTGTCATGCAATTATATTAATGTGAATGAATGGTACTCCACATCACATCATCATCACTATTGTACACCCCAATACATGTGATGTGATACGAAATTAAATGCTAATTATTTCAAAACACGTGCTGTAAAATAATGAATTGTGATAGGTAATTTCTCATCCAAACAGCTATTTAAACTGGATTTCCACTGTACACCTTTTTGTGGGCGCCTTTAATCCCACTCTTTAAACTCCCAAATAAAACAATTTAGTTTTTTTTCCACTTCCCTGGTGATGGTCTCGATCTCCACGTCAGAGAAGTTTCGCTTCTTTGCCGTCTTCCGAGTGTCCATGGCGTAAAATGAGGGCGTGGGGGAGGCAGAGACTTGAATATATAGGGGCGTGTTATTCTAATGACGATCGTTTTCAGCCGCGGCATTTATCAAGGGCAGGTATTGCGTACGCCTGGATTTCAGAGGTGCGCACACTTTCATAAATCAGGCGGTGAGAGGAGTGTAAGCATAATCTTACGCCAATATATACGCCCGTTTCTACGCAAGATTGATAAATGAGGGCCAATGTAACTACAGAAGAGTCAAGTTTTAAATAGGAAAAATATTTAAACTCTGTGGTCATTTTTTGGAGCGAGAAGCTAACGGTCTAATCAGATTCAATGATCTATGCTAAGCTATGCTTAAAGTGTTATCGCCAAACCCGGAGATCGGCTGAATGGATTCGAAAACGGTAAAACTCAACTGTTTAACTCTAGGGGAGTTGGAAAATGAGCCTATTTTCAAAAATAGTGGCGTGTTCCTTTAAGATATGTCAGTGCAAGTTGCTTTCAGTTAAAACATGCATTTTAGTCTGGGACTAATTTAAACCTTGCCTGTGAAACAGCAGCCTAGAGTTTTTTTAAAAGCATAGCTCAAATATGTGATAAATTAACAGTCCTCATAAACGGCTGTTGAGTTTGTGTTCTCAATTGAAATGAGTGGAGGCTTGGACCCGGAAACAGTATTCCTCACATCACAACTAAACAAGCAGATTAGACAGCAAAAGTCTGACCTGTTAACTGATCAACCACAGTTTGACATTTAGGTCGACTATATTTACATAATTGGACCCACTTTATGTTAGGTGGCCTTAACTACTATGTACTAACATTTTAATTAATCATTTAATACAATGCACTTATTGTGTACATACATGTTTTTACATTGTACTTACATTTTAAAAAATACCTGCATGTAATTACATCTGTAATTAATTTCTGTAGTTACATTTAGTAATTACACAGTTGACACTTCCCTTACACCTAACCCTACCCTTAAACTTACCCATACCACCACACCTGTCCCTAACCCTACCCGTATCCCACCTCAATATCAGCAAAGGTGTTTTGCAATACAATTTGAACACAGTAAGTACATTGTACTTATTTATTGATGTAAGTACATAGTAGTTAAGGCCACCTAATATAAAGTGGGGCCACATATTTAAATTAAATATTAGTAAAAAATGTAAAATTGAAAGAAAACCTAATAGGTAAAATAAAAATATAGCTGGGTATTTTAGGAAGAAAAACATGGTGTTGTGTGTCCTTTGGACTGCAGTTAAAGTAAATAAATATATATATTTTTTAAGGTAAAGCTGTATCAAAATGTGACTTTTTACACTTTTAACTATCCCAATACACGATGCTTTGTTGCCTGTAACTATGAGTGAACCAAGTTTCATATCCAACAGCAAAATGTTCCAACAGTTTAAATTGGATGAATTACGTTCATAATAGAATACTGGAAGATAATACATTTACCTGGTAAAGCTTGAAATGGCTGGAGTGCAGCCTTTACATTTTTTTGTAAACTTGACTACGCTGTGCATAGTTGTGTTGTATGTGGATTGGGAAACTAGTTTAGTATCAAACACTGACAGTAATGATAAAAGATAAGTGTTATCAGAGTCGCTCCACTCTCACCAGAGGGCCAAAGGCGATGACCTTGAGAATGCACTCTAGTGTGAAGAGAGCCGTGAAGATGATGTTCAGCCACTTTAACATGTCCTCATACGGTTTAGGAGCATCATGGAACTGCAGAGATAGAAAAAACACACACTCAGTCTGCACTCACTCAAATATTCAAAAGACCTGGCTTTCAGCACTCCAAAATTAGAAATGACTTATTCATAACTAAATATTCACACACATCATTTCATGTGTAATAATTAGCATCGCTGAACCTCAATCAACCTTGGCAATGCCTTTACACTCTAACTTACAGACAAAGCACTAGTGGGCACTTTCTGTTGGCAGCGCACCAGACGGACAATTGACTGATGAACTCTGAGCTGCACCAGACCGTTCCCAAAGGAAAATAGCATTATGCCAGTATGCTTAGATGCATTGATTTAATCTAAAAGGCCTCTTTTTGTTCAATTTAATTAGAATGTCTTCTGTATAACTGACAGGCCACAGGGAGTTATGGAGAAAAAAGCATCCTAGATATATGTCTGATAGTACATTTCCCTTTTAAACCTGTTAACTCTTTACCCTTTTTGAGTAAAGAGATTAAAATGCGCTCTGAAAATGGTTGTAATTCATGACTGCTTTGGAATACAGACCTAATGTTGGTCGATTTGGTTGGTCTATCTATTTGTCAATAGAAGAACAGTATATTTACTTTACAGTATGTTTACTGTAAAGTAAATATACTGCACTATTATACAAAATATAGCAGTTCTGTTCCAAATTTGAAGTTGATATCACAAAAATGGAGGTTCCTGTAAGAATTTGTTTAAGCACTATACCAAAAACAGGATGACACTCACACTTTTTAATACGTTCTCCTGATAATTAATAAATTTCTGTCACAATATCACAAAACAGTGGCCAAACATGGAACCTTAAGTTTTAGACCTTTCCAATATAGCTGCGTCCGGAATCGCATACTGTCTGAGTATGTACTACATTCGATTTTGAACTTACTTTGCGATCGTTAAAAAAAGTATGCATATAGTATTAGTATAGTATTAATGTAATCCGGACGTACTACATCCGCCATGTTGTCATCATGTGACCTAACGTTTGATTATAAAACAGTGCAGTCAATTTTGTAAAATGCGAAACGTAACACCGTCCACTAGGGGGAGGAGTCTGCTAAAAATGATTTTTTTTTATTTTTTATTTATCCTTTATTTTTCCAGGAAGGTCCCACTGAGATTAAAAGAAATCTCTTCTTCCAGGGAGTCCTGGCCAAGATGGCCGTAATACAATTTCACATAAACATATAACACACTAAAGCTAAAACATTTATCATAATCAACAGAATAATTAAAACAGCAACATGATTCATTCATTTTACACTGCAATACATTTTTGAACATATTCAAAGGAGGAATTGTTTCACATGGGGTAGTAACTTGAAATTCATTACACAGCCATGGGGCATAATAAGAGAATGAAAGACAAGTAATGTAATTTGGAAGCATACCTAACAATGTCTTTACAATATATACTAACATATGTGATTTCCTCCTTTGATATTAAGAGGACCAAACTACATAGTTGTACAGCAAACAGTGATGAGTATGTGAACAAGCATTTGTTATAAAACACAGTGCAGCATGATAAACACCATCCAGCCTTTTCAATAAATATGTAGAAGCATGCATATAAATAACATCACCATAGTCTAAAATGGGTAAAAAAGTACTCTGTTGGTACTCAGTTGGTACTCTTTCGATATGTCATCAATAGTACGAATAGGCGGGGCAGTGGTCATATAACGGCTGTGCGTGAAAATAATATACTTAGTTTTGTTTACATTAAAAACTAATTTCAGTTTTAGTAAAGTAAGCGGAAAAGTATAAAAAGAATCCTGAAGAATTTCAATAGCTTGAGACAAAGAGGATTTAATGTACAATTTTCATGGCATCGCAATAAAACGGTTTTCACAGAATGGATTTTGAGTTTTTAAGCTTTTCAAATGATGATTACTAAATATTTGATGGGGGGAGGTGCACCAAGTGCACCATGCAGGACACTAGTAAATAAAAGTGCACCAAGCAGGACACTAGTGAGACACTGACTAACTTAAAGGGGTACTTCAGCGCTGGAAAGATGAATGTGTATTTAAACTGGGTCATTTATGTAGTAGAAATGTGAAATTATTTTTGAATTTGGTGCCTTCTAGACTGAGAAAAGACAGAAAATTAATTTTTGTCTCATGTGGATGAAAGACAACAACTCCCAGAATGCACTTGCTTCGCTGCCCTACGAGGCCACTCCCAACACCATCGTTTTGATCTTCATAATAATACAATAATTTAGTTCAGTTAGAGAATAAACGCTACAATTAAAAACTGAACGTGTCTTTTCAATAAAGTGTGAGTGAGCCGAACGAAAGTCACGGGACAAACGCAGCAGGAGTCCGATTTCATTCATCACGGGAGCGAAGTAAGAGCTGAGCAGAGCTGAGGTAAGCGTAGCATTCATTCTCAGCGCGTGTCCAGTCTGGCGCGTTTTCAGATCGCATATGGAAGCTAAACTTTCATAGGAATTCATTGAAAAGTTGAAACACTCACTTTGCTCCGCAGCGCTCCGTTATTAATGACCGATCCGAGCGGCCGAGCGCATTTACATTCTGTGAGTGAGACTTACATTCTCCCTCCCCTATGGGCGGCAGTGATGCGCGGGTCAGTGTATAAACAACCCGCACCCGATCAACATTTTCAACTAACCTGCCCGCAACTCGGACCGCAAAAAAAAGAAAAGAAAATATTGTACCCGACCCGCATTTTTTAAAAGTAGTAAATGCTCATCGTAGCGTTATTGGGGGCCATAGACGTAGGAAATAGGGGCGCCCCTGACGTGGTGCGCTCAGACTGCAGTGGCGAGAGCCCTGCATGTAGAATTCATCAGCAGGTCAACTGAGAGAAGGCCCACTTTTGGAAAAGTGTGAAAGCCCTTAGGAGCGCAAACTGTTCTTTTTCTGAATGCTGTATGATATAGGCTATCCTAGTGTTATGTAATAAAGGCTTGATTCATTAATTTATTTAGTTTCATTTTCTTAACAATTGAGATGCTGCATGTGTTTATCCAGTCTAATCGAAGTCTCAGTCTCTCCCCCGACTTTCCCAACAAAAATCCCGCCCCCTCTCAGAAAATACATAAAATAACGCTCAACATTCAAAAGGTAAATAGCCTAAGGATTTATTGACGACCCGACCGACCGCGACCCGAATATCATTACAAATATTTTTGGATGACTCGTATCTGCGGGTAACCGCGGGTGACCGTAGGCACCCGCTCATTTTGGATCAACCCGGGGAATCACTGATGGGCGGGTATACTGGCAGTAGTTTTTAGCCTCTGGCCAAAAAATCATTAGATGACGCAAAATTACGTTATTTGCGTCATCGGAGGATTTTTTCCAAAAATTAAATGCATAATTCTCTCGTCTCAGGGGGATATGAGGGGGGAAAGTACCATAATTTGAATATACTACCGGGTTTCTACTGATACAAAGCGTAATGCTAAATCGCTGAAGTAACCCTTTAAACAGTCTGCAAATGACAATTGTTTTACCTTCATCATGAGGACCACTGTGTTGATGGCGATCATGGTCAGGATGGAGTATTCAAACGGAGTGGACACCACAAACTTCCACATCTTGTACTGGTAAGACTGCTTGTCTTGCGGCATGTAGCGGGTCAGAGGTCTGGCGTTGATGGCAAAGTCGATACAAGCTCGCTGTTGATGAAAGTGCACATCAGGGGTTCCTCAGCAAAATGTTGAAGTGAATGTCTACAAGCTTAAAACTACTCATCACCCTGATCTTTCCATGTTTGATTATTAGAACAGCATCTGTATTCTCGGAGCTCTCTAAATCAAACGAACGAGTGCTTGCCTTGAAGACAAACATCAAACCATCTGCACAAATCTGAACAGAGCTACATCAGTTTAATATTTAAACATAGGCTAATATCTCCTCTGAGAGAATATATAGATAAAGATCAGATACACAAACTGTATAAAGGAATCAGAAAAAGAGAAAAAGAAACCTAGTGCTCATTCCAAAACCTAGTGCTCCATAATCATGCTGCCTTTTAAGATATCTTCTTTTCATTCTTTTTTTGGTTCAAATTCGAATGACGCATTCCCAGAATTCACTGCAATGAGCTCAGTGGGGGGAAAATAATCCAAAATGTAGACCATAGAAATGATATATTAGTTTGACCAGATTTCTGAAATATTTTCTACTTCCATATTTTCCAAGCTCACTCGTAATTATATTAATTAAATAACTTTGACGATACATTTTGTATGATTTTGTTTTTTAAATGTTGTGGGTTCCATATACTATTATTATAATTAATAATTATGATGTTTGCCAATCAAACTGACCATAATTGTTTTTTAGTACAATTCACTAAATATTACACTATGAAAAACTTTACAAAAACATTACAAAAATAAAACAAAATATATATGAGAACATATTAAACATATGTTATTTTTAACATTTTCCAATTGTATTTAATATTTTCACAAACTGCATACATACTATATATTGTATACCCTCTGCTGTCAGCTCTGTTTGTGAACATTATGTATATTTTATTGTATATGTAAGTGTACATTGCATTTGTGTGTGAATATTGTATGTAAGAGTTGAAAGAGCTCTGCCTGACTGGTCTGGTAGTTCCTCCTGGGGTTTAATTCTGTGCTTTGTGTGTGTGAGCATTGTGTTTGTCAAAAGAGCTAAGAGTCAAGGTAGTAGAGATGTAGATGGACAGGTCCGTTGGCCTCACACAGGTATTCTCTTAAGAGCGCTTCTCTTCCAGGCATCTCACAACTGTCCGTGCATGTATAAAACAAGACTCTGCCCTTATTTGCATATACACTGAATCTCTATTTTAAGCAACACTGATTGGTGTCTACAGTTTACCGTCACCCCATCTACTCATCCGTTCACGGTTGATTTTAACTGACTATGCAGGCTTCCAACTGCCCCGTCCTACCTCATTCTTTTCCAAGCTGCACTCTGACATGGCTTTATCTCCTTGCTCCTGAAATGTGATTATGATCAAAGCCACAAAGATGTTGACAAAGAAGAAGGGGAAAACGATGAAGTAGACCACGTAGAAGATGGAGGTTTCCATGCGGTAACCCGGACTGGGACCCTGGTCTTCATAAGTGGCATCTACTGAATGTTTCAGCACTCTAGAGAACCACAGGGAAAATGTCAGCAAGATGATCACATTGCATCACAGGATAAATGAGAGAATATATACACACATATATATATATACAGGTCCTTCTCAATAAATTAGCATATTGTGATAAAGTTCATTATTTTCCATAATGTAATGATAAAAATTAAACTTTCATATATTTTAGATTCATTGCACACCAGCTGAAATATTTCAGGTCTTTTATTGTTTTAATACTGATGATTTTGGCATACAGCTCATGAAAACTCAAAATTCCTATCTCAATAAATTAGCATATTTTATCCGACCAATAAAAGAAAAGTGTTTTTAATACAAAAAAAGTAAACCTTCAAATAATTATGTTCAGTTATGCACTCAATACTTGGTCGGGAATCCTTTTGCAGAAATGACTGCTTCAATGCGGTGTGGCATGGAGGCGATCAGCCGGTGGCACTGCTGAGGTGTTATGGAGGCCCAGGATGCTTCGATAGCGGCCTTAAGCTCATCCAGAGTGTTGGGTCTTGCGTCTCTCAACTTTCTCTTCACAATATCCCACAGATTCTCTATGGGGTTTAGGTCAGGAGAGTTGGCAGGCCAATTGAGCACAGTAATACCATGGTCAGTAAACCATTTACCAGTGGTTTTGGCACTGTGAGCAGGTGCCAGGTCGTGCTGAAAAATGAAATCTTCATCTCCATAAAGCTTTTCAGCAGATGGAAGCATGAAGTGCTCCAAAATCTCCTGATATCTAGCTGCATTGACCCTGCCCTTGATAAAACACAGTGGACCAACACCAGCAGCTGACATGGCACCCCCATCACTGACTGTGGGTACTTGACACTGGACTTCAGGCATTTTGGCATTTCCTTCTCCCCAGTCTTCCTCCAGACTCTGACACCTTGATTTCCGAATGACATGCAAAATTTGCTTTCATCCGAAAAAAGTACTTTGGACCACTTAGCAACAGTCCTCTGCTGCTTCTCTGTAGCCCAGGTCAGGCGCTTCTGCCGCTGTTTCTGGGTCAAAAGTGGCTTGACCTGGGGAATGCGGCACCTGTAGATTTCCTTCACACGCCTGTGCACGGTGGCTCTGGATGTTTCTACTCCAGACTCAGTCCACTGCTTCCGCAGGTCCCCCAAGGTCTGGAATCGGTCCTTCTCCAAAATCTTCATCAGGGTCCGGTCACCTCTTCTCGTTGTGCAGCGTTTTTGCCACACTTTTTCCTTCCCACAGACTTCCCACTGAGGTGCCTTGATACAGCACACTGGGAACAACCTATTCGTTCAGAAATTTCTTTCTGTGTCTTACCCTCTTGCTTGAGGGTGTCAATGATGGCCTTCTGGACAGCAGTCAGGTCGGGAGTCTTACCCATGATTGCGGTTTTGAGTAATGAACCAGGCTTAGGGTTCCTTCAGGTTTTTAAAAGCCTCAGGAATCTTTTGCAGGTGTAATTTTGATTCAGATGATTAGGTTAATAGCTCGTTTAGAGAACCTTTTCATGATATGCTAATTTATTGAGATAGGAATTTTGGGTTTTCATGAGCTGTATGCCAAAATCATCAGTCTTAAAACAATAAAAGACCTGAAATATTTCAGTTGGTGTGCAATGAATCTAAAATATATGAAAGTTTAATTTGTATCATTACATTATGGAAAATAATGAACTTTATCACAATATGCTAATTTATTGAGAAGGACCTGTATATATATATACACTCACCACGATAAACCACGATAAAATTTAGTGGGTTAGTAATATCGTTTAAGTAATATCGTTTAAAATTAAATTAAAACCGCGTGTGATTATCACAATTTTGAAAACTTGCGGTAAATCTTGTCCAGTCACGTCAGTCTGGTGCAGGCGCAGTGCGCAACACTGTTTTTTGAATGAGAAGAAATGGCAGAAGGCAGTGACAGCACTCGGGGGATAGTTCAGACTTCTAAAAGAACCAAATCTGAGGTGTGGTCATATTTTAGCTGAGGGAAACTTAATGGAAGATGGTCACCCTGTCTGCAGAACATGCCAGAAGAAAGTCACTAATACGGGGAAATACTTTAAATCTGCGAACCCACGGCAAGTGGACTTTGACCTCACCAAAACTACATCTGGCAAATAATAACATGAAGCGAACGAACAAATTCAGACAAGACTAAGGTGACATTTAAGGGATAATCAGGGCATGACATTAACAACCGCCATTTGCGGGTGTAACGTTATTTCGGGTGCACACTAGCCACTTTGGCGGCTTAACTTATTATAGTCTTCTCGAAAGCCATCTGTTATAATCGCGTTGCACATTATAACCAATCACACTTGTTTCTATTGAGTTTATGAACGCAATGTCTCAAAATCAGAGGCGTTCAGATTAGCCGGAATTTTGTTCAGAGCGCGCGCCGCTCTCACTCACTGAAATCTGCACTCAAGACGTGCGATGTACGCCGGATATTCACTCATCATACCGTGGTTGACTGTTTCTGTTCTATTTCAGCAGCGAAAATAGGTTCAAACAAACACAGCAGAACCACAGCGCATCTGATATGACTGGCATAAAGTTGGCGAATTTAGGGACCGTCTCTAAAGTTACACACAGCATTGGTAACGTTATACGAGTTTCTGACTTCAATAGCATTTGAAGAGAATGACAGTCATACAACTGACTGTAAAGTGTTCATCTAGGTGTCGGGTATGATGCACACCTTTTGATATTTAATAAAATAAACAGTCAAATCATGAAAATATGGATATGCATTATTTCATCAGGATACTGTTTGGGCTATTGACGACGGCCATTATAAGGAAGTAAATCCCACAGAATAGAATCTAGCTTTAAAAAGTGTATAGAGCTGCTTTATTTATTTGTTGATTTTCAAATATAAAATATAAAAATCTGTTCTTTTTGAACACTTTCATCTCATTTGAACAAAACCGTGATAATATTGATAACCGTGATTATTTGGGTCACTATAATCTTGATGTGAAATTTCCGTACCGTTTCATCCCTACACTCACCTAAAGGATTATTAGGAACACCATACTAATACTGTGTTTGACCCCCTTTCGCCTTCAGAACTGCCTTAATTCTACGTGGCATTGATTCAACAAGGTGCTGAAAGCATTCTTTAGAAATGTTGGCCCATATTGATAGGATAGCATCTTGCAGTTGATGGAGATTTGTGGGATGCACATCCAGGGCACAAAGCTCCCGTTCCACCACATCCCAAAGATGCTCTATTGGGTTGAGATCTGGTGACTGTGGGGGCCATTTTAGTACAGTGAACTCATTGTCATGTTCAAGAAACCAATTTGAAATGATTTGAGCTTTGTGACATGGTGCATTATCCTGCTGGGAGTAGTCATCAGAGGATGGGTACATGGTGGTCATAAAGGGATGGACATGGTCAGAAACAATGCTCAGGTAGGCCGTGGCATTTAAACGATGCCCAATTGGCACTAAGGGGCCTAAAGTGTGCCAAGAAAACATCCCCCACACCATTACACCACCACCACCAGCCTGCACAGTGGTAACAAGGCATGATGGATCCATGTTCTCATTCTGTTTACGCCAAATTCTGACTCTACCATCTGTCTCAACAGAAATCGAGACTCATCAAACCAGGCAACATTTTTCCAGTCTTCAACTGTCCAATTTTGGTGAGCTTGTGCAAATTGTAGCCTCTTTTTCCTATTTGTAGTGGAGATGAGTGGTACCCGGTGGGGTCTTCTGCTGTTTTAGCCCATCCGCCTCAAGGTTGTGCGTGTTGTGGCTTCACAAATGCTTTGCTGCATACCGCGGTTGTAACGAGTTATTTTAGTCAAAGATGCTCTTCTATCAGCTTGAATCAGTCGGCCCATTCTCCTCTGACCTCTAGCATCAACAAGGCATTTTCGCCCAAAGGACTGCCGCATACTGGATGTTTTTCCCTTTTCACACCATTCTTTGTAAACCCTAGAAATGTTTTTGCATGAAAATCCCAGTAACTGAGCAGATTGTGAAATACTCAGACTGGCCCGTCTGGCACCAACAACCATGCCACGCTCTAAATTGCTTAAATCACCTTTCTTTCCCATTCTGACATTCAGTTTGGAGTTCAGGAGATTGTCTTGACCAGGACCACACCCCTAAATGCATTGAAGCAACTGCCATGTGATTGGTTGATTAGATAATTGCATTAATGAGAAATTGAACAGGTGTTCCTAATTATCCTTTAGGTGAGTGTGTATATATATATATATATATATATATATATATATATATATATATATTTATTTATTTATTGCTGTCAAATCTATTAATTGCAATTAAGACACATACATGTATATATTTAACAAATATTTGTGTATATATACATATATATTTATATTATATATAAATATAACCAATTTTTCTTAAATATATACATGCATGAGTGTGTGTGTGTGTATATATATATATATATATACACAATAATTATATATTATGTAAACACAAACTTTTATTTTGGATGCGATTAATTTTGATTAATCGATTTGACAGCACTAATTAATATATATATATATATATATATATATATATATATATATATATATATATATATATATATATATATATATATATATATATATATATATATATATATATATATATATATATAAATAGAAAATTATGAAAGACTTGAAATTATTATACTTTTGTTTTAAAGTAAAAGAAACAAAGTTGGCATGAAATGGAAGTTGGTTGTCTTTTCTTCCCTATTGTGACATATATCGGAGTTAAATGGGGGGGATTTTGTCTATTTGCGAAGTGAATAATGATGTGCACAGATAAATCTTTCATTATAAACACTGCAACATTCCAAAAAAAACCCGATTTTTTTCTTTAACAAATTATGTAATAAATCTTTATGCATCAAATGATTAATACAGATTATCACAAAACCAGACTAACACTAAAAGTTCACAATATAAATGTAATACATATTTAGTTTTAGCGCTATTTGCGGTAGAATTTTATCCCTTTTGTGTCCTGTCTCTTTTCTGATTGTCCCTCTTTAAAAAGGCAAAATGTCTAACAAAAAGACATGAACACATTTAAAAACTGTCAAGTACATATTTAAAAACTTTTTACAAAGTAGAACAGACCGAAAACATCCGTTTAAAACCGCAGAGAGGGAAAAAGTGTTTTTATACAGTACCATACAGTGGTTAAGATAACGTATCCTTGTCCATGAAACACTCAGAGCACCAGAGGCAGCTCTTGAATGTTAAAGAGGGATTTAAGTTCATATGAAAAACATTCTGGATTTTCTTGATGCAGCGCTTGAGTTCTTTCTCTTAACTAAGTATGTGTTTTTCTATGAAGTTAAAAGTAAAAAAAAAAGAAAAAGCGGAGGATGATAAGGAACACCGATTATACCAGAGAGAGTTGAGCAAGAAAAGAAACATCAGAATAGAGTACGAAAACCAACATTAAGTGTCTCAGTATGATCACAGTGTGTGCGAGTGCGTGTGAGCGCGTGTGTGTGTGTGTTAGTGAGTGAGTGAGTGATGAGGACTCACGTTGGCCAGCCCTCTCCTGTAGACACAGTGAACAGGGTCAGAAAGGCCCACAGGACGTTGTCATAATGGAAATCATACTTCTTCCACTCGCGCGGCTGCGTCATGGCCACTCCATCACTGCCATACTCCAGGAACTGACCCCTGAGTGCAGACACAACACATTCCACCACTAAATCTTCCTTTGTCTCTATTTACTTCCTTATCCTTCCTGCTTTGAATCCTTCCTGTTCTTCTTCCCATGTCCTATCCTTCTTCCTTTTTTTATTTTCTTCCTTCGTAATTTCTTTACTTCCATCTTTCTTTTACTTTTTTTCTTTTTCCTCTTTCTGTGCTCATCCTTTCCATTTCCTTCCTTTCCTCTTTCCTTCATCCCTGCCTTAGTTTAATTTCCCCTTCCTTCCTTCCTTCCTTCCTTCCTTTAATTTCTCCTTCCTTCCATCCGTCCGTCCATCCATTCCTTCCTGCCTTCTTCAATTAAATTTCTCCTTCCGTCCATCCTTCCTTCTTTCCTACCTTAATTTAATTTCTACTTCCTTCCTTCCTTCCTTCAATTTCTCCCTCCTTCCTTCCAACCTTCCTACCTTAATTTAATTTCTCCTTCCTTCCTTCCTACCTTAATTTAATTTCTCCTTCCTTCCTTCCTTCCTTCCTTCCTTCCTTCCTTCCTTCCTTCCTTCCTTCCTTCCTTCCTTCCTTCCTTCCTTCCTTCCTTCCTTCCTTCCTTCCTTCCTTCCTTCCTTCCTTCCTTCCTTCCTTCCTTCCTTCCTTCCTTCCTTCCTTCCTTCCTTCCTTCCTTCCTTCCTTCCTTCCTTCCTTCCTTCCTTCCTTCCATAATTTAAGGTATTTTTTTCCTTCCTTTGCTCTTCCTTCCCTTTCCTTTTCCTCTTGTTCTCTTTCAGTTGCTCTAGTTCCTCTGTGTCAGGGATATTATCGTTAACTAAAACTATTTAATCATTTGAGTTAATTGAAATAAGCCTGAAATAAAATCTAAATATATATATTAGATTAATATTTTGAAATGTTCCCTTGGCAACTAGCTGAAAGTTTAACTTACTAAAATTACAAGCTTGAAATAAATACAAACTAATACCGAACTAAAACTGTAATTTAAATGTACTTTATATAAATAAGTTAAACTAAAATAGTAATATTTAAGATCAACACAAATACATTTAAATTAAGATGATTCAAATTAATTAAAATAAATATTAGTATACAGTGAGGAAAATAAGTATTTGAACACCCTGCTATTTTGCAAGTTCTCCCACTTGGAAATCATGGAGGGGTCTGAAATTGTCATCTTAGGTGCATGTCCACTGTGAGAGACATAATCTAAAAAAAAAAAAATCCAGAAATCACAATATATGATTTTTTAACTATTTATTTGTATGATACAGCTGCAAATAAATATTTGAACACCTGAGAAAATCAATGTTAATATTTGGTACAGTAGCCTTTGTTTGCAATTACAGAGGTCAAACGTTTCCTGTAGTTTTTCACCATGTTTGCACACACTGCAGGAGGGATTTTGGCCCACTCCTCCACACAGATCTTCTCTAGATCAATCAGGTTTCTGGCCTGTCGCTGAGAAACACGGAGTTTGAGCTCCCTCCAAAGATTCTCTATTGGGTTTAGGTCTGGAGACGGCAGAGCCTTGATATGCTTCTTACAGAGCCACTCCTTGGTTATCCTGGCTATGTGCTTCGGGTCATTGTCATGTTGGAAGACCCAGCCTCAACCCATCTTCAATGCTCTAACTGAGGGAAGGAGGTTGTTCCCCAAAATCTCAGAATACATGGCCCTGGTCATCCTCTCCTTAATACAGTGCAGTCGCCCTGTCCCATGTGCAGAAAAACACCCCCAAAGCATGATGCTACCACCCCCATGCTTCACAGTAGGGATGGTGTTCTTGGGATGGTACTCATCATTCTTCTTCCTCCAAACACGTTTAGTGGAATTATGACCAAAAAGTTCTAATTTGGTCTCATCTGACCACATGACTTTCTCCCATGACTCCTCTGGATCATCCAAATGGTCATTGGAAAACTTAAGACGGGCCTTGACATGTGCTGGTTTAAGCAGGGGAACCTTCCGTGCCATGCATGATTTCAAACCATGACGTCTTAGTGTATTACCAACAGTAACCTTGGAAACGGTGGTCCCAGCTCTTTTCAGGTCATTGACCAGCTCCTCCCGTGAAGTTCTGGGCTGATTTCTCACCTTTCTTAGGATCATTGAGACCCCACAAGGTGAGATCTTGCATGGAGCCCCAGTCCGAGGGAGATTGACAGTCATGTTTAGCTTCTTTCATTTTCTAATGATTGCTCCAACAGTGGACCTTTTTTCACCAAGCTGCTTAGCAATTTCCCCGTAGCCCTTTCCAGCCTTGTGGAGGTGTACAATTTTGTCACTAGTGTCTTTGGACAGCTCTTTGGTCTTGGCCATGTTTGTAGTTGGATTCTTACTGATTGTATGGGGTGGACAGGTGTCTTTATGCAGCTAACAACCTCAAACAGGTGCATCTAATTTAGGATAATAAATGGAGTGGAGGTGGACATTTTAAAGGCAGACTAACAGGTTTTTGAGGGTCAGAATTCTAGCTGATAGACAGGTGTTCAAATACTTATTTGCAGCTGTATCATACAAATAAATAGTTAAAAAAGCATACATTGTGATTTCTGGATTTTTTTTTATAGATTATGTCTCTCACAGTGGACATGCACCTACGATGACAATTTCAGACCCCTCCATGATTTCCAAGTGGGAGAACTTGCAAAATAGCAGGGTGTTCAAATACTTATTTTCCTCACTGTATAAAACATACTAAAATAACACTACTTCAGACTTCCTTTTCTTTTTACCTTCCGTTCTGCCTGACAACCTTCCTTCCATTTCTTCCCTCTTCCTTTCCATCTTTTCTACTTTCACTTTCATCCTCCTCTCTCCTTCCACTCTTTCTCTTCCCTTGAACATTCAAACTATCCATCCATGTAGAATATATCCAGACAGTCCAGCCAGAGCACAGCCGTACCTGCAGTCCTTCTCCAGGGCTTTGGACTCATCGGTGCAGTGAAAAAACTTCCCCTTGAAAAGCTGCACAGCAATGACAGCGAAGATGAACATGAAGAGGATGTAAACGATGAGGATGTTGAGCACATTCTTCAGAGAGTTCACTACGCAGTCAAACACGGCCTGGGGACACACAAACAGCACAAATCAGATCTCCTGCAAACAGTGGACAGCTTCGCTGCCACATGCTGAGTATTATACACACCTTCGTTTAATCCATCTGTGTAGAATGTGTCATTTTGTGTTAATGTCACAAGGCATTTGTGAAAGCACACAACTTTGCTAACTGTAGGCTGTGACTTAATTGATTACGGCTCCTCTTGCTCTAGATAATCACATGATTGCACTCAGGCTGAGGATAAAATGAGAGTGGGGGGGATGTGTAAATCTACTCATCTTTCTGTCATTTCTGCTCGTTTAATATCCTCAGGGTATCATTATTAGCACTGAGAAGTATATATATTTTTCGGCATTAATGCTAATAAGATCTCTGTAGGCAGGATGAATGTTTCTGTGGCCCTGTGAGGCTTTATCTGCACATTAGCATTGTAACTAAGATAAACTGCCGTTTTATTTGTTAGTCTATTATTTATTCTAATGCCACTGGTGATGAATCTTCAGACAAATGAATAAATGATGGTGTGAAATGTAAGTTTCAAATGTATAATTTAGCCATGTAATGAGATAACAGTAAGTGTCTCTAAAACGATTTGTTTGTGTGCCTAAGTGTGTGATTTGATTAGAGAGAAAGATGCGACAAGGCTGTTAATGTCGGGGTCTACACAAGGGGCATCCCTGCCTGCAAAATGTGCACACAAACAAGCACAATATCACACAGTGGCGGCTCCAGGATTTTTTTTCTTGGCGGTGCTAAAGGATTGCCTAACAGTGGTAAGAATTTTTTTTAAGCCCATTAATAACTTCAATATCCTGCATTTATTGCACTTTATTTAATTTGCCATTTTACCTTAAAACTATACATTTACAAGGTCACATTGTAAAGTGCCCAAAGTTATTAAGCACGTTATCAATTTCACTGAGCATCTTTATTATTACCTTATCATGTCTTTGAATCAATAACAGTTTATTCTGCGGGACGGAACAGATAATAAGTGCTTTAAAACTGCAGTGGTCACAAAAGTGAAAAAACTGTGAAACACAAACCTGCAAAAATTAAATATGTTAATTAATGCAAATATACTTTATTAATTTAATCTCACTTAATAAACCAATGTCTTTGCTGTAGACAATTCAATCATACCAATATGCAAAAATGACGAAAAAAGTAACGAAACACATTCCTTTCCATAAAAAAGTAACTAGCACAATTGGTTACTTTTTTTAGGGAGTAACAAAATATTGTAATGCATAGCCCCATTTGCACCAAAATTACCCAGAACAATTTGTACAAGGAACTTTTTTTACAGGAACCTTTTTTTCCCCCAGACCTGCTACTGTCTGCGTTTCCACTGCGTTCTAAAGTACCGTGAAGATTAGCCAAATTTAATCCGGTGATGTAGGACTGCGTGACTGCTCTTCCCAGTCAGTGATGGACAGAAATCATTTTTGCGCGACACTGTCTGCAACAATAACAAGTATGGAGGAGATTCAAGCAGCGCTGCTTTTGCTGGTTATGTATTGGTTTACTAAAGAGGTCATTAACAAAACGGCTTAAAATAAGACAACGAATGTTATTATCAGCTATTACGGACATTGACGTGAGATGGACGAACGCGCGCCATCGGACAGAAAGAGAAAGACTGATATTTACTGAACGCAGAACGAACCTCGCAAAAGACTTTTAAAAATGCCGGTTGAAATAAAATGCTGCGTGAGATCAACCAATCAGCATGTTCAGCGCCCAAGTCCCACCCCCGAAAGTTCCTGCACTTTGAAAAAGTACTACCTCGCGAGCAGGGACTTTCGGAGGGGGAAATATTTACCCAGAACTTCATTTAGACCCTGGTTCCTGCGGTCGAAACACGGCTCATTTCTTTTAAAAGTAACTTTCCCCAAAACTGACCATATCATGGTATAATTTAGCCATATCAGATATCTTTATTATGATATACAGTGGTGGCCAAAATTATTAGAAGACCTGACAGATCTGAAAATATTGACCTTTTTTTGCCTCCAAAACATAGTTTCACTTCATAATGTTCATTAAACATGCAGATGGTTGCTCTGACCATCAAATATCAGATGAAGTGAGTTGTACTGTTTTAAATCACTTTTAACTTTAATATTTGGTATGTCCACCTTTTGCAGCAATTACAGCAGCACATCTCTCTGGCATAGTGTCAATATATTTCCTCTCAGAACTTCCAACACTAATGTGCTCGATGGGGTTGAGGTCTGGACTTTGAGGGGGCTAGTCCATAATTTTCAATGTTCCAGCAGATTCCTTCCATCGCAGGTAGTTCCGGCAATAGTTAGAAGAATGTTTCGGGTCATTGTCCACTTGGAAAATAAATCCAGGCCCAATAAGACGACTCCCAGATGCCAAGTGTTCTAATAATTTTGGCCACCACTGTATATTAATACAAGCTACTACTAAGTGTTAGTACATGTTATTTTAGTATTAGTATTTACTAATATTTAAACTAGCTTTTATTTCACTTTTCATTTTAAATTCAATTTAAGTTTTAGTAATGTGCTTTTGTAATTTTTATTATTTTAATATTTAACATTTCTACCATTTATAATTTAATACATGTTTATATAAAATTTAAGTTTTAGTCATTTTAGTCCTTTAACTTATTTCAAATTTTTCATCTAATATTCATGTTACTTTATTTTTAAGCTTTATTTCAATTACCAAAATATACCAATATAGTTTTAGATAACAATAACAATAACAGCATGAACAACGCAATCGTTAGCATCTTTTTATTGATGCCTCTCAGTAGGACTGTATACACCTCAACTCATCTTTATGAGTTTTAACAAATGATAATCTTTCATTTTGGTGGATCTGATCTCGTAATGTTACAACTAAAACCCCCTAATTCCACTTTCATGTGCTTACAGGAGTAAGATAAGAGCTAAGCAGACCACAAAAAAAAGATAGTAGGAAATTACCTTGAGTTTGGGCAAACGTTTGATGGTCTTCAAGGGCCTCAGGACTCGAAGGACCCTTAGGGACTTGATTGTGTTGATGTCCTTGCCTTTAGTTCCTCTATAAGGAAAAAGCTATGACTTAGAGACATTTTGAACACGCTTGCATTTTCACATACACTTGATGCATTTTGATGTCATCTGCCAGCACATGCACAAAGCCTGAACTTAATTCAATTACATTTTAATGAGCTAATCACTTCCTCCAGCCCATCATGTAATTCAGAATTACATTAGATAGAGGTTATTTGGTTAGTAGAAAGCATTCAAGGGGTGGTTATTCTACAGAAACAAACCTACCTCTGAAGATGATAATACATTTAATTCAAAATGTAATATTTCTGTAAAATAACACTCATTTATCAGAAAAAGATACAAAGAAACAATCCATTCAGCAGGAAAGGTCTCTTTGTGAAAACCACAGTTGGCCAAGTCATATTCTGATGCTGAAAAGCTAAAAAAAAAAAAAAGTTGTCGCCATGATGCTAGGATGTTGTGGGTGGTTGCCAGGGTGTTGCTATTGATTGCACGTGGTTGCTTACTAGCCAAAGCCAAAAGACACCCAAATCTCTATGATGATCTGTGGCCAGTGGCATACACTTCTTAGATTCATTTAGTCTTTAAGTCATAACTAAACATGTATATTGGCCTAATGCAAATCTGAAATATAAAACAGATTACCCATTAGCTAATGGATAGTTTTTAGGCTAGGCTCCTGGTCATTAAATATAGTTCAAGTGCATTATTTACTGCAAGTTTAAGGGATTTTTTTGTTTGTTTTACAATCCTTATCATGAAGTGTAATACTTTTTTGTTTTGTTTTTTAAATTTGAGCCATCATACACCACTAAATAAATTAAATGAACAGAAAATTTTAAAGTCTTAATAATTAATGGCACTTTAATGTTTGAGTTTCATTCAGTTGAACGATATATACAGGATTGACTTGAAGTTAAATGAAGTCACAGAAGACTGTCAACATCAATGCCATGCTGAATGATTCATTCTCTGAATGTTACAGCTGGCAGATTCACATTGAATGGCAGGTGAAATTATAAAGTTCAACAGAATGGAACTCACCTGAAAAGATAAGAAAAGGCTATTACTCTAAACTTCAGAGGACATGTCTAAGCACAAGACTGACCTCAATTTGAACCTTGTATAAACCAAAAGGGCTGAGTCCTTTGTGACCAGGGAGATGTATCCTTGACAGCTAAAATGAGCTTTCTCTGTGTCTGAATGAAAACATTCATCATTCAAAATACAAACTTCAAGTGTTCTGCATTGCAAATAAGCATACTATAAGCTTTCTGATACTAAAGAGAGAGTGGGTTTAGGGAGTCATAGCTTAGCACTGTGATTAGTCTGCTTACTTTTTCTCTCCCATGAGGAGTTGGGACTCTATCACACTGGCATGCAATGTCCATGCAATGTCTGTCTGTCAGTCACACACACACACACAACCCATGGGTGCATGTGGATCTCTGCTTAATAAGACGGTCAACTATACTCCCATAGATTTCAGAGGACCATCTGTCTCTCCAACCACCCATCACACAGGAGGTCCAGTGCTCAACTGGTTCTGCCTAATGTTTGCGACAGGATAAAGCTACCTGATGCACCATGGTACAAGAGTAAATCGCATATCAGGGTCAAATTTAACCCCCACATTAAAAGAAAACAAGAAATGAATCATAATTTATATATATATATATATATATATATTAGGCTTGCTACGATAGTCGGTGTTGCCGGTGTTACCGGTGTCCAGACTCAACACCGGTTACATCACTTGCCCACCGTGGCACCGCCCACCGTCTTTTTGATTTTTTTATAGTAATAAAATAATTTAGTTCAGTTAGAGAACAGACAATACAAATAAAAACTGAACGTATCTGCTTAATAAAGCAGGATCCGACCGTGAGTCTCGGCAGCGGCAGGAGTCATTCATCAGATTTAAGAGTGAGGAGCAGACTGAGATGATCGCGGAAGATTTGGTTTCAAAGCGAAACGTAAAAGCGCCTATTTAAGGGAGTTTGTCATTTGTTTTGTTGTTGTGTTTTTCATTAAAAATAATAGGCTAATGAACCCACAATTCAAGCAACCCGCAGCCGAATTGGCACTAATTCAAAACTGAAAGTAAAATGTGCACGGCCGCACAGAGCGCGCATTGTTTACTTTCGCCTGGCTCCGCGCATTTATTTTTTGCCGCGCGCACCCTCGCGCTCGTGCGGGCGCGTCGAGTATAAACAAGGGGACGAACTGTCATTCATTCATGGTGTGCATCTCAATCATAGACTGATCAATGCTTGATCAGTGCCCTGACTACTGAACTAGGGAACTGATTGAGACGCACCCATGGCCTCACAGAGCGCGCATTTACAGACGAGCAGTCATTCACGGTGTGCGCGCACTGGTGCGTTTTCAGTTCAGAGCGGTAGTGTGCATGTTACTTTAGATTTAAAAGCCTCCGCCGGTGATACCGGTATTACCGGTGTTGTCACACATCAATTAACCGGTGGGAAAATTTCCTCACCGTCACATCCCTAATATATATATATATATATATATATATATATATATATATATATATATATATATATATATATATATATATATATATATATATATATATATATATATATATATATATATATATATTATTATTATTATTATTATTATTATTATTATTATTATTATTACTTAAACTATATATCATATAAAATTATAGTACAACAAATACTAATTATATACTGTGTATGCAGAGGCACATGCCTCTTCAGATGAGCCAATCCTGGTTTTCTTTCAGCTTCCAGAAGACAAAAAAAATTATATATTTACATTTGATAATTAAGCTTTTGAAGCGTGCAATCACACCGGTGTGATTAGAACGTTCAGTGCGTCACTTCATCAACTGCTAAATTCAAATCTGCGTTTGCGTTTTGGCTGGCGCTGAGCCAGAGACAGACGCGCAATATATCATATAATCACAACTGTTCAGTGTTTTCAACCATATAATATTTATTTTATGTTTCTGTTTGACACTTAGATAAGAACTAGATAAATACTAGCTAGTTTGTAAAGTATACACTGATGTCTATGGAAGCTGCAATAATCCTCTCAAATTGCCTATACTTTGACAACGTGCTTTATTGATATCATATTCTACACTTTGCATAGGTAACTATAAAGTTGACTTTAATCTTAGAATATTGTAGGTACAAAATGAATAGTGCCTCAAATTGTCGAATTTCTTAGTTTTGAAGCTATATGTCACACAGCCTGGCAGAGGCGATTTGTGCAGAGCATAGACTGTAAAAATACGTAGTGTCCGTGACGTCACCCGTAGGTGACAAAACAAGTTGGTTACAGAACTTCCTTTGATGTATTCAGTTTATGCTATAATTTAACAGCAATAATCAGAATTAATTCAGCTTTTTGTTTGACCATAAGGGGTGGCTGTCCTCTGGAAACAGTAGGAGTAGTAGTTTCTATAAGCCCTTGCAAGGATCAAAGGTCATGGAATTGGGAAAAAGTAGGTCCATCCCCTTCCACAAAGGCTGAATGAGAGGAAGAGTCAAAGGGTGGTGAGTTTGGAGTGGTCCGTGGGGAGGTCGGGGGGTAAAGGATATGCTTTTATAGATATATAGACTGTCCCCACCTGGTCACGCTTTGCTGTGATCTGACGAGGGAAACCGATGAAAAACCATGCACATGTGCACAAACACAGAAACACACATAATAAGCCACGTCGCAGACACAGAATAAGCAGTAAATGCAGATCAGCATGAAGAGATTAAATGAGATCAGAACAGAAGAGAGCTGTCACTGAGCGGAAACACTGTGGAAGGACGAACAGCAAAGAAAGATTAAAAAGCATCGAAGCAACTCTAGTGCACAATAACACATTACAGTAATCAAAGACATGATGCAATGGGGGATTATACTGTTTGTAACATCTCTGCAAGATAAATCACATTCAGCTGTAAATATCGAGGCATCGAAAAATCACATGTAAAAAGGCCACAGACCTGCAAATGTCACATTCACACAACCACACACACTATAAGAAAATGCATGCATGTGCTTGAGGTTCATGCAATTCCTGGTAATGGATTCCTATTGTGTACAGCAAGTAAAAGTAAAATGGATCATTTTAGTGCGCTTTGTGTAAACGCCTTGAGTCTCTTTACTCGTATTCAATCCTAGTTTTCATCACTGATCTTAGCTGCTGGTTACAGGCTTTTTTTTGCATTGTATCCAATACGAGATATTTTCATATATTTTATATTTCTCTATATTTTCTTTATGGTGGCTTAATAAGGAAGGGATAAATAAATAAAACATTTAGGTTACACTTTATTTTATGGTGTCATTGTTACAGTGTAATTATATATTTAAATACTGCGTAATATTAATTAACAACATGTACTTACCATATATAGGGTTAGGGTAGGATTAGGGTTTGGTTTAGGGTTAGTTGCATGTAATTATGCATAATTTACTGTTATTACTATGATAAGTACGTGTAATATATGTAACAAAGACATTGTAAAATAAAGTGTTACTCATTTCATTTAAATAAATAGATAAATAAATCATTTAAAACATTTAATTTAAAATAAATAAAAAACGTACAAGTCACATCCAATATTTTCTTTAGTAGATGGTCGGTATGTCTTTAATCTGATTTCTTTAATCACTTACAGCAGCAAGTGTCGTTCTGTCTTTCTTACAATTCGATTTAAATAATGTATTATATTGGGCTTCCTTATAAAGTTACTGAACTTTACCAGTGAGTAACTAGACCCTGCTCATGTCCAGTCGTGTTCTAGGGAAGTGCAGTTTCACATCTTGTGAATGTTTAGCGATTCCTTATCCACACAAACACACACTAATACTCAGGCAGATTAACATGAAGCAGGTAATAACAAATGCATACCCCATGAAGCTCCTGAAAGCAACGCAAGCGAGAGGGGGTGATAGGGCAGATAATGAAAGTGAAAGAGAGAGACAGAAAGAGAAAGAAAGATGGATAGAGAAAGAAGGCTAAATGAGAAACATTAAAACCCACAGGACACAAACCACTGGAGAACAGCATAGGAGAGAAAAGAAGATTACAGCACAGTTTAAGAGAAACAAGCACAAGAGAATCAGAAAGAGCAGAACACAGTGAGATACATGTATAATCACTATACAACAGTGCACTGAAACCAGAGCTAAAATTTCCCTAAATAAATCTTTCTTCAACTACAGGCACTTTTATGTCCTAGACCTAGGAGGTGTTTTTTATTAAAACTAACACATTCTATTTTGCTATATATTAAGGTCACACAGTTCTTCGTTTCTTTCAAATAGCTTTTATGTACAGAATGTATTGCTTTACACTTTTAATCTTAAAATATGAAAATCAATGTTGAAGCATGTTAAATTACTGATATTAATTGAAGAAAAAACAGAAATCATCCCTCAGTTCTGGTGTCATTTCGACCTTGACCAAATTAATGTCACCATTAAGTTAATGCCATTTCTGATCTAACTGCATTGTCAAATTATGCAGAAAATGTGAAGATATGATTTACATTTATGTTTCAAAATAGACGTTAGCAATGAAATTAGCTTTAGCAAGATTATCGCAAAAAAAATTATTAAATATAATTTCCACCATATAATGCTAATAAAACCAATACATCGTTTTAGATTTGTTGGAAATGGCACTGTTTTAGAAATGCTTATGAATTCCGGAAATAAATGGCAAAATGATTTTATGGTGCATGTAAATTTACTTCTGGACATTATTAGTCAAAATTTTAATAAACTAATGTACATAAAGTAGAATAATTAAAAAAAAAATAGTGTGCGTTTTGTAAATCCACAAGGGCAAAAGTATCCGTAGAACAAACTCTTGTTCCTGGATCAACATCTTTGTCCATCCTGGAACAACATTCCAATAAACCAATCAGATTTGAGGGAGTTTATGTCAAGTTTAGGCTTACAACCAGGGTTAGGTGCTTCTACATTAGTGTTATTCACCAAACATTTCCCTCTGATTTTAGGGATAAGTAATTGGTAGGGTTACATTTAGGGGTGGGGATAGGGTTAAAAGTATATTTTAGGACAGGAATGTTGTTCCAGGATCAGTAAATTATGTTAATCCAGGAACAAAATCACCGCGACCAGACACTCTTATAGATAAGCTCTAGTGCCACCATCAGAAGCACAGGTGCCGGTCGGAGCTGGTGGAGAATTTCTTCTTTACTGAAAAATACAGCAGCAAACGCACACAAAATGCCTGGTCTCAAAGGCGGAGCAGTTTTTCTCTCACCTCTTTTTCAGCTATTTTAAAGCACCCCAGGGTCTTTCTGTCAACTGCAGAGGTGGAGAGAGACAGCTGAGCATCTGCACATGACGACTAAGAAGATTCAGCCAAACTAGACCTTGCATTTATTACACAAATCACACATGGGCTGTCAAACCAAATGTGTGTGTGCGCATTTATGTTTGCCTTGCAGAGAAATCTGTACCCAACTGGCTTCATAAACTACATTATGCTGGCTCTCTGCAATGAAAAACTCAGTGTAATGTCACTGTGGTTGCCATGGTGATGGCTATATGGTTGCTAAATGTTCTGAGTGGTTGTTAGCACGCTGCTATGTGGTTGCCAGGTACCTATTTCATTGTGAGTCCATCAAAAAAATTTTTTTTTAATCAAATCAATTAGAAGAGTAATAGCTCTTTTAGCAAATCATTACTAATTATCATGGGTGGATCAGGAACACTAAAAAGCCTTGTCCACACTAATACATTTTCGTTTGAAAACCTTCTTTTGGCCTTCCGTCCACGCTGAGACAGCTATTTTTGTCCTGAGAAAACAGAGCTTCTTGAAAACGCTTCCCAAGTGGATAAAACAACATTTTCGTATTGTAGTGTGGACTGTGAAATGTTTAGTCATGTGACGCATATTGAACCGATAGATACACTATATTGCCAAAAGTATTGGGACACCCCTCCAAATCATTGAATTCAGGTGTTCCAATCACTTCCATGGCCAAAGGTTTATAAAATCAAGCACCTAGGCATGCAGACTGCTTCTACAAACATTTGTGAAAGAATGGGTCACTCTCAGGAGCTCAGTGAATTCAAGCGTGCTACAGTAATAGGTTGCCATCTGTGCAACAAGTCCATTCCTGAAATTTCCTCAATACTAAATATTCCACGGTCAACTGTTAGTGGTATTATAACAAAGTGAAAGCAAATGGGAACAACCGCAACTCAGCCACAAAGTGGTAGGCCACGTAAAATCACAGAGCGGGGTCAGCGCATGCTGAGGTGCACAGTGCGTAGAAGTCGGCAACTTTCTGCAGAGTCAATAGCTACAGACCTCCAAACTTTGTGTGACCTTCAGATTAGCTCAAGAACAGTGCGTAGAGAGCTTCATGGGATGGGTTTCCATGGCCAAGCAGCTGCATCCAAGCCTTACATCACCAAGTACAATGCAAAGCGTTGGATGCAATGGTGTAAAGTAGGGATGCACCGAATCCAGATTTTTAGGGTTTGGCCGAATACCGAATCCACTGGTTAAGATTCGGCCGAGTCCGAAACCGAATACAGAATCTTACTGCCATCCTCAGTCCATTATCACAGTAAACACATTAATGAAGTAAACAACGTCCACAGCAGTGTAGGGATGCTATTGACCATTTAACCGTTAACTGAAAGTAAGAACTTTGACCGATTAATACTATCAGTTAAACGGTTTAAATGTTTTTAACGCTTTTTTTAATAAATTTTTTTATGCATGGTTAAGAAATATGCTGTATAGCCTTATTTGAAGAGTTTGGTTGCAAAACGCGATAAACGCCATTTTTTGACATTTGCATTTTATTATTGGAAATCAATGTTCAGCTGTACCTTAATCTATGTGTGAATTGCTGCCATTAATACGATTTAAAAATGTACATTTTAAGCCTACTACAAAATGTATTTTTTCACAAAACGCGATATCCGCCAGCCCAGTTTCTTTACAAAGTGCGATATAACAGTTAGGCTATAGAACGTTCTGGATGCTGCGCGTCGTGCGCGAGCTCAGGATGTCACGCGAGGAGAGAGTCACCGCCGGTGAAGTGCTCCGAGTTTGCTCAGTGATTTAACGATAATATCAAAACAAATAACATATTTTTAAAAAGAGGATTCAATAGGCTAAGTAAAAAACGTTTATCATTTAATTGTTTATACTGTAGGCGAGCTGTCAGTCACGTAGGTTACGTCACTGATCAACAGCTGTCTGTCAGTCAGAGAATCAAAGCTTCAGAGTCAGTAACGTTATGGATTTCGATGCACACACACACACACACACACACACACACACACACACACACACACACACACACACACACACACACACACACACACACACACACACACACACACACACACACACACACACACACACACACACACACACACACACACACACACACACACACACACACACACACACAAACAAAACATTGATTCACTAGCTTTTCTTAATGGTATTACAGTAGTAGAATATAGCCAAAGGTGGATATATAGCGTTTTGCAAAAAAAAAAAAAGTGGTTATGTTGTGTATGTTCTGGCCAAAACTAACTCAGAATCTTATTATTATTAATCAATCTTTGTATATACTATTCCATATATTTATGATGTATTGTTTTTTTAACCAATTTAAGATGTTTGACAATGTTAAGATAAATATGTTGCATTTTGGCATGGTTTTTGACTTATTTATGAACTATTTATGGACATAAAATTAAATAAAAAATATCCTGGATTTGAAGAATATTGTGTCCCTGGCCTTCACTGAGCTCAAGTAATAGTTTAATGTACAAAAAACATTGAGTTTTTGAACTTGACTGTTGATGTCAAATAATAATGGCAAATAACCAATTTTCTCAAAATGGATATATCTCGTTTTGCAACGAAACTCTTCATTTGTTCACTCACGGAGCGCGTCGACATGTGCAACCACAAACTGAAAATGAAGCAATGGAAAAGCTTACTGTGTGGGATCATTTCAACAGAAAAATACAGCAGTAGAACAAGCTCCTGACTGGTGGAAAGCAAATGAACGGTGCTTCCCGAGGCTGGCCACTCTAGCGAGGCGTTATCTCTGTATTCCCGGGGTATCAGTGCCACCTTGTTTAAGGCTTTTCCTTGTGTGGTTTTGGTCAAGTTTACTAAAGTAAACATTGTCGCGTATGTTCTTCTCGCCGCTGTTTCCTGATGGTTTATAGAAAAATTACCCTGAGTCATCCTCTGTCAGGGAACAGCACAACGGAGAGTGCAGGAGGGAAGCTTGCACGCTGCGGAGACAGAAGGATTGAGAGGTTGTTTTCTGCCACGGGTTTAACTGTCAACAGGCTGCCCTCCAGACTATCCCACATTACTTAGACATGTTACTTAAAAAAAAACAAAAAAAACATACAAGGTGTGGATTGAGGTAGCCTAGGCCTGCTATTTTTATTTGACAAAAAAAAAAAAGATTCCGGTTCTTCAAAGCTTAAAATGGATTCAGTGTGTTTTCGTTTTGTCATCTTAATTTGGTAATTATTTAAGTGAAAAATATTTAGTGTAGGCCTATTTATTTTTTATCTGATCTGTATGCGGATGTTTGCACGGTAAAATAAAATACATTTTGGCTGCTGTCTGTAGATTCCCTCATGCACAACTCGTATTCTTTCGGATGTTTCATACGCAAATGTTTTAACAGAGGCTGTTGTTTATGGTCCTTGCCACCACGAGACAAACCGGCATTGCAAATTGAACATGTAGCTTGACTTGAATCGCCTTCTTTTGACTTAAAGTACTGCCACGTTTTCTGTTCATGAGTTTCATTTTCACTTTCAACGGCGCCGTCATTACGTTCGACCAGTGGAGGCGCGTAGTTTGAGCATAGGGTTTGGTGGAAAAAAATTTGGAGGTTCAACAGAAACAGAATCCCGTCAAAAAGCCCAATATTTGGCCGAATCCTGGATTCGGTGCATCCCTAGTGTAAAGCACGCCGCCACTGGACTCTAGAGCAGTGGAGACGTGTTCTCTGGAGTGACGAATCATGCTTCTCTGTCCGGCAATCCGATGGACGAGTCTGGGTTTGGCAGTTGCCAGGAGAACGGAACTTGCCTGACTGCATTGTGCCAAGTGTAAAGTTTGTTGGAGGGGGGATTATGGTGTGGGGTTGTTTTTCAGGGGTTGGGCTTGGCCCCTTAGTTCCAGTGAAAGGATATTACACATGATATTTTGGAAAATGTCATGCTCCCAACTTTGTGGGAACAGTTTGGGGATGGCCCCTTCCTGTTCCAACATGACTGCACACCAGTGCACAAAGCAAGGTCCATAAAGACTTGGATGAGCAAGTTTGGTGTGGAGAAACTTGAATGGCCTGCACAGAACCCTGACCTCAACCCGATAGAACACCTTTGGGATGAATTAGAGTGGAGACTGCAAGCCAGGCCTTCTCATCCAACAGTGCCTGACCTCACAAATGCGCTTCTAGAAGGCTCAGAAATTTCCATAAACTCACTCCTGAACCTTGTGGAAAGCCTTCCCAGAAGTTGAAGCTGTTATAGCTGCAAAGGGTGGGCCAACTCCATATTAAACCCTATGGATTAAGAATGGGATGTCATTCATGTACATGTAAAGGCAGGCGTCCCATAACTTTTGGCAATATAGTGTATGTATGTTTATGCCGCTATTGTGCCTGTTATGTGCTATTCACTTTTTGCTAAAGATGTTACTTTGGACACTCTTCATATCGCAGTCCTGTAAAGATGACAAAAAATGTACTCAAAAATTTGGTCCTGCGTTTCAGAGCAAACATATAATGGTGACAATGTGACTATCCTGCCAGAAGAAAAGCATGAGAACTTCATTATGTCTGCTCCTTCTGTATCTCAGTGAGCTTTTATGAGGATTTACACGTTCGCAGTAAGGTGAACTTTGCGTTTTCCAATGTTTTAGTGAGGGTGAGAAACTTTTGAAAGTGCTTGAAAACGCAAGTGTGGATGGAGAGTGATTGGAAACGAAAATGCCCTTTTCAAATGTAGCCTTAAAGGGAAACTTTTGGGAAATGTATCCTCTCTGCAACTGTATGGCTCAGATCCTGTGGGAAATACTAAATCCGTACCATTAACACAGGTGTGCACGCTGCATTATGAGCTAAAAAAAAACAGATGCAAGTTAAACCGATCAGTTCTGAAGACCAAATTGCACACAGATGCCACACTTCCCCTCATCACAGAGCTTCATCTCACACCAGATACTAAACAGCAGGCAGTCACATCCTGTTTCCGTCATTTTCGACTGAATGCTCTCTTGCTGGATTTGAACTGACAGTCTATTCCTCTCTGCTCCGCTCTGACAGAAATACAAAAAAGCCACTCACGAGCAGGCGAAGGCCACCAGAGCGCCGCTGACTACGATGAAGTCCAGTATGTTCCACAGGTCTCTGAAGTAAGACCCAGGATGCAGCAGCAGCCCAAGATCGATCATCTAGAACAGAGGAGATGAATAAGCAAAATAAATGAATACTTACATTCAAGCAAGGATGCATTAAATTGATCAAAAGTTACAGTAAAGTCATTTATAATGTTACCAAATAAATGCTGTTCTTTTGAACGTTCTATTCATCAAAGAATCCTGAAGAAAAAGTATCAGGGTTTCAACAAAAATATTAAGCAGTACAACTGTTTTCAAAATTGATAATAATAAGAAATGTTTCTTGAGCACCAAGAATCATCATATTAGAATGATTTTTGAAGGATCGTGTGACACTGAAAACTGGAATAATGACAGTTGTCAGCAATAAATTACATTTTAAAATATAACTGTTCTTTTAAATTGTCATAATGTTTCAAAATATTGCTGTTTTTACTGTTTTTTGATCAAATTAATGCAGCCTTAAGCATAAGAGGCTTCTTGAATAAACATGAATAAATCATGCCAATCTCAAACATATAAAATTATTTAACACTGCAAAAAATAAAAATAGATCCTTGTGTCAATGACACCGTGACAAGGAGATTTGATTTACCTTGATAACCATCTCAAATGTGAACACACCAGTGAAGACGTAATCTAGGTATTTCAGCACCTGAGGGACCCACAAAACAGTGTGAGAGCTAGAAATAAGCAGTAATTTTCTTCTTATTTCTTCCGTTTCAGCAAGGGAAAGTGTATGATGGCACAAATAATACAAAATCTCACTGTAAAACAGTGTTCGGCCCCACTGCAGCTATGATTCAGCGAGAAATTCAATAATCTTCAGAACAGAACAGATATGATGTACAATGTATTTTTCTGAGAGACAAAATAGATGTTTCGAATAAACACTCAAGTTTTTCCGCCCTTTCATCCCTCCCACATGGGCAGGTGGGGAATATTGTGTGAAAGCAGAGAATTCAATTAGAAAGAAAACAGTGGACAATGGGATTCTTGAAGACATGTTTCCATGTAATTCTCTGTAATTCAGAGAGCAGTGCTACGTTTATGGGCTAATGTGGTCGCACTGGGCGCTTAAGTATTCTCACAGGCTGTCCCGGGAAAAAATGGTGCAAAAGTCAGTCAAACAGGCTAGTGACAATGCTCAATATGACAGTTTAGACAAGGGCTGCCATCCTGCCCTACAGGACTGCTCTTGAGTTATGTAAACACCACTAATGTCATAACCCCTTACAATGAAAGACAGTATGTCTTTGAAAATGTTTTTTTTTTACATTTCTTGACATGTGCAAGTGGATGGGTCTGGATAATGTCTTACGTCATTGCGGGGGGCATTGGCCTGCACGGGGTCTTCAGCAGCGAGAGCGATGCTGCTCATGGTGATGACTGTGAGGATACACATCTCAAAATACCGCAGGTTCACAACATAATGGCACAGCCGTCTCACTCTACAGAGGCAACATGAAAACACAACACTTATTCACACTAGTAGGTACATTAAATCTAAATGTTCTTTCATTCTATGCAGTATCTCTCCTGAAGACGTTCCTAGAACAACATAATATTTGGGGTTTAACTCACGGGTTAGTTGGACCAAACACAAACATGGAGCTGTATGGCAGAATGTGTTTGGGCGCATTCTGATTTAGCTCATCAAGATCCTTCTTTTCTTCATTCAGCAGTAGACTGTCACCATCAATGTTGTTCACTGTCAAACAGATAATCATAAGAGCGAAGATGAGGAAAGAAGTGTCAAATAAACATTCAATGCTGCCTTCTTTTTTTTGCTTTTTCAAAAATGATTCTGTAGTTGTGAGATTCTGTAGTTGTTTCAAAAATGATTCTGTAGTTGTGAGATGGTGGTCCAGTGGGTTAAACCATGGAACTGATATGCAGAAGGTGGCTGGTTCGATCCCAGCGGTCACCACCAGTGTGTCCTTGAGCAAGGCACTTTACTCCATGTTGCTCCAGGGGGATTGTCCCTGTAATAAGGGCACTGTAAGTCGCTTTGGATAAAAGCGTCTGCCAAATGCATAAATGTAAATGTAGTTAGCAGACAATACTTAAAGGGATAATTCAGCCAAAACTAAATAGTTTGACCATCTATTTACCCTCATGTCACTCAAAACACTTTTTACCCCTGTGGAACACTTTTAATTGACAAACACCATCGCACACCTGTTGGTAATAGATAGGTGCGTAGGATAAAGGATATAAAAATATCCAAAAATCTCAAAAGTTAAAGGAAATCCCGCACACTATCAATACTAGCAAAAGACAATGTTTTCCACCCCAGTGGAACACAAAAGTAGTAATTTAGCATTAGTATCGGCTCCTGGTCGGAGAGCAGACCTAAATCTGGGTATATAGGTAGAGCAGACCTAAATCTGGTTCTTAGCGCTAGTTTATGATTAACATTTATTAAGCTTTATATTTTAATCGCTGAACATAGACTCACTTTGGGTAGAATTTGCATTATTCAGCCTGAGGGTGGCATGCGGTGCTCTAATGATGATTGACAGACTAGAATACCATCTTAGAATTGCCTTAATCTAGTATTTATTGCCTCAGATGTTGTTTTAGAGTATTGCAAGTTGTGTAGGAATTCCAGTGAGGAAAGGCATGTCTATTCTCAAAGCAAGCATAAAACAAACACAGAACTACTGTATATAAAGCCTATTCACATGAGCACATTTAAAATAAAGGATTTATACTTCCATTAATTTGATACACTACTCCACATAGGAAGAACAGTCATGCCAACTAGTTACTGACCTGATGCAGACACATGGCTGAAGCAGACTGATATCGTCTTGGTCTGGAGCGAGGTTTACGCGAGGTCATGTGAAAATAGGTGGGGCAGCCAGAAATCTGCCCCAATGGCTCTCTATGAGAGCGCGCTGCAGTTCCGTGTTTCATCACATTGCTAACCAAGCCATGACCTGCTGTTAGAATCCCATTGACTCCCATTCATTTTGGCCTCACTTTGACAGTGAATATCTTTACATCTGAGACGTTTAAAGACTCCATTCGTCCATTGTTTATTCCTGAACAAACATGACAATGTATAAAAGGCTCCATTACCTTGTATCTTACACTATCACCCTGTTGAAGCTGTTTTTGTAAAATATAGGCTAACGATTGTGTCATAACCGAGCAAATTACCATATAGACCTGAGGAGAAGCTCGTAGGCAATCTTTTACTGTCTATGAGGCAATCGGGGGGATGTGGAGGCATAAACGCAGATAGAGATGTTGCAGATCCTGCTTCATTCATCAAAAGTTGCTCCTGCTCACCCTCTCTATCTCTGCAAGATTCGGTGATTCAGATTTCACTTTGCACAACTACTAGAAGACTTGCCACTGTCGGACAGGTTGCTCACGTCACATCTACGTCGTCAAGCTCAGTCCGAGGCTGCGCAGTACGCTCAGCATTCAGGAAGTGAGTGCTTCTATCTGACTTCAATTATAGATAATTGAAGTCTATGGGTTCGCTCTGTCCATTTCTTTTACTGTCTATGTTTACATTGGGAATTTGTGAGGCACTGTAGAACTAGGGAGGGCTCAGAGACTGGCTGCCCCACCTAGTATCATGAATACATGCCTGTCGAATCCATGCATTTCATTTTAATATAGTCTAGATAAAAGTCTAGAAAATCCCAGAAAACATTTGTTGCAGAATTCTGAATATATTTACAATTTATTATTAATTCAGAGTATATAGAGACCTATGTTTGGATTAATATTCCATGGCTGTTTAGCATAATGTCTAGGCTGCTGTTATCTTGAACTACATTTGTGGTATGTTTACATGCACTGGTTTGCAGCCTGAACATTCTTGTAGACATTCTTGTAGATGGCTCCTTTCAAATTTGAAAATAAAAATTATCCTATTGATATGTCATTTTTGGCACAAAGTGCTGATATTATATAAAGGGGATAAATGTAAAATAATACTTACTGGGGATGATTATGGTCTCTCCTGGCGGGGCAGTTATGGTGACGGGGATGTTGACTCCGGTTGGGCCTGCTCTGGTGCTGTTTTTTAGATTATCCGTGACTTCTGGCTTCTCATCAGTGGGAGACTGGAGAGGGCTGGTTGCTAGGCTGTCTGTTTCTGTCGGTTTGCCCCTGTAATAATGGAAAGTTATACATCTGAACAAAATAATATTCAACATACACAATATAACTTAAAGTGCTCCCTAATGCTCTGCAAAGTACATGCACATCAAAGCGACAATGAAATTGTAGCAACAAATGTCATGTCTGATCATACACTCAATGTCAGTCTATTCAGTGTGTACACGCCTTTAAAATGTCTCACATAAAATGATGAATGACATCATATAAAACAATAGATGTACTGTTTAAAATGAACTCTTTGGGTTTAACAAATATTAGTGGAACATATTCAAAATTCATGTGAACTACAATGTTGGTTACTCTGCTACACCTGTGTGAACTTGATGAGAACTGACTTTATACATGCACTAAAAAAAGCTGGTTAACCTCCTGGGGTCTACGAATGTGCCAGCATGTTTTGGTGGATTTCTTCCACATAGCAGCTAAATCATTTTTCCTCATACCATTCAAAACTGTAGGTTTACTTTTATCTGTGTACAAGTCATTGCAAAAAATGGCTCATAAATGTGAAGTTAGTTTTGAGCTCTAATAGAATGTGTTTGCAGCTGCCACTTATTTTCAATATTTTGTTATCTAAATGTACTTTTTTTTTTTAAGTATGGCTTAAAGGGATAGTTCACCCAAAATTAAAATCCTGTCATTATTTACTCACCCTCATGTTGTTCCAAACCTGTATTTCTTTGTTCTGTGAAACATTAAGGAAGATATTTGGTAAATTTTTTTTTAAAGGGTTCAATTCTCTCTATTAACTAGTTGCTTATTAGCATGCATATTACTAGGATATTGGCTGTTCATTAGTATTTATAAAGCACATATTAATATCTTATTCTGCATGACCTTATTCTATATCCCTTAACCCTTTCATACATTAATTATGATAACCTCAGTCAGATTTTTCCCCTATGTGTTTTTATTGCTCTTCAGGCATGAAAAACATGATTTGAAAAGCTTTTTTTATCCACTAGAGTGGACAGCATGCATTTATGGTTTCAACTGAAGAGATACTGTGTTAAACATAATACAGAAATAACACAGCAATATTGTGTGTATTTAACCCTTTAGGCGCCAGATGTTTTTTCCTAAAACGTTTGATTTTGACATCTTAATTTCAAAAGGCTATATCTTAACAGTGATAAAAGATAGAGACTTTCTGTAAATTAGAGAAATATTAAGGATGACCCAAAGTTTATGTAGGGATTACATTGTCCCATCTAATTAGCATATTATGACGTCATATGGTGGTGGTCACCCTGGATTATAGAATTTTCATGAAAAGTCACATGTTTAAATAAATGCAGCACTTCTTTCCCCCAAAAATGTCACTCACCTTCTGTATGCTATATTGCACAATACTGAATGCTCAGGTAAATAGTAAACAAACTGTGTAAATCGTTACTAATAAATGGTAGAAACAAACCGAATGCATGTAGCGGTTGGCCTTTTGCTGTAGAGACTTTCCATTTACTACATACAGTAGGCTCTCTGATTCCATGTATGGGGCACATGTATATTATTCATATGACACACAAACACAAGTAGACAAGACCTATTTAGTTAAAAAGATCACTCGCCACGGCAAGGCAGAGATCATGAGTGAGATGACGAGACAAGACGAGAGACAGACGCACGCGCGCCCACCGAGTGCACAGTTCGGACTACTGTTTTTGTCATTGTGAGTCCACACCCTGCCTCCACGTTGCCCACTAACTGTATTTGCAATACACGAGCCGCGGGCAATACACGAGCCGCGGGAATGAGACAACCGCTGCCAGTGTGAATGCAAAACGGCCGCGCGCGGCTCGCGCTCTCCATCCGCACCACTGCCCGGCCAACGCAAAAGCGCGTGCGGTGTGAAGCCGGTGTAACACGCTTGCTAACTTCACAATGAACACTCCGAAACCCGTGAAACACCACTGTGTTCCCACCACTGACATTGGGCAAATGACCATCTACATTGGGCAAAGGATTCACCGTTTGTGCTTGGTGTAGGGCTAAACTTTCAGTTTCAGAATCACCGTCATCAGATATTCCCCTTCAGAATCAGGGTCCGCGAATAGAAGACCCAACACTTCATTGCGGGTAAGCTTTATTGATGCCATTAGAAAATAATAATAATCTAATGCAAATACTCGCTGACATTGACAATATTGCTCTGATAAAGTGGCTCACGCACACACCAGCTCCGCGTTTGTTCGCACAGACTCAATGCGCTCTTGCTCGAAGATTTTGTATAGAAGCATGATGTTTTTTTGAGTCAGGGATGAAGTATGACATGTCTGCCATCTAGTGGATGGGAGGTCAAACGAAATTTGACACCCTATTTGACAAAATCGGCCGTTTTATTCAGTGCCGCATCTTGTCGAGTAAACTCGACCGTGGCGCCTAGAGGGTTAACAAACCAATCAATAACATTTTATAAAATCATATGAAAACTATATAATATATACCAAAAATATTGATCTAAAATATAAACTTAATAGAAGTTACACTTTGCGTATCTTTGATATCAGAACATGAGGTTGTGATTCTGTTAGAGATCTCTACAACCTGTCAACTGTGGAAACCCAACAGATGCTCCCTACAGTGTACCAGAGTATGTTGATTTACTCTTATTAGCTGATAATTCTGATTATGTCCAAGATGGACACATTTCTACCATAGCTCTCTTCTGAGAAAACCTAGCAATCAGGTGTTTTCAATCTCATCTGAAATTAGCAGCGTTGGGGGTAACGCATTACAAGTAACATGCATAACACAATCAGATTACTCTTTGATGTTACGAGTAAAGTAATGCATTACAAGTACCATGCATTATGTAATTAGATTACTTTTTTGATGTTACATATAAAGTGATGCATCACAAGTAACATGCATTACGTAATCAGATTATGTTTTTTTTATGAATAAAGTAATGCATCACAAGTAGCATATATTATGTAATCAGATTATGTTTTGATGTTACGAGTAAAGTAGGGCTGGACCAGAATATTCGAATATTCATTCGATGGGTTGGTATTCGATTTTCAAATTTAGAATTAAATCTTTTTTTTCTTTTTTTTTTCGCACACTTGGCATCCCCCTCGAAACGGTTCTCATTCGCGCTTGCTTATGTACAATTATTTTATAGCCTAGCAGTTTTTAATAGGATGGACAGTTGAATAGGAACCCAACCTCGTTATACTTAATAAATATATTTGAGTATTCTCTGTCTAGAGCGGAAGAAGCGCATGCCTGAGCTTGCATTTCGGCTGCGTTGGTTTGACATTGTGGAAAATAGAATAATAGAATCAAAACGTATTAGCCTTTTTACCCGTTAGGGATGTGACGGTGAGAAATTTTTTTCTCACCGTCACATTGCAGTGCTTGTGCACTGAGCGGCTGTGAACGAATGCAGCTGTGCGCACTTTACTTTCAGTTTGCCAATTCGGGGGTGGGTTGCTTGAATTTGAATTGTGGGTTCATTAGCCTAATATTCTTAATGAAAAACACAACAACAAAACAGTACAATGACTAACTTTCACTTTTACATTTTGCTTTGTAATGTGTTACAAGTAATGTGTTACAAGTAACATGCATTACATAATCAGATTACTTTTTGATGTTACCAGTAAAGTAACACATTGCAAGTGCTGTGCATTACGTAATCAGATTACTTTTTGATCTAACGAGTAAAGTAATGCAAATTACATTCTAATAACACAAATACATTTATTTACAGTCAAACAAAGTTACTGCAGATTACGTATTTTCAAAAACAACAGTCACAGTAATATTATGAATTGTAGCTGAAATATAGCTATTGATGCATGATGTCCACTATAGTGGACAGATGATTAATCAGAATTTTCTCCTAATCTAAAATCAATACTTGCAAAAATGTAACTGTGATATGACTCATTAGATATTACCTGCAAGAGTCTCCTAGGATAGAAGGAATGGATGGATATTCCGGAGAAACTTGGGATTTCTGACTGACCATTGGCCATCTTGGTTTGGAGGGGGAAAAAATGGATATACAACAGCTTGCCACTTGCTGGCAATGTATAGGATGGTGCACTAGAGACCACTGTAGAGGCTGATGTGCAACTATGCCATCAAAACCCCATGCATATGCAAGAAAAGGCTTATTGAATAGCTGTCCACTGTAGTGACCTCTATGCATGAAAGGGTTCCTACCCAATAACTAGACTTAAATGCTACAAAAACTGTTCCCCATACTAAAGAGTTACCAGATATTTTGAAGAATGTTGGTAACCAAACAGTTTTGGTTCCATTTGACTTCCATTATATGGAAAATATTTTGCAATATAAAAAAATGTGTGTTTTCTTCTTCAGAAGAAAGAAATCTATGCAGGTTTGGAACATAATGAGGACAAGGTAAATAAAGACAGAATTACAATTTTTGGGTGAACTATCCCTTTAAGTAACCAAATACTTTTTTTGGGCCGGCATACAGTCCGAGAACTTACCTGCGCTTTCCACCATTCTCCCTGCATTCTTCTCCATCCAGTGTGGACTGGGCTTTAACACGGAGCCGGTGTCTCCTCCTTTCTCCATTCCCTCCTTCGACCTCTTTGTGACCTCGTATCCTACTCTCACCCCTGCCTCCATTACCGATCGTGCCATTGCCGTTGCCGTTCCCATTCCCGTTGATCTCTCTTGATCTGCGAGAATGGTGGTGTCTGTGTTCTCTCTCCTCCACCCCTATGCCTTCCTCAGGAGAGCCGGCCGAGTGATTCCTGTGTACCCCATCCTGACTGCAGCTGCGCTCCAGGCCACCCTGGTGCTCTCTATTTCGGCTGTGGTGTCTATGGTGCCGCCCCTCCCCTGCATCTCCGTTCTCTCCTCGACATCGATGGTGCTTCCTTGGGTTTGCGGAGGATGGCTGACACTCTCGACTGTCCCCATCTCCGTCAGTCTTGGAATTGTCCACAGTGCCGTCTCGATGTTCCACCACCAGCGGCCGATCATGGTGGGTCTTCATGTCGGGCCGCAGATGCAGCGCTGAAGACACGCGCAAACGCTCCTCGGGTTCTAGTTCGTTGTAAAGGGCCTCGCCGCTGTTACGCACATTGTGTCTGCGCAGCTGGTTGGTGCGCTGTTCCCATATGGACATCTTCTGCAGTGACCTCTGCTGCTCTTTACTGAGGGACAGGAGAAAATTCACCTGAATTACACGCATCAATATGTACTTCCACCCACATCCATGAGCCCACCACTGTCGACCCCTCAAAATCACTCCGATCACAGTAAGTTTTCATGGTATCATGAGAGTTTGACGTAAGACGTCATGATTAACAGTAATGTTGTTTGCAAACATTACATCATGAATTGCTTTTCCATGATTTTTTAAAGACGAAATAAGAGTAAAACTCATTACTAGTTTTACATGCGTAGAGATTAGCCAATCAAAACAGAGGTAGGCCTAATTTTAAAATCTTGAAGGTACAGGCAGGTCTTAAAAACTAAAACTTGTTGCCTTGGCAACTAACTGAAATAAGCTTAAGTATTAAAACAAACTAAAAGTGAAATAAAAATAAAGCTAAATAGAAATATTTAAACAAAAACAAATTAAATGCTCATGACAAATTTACTGAAACATAAAATAAGTCATTTTCCTTTACTGATGTAAAGTATAAAAATAAAAGGTAACTTTAAATATTAACAAATACTTTAATAGTATTAATCAAAACAGGTAATTTGCATCTTAAAGGGACAGTTAATTAATTCTTAAAGGTACAGTAGACAAACAGCCTGCTGAACTGGACAACTGATAAAATGCTAAACACTGCAAGATATGAGAGCTTTACAGGAAAAATTCACCCAAAAATGAAAGGTTTGTCACATATTTATTCACCTTCATGTTGTTCTAAACCTGCATGACTTATTTTTGTCTGTGAAACTCAAAAGAAGATCTTACTGGTTGTTCCTTTCCGTGTTCCGTTCTTCGTACATCGCTAGCAACAGGTCCGTAAGCTTAAACCTGCTCGAGAGCAGGCTTATTTCATGTAAACAGGATTTGATTGGATATTTTTAAGTGGTGTTGATACTTAAAATCTGTCCCAACCACTGCTACTTTATTACAATTGTTCCTTACTGAACCAGGGGCAATAATAATAATATAAACATTTATTTGAAAATAATATTATAATGTTGTGTAGTTTATAATACTACTGTCACAGTCACCAGCTCACTCAGTCGCATGTCAAATCTGCACTACACTTCCCAGCATCCTTCCTGCTCCATCATTGTCACCAGAGGTCTAATCACCTGCACCTGCACACCCTCATCAAGACACCCTTTATTAACCACCGGTCCCTTCACCTCCTTGTCTGGTCTCGTTGCTAACCCTGTCTGTCCATCAGTAGATGTCTGGAGAGCTTCATTCCCTGATACAGTGGACAACCCTGGTCCGTCCAGAGTCCAGCGACGACTCCTATCCCCATCCACAGTCCAGCGACGGCTCCTGTCCCCATCCACAGTTCAGCGAGGGGGGGGGGCTGGGGGCGCTACC